>JBBGZY010001139.1:757500-1357500 GCA_037952925.1 Lithobates clamitans
GTACACCAACATCAGATTGTACCAGGCAAATTTCCCTGCCCCAGCTGCTGCACCGCCGAAAGAAGTTCGCTCCCAGCCATCCACATGCCCAGCGGTTGAATGCTAGCTTGGCAAAATTGCTAGCACTTCAACTGCTGCCTTTTCAGTTGGTAGGCTCTCCCCCCTTCCGTGAGTTTGTGGAATGTGCAGTTCCTCAATGGCAGGTACCCAAACGCCACTTTTTCTCACGGAAGGTGATTCCCGCTCTCTACCGGCATGTGGAAGGCAATGTCCATGCCTCACTGGACAGGGTGGTCAGCAGTAAGGTGCATATTACCGTTGACTCATGGTCCAGCAGGCATGGACTGGGACGTTACCTAAGTTTCATGGCGCATTGGGTGACTCTGCTGGCAGCTGGGAAGGATGCAGGACAAGGTGCAGTAGTGTTGGAGGTTGTTCCCCCCACCACGCCTCCAAAATGCCACTACTGATTGTGACACACCTCTCTCCTCCACCCACTCCTTTTCTTCTTCCTCCATGGCCTCTTCCTTTGCTCTGTCCTCGGAACCAGCGGTGCTCCGTAGGCGTTCAAGGGGCTACGCATGTACGCAGGCCAAAAGATGCCATGCAGTGCATGAGCTGGTGTGCTTGGGGGACAGGAGCCACACTGGGGCAGAGGTTCTCTCAGCTCTGCAGGGGCAGGTTCAGAGGTGGTTGACGCCATGCCAACTTAAGGCAGGAATGGTGGTTTGCGACTATGGCACAACCTCCTCTCTGCCCTCCCACAGGGACAAATGACCCATGTGCCCTGTTTGGCTCACGTCCTTAACTTGGTGGTGCAGCGTTTCTTGGGCAGGTACCCGGGCTTACAGGATGTCTTGAGGCAGGCCAGGGAAGTCTGTGTGCATTTCCGCCGGTCATATAATGCCAGTGCTCGGCTGGCAGACCTCCAAAAGGAGTTTAACCTGCCCAAGAACCACCTAATATGTGACATGCCCACCAGGTGGAGCTCAACGTTGGCCATGCTGCAGCGGCTGCACATGCAGCAGAGGGCTATCAATGAGTACCTGTGCGAATATGGCACCAGGATAGGGTCAGGGGAGCTTGTTTTTTTTTCCCCATGCCAGTGGGCCATGATCAGGGATGCATGCACTGTCCTGTCACCATTTGAGGAGGCCGCGAGGATGGTGAGCAGTGACAGTGCATGCATCAGTGACACTGTCCCCCTTGTCCACCTGTTGGAGCACACACTGTGTGGAATAATGGACAGGGCACTTGAGGCAGAACAGAGGCAGGAAGAGGAGGACTTCCTTAGCTCTCAAGGCCCCCTTTATCCAGAGAGTGTTCCTGCGTGCCCGCTGATCACACAGGAAGAGGATGAGGAGGAGGAGGAGGAGGAGGATTGTGTCAGTATGGAGGTGGAGCCTGGCACTCAGCATCAACAGCAGTCTTTAAGGGATCAGTCCCAAGAAACACATGGACTTGTACGTGGCTGGGAGGAGGTGGCTGCGCACCATGTCATCCTTAGTGACCCAGAGGACTCTGGACCTGTAAGGTACCTGGTAGTTGAGCCTGACTGGTAGAAGGAGACCTCTCTTAAGCGCTGGTTCAGGAGCCACTGGAGTGGGGACAGTAGTCTCCTGAGCACAGTGGGTAGGAGGGCCTGATGCGGTTCCAGCAGAAGCAGATGATGATCTGGAAGAATGTCCCTCAGGGATGGCTGAGCTGCGGATGCAGGTATGCGGATGCAGGCCGGTAGACAGGCAGGTAGCTGAGAAGGCAGCGGCAAGGTGCTTGACAGGCAGGCTGGAAGCAGCGTCCCAGGACACAGGCAGAAGCAAGTCAGACAGTCCGTTTCAGCAGGAGATCAGGCAGGTATGGCAAAGGGGTGATCCAAGAGTAGTCAGGCAGGCAGAGATTCGGCAACAGATGATCAAATAAGCAAGGTCAGGCAAGCCGGGTCGGATTGGAGACTGGAGAGTAGTCAGACGTAGCCGGGTCACAGGTAAATACAAATCAAAACGGAAAACAGGAACGCAGGTACAGAGCTGCAGACAAACAGCATCTGACAGAAGCACCTGTCATCCTTTTAAAGGCGCTTTGGCGCCAAACAGCGCTAGCGCGAACGGGCGGGCGCGCGCGCGCACGCGCGCACGGGCACACGCGGGAGCGCTCCGGCGCCCCCTGGTGGGGAATTGAGCAGAATTGCCCTGGAAGAGCTTCTTGTGCACCTGTGTGCACGCATATTTGCCCGGCGGCCACTGATATGCCCCTGACATTGCCCCCTCCCAACGGGCAGCCTCCGGATGCCCAGAATACCCTTCTTTTCAGGATGAGCAGAGAAGTAAGCATGGATTAAACGTCTGGCATGGATATTACAATCAGGTTCCCATGAATTATTTTCAGGCCCATACCCCTTCCATTTAATCAAAAACTGTACTTGCCCGGCTCTCTTCCTGCAATCAAGGATGGCCTCCACTTCATATTCCTCATTGCCGTCCACCAGAACCGGTTCAGGGACCCTGGTGCCCCTGTCAGGAAAAGGGTCATCTACAGCAGGTTTCAAGAGTGACACGTGAAACACAGGGTGAATCTTGAGTGAATCAGGTAGACACAGTTCATAGGACACCTCATTAATTTTTCTTTTCACAGGGAAGGGCCCAATGAACTTAGGAGCAAGCTTCTTAGTGGGACAGGTTAATCTAATATTATCAGTAGACAGCCATACCTTGTCGCCAAGCTGAAGGTTTAGGTCTCCTCTCCTTTTCTGATCAAAGAACCTCTTGTTGTCCGCTTGTGCCTTGGATATTGCTTCCCGTAAGATCTGGTTATTATGGCTAAGGAACTGCACTGTGTCCTGGACCGCTGGAACTGGAGATTCTGAAAGAAAATCTGGTAAAAAAGATGCATGAAAACCATAGTTGGAAAAGAAAGGGGATTGACCGGTAGCAGAGTGGCTGGCATTGTTGTAAGCGAATTCCGCTAGGGGCAGCAGAGATACCCAATTATCTTGTACAAAAGATGTAAAACACCTTATGTACTGCTCTAGAGTCTGATTTGTCCTTTCAGTCTGCCCATTTGTTTGGGGATGGTATGCTGAGGACAGGGCTAGTTCAATTTTCAGGATCTCACAAAGTGCTCTCCAAAAACGTGATGTGAATTGCACCCCTCTGTCGGACACTATATTTGCAGGGATTCCATGTAACCTGACAATCTCCTTGATGAATACACGGGCCGTCTCCACAGCAGAAGGTGTTCCCTTTAGGGCCACGAAGTGGGCCATTTTGGATAGTCGGTCGACCACCACAAGGATCGCCGAACATCCTTCTGAGCAAGGCAGTTCTACTATAAAGTCCATCGCTATCATCCTCCATGGTCTATCTGGTATAGGTAATGGTCTCAGTAAACCCCAAGCTCTGTTCCTAGGAGTTTTATTCTGGATGCAGACAGAACATGAGTTGACGTATGTTTTGCAGAATTCTTTTAGGTTAGGCCACCAAAAGGTGCGCTGCACCAACTCAAGGGTCTTACGTACCCCAAAATGTCCCGCCAGTGGGTGGTCATGCAGAAGTGTCAGCACCTTGACTCGGGCACTCTCTGGTACAAAAATTTGACTTCCTCTCCACAAAAGTCCATCACGAGGTGTTAAAGAGGATCCCTGAAGGCTTGAAGGTTCTGGGGATGCTTCTCTGATCATGGACAGAAGGTCTGTCTGAAGAAGGAGAAAGCTATTTGCCGGCAAGATAGTGTCAGGTACCGAAGAGTCTTTAGGGTTATCGAACATGCGCGACAGCGCGTCCGGTTTTACATTCTTGGATCCGGGCCGATAGGTAATATGGAAACAGAATCGAGTGAAAAATAGAGCCCAACGGGCCTGTCTGGGTTTTAACCTCTTGGCGGACCTTAAGTACTCGAGATTTTTGTGGTCAGTGTAAATCAGTACTGGGTGAACTGCACCTTCTAGCAAGTACCTCCATTCCTCTAAAGCTGTCTTGATAGCGAGTAGCTCTCGATCCCCCACATCATAGTTCCGCTCTGCAGGTGAAAGTTTCCTGGAAAAGAACCCTACGGGGTGCATCAAGTCCTTGTTGCCTTGTCGTTGGGAAATAACAGCACCCACGGCTACTTCGGATGCATCAACCTCCAGGATAAAAGGTAAGGATGGATCCGGATGGCTAAGGATTGGAGCTGATGTAAAACGTTTCTTTAATTCCTCAAAGGCTCTCTGGGCTTCTGAGTTCCAATGGAAACGGGAATTCTGCTTGGTCAGCTGCGTGATGGGGGATATAATAGCAGAAAACCCCCTAATGAACTTCCTATAGAAGTTTGCGAACCCAATGAAGCGTTGTACACCTTTCTTGTCCATGGGAGCAGGCCACTCTAACACAGCAGATACCTTCTGAGGGTCCATTTTGATGCCGGTTGGGGAGATTACCAATCCCAAAAACTGGATCTCCTGCTGTTCGAATTCGCACTTCTCCGCCTTAGCATACAGTCTGTGCAAACGGAGTCGGATCAGGACTTTACGGACATGTTCCCTGTGCTGCTCAAGTGAACTGGAGAAGATTAGAATGTCATCCAGATAGACAATTAAAAAGATGTCCAGGAAATCTCTAAACACGTCATTGACCAGATGCTGGAACGTGGCGGGGGCATTGCATAGACCAAAGGGCATGACGAGGTATTCGTAGTGTCCGAAACGGGTTCTGAAAGCCGTTTTCCACTCGTCCCCGGCCCGAATGCGGACCAGATTGTAGGCCCCTCTCAGATCCAGTTTGGTAAAGATAGTAGCAGATCTCAGCTTCTGGAACAGTTCAGGTATCAGTGGCAGTGGGTAACGGTTCTTGACTGTAATGTTGTTTAACTCCCGATAGTCCACACAGGGGCGAAGAGACTGATCCTTCTTAGAAACAAAAAAAATTCCGGCACCAGCTGGTGAAGTGGAAGGTCGGATAAAGCCTTTTTCAAGGTTTTCGTCTAAATAAGTCTTAAGTGCTTCTTGCTCTTTTTCAGACAGCGGAAAAATGCGCCCGAAAGGAATTTCAGCCCCAGGAAGCAGCTCAATTGGACAGTCATAGGGACGATGGGGAGGCAAGGTGTCTGCCCCCTTCTTGCTGAACACATCCGCAAATTCCCGATAGACCTCTGGTACATCTTGGGGTAGGTTTGGATCAATGTCCATACAAAGTAAGGTAGTGGCAGGATTAGAGGCTTCTGGTAGACAATGTTTTTGGCAGTAGGGTGACTGGAACTTGATCTCGCCCGTGACCCAGTCAACCAGAGGGTTGTGGGCCTGAAGCCAGGGCATGCCCAAGATGATTGGAAATAATGGGGATGAAATAACATCCAGGGTTAGGATCTCTTGATGCTGGGATGAGCAGGTGGCAGGCAGCGGAAAGGTTTCCTGAGAGACTTGTCCAGATTTTATATGGGAACCATCGGCCAAGAAAACTGAGAGTCTATGTGTTTTGTTCTTTAAAGGCAGATTCTGTTGGGTGGCAAAAGCAGAGTCCACAAAGCAACTACATGCCCCGGAGTCAACAATGGCGTTGACCTGGATTGTTCTTCCCTGGAGCTGCAATGAGAGGGGAAGGACAAGTTGAGTTGTATTGGCGGTTAAAGCAGATAAACAGGTTGGAGTAGAAGAAAAGCACTTACGAGTCTTTACTGGACAGTTGTTCACATAGTGGCCCGTCCCACCACAGTAGAGACAGAGGTTTAACTGGCGTCTGCGTGACCGTTCCTCCGGGGTCAGGGTAGCCCGCATAAGTCCTAGCTGCATCGGTTCAGGAGCCTCGGTTGTTTGGGTGACTGGACTCGGGTAAGCAGAAGGTAGGTATCGGGAGGCAGGAACCGGAACTCTTGGAGTCATCCACATAGGGCGTGTTGGTTGGGAAGAGCGTTCAGACCGGCGCTCACGAAGGCGTCGGTCAATCTGGATGGTAATGGTGATGAGTTCCTCAAGGGTATCAGGCATCCCTACTCGAGCAAGCTCATCCTTCAGACCCTCGGACAGCCCCATGCGGAACTGATGGCGCAGGGCTGCGTTGTTCCATTGAGTGTCCGCGCTCCAGCGTCGAAAGTCTGTTACATAGTCCTCGGCCGGCCTACGGCCTTGCTGGAGCGCGAACAGAGCTGCCTCAGCGGTGGCAGTCCGTTGAGGATCTTCATAGAGCTGGGCCATGGCTTCAAAGAAGGCGGACAGGGACTGGACCTGTGCAGCGTTGGTTTCAAGCAGGCGGTGAGCCCAGGTCAAGGGTTCCCCCTGAAGGAGGGATATAACAAATCCCACCTTGGTGGCCTCCAAGGAAAAAGTCCGTGGCTGTAGGGCAAAATAGAGTTGGCAAGTGCTGCGGAAGGCCACAAATTTTGTTCGATCACCAGAAAACTTTTCGGGGGTAGGCACTCTTGGTTCAGGTGGAAGCATTACCACAGAGGGCGGTGCAGCAGCCTGTACTGGAGCGGCTGCAGCAGGGGCCATATTACTGGGCCCACTGAGGTTTAATACTTGGCCCTCCAGTCTGTTGTAACTGTCCTGTAAGGTTTGTACCGCCTGGGTAAGTGCTGCTAAGTGCGTGCAGATCTCCTGGATGGGAGAGGTCTCTCCTGCAGGCTCAGTCATGGCTGTTTGTACTGTAAGGTACCTGGTAGTTGAGCCTGACTGGTAGAAGGAGACCTCTCTTAAGCGCTGGTTCAGGAGCCACTGGAGTGGGGACAGTAGTCTCCTGAGCACAGTGGGTAGGAGGGCCTGATGCGGTTCCAGCAGAAGCAGATGATGATCTGGAAGAATGTCCCTCAGGGATGGCTGAGCTGCGGATGCAGGTATGCGGATGCAGGCCGGTAGACAGGCAGGTAGCTGAGAAGGCAGCGGCAAGGTGCTTGACAGGCAGGCTGGAAGCAGCGTCCCAGGACACAGGCAGAAGCAAGTCAGACAGTCCGTTTCAGCAGGAGATCAGGCAGGTATGGCAAAGGGGTGATCCAAGAGTAGTCAGGCAGGCAGAGATTCGGCAACAGATGATCAAATAAGCAAGGTCAGGCAAGCCGGGTCGGATTGGAGACTGGAGAGTAGTCAGACGTAGCCGGGTCACAGGTAGATACAAATCAAAACGGAAAACAGGAACGCAGGTACAGAGCTGCAGACAAACAGCATCTGACAGAAGCACCTGTCATCCTTTTAAAGGCGCTTTGGCGCCAAACAGCGCTAGCGCGAACGGGCGCGCGCACGCGCGAACGCGCGCACGGGCACACGCGGGAGCGCTCCGGCGCCCCCTGGTGGGGAATTGAGCAGAATTGCCCTGGAAGAGCTTCTTGTGCACCTGTGTGCACGCATATTTGCCCGGCGGCCACTGATATGCCCCTGACAGGACCGAATGCCTCAGCAAACCTACACTGCATGGCCTCCCTGATCCTGCAAAGCCTGCGTAAGGATCCTCATATTCGTGGTATCAAGGAGAAGTACCAATACTGGCTGGCAACCCTCCTTGATCCACATTACAAGGGTAAGGTTGCGGACCTTATCTTGCCGTCGCAGAGGGAGCATAGAATGAAAAATCTTTGGGAGGCCTTGCAGAAAGGTCTGTGCAACGCGTTTCCAGAGACTGGGAGGTTACAAACTCCTGTTTCTGGACAACGTGTTGCTGAGGCTTCGGTCAGTCAAAGGAGCAGTGGAGAAGGTGGCCGTCTGACCGATACGTTCAGACAATTTTTTAGTCTGCAGCCCCAAGGTATGATCGGTTCCAGCAACCATCGCCAGCGTCCGTTTTACATGGTGCAAGAATACCTAGGGGCAAGATCTGACTTGGACACCTTTCCCTTCGAAAATCCTCTGGGTTACTGGGTCTTGAGGATGGATCACTGGCCAGAGCTTGCACAGTATGCAATTGAGCTACTGGCCTGTCCTGCATCCAGCGTTCTTTTGGAATGCACATTCAGTGCTGCTGGAGGCTTTGTAACCGATCACAGGGTGCGTCTGTCCACCGACTCGGTCGATCGACTGACCTTCATAAAAATGAATCAGTCTTGGATCACCAACAGCTACCAAGCACCTGATGCTGATGTAATCAAATAATTTTTTTTAAAAATCTCAGATCACTTCAAAGACTGCCTATGCTGATGCTGAGTGACTATCCTGAGTAATTATCCTCTTCCTCCTCAATGATCACGCTGATAGCTTGTAAGAACATTTTTGCTTCTTGGCGCCGTCACCAGTGCCTAAGGCCTAATTTTTCAGCCCCTGTTTAACAGGGGCATGTAATTACAATTCTTGATCTAATATTTCACAGCAGAGCCCATTTCTGGGCCCACCAAGAGCGAGTGAGGACTTACAGTGTTGTGGCACCACCACCACCACCAAAGTCCCAATTTTTCAGCCCCTGTTTAACAGGGGCATGTAATTACGATTTTTGATGCAATACTTTGCAGAAGGGCTCGTTCCTGCATTCCAACTAGAGTATCTGTGAGGGGTTGCAGTGTTGTGGCACCAGCACCAGTGCCTAAGGCCCAATTTTTCAGCCCCTGTTCCAAAGGGGCATGTAATTACAATTCTTGATCTAATATTTCACAGCAGGGCCCGTTTCTGCGCCCACCAAGAGCGAGTGAGGACTTAGTGTTGTGGCACCAGCATGACCACCACCACCAAAGGCCCAATTTTTCTGCCCTTGTTCAACAGGGGTATGTAATTACAATTCTTGATCTAATATTTCACAGCAGGGCCCGCTTCTGCGCCCACCAAGAGCGAGTGAGGACTTACGGTGTTGTGGCACCAGCACCACATATGAGGTTGCTCATGTGAAGCTGTTGGAACTCTGTGCAAGTGGAACTGGTCTAAGTGGTGAGTTAAAAACCAGAGGGAGAGTGAACAAGTCTTACTTTTTGTTTGCTGGGTTGCATTTTTGGGGCTTTTCCTTTTAGCTTTTCAATCACCTTTTTCTGTCACTTTTTAAATTGCTTTTTTTTTTTCTTCTGTGGTTTTTTATAACTCTGTGTAGGACTCATAAGTTAGCCTGCTCATGTGAGGCTGTTGGAACTCTGTGTAAGTGGAACTGGTCTAAGTGGTGAGTTAAAAACCAGAGTTTAAAACAGGAGGTTATAACAGGGGTCATAGTACCTGTGTAGTGTAAGTACATGAGTGTTGTCTGAGTAGTGTGTGTGGATTGTTAGTACTTGTGTATTGTGTACTGTATACTTGTGTATTGCGAGTGCACGTAGGTCTGCGACTGTTCTGCGATTGCACGTAGGTCTGTGAGTACCTGTGTATTTTGTTGTGTACCTGTGTATTGTCTTCAGTACCTGTGTATTGTCTTGAGTATTAGTGCCAGGAAGCTAGCTGTTAGGTAATTTGAACAGGGTAAAATCCCCAATCCTCTCTAAATTTAATAGGTATGATGCCCGGCGGGTGTGGAGAGGTGACTCTTTGTACATGCTGCATGTATGCGTTCCTTGATCATCCGATCGAGGGTGAATACTGCTGTGCAAAATGTAAGCACATTGTTTCCCTGGAAGCCCAGGTTCTGAATCTGGGGAAACAACTGTCAGCACTGAGAAGTCCTTCCATACTAAAGGAGAGCCAGGAATGTACACGGTAGGTGCCGGCAGGGGCCAGCACAGAGGCGGGTGGAGACAAAGAGGTGCAGGCACTAGCAAAGAGTAGATGGGTGACAGTCTGGAGGAGTACAGGGGGAAGTGCCAGGGTGGCCGATCCAGGACTGGAGCATCCCAATAAGTACGCTCCATTTAGTGACATTGGTGAAACCAGTCAGGAACCAGCACTGTTGGAGCTGAGGGACTCCTAGCTGCCGGGGGAAGAACTCCTCCAGTGAGAGTGGGGGGGGGCAGCAAAGGGAAAGGAAAGATTCTGGTGGTAGGGGACTCAATTTTTAGAAGGACAGAGAGGGCAATCTGTAACCAAGACCCGAAGCGCCGAACAGTATGTTGTCTACCTGGTTCGGCACATCACGGATCTTGTGGACAGATTACTGGGAGGGGCTTGGGAAGACCCGGCTGTCATGGTGCACGTTGGCACCAATGACAAAGTCAGAGGCAGATGGAGTGTCCTAAAGAACGATTTTAGGGACTTAGGAGCTAAATTGAGGAAAAGGACCTCCAAGGTAGTATTCTCAGAAATACTACCGGTACATCGAACCACACCAGAAAGGCAGAGGGAGATTAGGGAAGTAAACAAGTGGCTGAAGAGCTGGTGTAGTAAGGAGGGGTTTGGGTTCCTGGAGGACTGGGCCGACTTCTCAGTTGGTAACCGGTACTATAGAAGGGGCGGACTGCACCTAAATGAGGAGGGTGCAGATCTGCTGGGAATGAAGATGGCCAAAAAGTTAGAGGGGTTTTTAAACTAGGCGATGGGGGGAGGGTCCAGAGGCAGAGATAGCCAGCGTGGAAGATATTCCAGAGGGTAGTATTGGGGGCATTAGTGGTAGGTTAACCAAAGCACAAAAACACAAGGTGAATATAGTAGCAAGTCCTAGTTGCAATCTCGAAACACCCAATACGAGGACAATATGCGACCGGTCTAAACTATGTGGCATGTTCACCAATGCCAGGAGCATGGCGGACAAGATGGGTGAACTAGAGATACTGTTGTACGAGGAGGATTTGGATTTTGTGGGAATTTCAGAGACCTGGTTAACAGCTCTCATGATTGGCTGGCAAACATTCAAGGATATACCCTATACCGCAAAGATAGAGAGGGTAAAAAAGTGGGAGGGGTATGCCTATATATCAAGAATAATATACAAGTGAATGTGAGAGATGACATCACTGAGGGAGCTAGAGAAGAGGTGGAATCCTTATGGGTAGAGCTCCAAAGGAATGAAGCTAAGGAGAAAATAATACTGGGAGTATGCTATAGGCCCCCTAACCTGAGGGAGGAAGTGGAGACAGATCTCCTATCACAATTTGGATTAGCAGCAAGGATGGGAAGTGTTATCATAATGGGGGATTTTAATTATCCAGACATAGACTGGGCAGAGGGAACCGCACATTCATTTAAGGCTCGCCAGTTCCTTAATGTCTTGCAGGACAATTTTATGGGTCAGATGGTAGACGCACCAACTAGAAATAAAACATTACTGGATCTACTGATTACCAACAATACAGACCTGATCACGGATGTGGAAATACGTGGCAATTTAGGTAACAGCGATCACAGGTCAATTAGTTTCAGTATAAATCACACAAATAGGAAACATAAGGGGAATACAAAGACACTGAATTTCAAAAGAGCCAACTTCTCCAAACTACAAACCTTGCTGAAAGGCATAAATTGGGTTAAAATATTAGGAACAAAGAATATGGAGGAGAGATGGGTTTGCTTTAGGAGCATATTAAATAAGGGCATTAGCCAATGTATCCCATTGGGTAATAAATTTAAAAGAGCGAACAAAAGTTCTGGATGGCTTAACTCCAATGTAAAAATGCATATAAAAGCGAAGGAGAAGGCCTTCAAAAAATACAAGGTTGAGGGATCATCCTCAGCATTCAGACTTTATAAAGAATGCAACAAGAAATGTAAGGGTGCAATTAGGACAGCTAAGATAGAACATGAAAGACACATAGCGGAGGAGAGCAAAAAAAATCCCAAGAAATTCTTTAAGTATGTAAACAGTAAAAAAGGGAGGACAGATCATATTGGCCCCATAAAGAATGAGGAAGGACATCTGGTTACAAAGGCTGGGGAGATGGCGAAGGTATTGAATTTATTCTTCTCCTCAGTCTTCACGAGTGAATCGGGGGGCTTCAGTAACCAAAACTGCAGTGTTTATCCTGATGACACAACACAGGAAGCACATCCATGGTTAACAGAGGACAGAATTAAAATTAGACTTGAGAAACAACATTAATAAATCACGGGGACCAGATGGCTTGCATCCGAGGGTACTTAGGGAACTCAGTCAAGTGATTGCCAGACCATTGTTCCTAATTTTTACAGATCTACTGACTGGAATGGTACCAGCTGATTGGAGAAAAGCCAATGTAGCACCAATATTTAAAAAGGGCCCAAAATACATCCCTGGGAATTACAGACTAGTTAGCCTAACATCAATAGTATGTTAACTCTTGGAGGGGATGATAAGGGACTATATACAAGATTTTAGGAATGAGAACGGTATCATTAGCAGTAATCAGCATGGATTCATGAAGAATCATTCTTGTCAAACCAATCTATTAACCTTCTATGAGGAGGTGAGTTGCCATCTAGATAAAGGAAGGCCCGTAGACATGGTGTATCTGGATTTTGCAAAAGCATTTCACACAGTTCCCCATAAACGTTTACTGTGCAAAATAAGATCCGTTGGCATGGACCATAGGGTGAGTACGTGGATTGAAAACTGGCTACAAGGGCGAGTTCAGAGGGTGGTGATAAATGGGGAGTACTCAGAATGGTCAGGGGTGGGTAGTGGGGTTCCCCAGGGTTCTGTGCTGGGACCAATCCTATTTAATTTGTTCATAAACGATCTGGAGGATGGGATAAGCAGTTCAATCTCTGTATTTGCAGACGATACTAAGCTAAGCAGGGCAATAACTTCTCCGCAGGATGTGGAAACCTTGCAAAAAGACCTGAACAAATTAATGGGGTGGGCGACTACATGGCAAATGAGGTTCAATGTAGAAAAATATAAAATAATGCTTTTGGGTGGCAAAAATATGAATGCAATCTATACACTGGGGGGAGAACCTCTGGGGGAATCTAGGATGGAAAAGGACCTGGGGGTCCTAGTAGATGATAGGCTCAGCAATGGCATGCAATGTCAAGCTGCTGCTAACAAAGCAAACAGAATATTGGCATGCATTAAAACGGGGATCAACTCCAGAGATAAAACGATAATTTTTCAACTCTACAAGGCTCTGGTCCGGCCGCACCTGGAGTATGCTGTCCAGTTCTGGGCACCAGTCCTCAAGAAGGATTACTGGAAATGGAGCGAGTACAAAGAAGGGCAACAAAGCTAATAAAGGGTCTGGAGGATCTTAGTTATGAGGAAAGGTTGCGAGCACTGAACTTATTCTCTCTGGAGAAGAGGCGCTTGAGAGGAGATATGATTTCAACATACAAATACCGTACTGGTGACCCCACAATAGGTATAAAACTTTTTTGCAGAAGAGAGTTTAACAAGACTCGTGGCCACTCATTAAAATTAGAAGAAAAGAGGTTTAACCTTAAACTACGTAGAGGGTTCTTTACTGTAAGAGCGGCAAGGATGTGGAATTCCCTTCCACAGGCAGTGGTCTCAGCGGGGAGCATTGATAGCTTCAAGAAACTATTAGATAAGCACCTGAATGACCGCAACATACAGGGATATATAATGTAATACTGACACATAATCACACACATAGGTTGGACTTGATGGACTTGTGTCTTTTTTCAACCTCACCTTCTATGTAACTATGTAACCACCACCAAGGGCCCAATTTTTCTGCCCCTGTTAAACAGGGGCATGTAATTACAATTCTTGATCTAATATATTTCACAGCAGGGCCCTGTGAGGGCTTACAGTGTTGTGGCCACAACAACACCTAAGGCCCAAATTTCTGCTTAGTATATAGGGCAGGCCCCTACTTTCAAACATCCAATTTACAAACGACTCCTACTTGCAAACGGAAGGAGACAACAGGAAGTGAGATGAAATCTACCCCTAGGAAGGGAAATTCTCTCCTGTAAGAGTTATTATGGGAAAAACATTTCTCCTTTCCACTGATGCTTTATCACCAATCCTTGTTTCACAAAAAATCCCAAATTTTCAAAAAAACGTTTGTCATTGGGACAAAAAGTGAGGTGAAATCTTCTGAAGAGGAGCACAGACAGCAAAACAAATGTCACAGGGGTGATAACCCTTCCCTATGTTTTCCAAAAAGCTTACAAAAGATTTTTTGGCTGGAGCTAAACACGTTAAAAATGTACCCGTTCAAAATTACAAACAGATTCTACTTAACAACAAACCTACAGTCCCTGTCTTGTTTGCACCGCCTGTATACTGCTGTTCAGAGTATATAGGGCCTGGTGGCCCCACACCTTTCCTTTTTTTAATTTGGATGCGGGGTTCCCCTTAATATCCATACAAGACCCAAAGGGCCTGGTAATGGACTGGGGGGTACCTATGCCATTTGTCACACTGATTTTCATCCATATTGCCAGGACCCAACATTACATTAAACCCGCAAGCAGTTTTAAATGACTTTTTTTCCTTTAAAAATTACATTTTGTGCAGGGACTGTTCTAAGCACGGGAAACACGCTCCACTTTACAGGCATACTATAGACACCCCCCAGGTATGATATTTAAAGGAATATTTCACTTTTTTTTTTCTTACTTTAAGCATCATTAAAATCACTGCTCCCGAAAAAACGGCCGTTTTTAAAAGTTTTTTTTGCATTGATACATGTCCCCTGGGGCAGGACCCAGGTCCCCAAACCCTTTTTAGGACAATACCATGAAAATTATCCTTTAAAATGAGCACTTTTGATTTCGAACGTTCGAGTCGAGGTGTGTTCAGATGGCTTGCATCCGAGGGTACTTACTGGCTACTGTGTACACCTATCCAGGTTCTGAGTGTTCCAGTTTTAGTACAACAATGCCATTGTGTTTTCTGCATCCCACCCTTGTTTGTGGCAAGGTATTTTCCATTTATATGCTGTCTTGTAGTTAGAAGAAAAATCAAATACTTAACTTAACCACTTGTTGGCTGCACTTTAGCTGAAAGATGGCTACAGGGCAGCTATCCAGTTCTGGGAGGCAAAAAATTGCATGGGGCTCCCCCCAAAATCCATACCAGACCTGGGCCTGGTATGGAAATTAAGGGTTCAAATTGGACCCTTGTCCCCATGTTGATAGGGACAAGGGCCTCATCCCCACAACCCTTGCCCAGTGGTTGTAGGGGTATGGGGGCGGGGGGCTTATCGGAATCTGGAAGCCACCTTTAATAAGGGGATCCCCAGATCCCGGCCACCCGTGTGAATTGGTAACAGCGTACATTGTACCCCTACCATTTCACAAAAAAAGTGTCAAAAATGGTAAAAAAGACAAGAGACAGCTTGGGACAAGTCCTTTATTAAAAGATAAAAAAAATAAAAATGTCCCACAATGTAAATCCATGCCACTCGACGGACCAAAAAAGTTTTTAAAAAAGAAGCCACAACAGTTCTGCCCCAATGAGAGGCTCCCGCCAAGTGACGCTGCTTGGTGACAGCTGTTATATATCTTAGGGTGGGGCCACCTTGTGATGTAAACAGGTGACCCCACCCCCCTCTGACGCCACGTGGAAGGGGGAATCCAGATTCCTATAAGCCCCCTGCCTGCATACCCCCACAACCACCAGGCAAGGGTTGTGGGGATGAGGCCCTTGTCCCCATCAACATGGGGACAAGGTGCTTTGGGGTCAGACCCCAAAGCACCCTCCCCATTGTGAGGGCATGGGGCCTGGTACAGTTCAGGAGGACTCTCTCGCCTCCCCCTGTATTCCTGCAGCCTGCCAGGTTGCGTGCTCGGATAAGGGTCTGGTATGGATTTTGGGGGGACCCCTACGCTATTTTTTTATTTTAGCACAGGGTTTCCCTTAAAATCCATACCAGAGCTAAAGGCTCTGGTATGGATTTTGGGGGGACCCTTACGCCATTTTTTAAAATTAGGCATAAGGTTCCCCTTAATTTCCATACCAGACCTGAGGGGCCTGGTATGGATTTTGGGGGATCCCCACGCAATTTTTTTTTTTACATTTTTGGTTCGGGGTTACCCTTAATATTCATACCAGACTCAAAGGGCCTGGTACTGGACTGGGGAGGGAACCAATGGCATTTTTCTCAATGAGTTTTATCTATATTGCCGAGACCCGACAATTTATTACAGCCATGATCAGTTTTAAATTACAATTTTTCCTTTTAGAAATGTCGTTTTGCTGTGGTACTGTTCTAAACACGGGAAAAATGTGCCACTTTACAGGCCTACTATAGACACCCCCAAGGCATGATATTTAAAGGAATATTTCATTTTTATTGTTTCACTTTAAGCATAAAAAAAAAATCACTGCTCCTGAAAAAACAACCATTTAAAAAAAAAAAAAAAATTGCATTGATACATGTCCCCTGGGGCAGGACCCGGGTCCCCAAACACTTTTTATGGCAATAACTTGCATATAAGCCTTTAAAATGAGCACTATTTATTTTTCATGTTCGTGTCCCATAGACTTTAATGATGTTCATGTGTTCGTCCGAGTTTTTTGCCTGTTCGCATGTTCTGGTGTCCTTAATCACAAATGTAAGGAAAGTATCTGTCTTGGTTGTATTTATTAGCAGCTCTTAAATGTCAACTTCTTAACAGTGTTATTTCTTCTCTTTATAGTCAAAAAGGTGTCAAACTTGAGTTCAGTTTAGGAATACAACATGAAACTATGTTTACCCAGAAAACAGTTTGTTCAGGGAAACTCTGTAGATACTCATTAAAAATATAGCATAATGGTGAATGCAAGTCTTTTGAAGAAACACACTTTTGCAGTAATTAAATTTATGTCTCATGTGCTCTATTATGAACACACTTCAAATACACAGTGTCTCTTTTTACTGAAGGTGTAATTCTTTAACGGGAACTGCTCCAGTTATCACACTTTCAAAATATTCTGTATACCCGCAGCAATGGCTTTTTTGTGACCATAAATTCTCTTTCTTCTCAGACATTTTTATTATATAACTGCACCACCCTCCAGCCCTAATGCCTTTGACATGATAGAACACAGTACAGTATACTTTATTTAAAAAAGTAGAGAATGTTCATGTTGCAAATATATATTTTTTTTCTTGCACATGATTAGGTATTCTTTGTAAAATGAGTTTTCTCAAGGCTTAGTGAAGTAGGTGAAGCCAAGTGAAAATTAATTTTGTAAAGACAAACCAATCCTGTTGCTTTAAATTTTTAGGGGCTACTCAATGACTGTAATAGTACCACTGGACTGGCGTAAGGCCAATGTGGTGCCTATATTTAATAAGGGATCAAAGCCTTTACCAAGTAACTATAGACCTTTTAGTTTAACTTCTATAGTTTGGACGATACTGAAAAGTTTAATAAAAGACCACATAGATGAGTTTTTGCTGGAAAAAATAAATATTTGAACCACTTCATGCCCGCAATATAGCCGAAAGAAGGCTACAGCGCGGTGCTCAATTGCCGGGAGTGCATCCCTGGACGTCCTCCCGTTTACTTCCCCTCTGCGCGCCACCGCGGGCGTGCATCGGTGTAATTCTGTGTTGCCGTGTCCCTTGGACACAGCCAATCACAGATTGTGCTAAATGGCCAATCACAGCGGCCATTTAGCACTCGATCAGAGCTTCCAATGAGAGATGATCTCATATGTAAACATATGAGATCATCTCTCATCGCCGGCTCTCCCTCCTCACACAGAGACCGCGTGTGAAGAGGGAGAGCTTCCTGCTGCAGTGTGAGTAAAAAAAATCACACAACACAGTGCCCACAGTGCCATCTATCCATAATGCCACCTGTCCCCAGTGCCATCTGTCCCCAGTGCCACCTATCAGTGCCACCTGTCCCCAGGGCCACCTGTCACCAGTGTCATGTGCCATCTGTTATCAGTGTCATGTGTCATCAGAGCCACGTATCAGTGCCATCTGTCATCAGTGTCACATGTCATCAGTGCCATGTATTAGTGCCATCTGTCATTAGTGCCATGTATTAGTGCCATCTGTCATTAGTGCCATCTGTCATCAGTGCCACATGTCATCAGTGCCACATATTAGTGCCATCTGTCATCAGTGTCACGTGTCATTAGTGTCATCTGTCATCAGTGCCACATCAGTGTCACGTGTCATTGTCCAGGGCCATCAAAAGTGTAATAGGTGGTCAACAAGTTAAATATGTAATTTATGCTCCTAGAACACTTGATGGTGCTCCCTGCATGTTGGGCCTCTCTATGTGGCTAGGCTGTGGAAAAGTCACACACATGTGGTATCATAATACTCAGGAGTAGTAGCAGAATGTATTTTTGGGGCGTCATTTGTGGTATACACATGCCATGTGAGAGAAATAACCTATTACAATGACAATTTTGTGGGAAAAAAAATCATAATTTTGCAAAGAATTGTGGGAAAAAATGACATAAAAAACCTCACAATTTTTAAACAAGCAGTAATTAAACAGATAAGAAAAACAGAACTGGATTTTAAAGCACTTGTTGCATATATGTATGTATATAAGTGTAATTGTAATGTATATTGTGGGAATGTATATAGTTTCCTTTGGCAAATGGGGGGGGGGGGGTTACTTTAGTCTTCTGAATAGGAGCTTGGTGATTTGGAACAGAAGCTTGGAGAATATGTACATGTATGTAAGTGGTTTAATATAAGCTTGGTTCACTTTTTTATACACTTGAAACTGAAACCCAAAAAATACTGTAAATAGCATTTCTGCCAAGTAACAAAATACTATAATAACATACTGTATTTAAAGTGGTGATAGGAACTTTTTTACTTCTTCACTATGTGCAGTCAGATGAAGTAAAACTTCAAACAATATCAAGAGCTCTGGCAAAGCAGCTCCCACACAGCAAGACTACCCTCAATGGGCTACTAATAGTAGTTCAAACCACAGAACAACAGAAATGAGTGCCAAACCAAAAAAGAGTCTAGGATTTTTCTATTATGTGCTCTATTGGTGCTCAGAAACTGTCACATTGTTACCCCATGAGGAGAGTTTAATACTGGTTCTAATATAGATATGTCAGGTCACTGTTTTCTCTAAGTCAATCCACATTTTATCCTGTGTTGTGTCCTAAAGAAATGGGAGTAGACCATAAAATGCATTGGCTGTTTTATATGGCTTATTTACCAACCGTTATAAATATGTTGGACTCTTACATTTGTTTTTGTTCTAGCACTCCGTATTAAACTTTAAAAGTTTTATACACCACTAAACCTTTCATTAATTTGCATATTTTTTTTAAAAAACAAGAGTATAAGGCTTTTTCCTGACAGACTTCATGGCAGCCTACATGTGGGTTTACCCCGCCTCCTCTCCCCATTCCCAGAAATTTGAGCTCACAGCCAGAGACTGCGTTCTTTTTTTTCCCTCCTCTTTGGACCAATACAGCATATGCACTTACGTTTTATTTGATGTCCAGTCTGGATGAATAATATAAAAAGGAGAATACCATCCAAATAGGTCATAGGAGTTGTCACCATCCCTGATATAAAGAGAAGAAAAACTAACCCCTCAAAAGATAGGTGGGACTTTGAAGGCAACGAAATAGTAAAAAACAATTTTATTCATACAAATATACAAAAATACAAGTAGAAAAAGTTGAATACAGTTCACTCAATAAACAATAGAATAATATAAAAAATGAATATACTGATGTGAGATTCGAATGTATATTCGTGTAGTCTTCCACCTGGGCCTACGCGTTTCGGGACTGCCTATAGAGTCCCTTCATCAGGGGCAGCTTGTAGGAGGAATTACACTACATAATGAGATATACATTTGAAATAATAAGAAATCATATGTATTAAACACATTGTCTGCATCATAGACCAATCTGTAACATCAAAAAATATACAAGAGAGATAACACACATACCCAGGTATATTCAGTACCGGAAGCTCACTGTCAAGGCCTCGGAGGTGAGTACGGACAGAGCGCCACAAGGGTCCAAAAGGAATCGGGCGTATGTCTGGCCCCGCCTTATCCACACTGGTCCCCCTGTGTGGCCCCAGAGGAGCAAGCTCAGTCGGGGCAACACTATCCCAGAGGAATCCCAATTGAAAAAGCACCAAAAGGGGGAGTGTCTGAAACAAAGAAAAAATCCCAGTAGGCTGGTATCCATCTACACAGGGAAAAACCTTATAATAATAACAGCCACAGCGTGGACGCAGAGCCCCATATCCACCATGCGGATCCGCGTCCAGGCAGGGCGTGGGAGTAAAAATCCTCTAATGCGCCTAGCTTACCCTAGTACTGGTTCATACGGAAAACCGTTAGGGAGAGTGGACAGAAAATCCCCAAATTCCCGAGGAGGAGCGGAGACCCCTCAATGCACAAGAAGCTCCAAGAGGTCACAGAAAATACCGATTTCCCATGAGGGCAGGATCTAAAGTATAAGACAAAAGGACCTGATCATAAAAACAGGAATGCCCTTAAAGTATTGCAATATATAGTATATATTGCATAAAGACTCAATCAAAACCAGGCGGCACAAGAAGCCTATGGCAGATTGCAGTAACACAAAGACAAAAAAAGCAAAGGGCAGCATTACCGTGTTAGTCAATGGGCTGTATCACAGTGCACCATGGAGCCCCGCTCATCAGATCCGTAGCCGCCGCCGCCGAGCAGGACAATGTCACTGACTCGGCGTTCGGCGGCTTAATATGGGGTAAAGGAGGATTAGGCAGGTGCAGCGCTGATTGACATGCAGACGCCGTGACGCCGCTCCATCCAGAGAGAGGAAGAGACAGGAGCCATGGCAACGTCATGACGCCGCTCCGTCTGGAGGAGGGGGGGTGGGAGTCAAGGCAACCACGGAGGAGCGTCTGAATGACGACATCCTCCTGTCATTTCTGGATAAGTGTTTAAGAGAGAGGGAGAGAAGCCTATACAAGTTCCTCACTCGCCAGTGTGATGGGGGGCACATAACCAGCCTCAGCATCATGGCCATCATGGAGGGGGAAGATAGAGAATAGAAGACCACGCAGAAGGCTCCATAATATAATGGAGCAATATTTGGATAAATTAAATAAAGTAAGAGGCGGGAAAAATAAAAGATTTTTGACACGAGAATAACAGGAGTGGTCATTAAACCCCCCAGGGTCAACGTGTATAATCAACGCCTCATGCTCACAAATGGCTACTTATAGATGCCAAAGGGATGGGGGGGACCCTGCACCATCACTGCACGGCACCCCCCACAGCGAGGCTGTGAGGGGGATCATGCAACCACCGCCCACCGACGCAAAAAAGGCGACCGGGCCCACAGGTGGGGAACAGCAGCCAAGCCGCTGCCCATCCACCGGGGGCGATAACCGGGCACCAACAAAAGGCCCCCCAAGGGATAGAAATCCCGGGAGGCCCCCGTGCACCAGGCGGGATGAAGAGGGGCCAGTAAACTGTGATCTAAAATACTCACCAAAGGAGACCGACAGGGAGCTTCAATAACTGACAGTATGCCTACAAATACAAGGCTACATAAGGGAACAGATGTATGCCTAAACAAGGGTGGCCTAACATGACATAATAACAGTAGTTGGCCATACATAGAACATCAAACACTACTGTTGGGATAAATCATCAAACAGAGTAGCAGGTAAACCACAATAACAATGGAATTTCAAATTGGAGAGTTTATAGATCTTTCTCACACACCCCAGAAGAGAAACCCTCTAGAAAGGGTTTGTTTAGCCCGGGGATGAGGTGGCAGCAAGGTCCACAATCCAGCGGGCTTCCCACTGTAGAAGGGCCTTGTTCCAATCCCCACCCCTCGGGCTAGGATAGACTCTATCCAGGATGAGAAAATAGATATTGGGAAAATTTCCATGATGTTCATTAGCCACATGTCTCCCTAAAGGAAGGTCGGGATTAGCTTTTCTCATAGCAGTAATGTGACGTGAGGCTCGCAACGAAAATTTTTGTTTAGTCTTGCCTACATAAAATTGTCGGCATTGGCAAACTAAAAGGTATACCACACCCTCAGTCTTACAGTTAGAGAAATGACATGGTCTATATGGGCGCCCATTTGGAAGAATGACATTCTGATTAGTATTCATAAATCTGCATATGGGACATCCCCCACAGGTGAATGTCCCAAACCTCTTGCAGGGATCGCCACGTGATTCACCGACAAATTCGCTGTGTACCAAATGGTCACGCAGGGAATTAGTGCGTCGGTAGGTGATCGCAGGTAATGCGGATAAATGTGGGCGTAAGGTGGGGTCAGAGTATAATAGATGCCAGTGTTTATTGAAAATTGATTTAACAGACTCATGTTGGTTGATAAACCTCATAATCATCCTAGCGGAAGGGTCCATTTCTGTTTTCTTTTGATGGCTAAATAGCAATTTCCGTCGAGTTCTTTTTATTTGCACGTTTGTATGCTTTTTTTAAAAGAGAACGGGAATAGCCCCTCGCAAGAAGCCTATCTCTAAGTGCAGCCGCACTTAAAGTATGTATGTTGATCGGAGCAATTCCGCGTCGGCCTCAAATATTGGCTGTAGGGGATTGCGCGGAGTAATGGTTGGGGGTGAGAGCTAGAGGCATGTAAGATGGTATTGCCCGCGGTAGGTTTCCGAAAAAGGCCACTAGAGAGGGTCCCGTCTGAGTTCTTACTGATAGTGGTATCCAGGAAAGTAACATTGTTTTGACTATGAGTGACAGTGAACTTTAAATTGAAGGTATTGCGTTGCATCAGAGTGATGCACTCATTCAATTCCTTTTCGGAGCCCTCCCACAACACTAAAATGTCGTCTATATAGCGGTACCACGCCGCTATATATTGGGTGTGGGATTTGAAAGACTCGTCAGAGAGGAATGACTGCTCCCATTCCCCCAGGTACAGGTTGGTGTAGGACGGGGCACAGGAGGTCCCCATCGCGACGCCCTGTACCTGGAGGAAATGGGAGCCATCAAAGGAAAAGATGTTGTGGTAAAGGATGAATTCTAGGGCCATAATAATAAATTCGCATCATTTTTTATCATCTCTGTGGGTTTGAGTGATGACATGTCTGATCACGGCTAGTCCCAAGTGGTGGGAGATAGAGCTATACAGCGCCTCCACGTCAATCGCCACCAACAGGGACTGAGGTGAGACATGTAGGCCCTCTAGAAATTGTAGCAGGTGGATAGTGTCGCGCACGTATGAAGGCAGATTTTGGACAAACGGTTTGAGATGGGAGTCTACAAAGAGACTAAGATGTTCAGTGATGGCCCCGTTCCCAGACACTATGGGTCTCCCTGGGGGTGTCTGACAGTTTTTATGGACTTTGGGTAGACAATAGAAGGTTGGGATTCTGGGAAACTTTATACGTAAAAATTCCCAGATATCCTGGTCGATAATTCCTTGTGAGAATGCACCATCAATCAGCGCATAAAATTGAATCTCAAATTTGGCAATACTAGCCTTGGAAATGGGTCTATACCAGTCCCTATTGGCCAGCACTTTATGGCACCTGATTTTATTATGCTCATTTGACATGATTACAATATTACCGCCCTTATCAGAGGGCTTGATGACAAGGGACTGGCATTTTTTCAAATTGTTAAGGGCAACCAATTCAGAAGAAGATAAATTCCCGGTCTTTTTATGAATTTTCAATTTCTTGATTTCCGATGTGACAGTGGTCACAAAGGACATCAAGTTGGAGTTGGAGCTGAGGGGGGAAATTTATTTGATTTATTCTTCATTTTTTTGGAGATACAGGGTGACGTGGCTGGCTCTGTGGGTTTGTCATAGAGGAGTGAGTCTAAGTCGATGGAATCAATGAGGTCAGGTGAGTCCTGTTCCTCCAGTAAGGACAACAGAACATCAAGATCCTTGTCATGTTGTGCATCAGCGGTTTCAGGTTTAATTTTAGTTTTGGAATACATGCTTTTCAACAATAACTTTCAGGCAAACAGATTTAAATCTTTAATAGTCTCGAAGATGTCGAGGTTGGAGTTCGGACAGAAACTCAGACCCCTGGATAGAAGGGATTTTTCTTCATCTGACAAAGTGTAGCTAGATCAGTTGATGATATTTCTGTCATCAACATAAACAGCACCTAACTGTGCATGTTTTAAGTTTTTGGATTGGGAGTAGTGTCCTGTGGAAAAAATCGGCTTTGGCTTACCTCCACCTTAGACGTTGAATTCAAGTTAGATTGAGAAAGCTGAACACCCACATGTGAAGCAGAAGCAGAGTTGCCACCAGAGGTACCCAAAGGGGGAAGAGAGCTCTCACCACGTGCACCATAGTTACCCAACATGCCTGAGGTTGGTAGGACAGCGGGAGCAGGATGCTCAGTAATGTGTTTCTTGTGTGCATTACCGTCTTCTCCAGACAAGGAGCGTTTGGGTTTGTTTTGTCTGTTCCTGTTACGATAGCGAGAGGAGGAGGAAGCAGAAACAGATGAATTAATTGACGAGTCTGAACCCCTTTCCATAGTGGATTTAGTGAGGCCCTTATTTTTGAAGTTGGAAATATAATTATTTTGGGTCCACTTATGCGCTTTCCCTTCCTGAAATGACAGCTTGTCGCGCCAGAATTTTTTATCTTTCTTTCTAAGAGTTTCAGTATTAATTTGGTCTAGATGAGTTTTAATTCTTTCCTCATGTTCCTTTAAAGAGGGAAGAGTTTTAAAAGTTTGTAACTTTGAATATATTATGTCAATCTCTTTATCTAGAGCTACACATCGGGTCCTATATTCCTCTATGAGAAACCTCATCATGCTTCTTGTGCAAGCTTGCAAATTATCCTCCCACTGCTTTTTGAACTTGGGGCTGATGTGATCAATCAGAGGGAAGATTTGAATGCGCAATCCATAAGGATTAATGTCCTCTCTGATATACCTTTCAAAATTTTCTATGTGCCAAAAAAGGGCAGCTTTTTTTTCCACCTGTTTGCTTAATTGATTACAGAGGGAAGACAGCTCAGATTGAACCGCCTCACCTTCCTTATGGTTTTGTGAATAGTCTGCCATCAAGGCCGCCCAACTTTGTCCCTGAAACATTTATTTGATGTCCAGTCTGGATGAATAAGCCCCTGTGGAGACCGGAGTTAGGCAAACTAATGAAGCGGTGTAAGAGCCCAGGGGCCAGCCACGGGTGGGTAAGTGGTCCCAGGCATAATGCCCTGGTGGTGGGGGGCCGGCCTGTGTATGCCTATGACAGGACAACCAGCGTGGTGCAACTGAACTGGCAGGGTCTGAAGATGGTGCCTGCGACATCAGTTCACCTTCATGGCAGCGGTTTATGTGATCCTTTTTTTTCTCTTTTTTTTCTTTCTTTTCTCTAATTTCCCTGGTTCTAGCTTCATCTGGCTGTTTCATGGCGGCTGAAATGCTTCTATGTTCCATAAGGCCATGGTATTTCCTGGCTGCCACTGCGGGAGGCCTCTGCACATGCACAAACCGCAGGTGAAACGAGGCCTGCTTTGCACATGAGCGGTGCAATGAGGGGTCCGGTGGCCACATTCTTTGCGCAGGCGCATACAAGGTGCTGCGATGATGTCACCAGGGTGGGGGGTTTAAAAGCTGCTTCAGCTCCTGCCTCTGTGGGAGGACCCATCAACAGAGGAGATGTTCTCATTCCTCCTCCGGACACCGCACCCACTATGGCAGCCACTCTGATCACAGAGCCTGCTGTGGATGTGGGACACAAGTCCTGCAGGGTAAGTCATTATGTGAATCATGCTATGCCCGGGCGGTTGAGGAAAGAGAGACTGAAAACCAACAGATGGAGTCTCTAGAAAAGTGTGTGGTGCAGCAATATCTTAAGGAATGGGGCACATCCCACACGCAGAGCCAGACCACCACTGTCTCAGGCTCTCTGACTGATGAGGCCCAGGAGGATCCAATGCTATCCCAGCCATACGATGCATCTCCCAGGTCTTCAGACAGCGAGGTGGAGGGCGATGAGTTCCTCGGTGGCTTTGACTTTCCCCTGGTTTCACCACTAATTAAAGAAGTCAAGGTAGCCATGAAATGGGAGGAGCCTTCCACACCCCCAGCTAAGCAGAGAACATTTTTCAGGCACCTGGGGAAGGAACTTTCTAGTTTTCCACTCCTGATGGAGTTAAAAGATGTCATCACAGAGGAGGGGGGCAAAGTCAACAGGAAAACTTCGCTGTCAAGTAAAACCCCAAGGTTCTACCCTTTTAAAGCAGAGGATGTATTTGGCAAAACATGTTACACTTCCTCTCAAAGACACCATGTCCTTTAAAGATGGGCTCAAGAGGAGAATTGATCAAGACCTCAAGAGGATCTATGGGTTGGCTGGTATGGCTTGTAAACCTGCCCTGGCCTTCACAGCTATGTCCAAGGAAATGGAAGCGTGGACGGAGAATGTGGGGCGATTGGCATCTCGGAAGAAGTGGCCAGGGGCTCGGCCATGCAAGAGCTGAAGCTGGCATCAGCCTTTTTGGGGGAAGCTTCTATCGACATTACCCGCCTGTTTGCCTGAGCTATTCTCTCCTCAGTCACGGCTAAGCGGGCCCTGTGGTTGTGCCCTTGGTTTGCCGATCCGGCGTCAAAACAGGCCTGGTGTAGGATCCCTTTTGAGGGGCCCTCATTATTATACAATAAGCTGGACAGTGCCATAGCCCGGGCCACAGGTGGGAAATCTGGTTTCTTGCCCAAGGACAGGCAGAGGAGACACAGCACAGAGTGCTCCAGGGAAGCACGCTCCTACAGACCGGGCTGGGACTGGAGGAGAGGACAGACATCCTTCTAAAAATCCGCTAAGAACCAGACATCCAGTGGACGTGAACCTTCCAAATCGTTTTGAGATTAGGCCCACCCAGGTGGGTCGGGTGGGGGCATGCTTGCGTCTCTTCTAGCATGTCTGGGCAGCCTCCATCTCGGACTACTGGACCATCAGGACAGTCTATTCAGGTCACACGTGGACCTTCACCAATACTCCTCCCCTCAGCTTTATCCCTACACTGCTACCTCAGACAGAAGAACAGAAGCAGGTACTACTGTCCTATGTGGACTCGCTGGTGGTGCAAGGCACTGGTGGTACCCGTCCCAAATGATAAAGAGTTTCAGGGGTTGAAATTCCCCCCTTTTTCTGGTACTGAAGAAAAATGACTCATGGTGCCCGGTGATGGATTTGACATACCTGAATACGTTTATAAAATACAAATGATTCAAAATGGAGACCTTGTCTACCATCCAGCAAGCCGTGCAGCAAGGCGATTGACTTAAAAGATGCCTACTTCCACGTACCTGTGGTGGAAGAGTTTCACAGATACCTCCTGTTTGTGGTCGGGCAAGAACATCTACAGTTCACCTGCCTCCCGTTTGGGCTGACAACATCACCTTAGGTCTTCTCGAAAGTTCTTCTGGCCGTGGTAGCCCTCATCAGAACAAAAGGAATAGGACTATACCATTATCTTGATGACCTCCTGTTACTATCCCTAGACAAGGAGCAGCTGCTGATCCACAGAGCTCAAGTCATCACGACACTGCTCTAGTTCAGATGGCTATTAAACCTGGAAAAAGGGAGGGGGGGAAGGTGCCAAACATTTACATATAAGATTCAGTATATTCCACTTACAAGTGATGAAAAGCCCCTGTCCTACTGGCATAGTATAGATGACTCTTTGTAAAGTATGTAAATATTTAAAGGTTGGACCCCTCCGTCTTTTTTTTCACACGCCGAGACCTAGCACAGTTATCCCAGGCTAATGACAGTCATCTTCATGACATATCCAGGTCTCATGGAAATGTTTATTACATAAATGTAACATTTACCAATATGTTGATGCCTAATATATTTTATTTTTTCTGTAATACATGTTGTTTTTAAATGTGTGTTAATAAATCATTTATAAATTTTACCTGCCACGTTTTGAGGTGTACTGTTTAAAAGTCTCATGGGCAATTTAATTTTTTGTTGTGTGCATACTATTGGGGACTGAGTATCACCTCCACCCAGCTCTATTTTCTTTGTACTGTACCATCAGGAGATCTAAAGCAGGAGGATGAGCGGTACAGGAGGTATGGGATAAATGCTCTATGGAAGGCTACTACTGTAATCAATCAATTACAAATGTAAAGGACTGTAACTGAGTATTGGTGCCTGCCAATCCAAAAGCTACTATAACTACCTCCTACTCCTACTGTCTACAACTGATTAGATGCTCATTACCACCTGCTGCTTTCTTTATGCCTGCTGTCCCGTCTGATGTTGATGTTACTGCATGGCTTAGGAATAATACAGATTCTTTGCTGGCCTGAAGATTGCCTATTCTTGGATATTACCTGCAAAATTATCTGAAAATCTCATTTCCTGGCTAACTACCTGGCTATTGTGGCTTTTAAACTGTCTGTTCTGCTTAATAATCTTGCCTTGTCTGTTCCCCGCTTTTTTCCTGCTTTAAGTTTTGACTGCAGTTGTTCAGTCTTCTACAGAACGTGTTCATATCAGTATCATGACTAGGGACTAGGAGGAAGGAGGGACAAAGGGCTGCTGAATGGGGACCCCAGGAAGCAAGTGGATCCCTCCAACAACCACAGGGAGGGCACTTAAACAAAGAAAAAACTAAAGAGACCAGGGGGACCAAGGAAGCTAGAAAGCTAGGAAGAAACAATGACCACCACCAGATCTGAAAGATTTGCTAGGCTCCAAAAGAAAAAGAAAATGAAAACTAGGATTTTCAGTTTATTGCCAGTGAAGTTCCTAAAGAGCCTAATGATTTCAGCATTGCTTCACATGACAATAAAGTCATTAAACAACTCAGTCAAGGCAATGAAGCTGTAAAGCAGGGATCCTCAAACTACGGCCCTCCAGCTGTTGCAGAATTACACATCCCATGAGGCATTGTAAACCTCTGACATTCACAGACATGACTAGGCATGATGGGAATTGTAGTTCCTGAACACTTGGAGGGCCGCAGTTTGAAGACCCCTGCTTTAAAGGGTATCTTAAGTACAAATACAGAAATGTCAACTGTCAAATCCAATGAAAATTCAGCATCAGAATATGAAGAACCAACACTGACGGATGTACTTAAAGCAGTACAACAATGTCATGTCTCTCTTGGAGCCCTAACTGGCCAAGTACAAGGTCTCAGAGAGGACTTTACTCTTCTCCCTCAAGACGTACAGAAAGAAAGCAAGAGCATAAATGCGTTGGAGGGACATGTGAGTGATCTAGAGGTGAACATTCAGCCAATATCTATGGATGTGAAAAATGCAGTGAAAAAAATGTATTAATAACCGCAAATTGGAGGACCTAGAGGATTGTCTAGGATGTAATAATCTTAGGCTGGTGGGTCTTCCAAAACAAGCTGAAGGCGCTAATCCCACAGAATTTGCTGAAACTTGGCTATGGGAAATTATAAGGAAGGAACATCTTTCCATTACTTTTTCATTGGAAAGAGCTCATAGTGTTCCTACCAGACCCTTGCCTTCTGGGAGTCCTCCATGTCCATTTTTGATACAGCTTCTTAATTATCATGACTTAGATCTTATTCTAAAAAGAGTGAGAACCCTGAAAGATGTTTTCTTCAATGGAGTAAAAGTCATGTTCTCAACTAGCTCAACTAGACTCCCCTGAATAGACTATGGAGGAGGAGGGAGAAAGAACCATTATCCAATTTACTTTTACCCCCCTTTTTTCCTCTCCCCTTCTTTCTCTCTGCATTTTTTCTTTGGGGTATTTGGAAAATCCAGAGCTGAGAGATGCATACAAATATTTATATAGCAGAGATCATCAATAGTAATTATGTAAACGTTAAGGAGGAGGGGAAGGAGAGGGATTTTTTTTCCCTTCTTTCCCCTCTCACTCCTTTCTTTTTTTGCACAGATGGGTTTAATATATATATATATATATATATATATATATATATATATATATATATATATATATATATATATATATATATATTATAATATACTCTTAGCAAAATTATAAATGCAACACTTTTGTGTTTGCCCCTATCTATCATGAGCTGAGCTCAAAGATCTACGACTTTTTTTTATGTACACAAAAGGCCTATTTCTCTCAAATATTGTTCACAAATCTGTGTAAATCTGTGTTAGTGAGCACTTCTCCTTTGCTGAGATAATCCATCCACTTCACAGGTGTGGCATATCAAGATGCCGATTAGACAGCATGATTATTGCACAGGTGTGCCTTAATATATACATAAATATGGGAAGTACTTAAACGTTTTGTCTTGGGCAAACTTTTCTGTAATTGGGTTAAGCTCATCTACACAACACCTAAGATCTTTATAAGAGTTATTGGGAAAATGTCAGACTTCTTTACTCTTTTTCGAGGTACTAGATATAGAGTAAGCGCTCCGCAGAGCATGAAACGCATTAGCTGATTATCTGTACATTCTATCCATGGTGCTTTGTACATGATTTGTTCCTGATTTTACAATAAAGAAATTTCGTTGGATTATATATTCTCCTGGTGTGCGGCTGTCCGGACTTTTTTCTTCCATCACTACTAGACATAGGTGTTCACTATCACCCCTTCTGTTATCAATAGTGATAGAACCCCTGGCACCTACGTCGAGGCAAACCGAGGGGATGAGAGGCTTCTGCAGAGGTAAATATGAGGACAAAATAGCTCTGTATGCTGACGATATTTTGCTATATTTAGCTGATACTCAGCAATAATTGGCTGCTGCAATATCTGCTTAGAAAAGTTTGGAGCTTTTTCCGGTCTCAGAATAAACTGGAATAAGTCAGTATTACTCTCATTAGATCCTCTCTGGGACCCTCTCCCCCCATAGCTGCACAACTCAGGGTGTATTCAAAGATTAAATATTTAGGGGTAACTATTTCTGCCTATCCTAAGGAATATGTCTCCCAAAACTTGCTACCATTACTCCAGAAATTTAGATCTCAAAAGAAGTTTGGTGTAAGCTGCCACTCTCTGTGGCTGGCCATACCAATCTCTTGAAAATTATATGGATGCCACAGTTATTGTATTACCTACATAATTCACCCTGCTGGATTCTGCAGAAATATTTCAGGAGATTTGATACTTTTTGGAGGTTTTTCAGAGCCTGATATGGCGGAATAAGCCAGAATTAAATATGAATACCTACAATACTCCATTGCTTAAGGTGGGCTTTCAGCTCCAACTCCCTGGATATATTTCTTGGTGGCCCAAATTCAACATCTCGTGGGTTGGGAATCAGTTTCCTTTGACATACTTAGCTCGCTATTTAAGAATGGTAATCCATTATTGTCTCTCAACTCCCCTATTTTATTCTTTAATTAACACACTCACCCTACATTTCATTTGATGCACAAGGTATGGCAGTCCACTAAAAAAAATATTCAGTATTGTGGGATACACTAGATATACACCGTTATGGTCGAATAGGGCGTTTTCAGAAAATTCCCAGTTGGAAGTATTTTTGAGATGGGAATGTGCAGGGATTACTACCTTGATGCAACTGTACTCCGACGGAATCCTGAAAACTTATTAGCAGCTCTGTATGGAATATGGTTTGAATAAAAGCTGTTTTTTTCAATACTTACAATTAAGACATGCTCTGAAAAAACAAGGTACGACCCCGACTGCTCTTTTCCATAAAATCCCTATTTTGGATAGCATAATCCAAGCAAATATCACAAAGGGACTTATCTCTAAAGTATATATGAAATTACTATCTAAGCTTCTCCTTAAATTCCCAAAGCTATGTAGACAAAAATGGGAGATAAAGGAAAGACAAAGGCACCTCCTAAGTGCAGTAGTTAAAAGATTTATTACAGGCACAATGGGATTTAATCACTTAGAAGATAGTAAGAGGTCATAGGCATATAATGATTTGTCCTCATGTGGATCGCTGTAATCCTCGTCTCTCTGGGGCAGAGAGCCGTCCTGCAGCTGTCAGCGTCCCTGGCGATGAGGATTTGCGAGGAGGTGAAGATGCGATCTGGTGGCCCAGGTTCTGGAACCAAGCTGGAATGCACATGGCCGATGTGACATCAGGTAAAGGTGGTGGGCGGTAACGCGTTTTGGAGCATGCACAGCTCCTTCATCAGACATATGCCCATGCTTGCTCGATGAGCTTATGAGAGGTGAGGGGGAGGAGAGAGGGGAGGGGTTGGTGTTTGCTGATAGGCTGGGGGAAAAGAGGGGCGAAGTGTAGACCTATTGATGGATGTTGGTTTCATAAAAGACCAGAGTCATGTGACATATTCAGCATATTGGATTTAGTGTGTGTCTGGTCTTAATGGTCCCGGAAAGAACAGACAGGGTTAGAGCAAGATTAGCACAATGCAACAGCATAATGAGATGGAGTCGTGCATATACACACACACATATATATAAATATATACATACAGTGGATATAAAAAGTCTACACGCCCCTGTTAAAATGTCAGTTAAAACGTGATGTAAAAAAATGAGACAAAGATATAAATAATTTCAGAACTTTTTCCACCTTTAATGTGAAATATAAACTATACAACTCAGTTGAACAACAAGCTGAAATCTTTTAGGTTTAGGGAAGTAAAAATAAAAGACTAAAATAATATGGTTTCATAAGTGTGCACACCCTTAAACTAATACTTTGTTGAAGCACCTTTTGATTTTATTACAGCACTCAGTCTTTTTTGGGTATGAGTCTATCTGCATGGCACATCTTGACTTGACAATATTTGCCCACTCTTCTTTGCAAAAACACTCCAAATCTGTCAGATTACGAGGGCATCTCCTGTGCACAGCCCTCTTCAGATCACCCCACAGATTTTCAATCAAAATCAGATCTGGGCCCTGGCTGGGCCATTCCAAAACTTTAATCTTCTTTTGGTGAAGCCATTCCTTTGTTGATTTGGATGTATGCTTTGGGTCATTGTTATGCTGAAAGATGAAGTTCCTCTTCATGTTCAGCTTTCTAGCAGAAGCCTGAAGGTTTTGTGCCAATATTGACTGGTATTTGGAACTGTTCATAATTCCCTTTACCCCTGTTCTAGCGAAAGAAAAACAGCCCTAAAGCATGATGCTGCTACCACCATGCTTCACGGTGGGTATGGTGTTCTTTTGGTGATATTCAGTGTTGTTTTTGAGCCAAACATATCTTTGGAATTATGGGCAAACAATTTTCCCACATGCTTTTGGAAGGCTTCAGATGTATTTTTGCAAAATTTAGCCAGGCTTGGATGTTTTTCTTGGTAAGAAAAGGCTTTTGTCTTGCCACTCTACCCCATAGCTCAGACATATGAAGAATACGGGAGATTGTTGTCACATATACTACACAGCCAGTACTTACCAGATATTCCTGCAGCTCCTTCAATGTTGCTGTAGGGCTCTTAGCAGCCTCCCTGACCAGTTTCCTTCTTGACTTTTCATAAATTTTGGAGGGACGTCACAGTTTTGCCATATTTTCTCCACTTGATGACTGTCTTCACTGTGTTCCACGGTATAGCTAAAGCCTTGGAAATTCTTTTGTATCCTTCTCTTGATTGATACCTTTTAACAATGAGATCCCTCTGATGCTTTGGAAGCTCTCTGCGGACCATGGCTTTTGCTATATGTTGCGACTAAGAAAATATTAGGAAAGACCTACTAGAACAGCTGAACTTTATTTGGGGTTAATCAGAGGCACTTTAAATAATGGCAGTTTAACATGCGTTTGAATGTGATTGCTTAATTCTGAACACAGCTACATCCCCAGTTATAAGAGGGTGTGCACACTTATGCAACCACATTATTTTTATTTTTACTTCCCCCCTATTAAAAGATTTCAGTTTGTTTTTCAACTGAGTTGTACCGTTTATAGGTCACATTAAAGGTGGAAAAAGCTCTGAAATGATTTATCATTGTCTCAATTTTTTACATCACAGAAATCTGTCATTTTACATGGGTGTGTAGACGTTTTATATCCACTATATATGCACACACATATACATATATATGTACCTGTCCGTACACACATATAGGGGGGGGGGATTGATTACAATCAAAGTTACTACATTGGGTGATGAAGGAAGTCAAGTACATTTGATGTAAAAAAAAAAAATATTGAGTACATTCGATGTTGAATGTCAAGTACGTTCAATGCTGAATGGAGAGTGGAATTGTCAAGTACAATCAATGTTGAATGGGAAAAGTTTGGTACATTCTATGTTGAGTGGGAAAAAATCAGGTACATACCTGTCCATTAGGGATGAGCTTCGAGTTCGAGTCAAACTCATGTTCGACTCGAACATTGGCTGTTCGTCAGTTCACTGAACAGCAAACAATTTGGGGTGTTCGTGGCAAATTCCAAAGCCACGGAACACCCTTTAAAAGTCTATGGAAGAAATCAAAAGTGCTAATTTTAAAGGCTTATATACAAGTTATTGTTGCAAAAAGTGTTTGGGGACCCGGGTCCTGCCCCAGGGGACATGGATCAATGCAAAAAAAAGTTTTAAAAACGGCCATTTTTTCAGGAGCAGTGATTTTAATAATGCTTAAAGTGAAACAATAAAAGTGTAATATCCCTTCAAATTTTGTACCTGGGGGGTGTCTATAGTATGCCTGTAAAGGTGTGCATGTTTCCCGTGTTTAGAACAGTCTGACAGCAAAATTACATTTCAAAGGAAAAAAAGTAATTTAAAAGTACTCGCGGCTATTAATGGATTGCCGGTCCAACAATACACATAAAAGTTCATTGATAAAAATGGCATGGGAATTCCCCACAGGGGAACCCCGAACCAGAATTTAAAAAAATGACGTGGGGGGTCCCCCTAAATTCCATAACAGGCCCTTCAGGTCTGGTATGGATATTAAGGGGAACCCCGGACAAGATTTTAAAAAAATGGCTTGGGGTCCCCCTTAAAATCTATACCAGACCCTTCAAGTCTGGTATGAATTTTAAGGGGAACCCCACGCCAAAATTTAAAAAAAAAATGGCGTGGGGTCTCCCCAAAAATCCATACCAGACCCTTATCCGAGCACACAACCTGGCAGGAGGCAGGAAAAGAGGGGGACCCCAAAATGGCCCCCCTTCCTGAACCGTACCAGGCCACATGCCCTCAACATTGGGAGGGTGCTTTGGGGTAGCCCCCCAAAATACCTTGTCCCCATGTTGATGGGGACAAGGGCCTCATCCCCACAACCCTTGCCCGGTGGTTGTGGGGGTCTGCTGGCGGGGGACTTATCGGAATCTGGAAGCCCCCTTTAACAAGGGGACCCCCAGATCCCGGTCCTCTCCCCTGTGTGAAATGGTAAGGGGGTACTTGTACCCCTACCATTTCACTAAAAAACTGTCAAAAATGTTAAAAATGACAAGAAACAGTTTTTGACAATTCCTTTATTTAAATGCTTCTTCTTTCTTCTTTCTTCTATCTTCCTTTGGTTTCTTCCTCCATCTTCTTCTTCTTCTGGTTCTTCTGGTTCTTCCTCCGCTGTTCTCGTCCGGCATCTTCCTCCGCGGTGCTGGCATCTTCTTCCCTTCGTCTTCTGGGCCACTCCACATCCAGCATGATGGGATGGGAGGCTCCCGCTGTGTGACGCTTCTCCTCTTCTGACGGCTCTTAAACCACCCGGTGACCCCGCCCCCTCTGACGCATGGGGACTTCCCTGTGGCATTCCCCGTGACATCAGAGGGGGCGGACAGGGCAGTCACCGTGCGTCAGAGGGGGCGGGGTCACCGGGTGGGAAGACCCCACACCATTTTTTTTTTAAATTTTGGCGGGGGGGTTCCTCTTAAAATCACCCCCAGGTATGGAATTTAAAGGAATATTAAATTTTTATTGTTTCACTTTAAGCATTATTAAAATCACTGCTCCTGAAAAAATGCCTGTTTTTAAAACTTTTTTTTGCATTGATCCATGTCCCCTGGGGCAGAACCCAGGTCCCCAAACACTTTTTATGACAATAACTTGCATATAAGCCTTTAAAATTAACACTTTTAACTATTCATGTTCGTGTCCCATAGACTTTAACGGTGTTTGCGTGTTCGAACAAATTTTTTGCCTGTTCGCATGTTCTGGTGCGAACCGAACAGGGGGTGTTCTGCTCATCCCTACTGTCCATTCATATATAGGGGGATAGATTATAACCAAAGGTGCTTCGTTGGGCCAAAATGTGCATAGTGATAGAGGGAGTCAAGTACATTTGATGTAAAATGTTTATATTGGATATTGGATGGCCAATATTAAGTATGTTCAGTGTTGAATGGTATCCGAAACCATGAATCAGACTGAGACAGAAGTCCCGGAAAATCACACTTGTTTAATAATAATTAAAAAAAAGGTAAACAGAGTAAATGTAGTCAAAACATAGCCAGAGTTCAGGAACTGGAACGGACAGTCCGACAAGCCAAAAGGTCAGGGAGCCAGAGAACAGCGTAGTCGAACAGCAAGCAGGATCTGGAGCCAGAAGCAATCTCAGCCAAGCAAGTCTTTAACAGGAACACAGGAGAATGTCTCTAGAGATGTGACCGAGGCGAAGACTGAGATTATCTGGACTGGACAGCTTAGGTAGGCAGGATATCATCAACAGGTGAATCACCGTGGAGAGATAGGAGCTGGCAATTAGCCCACAGCTGAGTGGCAAGCTCAGAGAAGGAAGGCCTGAGCCCAGCCCTGACAGTACCCTCTCCTCAATGACCCCTTCCCCTCGAAGGACCACCAGGCTTGAGGGAAAACATCTATGGAAATCACAAAGGAGGACAGGGGCATGTATGTCCGAGGATGAGACCTAAGAGTGTTCTTCCGAACCGTACACCTTCCAATGCACCAGGTACTGTATGCGCCCATGGAACCTAAGGGAACCAACAATTGACTGTACTTCATACTCCTCATGGTTCTCAACCTGTACAGGGTGAGGACGAGGCACAGAGATGGTAAAGCGGTTGCAGACCACAGGTTTTAATAAGGAGACATAAAATACATTTGAGATGCGCATATTAGAAGGAAGGTCTAATGCGTAAGCCACTGAGTTAATCCTGCGAAGACTACGGAAAGGCCCAATAAACCGAGGTGCGAACTTCAGAGAGGTAACGCGAAGTCGGAGGTTGCGAGATGACAGCCAGACCCTGTCCTCAACCTGGTAGGAAGGCACAGGCAGGCGTCTGCGATCAGCATGGAGTCTGTACCTATCATTAGCATGTCGCAAAGCCTCCTGGACTTGTACCCAAGTAGAACGAAGACCACAGAGATGCTCCTCTAATGCAGGAATACTCTGCGGAAAAAATAAGTCAGGCAACATGGAAGGTTGGAAACCATAGTTCGCCATAAACGGGGACAATCAGGAAGCAGAATTCAAGGCACTATTGTGAGCAAACTCTGCCATGTTAAGAGGTCCGACCAGTTGTTATGATGGTCAGAAATATAGCGACGTAGAAATTGCTCCAAGGACTGATTGGCTCGTTCTGCGGCCCCATTAGACTGCCGGTGATATGCAGAGGAGAAAGCAAGCTTCCCAACTGCGCACAAAAGGATTACCAGAACCGGGACACAAATTGGCTACCCCTGTCCGAGACAATCACTTTAGGAAGCCCATGTGAGCGAAAGATCTCCTGAGAAAAAACAGAAGCCAGTTCCTTAGAAGTGGGCAACTTCTTAAGTGGAATACAATGAGACATTTTTGAGAACCGGTCAACCTCCATAAGGATAACTGTGTTGCCCTGGGAATTGGGTAACTCCACAATGAAATCAATAGACAGGTGGGTCCAGGGCCTCTCTCCATTGGGTATGGGTTGTAGGAAGCCCACTGGAAGGTGTCGTGGAGTCTTATGCCCTGTACACACGGTCGGATTTTCCGCCGGAAAATGTTCGATGGGAGCTTGTTGTTGGACATTCCGACCGTGTGTACGCTCTATTGGACATTTTCCATTGGAATTTCCGTCACACAAAATTTGAGACCTGGATCTCAAATTTTCTGACAACAAAATCCGTTGTTGGAGATTACAATCTTGTGTACACAATTCCGACGCACAAAATTCCACGCATGCTCAGAATCAAGCAGAAGAGAAGCACTGGCTATTGAACTTAATTTTTCTCGGCTTGTCGTACATGTTGTACGTCACTGAATTCTTGACATTCAGAATTTCCAACAAGATTTGCGTGACCGTGTCTATGCAAGACAAGTTTGAGCCAATATCCATCGGAAAAAATCCTTGGATTTTGTTGTTGGAATGTCCGATCATGTGTACGGGGCATTACTCTGAGCACGCATGGAACAGTCAGCTACGAAGGCAGTTACATCAGCACGTATCCACAATGGCTCAAAAGGGATCTGGTACAGAAATATTTAGACAGAATAAAGGTGAATAAAGCACCTGGACCAGATGGCATCCACCCACTGATCCCAAAAGAATTGAGCTCTGTAATTTCAAAGCCATTGTATCTAATTTTTAGGGACTCATTAATGAAGGGAATAGTACCACTGGATTGTCGTAGGGCCAATGTGGTGCCTATATTTAAAAACAGAACAAACTCTTTTTACCAAGTAACTATAGACCTGTTAGTTTAACTTCTATAGTCATCAGGAAGATACTGGAGAGTTTAATAAAAGATCTCACAGATGAGTTCTTGCTGGAAAAAAAAATTTTAAGCAACGGACAGCATGGAATCATGAAAGACAAAAGTTGTCAAACAAACCTGATTTCTTTTTATGAGGAGGTAAGTAAAACCTTGGACAGAGGGGTGGCGGTGGATGTGGTATATTCAGATTTTGCAAAAGCATTTGACACAGTTCCCCACACACGGATCATGTGTAAGGTAAAGTCTACAGGCTTGGAAATATCAGTTTGTAAATGGATAGAAAAATGGCTAAAAGACAGAATTCAGAGAGTAGTGGTTATTGATTCTTACTCTGAATGGTCTAAGGTTATCAGTGGTGTACCCCAAGGTTCAGTGCTGGGACCCTTACTTTTTAATACCTTTTATAAATTATATTGGGTCTGGGATTAAAAGTATTATTTCTGTCTTGGCAGATGACACTAAGCTATGCAGTAGAATAACGTCCTTACAGGATGTCTCCAATTTACAAGCCAACCTCAATGCACTGTCTAATTGGGCGACTAAGTGGCAGATGAGGTTTAATGGTGATAAATGTAAAGTTATGCACTTGGGGGCTAAGAATGTGCATGCATATTCTTGGTAGATAGGTAGGTTGTGGTCAGGGCTGGACTGGGACAAAAATTTGGCCCTGGACTTCATCCAGACCGGCCCACTTTACTCCAAACACCTGGTGCTGGCGCTTCAATCTTCTCGGCACCATGGTTCATATGGTGTCAGGATGATTGAAGCGCATTATTTCTATTATTACATTGTAATATAACATGAAATAGTTCAACTCACCATAATGCAGAATCAGTGGGAGCCTTGAGTGTGTCACCTGCCACCTCATTTGCCACATCGCCTGCCACCAGATGCAGTGTTTCACTTGCCACGTCACTTGTCAGCAGAGGCAGCTTGTCACTTGCCACGTCGCCTGCCACCAGATGCTGCATGTCACTTGCCACGTCACTTGTCAGCAGAGGCAGCTTGTCACTTGCCACGTTACCTGCCACCAGATGCAGAATGTCACTTGCCACGTCACTTGTCAGCAGAGGCAGCTTGTCATTTGCCACGTTGCCTGCCACCAGATGCAGAATGTCATTTGCCACGTCACTTGTCAGCAGAGGCAGCTTGTCACTTGCCACCATCGCCTGCCACCAGATGCAGCGTGTCACTTGCTACGTCGCCTGCCACCAAATGCCGCATGTCACTTGCCACGTTACCTGCCACCAGATGCAAAACGTCACTTGCCACGTTACTTGTCAGCAGAGGCAGCTTGTCACTTGCCACGTCGCCTGCCACCAGATGCTGCATGTCACTTGCCACATTGCCTGCCACCAGGTGCTGCATGTCACTTGCCACCATCGCCTGCCACCAGATGCAGCGTGTCACTTGCCACGTCGCCTGCCACCAGGTGCTGCATGTCACTTGCCACCATCGCCTGCCACCAGATGCCACATGTCACTTGCCACGTTACCTGCCACCAGATGCAAAACGTCACTTGCCACGTCATTTGTCAGCAGAGGCAGCTTGTCACTTGCCACGTCGCCTGCCACCAGATGCCGCATATCACTTGCCCCGTCGCCTGTATCCTGCCAAGTCACTTGTCACCAGATGGCAGATGCAGTGCTACTACAGGACTTGATGGGCACCTCCAACCCAGCTCTGTAACCCCCCCAACACACAACGTGACAGGGGAGGAGAGAGAGATACACAGCGCCAATTGTAGCATTAAAACAACTTGTATTCCACTTAAAGAACGTTACTGACAAAGTTTGTAGGGTGAAAGGCATTGAAACACTGTGCAAGAGTTCAGGCTTGTCATCGATCTGAATTAGGAGCCGCCACCGGGAACTGAACGGGCCAGTAGATGCAGAGCATAGGTGTGTACTACTACTTCCTGGTAGCGGTGGAACGCATGATGGGGCGGACGTGATGTCATCATCCGGAAATGATGCAAGATGTGGGAGGTGACGCATCCTTCAGGCCATCATTCCTCCGCCACCAGGAAGTAGTAGTACACACCGATGCGCTCTGCATCTACTGGCCCGATCGGTTCCCGGTGGCCGCCCGCTCCTAATTCAAATTGTTGACAAACCTGGATTCTTGCACAGCGTTTCAATGCCTTTCACCCTACTTTGTCTGTCAGTAACGTTTTTTAAGTGTATTAAAAGTTGTTTAATGCTACCTTTGGCGCTATGTATCTCTCCTTCCCTGTCTCTGAAACTGGCCCACTGAGCCATCGGCCCACCGGGAATCTCCCGGTAGTCCCGATGGCCAGTCCATCCCTGGTTGTGGTAGATCATAAGCTCAATAGCATGCAATGCCAAGTTGCGGTTTCCAAATCGAGCAAAGTCCTTTCTTGCATTAAGAGAAGTATGGACTCCAGAGAGAGAGATATAATTTTGTCCCTGTACAAATCATTAGTAAGACCTCATCTGGAATATGCAGTTCAGTTTTGGGCACCAGTTCTCAAAAGTATAGCGGGGAACTGGAGAAAGTGCAGAGAAGGGCAACCAAACTGATAAGAGGTATGGAGGAACTCCGCTATGAGGAAAGATTGGAGGAACTGAATTTATTCTCTCTTAAAAAGAGGAGATTAAGGGGGGATATGATCACCATGTATAAATATATAAGGGGTCCATATAGTGAACTTGGTGTTGAGTTATTCACTTTACGGTCAACACTGAGGACAAGAGGGCACTCTTTTAGTCTAGAGAAAAACAGATTTCATCTCCAAATATGGAAAGGTTTCTTCACAGTAAGAGCTGTGAAATTGTAGAATAGACTTCCTCCAGAGGTGGTTCTGGCCAGCTCAGTAGATTGCTTTAAGAAAGGCCTGGATTCTTTCCTAAATGTACATAATATAACTGGGTACTAACATTTATAGGTAAAGTTGATCCAGGGAAAATCTGATTGCCTCTCTGGATTCATGAAGGAATTTTTCCCCCTGCTGTAGCAAATTGGAGCATGCTCTGCTGGGGTTGTTTGCTTTCCTCTGGATCAACTGTGGGTATAAAATTGGGTATATTGGATTGTACGAATGGATATAGGATTGGGTATATGGGATTGTATGATATTTTTTATTTATTTATTTTTTATGGTTGAGCTAGATGGACTTGTGTCTTTTTTCAACCTGACTATGTAACTATGTACGTAACGGGTGACCCCGCCCCCTCTGACGTCACGGGGAAAGCCTCAGGGAAGTCCTGTTAAGTCCCTGTGCGTCAGAGGGGGGGGTCACTGGGTGCCCCCGCCCTCCGTTATTTAAGAGCCGTCAAAAGACGAGAAGCGTCATACAGCGGGAGCCTCCCATCATGGATGCGGAGCGGCCCAAGAACGAAGAAGGGAAGAAGATGCCGCGGAGGAAGATGCCGGATGAGAAAACCCGAGCAAGAAGCAGAGGATTGGAGGAAGAACCAGAGGATGAAGAAGATGGAGGAAGAAACCGAAGGAAGATAGAAGAAAGAAGATGGAAAGAAGAAGGATTTAAATAAAGGAATTGTCAAAAAACTGTCTCTTGTCATTTTTAACATTTTTGACACGTTTTTTGTGAAATGGTAGGGGTACTTTTGTACCCCTTACCATTTCACACGGGGGGGATCTGGGGGTCCCCTTGTTAAAGGGGGCTTCCAGATTCCGATAAGCCCACCTCCCGCAGACCCCTACAACCACCAGGCAAGGGTTGTGGGGATGAGGCCCTTGTCCCCATCAACTTGACCCCAAAACACCCTCCCAATGTTGAGGGCATTTGATCTGATACGGTTTAGGAGGGGGGGCACTCTCTCTCTCTCCCCCCCTCTTTTCCTGCAGCCTGCCATGTTGCATGCTTGGATAAGGGCCTGGTATGGATTTTGAGGGGGACCCCCACGCCTTTTTATTTTTTAATTTTGGTGCGGGGTTCCCGTTAATATCCATACCACACCTGAAGGGCCTGGTATGGAATTTAGGGGGACCCCCACGCCATTTTTTTTATTTTGGTGCGGGGTTCCCCTGTGGGGAAATCCCATGCCGTTTTTTTCAATGAACTTTTATGTGTATTGTCGGACCGACAATTCATTAATAGCAGTGAGTATTTTTTTAAATGACTTTTTTTCCTTTGAAATGTCATTTTGCTGTCAGACTGTTCTAAACACGGGAAACATGCGCCCCTTTACAGGCATACTATAGACACCCCCCAGGTACGAAATTTAAAGGCATATTACACTTTTATTGTTTCACTTTAAGCATTATTAAAATCACTGATCCCGAAAAAACGTCCATGTTTAAAACTTTTTTTTGCATTGATCTATTGATCCATGTCCCCTGGGGCAGGACCCAGGTGCCCAAACACTTTTTATGACAATACCATGCATATAACCCTTTAAAATTAGCACTTTTGATTTCTCCCATAGACTTTTAAAGGGTGTTCCGCGGCTTTCGAATTTGCCACGAACACCCCAAATTGTTCGCTGTTCGGCGAACTTGTGAACAGCCGATGTTTGAGTCGAACACGAGTTTGACTTGAACTCGAAGCTCATCCCTACCAGTAACCCAGTGGATGCTCTGTTGGAAGGGTCTCCAAGTCTGCTCTTGCCCCTAGATATTCTTGCAATATATAATGCAGTCGCTGGCGATGGTTGCTTGAACCTATCAGACCTTGGCGCTGAGGACTGAACAATTGTTTAAAGGCCACAGTCAGCCGGCAACCTTCTCCACCGCTTTTTCTGTGACCGAACAAAGCCTCAGAAACATGTTGTCCAGCACCAGAAAAAAGTAACCTCCCAGGGTCTGGAAAGGCGTTACACAAACTTTTATTCAAGGCCTTCTGAAGATGTTTCATCCTCTGCTCCCTCTGCGAAGGCAGGATGAGTTCTGCAACTTTACCCTTGTAACATGGATCAAGAGGGTTGCCAGCCAGTAATGATCCCTCTCCTTGATACCACTAATCCTAGGGTCCTTTCACAGGCTTTGTAGAATCAGGGAGGCCATGCAGCCCAAGTTTGCAGAGGCATTCGATTATGAGTCCTCTGATTCACTAAGGATCACATTATCTGAAACTACCTCCTCCCAGCCACGTACCACTCCTTGGGTTTCTGGGGACTGAAAACCATCCTTTGAAGACTGCTGCATGTTATCCTCTACATCCATGCTGACACAATCCTCCTCCCCTTCTTCCTGTGTGTTTGGTGGGCCTGTGGGAACGCTGTCTGGATAAAGGGGGCCTTGAGAGAAAGGGAAGTCCTCCTCTTCCTCCCGCTGTTCTGCCTCAAGTGCCCTGTCTATGATTCCACGAAGCATGTGCTCCGGCAGGAAGCCTAGAGGGACAGTGTCACTGATGCATGCATTGTCGCATGCATCCTTGTGGCCCCCTCAAATGGTGACAGGACAGTGCATGCATCCCTGATCCATAGCCACCGGCGTAGCGAAAAGAAGCCAAGCTCCCCTGACCCTGTCCTGGTGCCATGCTTGCACAGGTACTCATTGATGGCCCTCTGATGTGTGTGCAGCCGCTGCAGCATTGCCAACATTGAGTTCCACTTGGTGGGCATGTCACAAATGAAGCGGTTGGTGGGCAGGTTGCATTCCCTTTGAATGTCAACCAGCCGAGCACTGGTATTGTATGACCGGTGAAAATGACCACAGACTTTTTTGGCCGGTCTCAGGAGATCTTGTAAGCCTGGGTATCTGGTCAAGAACTGCTGCACCACTAAATTCAGGATGTGTGCCAAACATGGAACATGGGTCAAGTGTCCCTGTCGGAGGGCGAAGAGAAGGTTGGTGCCATTGTCGCATACAAACATTCCTGACTGAAGCTGGCATGGCATCAACCACCTCTGAGCCTGCCCCCGCAGAGCTGACAGAATGTCTGCCCCAGTGTGGCTCCTGTCCCCTAGGCAGACCAACTCAATCACTGCATGGCATCTTTTAGCCTGAATGCTTGCGTAGCACTTAGGGAGCACTGCTGGTTCAGAGGACAATTTCTACAGAAGAGGCCATAGAAGAGGAGGAGCAGCTTTTTGGAGGAGTGGGGGCGGAACAAGCTCCAAAACTGAACCCTGCCCTGCATCCTTCCCAGCTGCCAGCAGAGTTACAAAGTGCGCCGTGAAGGAAAGGTAATGTCCCATGCCTACTGGACCATGAGTCAGCGGTAATATAAACCTTACTGCTGACTCCCTGTCCAACGAGTCCAAAACATTTCCACATCCCGGGAATGGCATTAAGTGAAAAGAAATGCCGTTTTGGATCCTGTCACTGTGGTACAGTACATTTCACAAATTCACGAAAGGGGGCAGAGTATACCAGCTGAAAAGGCAGCAGTTGCAGTGCTAGCAATTTGGCCAAGCTAGCATTTAGACGCTGAGCATGTGGATGGCTGGGACTGAATTTCTCTTTTACAGTTCAGCAACTGGGATAAGGAAATTTGCCTGCTGAAATCAATTGGTGGTGTACTGCTAGCATATTGGCTGCAAGTACTTGTAACACCTATTGCTATACCTTCATTCTTCTCAGTTCAGGAGGTATAGTAGGGTTTGAAATCCCAGATGAGGAGCATGGAGAAGTCTGCCTTTTTTTCTATGATGTGGGTCTTTCAGGTGCTACTGCCAACGGACTGCATGGGAGGTCATCATATATCTGGTCAAGCATGTGGTGCCTAAGCGGCTGCTGTTCTGGCCACTCTTGATCTGCTTCAGACATAGGTTGCAAACAGCAACAGTGCGATCTGCTGCACACATGTCGAAAAAGGCCCACAACAAGGAACTTTTAAAAGTCAGCCGGGAGTCAGCAGTGCCCTGCACCTGTGGAGCTCTGCGGTGTGATGCAATAGGGTGGCTGCCCTTAAGCTGCCCCCTGGATAACATCCTGCCTCATTGGACTTGTGCCTCCCCCTCCTCCTCGCTTTCCTCCTCTCTTCTCTCAGGCACCCAAGTACAGTCAGTGACCTCATAATCCCCTCCCCTGGACAGTGAAAATGTCCAAATTGGGCCCAAAGTGTCAATATTTTGTGTGGCCACTATTATTTTCAAGCACTGCCTTAACCCTCTTGGGCATGGAGATCACCAGAGCTTCACAGTTTGCCACTGGATTCCTCTTCCACTCCTCCATGACGACAGAGCTGGTGAAAATTAGAGACCTTGTGCTCTTCCACCTTCCGTTTGAGGATGCCCCACAGATTCTCAATAGTAGTGTGTTTGGAGGTGTGTTTGCGGTCGTTATCATGTTGGAATACTGCTCTGTGGCACAGTCTCCAAAGGGAGGGGATCATGCTCTGCTTTAGTATGTCACAGTTCATGTTGGCATTCATGGTTCCCTCAATGAACTCTAGGTCCCCAGTGCTGGCAGCCCCAGACCATGACACTCCCACCACCATGCTTGACTGTACGCACACTTGTCTTTGTACCCCTCACCTGATTTCTGCCACACACGCTTGACACCATCTGAACCAAATAAGTTTGGACATGGTTCCAGTAATCCATATCCTTAGTCTGTTTGTCTTCAGCAAACTGTTTGTGGGCTGTTTTGTGCATCATCATCATTAGAAGAGGCTTCTTTCTGGGATGACAGCCATGCAGACCAATTTGATGCAATGTGCGGCGTATGGTCTGAGCACTGACAGGCTGACCCCCCCCCCCCACCCCTTCAACCTCTGCAGCAGTGCTGTCAGCACTCATAAGTCTATTTCCAAAAGACAACCTCTGGATATGATGCTGAGCACGTGCACTCAACTTCTTTGGTCAACCATGGAGAGGGCTATTCTAATGCCCTGTACACACGACCGGTTTTCCCCTCGGAATAAACTCTGAAGGTTTTTCAGACGGAGTTCCAACGGAATTCCGCTCAAGCTGTCTTGCATACACATGGCCACACCAAATTCCGACCGTCCAGAACGCGGTGACGTACAACACGTAGGACGGAATTAGAAAACAGAAGTTCAATAGCCAGTAGCCAATAGCTTCCGTCTCATACTTGCTTCAGAGCATGCGTCGTTTTTGGTACATCAGAACAGCATACAGATGAGTATCCTTGAAAAAGTCATGTGTCTAGTGATGAAACTGGTTGTGAGGAGCCAGTGACGAGCAGTGCTGTGTTTGCACTGTACAACGGCTGCATTGTGTGATATACTGTGTACACCACCTGAAGTGTATTAGAAACTGTACACCCTGTATTATATTATATACTGTGTACACCGCCTGAAGTGTATTAGAAACTATACACCACTTTTTTCCCCTATACTCTATCTAAGATGTTCTACCTTCTCAATCCATGTAGTCCAGATTTTTTAAAATTCCTTTATATTCCCCCCTCTGGCATAAACTGTCTTTTCCTTCCCTATTGTTTCTGAGACCGTTCTAACCCAATCCTCTACTGAAGGGGGTTTCTCTGCTTGCCATCTCCTAGCTATTTCCTTTCTTGCCTGATAAAGGCATCTCCGCACCGCTTTACTCTTAGCCTTTCCATTACCCAAATTTCCCACTGCCCCCAAAACACATAATTTTGGGTCCATATTAAGCTTTAGATCGAAAACCTTATTTATACTCTCAACTACTACCGTCCAATAGCGAAATAGCTTGGGGCATTTCCATATCATATGTAACATATCTCCTGTATTTTGACATCTGGGACAATCAGCGTTTACCCTTCTCCCATACTTGAACAGTTTTTTAGGGGTATAATATGCCCTATGAAGGAGCAATAGATGTGAGAATTTCTGGGCCGGTGAAACCGACACCTAGTGACCCCCCTCCAAAATCTCTTTCCATTGAGTATCCGATATTGTCTCCAGGTCCCTTTCCCTTCTACACTTAAGTTTATCTGGACCTTCCCTACTGTTTTTACAAATGTATTGGTAGAATTCTGTTATTAGCCCCCTTGCTCCCTCAGTACTCTCTATCTTTTGGGAAATGGGGGATTGGCACCAGTTCGGGCCTTGTTCTCCAAATTGGACCTGCAGTGCGTGCTTGATCTGTACATAGTTAAAGTATAACTGATTCGGAATACCGAATTCCTCCTTTAAAGCAGCAAAGGTCTTTAACATATTACCGTTATATAGTTGCTCTAATTTTACTATCCCCTTTAATTCCCAAGTCTTAATTTTACCTATCTGTAATAGTTCCTGATAGTTCTTATTATTCCATAAAGGGCTGTACCTCGCTTCCCCCTCCATACCCTTCATGCCCTTAATAAAGTTCCACACTTTTAACATTAGTTTAACCGTAGGGGTCCTATAGATAAACGAGTTTGCCTCTAATACCTCCAAAATCCGCCTATGAGGTGCTCCAACAATCATTATTTCCGTCTTGTTATTACCCCCATAACCACTACCTGATCTCAGATGTTGCAATTGGGCTGCCAGGAAATAATTTCGAGGATGCGGAACCGCCATACCCCCCTCACATTTCGCTAACTGTAGTATCTGTAGGCTTACCCTGGAGTGCCCTCCCTTCCATATCAACCCTCTAAACAGCATATCTATTTGCTGTTAGAGGATAGGGAAAAGTGTAAGATCTAAGTTTAAAGTAGAGATGTGCGTGCAGGTAATTAAGATATAGAGTGGGCTGACTACCAGGCTTATAGTTCAGTGTAAAGGGGGGTATAAAAGGGAAGAAAGTTAGCAGAATATACCCGGTGGGGTGGATATATACATCTTGTAGTGAAGTAGATGATTGTGTTACTATGAGGTTTTATGTACATTGTTTAATATGAGATGTGATGTATTTTGTATGTCTCACGGGAAGCACCCCTGCTTATAATTCCTGTACATGGGAAAAATTATGGAGGAAACATACCTCTTTGGAACTACATGGACTTACGCTGGCAGAATAGCATCGAGTACAACGGATCCCCAGAGGATTGCGGGTGAGATTGGCCCCCACTCTTTTTAGTGATAATGATGAGTTTAAAAGTACATTTATGCAAATCTTGAACAAATGCTCATTTTATTTGATGACTCTCAGAATCTCATTCATACACAAGGAACTTGCTTTAATATCAGACCAACTCATTAAGATTGAACAAGATCTACAAACTGCAATGTCGTCTGAAGATTTCATCAAATGTAAACATCTAGTGGATGAGTACAAATACCGGCTTGATTTGGAAACCAGGAAGCGTAATAAATTTGATTGAGACATTGAGGATTACGAAAGAAACCAGGTATATAGATGGCCACGCCCCTACAACCGACATGGTCATTTGGAGTATGGGAGCAACAGGAGAGATGTGTCTGGCAACTCCTCAGCCAATACATCTAATTTTTAGAAAAATAAAATAAAGAACCAAGCGCTAAGATGGATGCAGTTTGATAAATGAGTGAGAAATTCAAATAAAACCTAAAAAAGTGTAAAAAAGTGGACTAATCAGATAAAGCCACTCTGTTGCATAAATAACCATAATCCGAAAAATAAAATATAACAAGATCCTGGCACAAACCGCCACAAAATTACATAAAAATTAAATAAAAATAACAAGTCTGTGTTACAAATAGAAAAAACACTCTGGTGTGTGTTACCAATATGTGCAATCTTGGGGAGAAAATGTTTATGGTGATGGTGAATTGCTCCGGGGTCTACACTTGTGACCGTAGTTAATTCCTTATAAGCTAAATTGATTAGAGTGTTAGATCATTGTTCATGCTTTTTTACCATCCTGCTTCAGTCAGAATCATGTTGATGGTGTGTTAATCATAAGGTTCTCAACACCGACAATTTTATGAAAGACAAGCAGAGACATTCATCATTGCGTGGTGAACTAGGCAAGAGGACACAAGCAAAAACTACTAAGAGATACACTCACTGCGCCCGATCATATAAAGGCATATAAGAATGCAGATTGCAGTCAGCCGCTGTGGAGGAGACTTAGCTCAGCAAACCGCTGCAGTTCAACTCCAAGTGTCAAACTGCACTGAGCATCCTAGGCTCCTCCCACGCGTTGCATCACTGTCACGTGACTTTCTCGAGAAAGCCACAATGATTTATGCTGACTAACCAGTGATTAGAGCGCATCAATTTTATATATATTTCACATCTAATTTTTTACAACAAGAGCGGAGAGGGGTGGCTCCCTCTCGTATGCAGACCAGATCCCAATTCAACAGAGAAGAGATGGGAGGTCAAGACAGACATTGCAACGTACGAGACAACCGTGGTCGATCAAGGGAAATCTAGTACATAACATCTCCAGACGGGTCCTATCACCTGAGGAGGTAGGACTTTTTAATCAAGGTTTATCTTTCTGCCCAAAAACTTATTTGGATCCTTTTCAACTTGATCAGGATTTATACCGTTTGTTTCAGGAACATTAGATGGAAGGTTCACTTTATCCACAGACCCTTCACTCGGGAGGAGTCAGCTGAGGGGAGGTTGAACTGTGCATCATTTGGCCTATTAACAAAATCCAAATCTGTCTCCCCAACCACTTATGCTCCCATTGAAATGTTTGTACCCGAGGGGTTAAAAATTTGGTCAGTCGGGTTGACTATAAAGATCACATACCTAACAACTTATCCCACCTAGAAAGGTCAGCCTTGAGAAATTTGAGCAAGCATAACGATATTATTTGCAAACCGGCAGATAAAGGGGGTTTGGTTGTAGTAATGGACCCCCAAGCATACAAGGATGAAATCAACCGGCAATTGAATGATCGAACTGTGTATAAAAAAGTGTATTCAGATCCCACATGGAGCATTAGAAAAATTTTAGAGAGTATTCTTAAACCAGCGGTAAAAGAAGGGCTAATTTCACAGGATCTATTTGAATTCTTGTTACCATCACATACACGTATCCCTGTTTTTATATACATTACCCAAGGTTCATAAAGACAGCCATTCCCCACCAGGACGCCCGATTGTTTCAGGGAGGGACTCGATTTTTGCTCCCACGACACAACTATTAGACAAGGTACTGTCACCCCTTGTGAGAAATACCAGATCCTATATTAAAGACTCAAATGATTTTCTATCAAAAATGAGGGCGTTACCTCAAATTCAGGAGGACCTGATCCTTGTGACTTGGGATGTAACAAGCCTGTATTCATTGATCCCACATAGAGCAGGCATTGAGGCTACGATTGGTTTGATCAGAGACTGCCATGAATATTCTAATGCACAGATTTAATTTTTTGAGAAACTGTTTAATGTTATTTTGTATAATAACTATTTTCTTTTCAAGGAACAATTTTTTGTGCAGCTTACTGGAGTTGCAATGGGCTCCAATGTTGCCCCGCCATACGCATGTTCATTTATGAGCGATTTCGAGCAAAGATACATTTTTGTCAATGAAAATTTTCAGAGGAATTGCGCCACCTGGTGGTGCTTTATAGATGATATTTTTGCAGTATGGCGGGGCAGCATTGAATTCCTCAAGGCATTTGATGAAATACTCAATGGGTTTTCTTCAGATATTCAGTTTAAAATGCATGTGGGTGGTGATTCAGTTCCCTTTTTAGACACATGGGTATATTTTGAACAAGGTCGAATTGAGACAGATTTATACACTAAACCCACTGATAGAAATCAACTCCTTGGATATGACAGTTACCATTCCCCTCATGTTTTCAGGTCTATTATTAGAAGTCAGCTGCTCAGGGTCACACAGATTGTCAGTGATGGAACAATTAGAGATAACAGATTGAAGGAAATGTGCTCCAAGTTCAGAGAGCGGGGATACCCAGATGGTTTGATTACACAGGAATTATATAAAATCTTAAAGCCAGATAACACATATAGTTGTAGAAAACACAAACAAACCAAACCAAGGATACCATTCATTCTCCAATTCCACAGCTACAGCGATAAGATCTTTAATATAGTGAGAAAACATTGGTCACTCCTGAAGCGATCATACCCTCAGATAGATGAGTTTCAGCAAATCCCTTTGAGGGCATATTGGCGGAACAAAACATTACGTGATTCTCTGGTGCGATCTGAATTCAGATACAACACCCAAGAAACCAAAATGACATTCCTTGGCAGAAAAAGAGAGGAAGTTTTCCATGTCTCAATTGCATTCAATGCAATCTTATGCTCAAGGGCAATCATTATATTCATCCTACAACTAGAGAAAAAATAATGGTCAATGGTTTCTATACCTGTCAGACATCTTATGTGGTATACATTCTTGTATGTCCCTGTAATCTTATCTATGTGGGGGAAACCACACAAAAAATTAAGGATCGCATAGCGCAACATCGTAGCACGATTAGACATTTGCAACCTGGTCTCCCTGTGCCACGTCATTTTTCAGAAATGGGACACAAGGAAACTGAACTGAGGTTTATGGTTGTGGGGGAAGTGCTCCATGACAAAAGAGGGGGTGACAGAATTTTGAAACTAAAGAAGCGCGAAGTCTGGTGGATTAATAGATTACAGTCTCTGCATCCTGGTGGGATGAGCAGAGACTATGATCTATACTTATTTTTATAGGATGTACACACAGGGATCTTAGTAATAGGTACACATATATGCCTTATGTTTCTTTTTAGATCCAGTGGAAGGAATCCCCGTTTGAGAAATTAGTTAATTATCTTTCTAGTACGAAAAGAAGCCTGAGACTGCACTATTGCGAACTGGGTAGATAAAACAGCGTCTGAACGAAACCCTTGATGACACTGCATGTTGCTGATTTAGATATTCTGATGAAATTGAAATTATACTTTTTTAATTAGATGTATATAGGTCATTTTTACATCTGTTTGTCTATGAACTCACAATGTCACTTTTGTTTTGTTCGATTGGAGGGGGTTACATTTTTCTGATGCTGTTAGTTACTGGTGTTGATGACCAGATAGTACACATGTGTGGTAACTTGTTAGGTGTGGATAAAGGTGAGGGATGGTATCAGGGTCTTCACACACAGCCAGAGAAGCCTGAGTAAGAGCGATCTGTGCTCGATACTGTACAGTTGCTGATGCTTGCACGTTTGCACTTTTTGGAAACCTCAAGCAGAAGAAAATTGCATCAAAGCATCAGTCCCATCGTCTTTATTTTATATATATATATATAATATATATATATACACTAGCCACTTAAGGACTAGCCTCGTTTTGGATTTTAGGTGTTTACATGTTTAAAACAGTTTTTTTTTTTGCTAGAAAATTACTTAGAACCCCCAAATATTATATATTGTTTTTTTCTAACACCCTAGAGAATAAAATGGTGGTCATTGCAATACTTTTTTTTGCACCGTATTTGCGCAGCGGTCTTATAAGCGCACTTTTTTTGGAAAAAATTCACTTTTTTGAAAAAAAAAATAAGACAACAGTAAAGTTAGCTCAATTTTTTTTATATTGTGAAATATAATGTTATGCCAAGTAAATTGATACCCAACATGTCACGCTTCAAAATTGCACCCGCTCGTGGAATAGCGTCAAACTTTTACTCTTAAAAATCTCCATAGGCGACGTTTAAAAAATTCTGCAGGTTGCATGTTTTGCATTACAGAGGTGGTCTAGGGCTAGAATTATTTCTCTCGCTATACTGGTCACGGCGATACCTCACATGTGTGGTTTGACCACCGTTTTCATATGCGGGCGCTACTCACGTATGCGTTCGCTTCTGCTCGCGAGCTCGTCAGGACAGGGCGCTTAAATTTTTTTTTTTATTATTATTTATTTTACTTTATTTTATTTATTTTTTCACTGTTTAAAAAAAAAAAAATGGATCACTTTTATTCCTATTACAAGGAATGTAAACATCCCTTGTAATAGAAAAAAGCATGACAGGTCCTCTTAAATATGAGATCTGGGCTCAAAAAGTCCTCAGATCTCATATTTAGACTAAAATGCAAAAAAAAAAAAAAGTTGTTTTAAAAATCTTTAAGAGAAGTGGGCGGAGCCGACGTAATGACGTCGCTCTGGCCGTCCTATGGTATAGAGACGGGTGGGCGCCATCTTAGCCTCACTCGTCTCTATACTGAGGAAGAGAAAGGACCCGACCGCCTCCGCCGCTACCGATGGCTCCGGTCAGTGGCGGAGGGCGCGGGAGAGCGGCGGGAGGAGGGTGGCACCTCTCCCTCCGCCGATAACGGTGATCTCGCGGCAAACCCGCCGCAGAGACCACCATTATCGTGTACAGAATCGCCGGCCCTAAAGATGGATACCTCGGTTGTGGCAGCAGCTGCTGCCGTTACGAGATATCCATCTTTAAAGTAATGACGTATATATACAGTGGCCGGTCCTTAAGTGGCTAGACTGTGTGTATGTGTGTGTGTGTGTATATATACATATATGTGTGTGTGTATGTGTGTGTGTGTGTGTGTGTATGTGTATGTGTGTATATGTATGTATGTATGTATATATATATATATATATATATATATATATATATATATATATATATATATACACACCACCTAAAGTGTATTATATACTGTACACTATTGAATGCACTGTATATATACACTACACTGAATGTATAGTATGTATATATGCCCTTTGGAATTCTGTCTGTAACAAACTCGCCTCTCTCCATGACCTCTTTATCGCCAACACATTTAATCTACTCGCCATTACCGAAACCTGGCTTCATGAATCCGACACTGCATCTTCTGTTGCCCTATCCCATGGTGGTCTCCTCTGGACTCACTCCCCCAGATCCAGTGGACGTAAGGGAGTAGGTGTCACAATCCTTCTAGCCCCACATAGCACCTTTCAAGTACTTCAACCACCTGCCTCTCTGTCACTCTCCTCTTTCGAAGCACACTGCATTCGTCTTTTCACTCCAGATTTTCTAAGATTAGATGTGATCTACAGGCCCCCTGGAAAAGTATCAACCTTTCTTGATGACTTCTCTGCCTGGCTACCTTACTTTCTTTCTTCTGAAATCCCCACAATCATTCTGGGTGACTTCAACATCCCTATTAATACTAACATAGTGGTTACACGCTCCTACTCTCTCTGATGGCAATACCCTTGACCTTGTTTTCTCCCATCTTTGCAGTCTATGCAACCTCTCTAACTATTCATCCCCTCTCTCTGATCACCACCTTATTAGTTTCACTCTCTCCCTCTCCTCCACCCCCTCTCCCCCAACCGCCTAAAACTTACCCGCAGAAACCTACGTCATCTCAACTCTTCTCTTCTCTACTCTGCTACCGACAACCTCTATGACAAAATCTCACCCCTATCCTGCATCAACCTAGCCACTTTTGTCTACGTTTCACTTTGAGCCTCACTGGACTCACTGCCCCCCTCACTACACACATAATCTTTTTCGGTCCGTCGGGCAGCGTGAACTTACACTGTGGGACATTTTTATTTATTTTTTTGTCCCAAGCTGTGTCCTGACACCCACAACCACTGGGCAAGGGTTGTGGGGATGAGGCCCTTGTCCCCATCAACATGGGGACAAGGTGTTTTGGGAAGCTACCCCAAAGAACCCTCCCATGTTGAGGGCATGTGGCCTGGTACGGTTCAGGAAGGGGGGCCGTTTTGGGGCCCCGCTCTCTCACCCCCCTCTTTTCCTGTGGCCTGCCAGGTTGCATGCTCGGATAAGGGTCTTAAATTTGGCGCAGGGTTCCCCTTAATTTCCATATCAGACCTGAAGGGCCTGGTATGGATTTTAGGGGGATCCCCACGCAATTTTTACAAAATTTTGGTTCGGGATTCCCCTTAATATTCATACCAGACCCAAAGGGCCTGGTAATGGACTGGGGGGATCCTATGCTCTTTTTTTCAAGTTTTATCTATATTGCCAAGACCAGACAATTCATTACAGCCGCGATCAGTTTTATATGACAATTTTTCCTTTAGAAATGTCATTTTGCTGTGGTACTGTTCTAAACACGGGAAAAATGCGCCACTTTACAGGCATACTATAGACACCCCCCAGGCACGATATTTAAAGGAATATTTCATTTTTATTGTTTCACTTTAAGCATTAAAAAAATCACTGCTCCTGAAAAAATGGCTGTTTTTAAAAAATAAATTTGCATTGATACATGTCCCCTGGGGCAGGACCCAGGTCCCCAAACACTTTTTATGGCAATAACTTGCATATAAGCCTTTAAAATGAGCACTTTTGATTTTTCATGTTAGTGTCCTATAGACTTTAATGGTGTTCCGGCAGCTTTCAAATTTGCCGCGAACACCGCATATTGTTCGCTGTTCGGCGAACACCTGATGTTCGAGTCGAACTTACGTTCGACTCGAACATCGGGCTCATCCCTACTCCCTCTGTCTCCTCACATATCACTAATTTACTATCAGATATATCAGTCTGGATGTCACACCACTTCCTTAAACTCAATCTATCCAAAACCGAACTTATCATTTTTCCTCCCTCATATGCTCATTTCCCTTCCCCTGATCACTCTGTCAAAATCTATGACACAACTATAAGCCCATCCCCACATGCCAAGGTTCTAGGTGAAGTCCTGGACTCTGTACTCTCCTTTAAGCACCATGTCCAATCACTGTCCAAATCTTGCCGCCTTAACCTCGGCAACATCTCTAAAATATGCTCCTTTCTAACCAATGAGCTTTTGGTTGGAAAATCCAACCGTGTGTATACTCCATCGGACTTTTGCTGGCGGAATTCCCGTCAGCAAAAGATTGAGAGCAGGTTCTCTATTTTTCGGTCGGAAAAAGTTCCGATCAGAAATTGAATTTTCTCCATTAGCTCACCCCCCACGGTTTATTACCTTTTTGTTCCACTTGACCCTGCCTTCTAGATTGTAAGCTCTAATGAGCAGGGCCCTCTGATCCCTCCTGTATTGATTTGTATTGTAAGTGTACTGTCTGCCCTCATATATGTCATTATGCTGTCACATTGTGCTAATCCTGCTCTAACCCTGTCTGTTCCTTTCGGGACCATTAAGACCAGGTGCACACTAAATCCAATATGCTGAATATGTCACATAACTCTGGCCCTTTATGAAACCAACATCCATCAATAGGTCTACACTCCACCACTATTTTCCCCCAGCCTATCAACAGACACCAACCCCCCCCTCTCTCCTCCCCCTCACCTCTCATAAGATAGTCGAGCAAGCATGGGCGTAGGTCTGATGAAGGAGCTGTGCATGCTCCAAAATGCGTTACCGCCCACCACCTTCACCTGATGTCACATCGGCCACGTGCATTCTAGCTTGGTTCCAGAACCCAGGCCACCTCATTCCATCTTCACCTTCTCGCCAATCCACGTCACCAGGGAATCTGACAGCTGCAGGACGGCTCTCTCTCTAACCCAGACAGACGAGGATTACAACGATCCGCATGAGAACAAAAACTTTATATGCCTATGACTTCTTACTATCTTGTAAGTGTTTTTAATCCCATTGTACCTGTAATAAATCTTTTAACCACTGCACTTAGAGGCACCTTTCTCTTTCCTTTGTGAGTTTCCAGAGCTGCTTCTTCCCTACAAAGTGCTGCCTTCAGTGCCTTCTCTCCACTGCTACTAAGGACCGGATACCCAGCCTCAACAGAATGCCCTCATTTCTCCCTCTTTTCTACAAAAATGGGAGATGGACATTGATGTGGACCTAGAGAATAAATGGGACCAAATAATGAAGAATGTTCAGCTGGTCTCGATATCCCCAAAACACAGAATGACCCAACTTTTTATTTTGTACAGGGCTTACCGTACCCCTGAGCTGTTGCATAGGGTAGGCAGGAGGGAAAATTCTGATTGTCTATGATGTGCAATATCTCCTGGTTCATTTATACACCTGTTTTGGAGATGCCCAAAACTTCACTGAGATATTGGCAAGAGGTGATAAGTATGATCAATTCCATATATGACATTTCACTTATTTCGGATCCTGTCCTATGTGTCCTCGGCTATATAGACTCCAATAATTTAGAATACGATGAAGTAGTGGCCAACTGGCCATAATGAGAATGCTCTTTTTGGCACGTAAATTAGTAGCCTCTCGGTGGATTTCACCTAATCCTCCCACCCTTGGGGACTGGGTACAGGAAACAAATAAATATGTGTCATTTGAGAGATATACTTATCTTCAATGTAATGCTTCTTGGAAGTTTAAGAAAATGTGTAAAAAATATCCAGATGTTCCAATCTGAGATGAAAACTGAGAGCGGGGAACATGTGCCATGCATGTCTGTTCTTTGGTTTTTGAGTGGCCGTCTCTGATACTTGACATAAGCAAGCGATTACATGTATTATCAACCCCACAAATGTAACGGTTGCTCCAGGATACTGTATTTTTTGTATGTTTAAGATCAAATGTTGGAAGATATGGGGGAAGGGAATAGAGAGAAAGAGAAATTATTTCTTTTTTTTCTCTTCTTGGTTATTTCTTTCTCTTCCATTTCTCAAACACATTTTGAGGGAATAGCTGATGAACGAAAAAAAAAATACAGTTTCTGATGCTTGCTGAGTTACCTGCTTAAAGGTAAAGGAAGAAGGAAAGAAAACAAATTGTTTATTGCTTGGATTTTTTGTTGGGGTCTTTTTTTGTGTGTGTTATTGTTGTTGTTTTGTATTTGTTTTGGCTGTATTTTGCTATAAAATTTTCAAAAATAAAATCTGATTAAAAAATAAATAAATAAATGGAAAACTTTGTGTAAAAGAAATAAGTTTCCATTTTCCACATTTTTTCCACATTTTCCGAAAATTTGTGGAAAAATATGAACCATTCAGAAGACTCATAATTCCTCATAGAATATACATTGGGGTGTTTGCTTTCCAAAATGGGGTCATTTTGTGGGCGTTTCCATTGTCCTGGTGCTGAAAAAATAATTTTGTTTGGGTACAGTGTAGTATGACTGAGTAATAGTCATTTAAAGTGTGAGAGCACTGAAAGCTGAAAATTGGTCTGGTCAGGAAGAGTTATAAGTGCCCTGTATTGAAATTGTTAATGACCAGGCAAGGAAAGTCTTTTTATGCTTTAATGCTCACTGAACTTGGTTGGAGTTTTGGGATACACTGAATACGCTTAGTGCGCTTAGAAACCAAAGGATACTCTCTGCCTTGTCTACACTCAGGATAATTACCCTCTTAGCAGATAATAGGAGAACAACAACCCTGGGAGTCCAAGAAAAGGAAAAGTCCCAAACCAGCAACACTAGAGTAGATGCTTAAGGTGTTAAAGCAGCGAACAGTCACTAGGATCCTACATCAAGGACTATACTCACAGTATCCATGTATACTTGGATGCCCCTATCCAATATTTTGGCAGACACTTCTCTTGTGAATCTCCAGGCCAGATCCTTAGTAAATCCCCTTGATTTGACTCCAACTAGTTCCAGAAAATCAGCCCCCCAGCTCTCACTGAACTGGGACTTCAATTAACTCCTGCAGATTTAAGCCACACTGCCCAGAAGGAAAGCAACCCTGCAGGCTGGGGTCTTCTCCTCTAGGACAAGAACCCTGCCTCTCTGGGCCCCAAACTATTTATACACTCCTCAACCACCTACTGGGCATTCTCCCCCAGGGACTGGCTGGGACCACATAAATATTCAGGCCAAGGATCTGCCTCTTCCAACCCACTACATTCTAAAATCCACTAGAAGGCAGGGGAAAGTAGGTGAACCTGCAGCAAGTGAAACCCAGAACAACCAAAAATAATCACATATCACTCCAATAATTACAGTAGCTAAAGTTTTACCCGATCCTCTCTAACAACCTATTCTAGGGGGGCACTACACCTTTAATATCACTTTAAGCGCCACTTATGTAAATATATTAGCAGCCGCAATTCACACAATCTAATTTCTATTCTTCTTCAGCCTAGAACCAGCCTCCCCTTCTCCTGTGCCCTTTGGAATGCCTGCTCTGTTTGTAACAAACTCACCATGACCTATTTATCACAACTCCCTGAACCTACTTGCAATTACTGAGACCTGGATTCAAGAATCTGACCTTCCTTCTCCTGATGTTCTCTCCTCTCCTATGGTGGCCTCTTGTGGACCCACTCTCCCAGGCCTAGTGGAAGGAAAGGAGGTGGTGTTGGAATCCTGCTATCCCCTCAAAACACTTTTCAGGTTCTTCATCCACCCCCCTATCTGTCCCTCTCCTCATTTGAAGCTCACTGTATTCGTCTATTTTCTCCAGTTTCTTTGAGAATTGCTGTGATCAATCGGCCCCCTGGACCGGTATCAAACTTCCTTGACGACTTCTCTGCCTGGCTACCCTACTTTCTTTCTTCTGAAATTCCAACAATAATCCTTGGTGACAATGGACACACGCTCCTACTCACTCTGTTGGCAACTTCCTTGGCCTCATATTCTCCTACCTATGCACTCTGCACAACCTCTCCAATATTCCTTTTCCTCTCTCTGATCACCACCTTATTAGTTTCACTCTCTCCTTGTCTGCCTTCTCCTTGCCTTCCAGCTACTAAACTATTACCCGTAGAAACCTTTGCCATCTTAACCCTTTCTCTTCTTTTTTCTGCTACAGATTGTTTCTACTACAAAATTCCATCCTTGTCCCACCCCAACTTGGCCACTTCTGTCTACAACAGTTCACTGTCATCCACTCTGGATACCTTCGCCCCCCTCACTACAGATAGAATCAGGCCCCGACTGCTACAACCCTAGCAGACAGACAATACCAGAAGCCTCAAAAAAGCGTCTGTGTAGCGTAAGACTAAGTCACAGCAAGATTTCAGCCAATATACACTGGGGACGGAAAGTATTCAGACCCCTTTAAATTTTTTGTTATATTGCAGCCATTTGCTAAAATCATTTATTGACAGAAAAACACAGAATTGTTGACATTTTTGCAGATTTATTAAAGAAAAACTGAAATATCACATGGTCCTAAGTATTCAGACCCTTTGCTCAATACTTAATAGAAGAACCCTTTTGATCTAATACAGCCATGAGTCTTTTTGGGAAAGATGCAACAAGTTTTTCACACCTGGATTTGGGGATTCTCTGCCATTCCTCCTTGCAGATCCTCTCCAGTTCTGTCAGGTTGGATGGTAAAGGTTGGTGGACAGCCATTTTTAGGTCTCTCCAGAGATGCTCAATTGGGTTTAAGTCAGGGCTCTGGCTGGGTCATTCAAGAACAGTCACGGAGTTGTTATAAAGCCACTCCTTCCTTATTTTAGCTGTGTTCTTAGGGTCATTGTCTTGTTTGAAGGTAAACCTTCGGCCCAGTCTGAGGTCCTGAGCACTGTGGAGAAGGTTTTTGTCCAGGATATCCCTGTACTTGGCCACATTCATCTTTCCCTTGATTGCAACCAGTCATCCTGTTCCTGCAGCTGAAAAACACCCCCACAGCATAATGCTGCTACCACCATGCTTCACTGTTGGGACTGTATTGGACAGGTGATGAGCAGTGCCTGGTTTTCTCCACACATACCGCTTAGAATTAAAGCCAAAAAGTTCTATCTTGGTCTCATCAGACCAGAGAATCTTATTTCTCACCATCTTGGATTCCTTCAGGTGTTTTTTTAGCAAACTCCATGCAGGCTTTCATATGTCTTGCACTGAGGAGAGGCTTCCTTCGGGCCACTCTGCCATAAAGCCCCGACTGGTTGAGGGCTGCAGTGATGGTTGACTTTCTACAACTTTCTCCCATCTCCTGACTGCATCTCTGGACTCAGCCACAGTGATCTTTGGGTTCTTCTTTACCTCTCTCACCAAGGCTCTTCTCCCCCAATAGCTCATTTTGGCCAGGCGGCCAGCTCTAGGAAGGGTTCTGGTCGTCCCAAACATCTTTCATTTAAGGATTATGGAAGCTACTGTGCTCTTAGGAACCTTAAGTGCAGCAGAAATTTTTTGGTAACCTTGGCCAGATCTGTGCCTTGCCACAATTCTGTCTCTGAGCTCTTCAGGCAGTTCCTTTGACCTCATGATTCTCATTTGCTCTGACATGCACTGTGAGCTGTAAGGTCTTATATAGACAGGTGTGTGGCTTTCCTAATCAAGTCCAATCAGTATAATCAAACACAGCTGGACTCAAATGAAGGTGTAGAACAATCTCAAGGATGATCAGAAATGGACAGCCAGCACCTGAGTTAAACATATGAGAGTCACAGCAAAGGGTCTGAATACTTAATACCATGTGGTATTTCAGTGTGTACATTAATGAGGAAAAAAAATGAACTTAAATGATTTTAGCAAATGGCTGCAATATAACAAAGAGTGAAAAATTTAAGGGGATCTGAATACTTTCCGCCCCCACTGTAAATCTGCCCTCCAAAAATACCATTTCTGCCTCCACACTGCCAAACAGATCTACTTTATCACTCTCATTAATATCCTCTCATGCAGTCCCTGTCAACTCTTTTCTACCTTTACGACTCTACTTCATCCTCCATTACTTCCACCCACTAATTTACTCACTGCCCAGGAGATTGCTAATCACTTCAAAATTAAGATAACAATTTGTCTCGAGATCTCTGCTCTACAGATATCTCCCTCACTTTACACTCTTTGTCCTCCTGCACAATCAATACTTCCCTCTTTTAACCCAGCTACTATAGAGGAAATCACTAAACTTTTTTCTAACGCTAACCTAACCTCCTGCCCGCTGGACCTCATTCCTTCTCAAATACTACGGTCATCATCTGACTCTATCCTACACTCTTTAATTCATATCTTCAACCTCTCACTCTCTACTGGCATCTTCCCCAACCCTCTAAAACATGCGCTAGTCACGCCCATACCAAAAAAGGCCTCACTAGACCCCACTAATCTTAACAACCTAAGACTCATCTCTTTAGTCCCTTTTGCCTCCAAACTCCTTGAACGTTTAGTCTACAACCGACTGAGCGACCACCTCATTGAGAATAACCTTCTTGATCTCCTTCAGTCTGGATTTCACCCACAGCACTCCACAGAAACTGCCCTCCTCAAACTCACAAACGACTTACTAACAGCAAAAACAAACAGTCATTATTCCGTACTCTTATTCTTGGACCTTTTCACTGCCTTTGATACAGTTAACCACCCCCTCCTCCTCAAAGAACTCAATTTGCTTGGTCTCCATGGCTGCACTCTCACTTGGTTTGAATCCTACATATCTCATTGCACCTTCAGTGTCACTTACAACTCCACTTCCTCCTCTCCAACTCCTCTTACCGTTGGGGTCCCCCAAAGCTCTGTCCTTGGACCGCTACTATTCTTGATCTACACATCCTCCCTGGGTCAGCTGATAGCTTCCCATGGCTTCCACTACCATTTATATACTGATGACACCCAAATCTATCTCTCTGCCGCTCAGCTCTTCCCATTAATCTCCTCACGCATCACTGATTTACTAACAGACATATCAGCCTGAATGTCAAACCACTTCCTCAAACTGAATCTAAAACTGAGCTCTTAATATTTCCTCCCCCACGTGCCCCTTCCCCTGACTTCTCTGTCAAGATCAATGGCACATCTATCAGTCCGTCCCCACATGCCAGGGTGCAAAGGATAACCTTAGACTCTGAACTGTGCTTTCAGGCCCACATACAATCCCTGTCCAAATCATGCTGCCTTAGCCTCCGCAACATTTCCAGAATATGCCCCTTTTTAACTAATGACACCACCAAGCTTCTAATTCACTCCCTGGTTATCTCTTGCCTCGACTACTGCAACTCCCTCCTCATTGGATTACCTTTACATAGACTATCCCCCCTTCAGTCCATAATGAATGTCGCTGCAAGAGTCACCCACCTTACCAACCATTCAGTGTCCTCCACCCCTCTCTGCCAATCCCTCCACTGGCTTCCACTCACCCAACAAATAAAATTCAAAGTACTAACAATAATTTATAATGCCATCCATAAATCTGCCCCAGCTACATCACTAACCTAGTCCCAAAATATCAACCAAGCCACCCTCATCAGTCCTCCCAAGACCTCCTGCTCTCTAGCTCCCTTGTCACCTCCTCCCATGCTCACCTCCAGAATTTCTCCAGAGCTTCCCCCATTCTTTGGAACTCCCTATCCCAATCTGTCCAACTGTCCCCTAATCTATCCATCTTTAGACAATCCCTGAAAACCCTTCTCTTTAAAGAAGCCTATCCTGCTTCTAACTAACACTGTTTTTACTTCCTCCATTGATACAAAATCTATTACCTTTTGTATCAATTGACCCTTCCTTTTTAGCTTGTAAGCTCTAATGAGCAGGGCACTCTGATTCCTCTTGTACCAAATTGTAATGTAACTGTAATATCTGTCTTTATTTTGTTAAGCGCTGCGCAAACTGTTGGCGCTATATAAAACCTGTATAATAATAATAATAATAATAATAATAATATATTCTTGTCTTGTGTATACAATTCTTTAATGTTTTTACACGATGCAACAATACAAATGTGCAGTTTGCTTTCCAGTGTAATAAGTACAGCAGACACGCTGAACAAACAACATAATTTTTTAGAGCAAATAAAACCTAAGTGTTTATCTTTTTTAATCTGAAAATTAATTGAATTGACACTGTATATTACAGACAAAATGCATAATTTTACAATTGCATTAAATGAATTTTGATTTTAAAGTTGTGTTAACTAGAAGAAAATAACCTTTTAGCCACAGGGAGCAATATAACACAGTATCCAATGTATGCTAAAGCCTGTCTGCTAATTTCTATTTAAATAGCTGAAGCTGTCACTGTAAATATATTTCAAGTAATAAAAATGTGTCTCCTAAACAAACTCATATCTTTGCATAATTACACATACAGCAAGCTAATCTGAATACAGATACCTCTTGTTGTTCTAGATTGCCACTTGTTGTTCTCTCACTCTGCTTGTTATTATGTCACACAGCATGCTATTACCTTTCTGCATGTTATCGTATCCCAAGCCATGTAATTATATCTCTCCACATGCTGTTATATCCCTCTCTGGGTTATTATGTCACTTTGGCTCTTATAGCATAGTTTTGTGTAAAATATAAATCTGTTTATGTTTTTAGTCAATGATGTATATGTAAATTAGTTGTCTGATTTAATTATGACCATATGCTCAAATTTGTGGTTTGTGCATTTCATTTGTGAAGACATGGTATACTAAAGGTAAAAACCAGGTAATTTGTTAAGATTTAAAAGGGAATTTCAAAAACAACCCTAACCCCCTCTCTAGCCCCTAAATAAACAAACCTGAACTATCCCAACTACCCCAAACCCACTTCCACCACCACAGATGCATACTTTTTTTCTGACAGTGGTAGTAATTATGTTATGCTTTGTCTGTGCAGTAACATCCCACAGACTTGAATGAGATATACCTGTATTGCAGAAGCAACATCCAATTCAAGCTTTAAGTACACAACCCTGCCACTAAATTTTCACTGTACGCTGATGTAGAAAATGTGAGAGGCCACCAACATTGGAGATGATAAGACCTGAGCTGCTATAGCTGCTATAGACAGGACCCTTGAAAAAAGAATGTATTTGCATATTTAAAGCATAACTATTTTTTATATTTTATACTCTTCCCAATAGGGAGAACCTAACACTTGGGAGTACACTGTTGTACAGGAATCATGTAAGCACTAGCTAAAATAAAAGTCTAAGACAACCCTAAAAAATACAATTTAAAAACAGCATTAAACTCCCAAACCACATACAGCATATGTTTACACTGTCGGGACCCACAAATTATATATATTATATATATTCTGTCTATCTATCTATCTATCTATCTATCTATCTATCTATCTATCTATCTATCTATCTATCTATCTATCTATCTATCTATCTATCTATCTATCTATCTATCTATCTATCTATCTATCTATCTATCTATCTATCTATCTATCTATCTATCTATCTATCTATCTATCTATCTATCTATCTATCTATCTATCTATCTATCTATCTATCTATCTATGTTACATAGTAGGTGAGGTTGAAAAAAGACACAAGTCCATCAAGTCCAACCTATGTGTGTGATTATGTGTCAGTATTTCATTACATATCCCTGTATGTTGCGGTCATTCAGGTGATTATCTAATAGTTTCTTGAAGCTATCAATGCTCCCCGCTGAGACCACCGCCTGTGGAAGGGAATTCCACATCCTTGCCGCTCTTACAGTAAAGAACCCTCTACGTAGTTTAAGGTTAAACCTCTTTTCTTCTAATTGTAATGAGTGGCCACGAGTCTTATTAAACTCTCTTCTGCGAAAAAGTTTTATCCCTATTGTGGGGTCACCAGTACAGTATTTGTAAATTAAAATCATATTCAGTGCTCGCAACCTTTCCTCATAACTAAGATCCTCCAGACCCTTTATTAGCTTTGTTGCCCTTCTTTGTACTCGCTCCATTTCCAGTACATCCCTCCTGAGGACTGGTGCCCAGAACTGGACAGCATACTCCAGGTGCGGCCGGACCAGAGTCTTGTAGAGCGGGAGAATTATCGTTTTATCTCTGGAGTTGATCCCCCTTTTAATGCATGCCAATATTCTGTTTGCTTTATTAGCAGCAGCTTGCATGCCATTGCTGAGAATATCATCTACTAGGACCCCCAGATCCTTTTCCATCCTAGATTCCCCCAGAGGTTCTCCCCCCAGTGTATAGATTGCATTCATATTTTTGCCACCCAAATGCATTATTTTACATTTTTCTACATTGAACCTCATTTGCCATGTAGTCGCCCACCCCATTAATTTGTTCAGGTCTTTTTGCAAGGTTTCCACATCCTGCGGAGAAGTTATTGCCCTGCTTAGCTTAGTATCGTCTGCAAATACAGAGATTGAACTGTTTATCCCATCCTCCAGGTCGTTTATAAACAAATTATATAGGATTGGTCCAAGCACAGAACCCTGGGGAACCCCACTACCCACCCCTGACCATTCTGAGTACCCCCCATTTATCACCACCCTCTGAACAAGCCCTTGTAGCCAGTTTTCAATCCATGTACTCACCCTATGGTCCATGCCAACGGACCTTATTTTGTACAGTAAACGTTTATGGGGAACTGTGTCAAATGCTTTTGCAAAATCCAGATACACCACGTCTACGGGCCTTCCTTTATCTAGATGGCAACTCACCTCCTCATAGAAGGTTAATAGATTGGTTTGGCAAGAACGATTCTTCATGAATCCATGCTGATTACTGCTAATGATATCATTCTTATTACTAAAATCTTGTATATAGTCCTTTATCATCCCCTCCAAGAGTTTACATACTATTGATGTTAGGCTAACGGGTCTGTAATTCCCAGGGATGTTTTTTGGGCCCTTTTTAAATATTGGTGCTACATTGGCTTTTCTCCAATCAGCTGGTACCATTCCAGTCAATAGACTGTCTGTAAAAATTAGGAACAACGGTCTGGCAATCACCTGACTGAGTTCCCTAAGTACCCTCGGATGCAAGCCATCTGGTCCCGGTGATTTATTAATGTTAAGTTTCTCAAGTCTAATTTTAATTCCGTCCTCTGTTAACCATGGAGGTGCTTCCTGTGTTGTGTCATGAGGATAAACACTGCAGTTTTGGTTACTGAAGCCCCCCGATTCACTCGTGAATACTGAGGAGAGGAATAAATTCAATACCTTTGCCATCTCCCCATCCTTTGTAACCAGATGTCCTTCCTCATTCTTTATGGGGCCAATATGGTCTGTCCTCCCTTTTTTACTGTTTACATACTTAAAGAATTTCTTGGGATTTTTTTTGCTCTCCTCCTCTATGTGTCTTTCATGTTCTATCTTAGCCGTCCTAATTGCACCCTTACATTTCTTATTGCATTCTTTATAAAGTCTCAATGTTGAGGATGATCCCTCAACCTTGTATTTTTTGAAGGCCTTCTCCTTTGCTTTTATATGCATTTTTACATTGGAGTTAAGCCATCCAGGATTTTTGTTCGCTCTTTTAAATTTATTACCCAATGGGATACATTGGCTAATGCCCTTATTTAATATGCTCTTAAAGCAAACCCATCTCTCCTCCGTATTCTTTGTTCCTAATATTTTATCCCAATTTATGCCTTTTAGCAAGGTTTGTAGTTTAGGGAAGTTGGCTCTTTTGAAATTCAGTGTCTTTGTGTTCCCTTCATGTTTCCTATTTGTGTGATTTATACTGAAACTAATTGACCTGTGATTGCTGTTACCTAAATTGCCCCGTATTTCCACATCTGTGATCAGGTCTGTATTGTTGGTAATCAGTAGATCCAGTAATGTTTTATTTCTAGTTGGTGCGTCTTCCATCTGACCCATAAAATTGTCCTGCAAGACATTAAGGAACAGGCGAGCCTTAAATGAATGCGCGGTTCCCTCCGCCCAGTCTATGTCTGGATAATTAAAATCCCCCATTATGATAACACTTCCCATCCTTGCTGCTAATCCAATTTGTGATAGGAGATCCGTCTCCACTTCCTCCCTCAGGTTAGGGGGCCTATAGCATACTCCCAGTATTATTTTCCCCTTAGCTTCATCCCTTTGGAGCTCTACCCATAAGGATTCCACCTCCTCACTAGCTCCCTCAGTGATGTCATCTCTCACATTCACTTGTATATTATTCTTGATATATAGGCATACCCCTCCCCCTTTTTTACCCTCTCTATCCTTACGGTATAGGGTATACCCTTGAATGTTTGCCAGCCAATCATGAGAGCTGTTGAACCAGGTCTCTGAAATTCCCACAAAATCCAAATCCTCCTTGTACAACAGTATCTCTAGTTCACCCATCTTGTCCGCCATGCTTCTGGCATTGGTGAACATGCCACATAGTTTAGACCGGTCGCATATTGTCCTCGTATTAGGTGTTTCAAGATTGCAACTAGGACTTGCTACTATACTCACCTTGTGTTTTTGTGCTTTGGTTAACCTACCACTAATGCCCCCAATACTACCCTCTGAAATATCTTCCGCGCTGGCTATCACTGTCTCTGGACCCTCCCCCCCATCGCCTAGTTTAAAAACCCCTCTAACTTTTTGGCCATCTTCATTCCCAGCAGATCTGCACCCTCCTCATTTAGGTGCAGTCCGTCCCTTCTATAGTACCGGTTACCGACTGAGAAGTCGGCCCAGTCCTCCAGGAACCCAAACCCCTCCTTACTACACCAGCTCTTCAGCCACTTGTTTACTTCCCTAATCTCCCTCTGCCTTTCTGGTGTGGCTCGATGTACCGGTAGTATTCCTGAGAACACTACCTTGGAGGTCCTTTTCCTCAATTTAGCACCTAAGTCCCTAAAATCGTTCTTTAGGACACTCTATCTGCCTCTGACTTTGTCATTGGTGCCAACGTGCACCATGACAGCCGGGTCTTCCCCATCCCCTCCCAGTAATCTGTCCACAAGATCCGTGATGTGCTGAACCCGAGCACCCGGCAGACAACATACTGTTCGGCGCTTCAGGTTTTGGTTACAGATTGCCCTCTCTGTCCTTCTAAGAATTGAGTCCCCTACCACCTCTATCTATCTATCTATCTATCTATCTATCTATCTATATAGATATATATATCTAGATAAAGATACAGTATCTCACAAAAGTGAGAACACCGCTCACATTTTTGTAAATATTTTATTATACCTTTTCATGCGAGAACACTGAAGAAATGACACTTTGCTACAATGTAAAAATAGTGAGTGTACAGCTTGTATAACAGTGTAAATTTACTGTCCCCTAAAATGAACTCAACACACAGCCATTAATGTCTAAACCACTGCCAACAAAAGTGAGTACACCCCTAAGTGAAAATGTCCAAATTGGACCCAATTAGCCAAATCCCCTCCCCGGTGTCATGTGACTCGTTAGTTACAAGGTCTCAGGTGTGAATGGGGAGCAGGTGTATTAAATGTGGTGTTATCACTCACACTCTCTCATACTGGTCACTGGAAGTTCAACATGGCACCTCAAAGCAAAGAACTCTCTGAGAATCTGAAAAAAATACTTTTTGCTCTACATAAAGATGGCCTAGGCTATAAGAAGATTGCCAAGAAACTGAGCTGCAGCACGGTGGCCAAGACCATACAGCTGTTAAACAGGACAGGTTCCACTCAGAACAGGCCTCACCATGGTCGACCTAAGAGGTTGAGTGCACGTGCGAAGGGTGGAGGGTCAGCCTGTCAGTGTTCAGATCATACGCCTCACACTGCATCAAATTGGTCTGCATGGCTGTTGTCCCAGAAGGAAGCCTCTTCTAAAGATGATGCACAAGAAAGCCAGCAGTTTGCTGAAGACAAGCAGACTAAGCACATGGATTACTGGAACCATGTCCTGTGGTCTGATGAGACCAAGATAAACCTATTTGGTTCAGATGGTGTCAAGCGTGTGTGGTGGCAAGCAGGTGAGGAATACAAAGACAAGTGTGTCTTGCCTACAGTCAAATAGACAAGTGTAGGCGCAGACAACTCAGGAGTCATATTAATCTCAATGTGAATCTGCTAATAAATCAACGTTCTATGATGGGACTGAGTAATGGTGAATTGTCCATATAGCATACAAAGGCTAATAAGTCTATGTGATCATGCTGGAAGGGGTAAAAAAACGCCCAAAGGAAGCAAGCAAGGCTGCCATCATGATGGGATAGAAACCATATTCCAGGGGCTGCAAAAAAACACAAGTGGAGAGGCGCCTCTGGGTGCAGTCGCAGAGCGCCTAATTTAAAAACTAAAATAGCTCCTAGCAAAATTCGATCTAAATGCATTTTCCCAGATAAACCTGCACTTGTTCCATTGGTTGGGATGTTTCAGTTCCGTAAACGTTTATGTAAAACGTGTGCATATGTCCAACATGGCCAGAAGTCGTTTACCACCAAGGGGGGCACTCATGTATTTAAGGACTTCTACAACTGCTCCTCAGACTTTGTTGTCTATGGGCTCATCTGTCCTTGCGGCCTACTATATGTTGACCGCATGATACGAGCCCTCAGGACCAGGTTTGGGGAGCACAGGAGATCTATTAAAGCTGGTACTGATCATTTGAAGATGGCACACAGTGTGCCTAAACATTTCCCTCAAGCACATCAGCAGTTCACGGTAGGTCTGCAAGTTTGGGTGATCAAACAAATTTCCAACTCCCTTCCAGCGGCAGAACATTTCAAAAAACTCTGTGCTAGAGAAACGTTCTGGATTTACCACCTAGACGTTTTCTCACCTTAAATGGGAGGAAAGTATTGGGGTGAAGGAAAAAAATAGTGCCTATTGAATGGGTATATACTAGTAAATACCCATTAGTAGATACCCATTCAATAGGCACTATTTTTTTGCTTCACCCCAATACTTTCCTCCCATTTAAGGGAGCAGCACACACCTGAACTCCATCAGGTCTGGAACGGCGCCATATCTACTCCTTTTTTCCTTTCCAAACGTTATACTCCACCTAGTGGAAATAGCTTGTAGAGGCAGCAGTTCAAATATACAAATTAATAGTACATGGTCCATTGCGCAGGGACCCTTCTTTCGTTCTCTCACCTGGCGGTATGAATGAAGGAATTGAAATTTCCACCATTCTTTAACATAACTTAGTGTCATTACAGTATCTTGTCAGTTAGTATATATTTATATTTATACATATATACTTTTTATATACATTTTTTTCTAAGTCCTTATTTCACCATCCAATCTTTATATTTTACCCATGGCATATTGTTCATCGTTCTATGTATATGTCATGCATCCCTTTTCATTATCATGTTTTGCTTTGGTATACATCCTGTTTTTTATATGTGTATGCTAATGTATATACGTATATGTATTGTCTCATATATTACCATCAGGGGCAGATTAATGCACAGGCTGGTCTAGGCTGCAGCCTAGGGTCCCACATGTGCAAGGGTCCCCAATTGGCCATGATATTTTTATTAATTTATATATATTTATGTATATGTAGACTATAGACCATGCCTGCGTGTTATATGAATACGCAGATAAATTTTTTTTTACCAACAGGGGGCGGGGATCGGGAGGTCCGCCCCGGGTGCCACTCATTGGGGGGGGTGTCAGGCCAGCTGTACCGCCTCTCCTGGCCCTGGGACAGCACTGCCAGCATACTTTAAAGTTGAGAAAACATTACTGCCAGCCCTTTCTCATGCACAGCTCCTCATGTGTCACTCTCAATGTAAATGGAAGTTTCTTAATACCTCAATTAAAGCCGCTCTGTCTGTCATCTCCTCCTCCCGCTCCACCTCCTTCCCGAGTGTAGCCTTTGATTACAGGAGGAGATCGGTCATGTGACCGTCAATGAAACAGCAGAGGAGAGCAATCACATGACCGGGTTACGAAGAACGGTGTTAATTGAGGTATTTAGAAGCTTTGATTTACAATGAGTGACACAGGAGGAGCGGTGTATGAGAAAGGGCTGGCAGTGATGTTTTCTCAACTTTAGAGTATTCTTTCCCAGGAGACTGGGGGTCTCCTGGGAGTGCAGGGGGGCTTTATAATGAAAGAGGCATGTGTGATATGCAGGCAAAGGGGTCTGTGTACTATGCAGATGTCTGTGTACTGTGCAGGGAAAGGGGTCTGTGTACTGTGCAGGGAAAGGGGGCTGTGTACTGTGCAGGGAAAGGGGGCTGTGTTATGTGCAGGGGGTCTGTGTACTGTGCAGGGAAATGGGGCTGTTATGTGCAGGGGGTCTGTGTACTGTGTAGAGGGTTGTGTACTGTGCAGAGAAAGGGGTCTGTGTACTGTGCAGGGGGGCTGTGTACTGTGCAGGGGATTGTGTACTGTGCAGGAAAGAGGTCTGTGTACTGTGCAGGGGGGCTGTGTACTGTGCAGGGGGACTGTGTACTGTGCAGGGGGCTGTGGGAAGTTTTTTTTTTCCTGAAACTTCCCTCTTAATGTTAAGGTGCGTGTTATATGCACTCTGAAAATGAAACAAAGGCGCCACTCTAAGTGCAGTAAAAAACATGGAGTTTAATAAAACTGTAAAAAGGTACTCACAAAGGTACATAGTGAACAAGCATGTTGGCAAAAGCTGCCGGATATCCTGGGAGTGAGTCTGGTCCGTTTCCTGGATTGCAATGGTGTCCGATGGACAGACTGTGGCGATGGATGCTGGCACTTCCTGCCGTTGGAACGTATGATTGTTCTGCTGTTGATTATTGCTTTCATTTATGTGCTGCTGCAGCTGTTTATGGTATTTGTATGGCTTTTATTTTATTGGAATATTACACAGCGTTTCGATTGGTCTCTATCAGGATGTTGTGATTTTGCCTCAGTTAAACAGGAGCTGCTGCATTTGTTTTTGGCCTAACTGGTGGATTATAAAGGTAAAATCTGTTACCAGCTTGTAGGTGTATTTTGAATGCTTTTTTTCTGTGGCATTGCTGTTTATAGTAGGCTCATGTCTGAAAGTGGGCTTTAGACCTGAGAGTTGCACTTGAGGCATGTAATATAGATCTACCCTTTTACACATGGCACTAAATAATTAATTTTCTGGTAAAGCATGCTTAGGAGGGGGCCACACAAAAAGTAGCCTAGGGGACCATGACCACCTTAATCCTCCACTGATTACCATCAGAATGTGCTCTCTACATATGCACACAATGATGTTTTGTATGTTGCATCTTTACCCCACATCATACAGCTTTTTTTCTCTCATAATACACCATTTAGACCCCTTTTTTTTCTCTCATATTACACCATTCAGCCGTTTTTCATAAATATACTCATATTTTTCTTTTCACCTTCATTATAGCTTATATCACCTCATTACTACACCACTTTATTATTAGCCCCGTTTTTACATGCCCTTTATATGTCCAGAGTATTGTACTTGTTTATGCCCTGAGCAGCGTATATATTATTCAGTCCCTTCCTTATATTTGGCCCCACCCACGTATATCCTCCCTATTCCTTTATCAGCGGCCTGTCATGGTTTCCAGACTATGTCTGTTAAGAAAGGAGCGCGACTTGCAGTACATCTAAGTGCGCATGCTCACGAAACGCATCCAACTTCGATAACGTCATCCCCCTGCAGCCAGCTGTCCCTTGTGTCCCACGCCTCTTTCTGAGGCTGCCTTGCGGAGCCGGCTTTTTCATCTGTCAGAAGAGACATTACCACCACTTTCAGCAAGGAACCTGCTTAGCACAAGAATCAGGAGTGTCATCCTGACATATTGATACCATGCCTTTTTATCTCCATGAAAATGTAAGTTGATCTTATTGTGTTATTAAAGCTGTTTTTTTAAAAAAATTACTGCAGCTAGAGGCGCCTCTCCACTTTTTTTTGCCTACAGTCAACCATGGTGGTAGGAGTGGAATGGTCTGGGGCTGCATGAGTGCTTCCGGCACTGGGGAGCTACAGTTCATTGAGGGAACCATGGATGCCAGCATGCACTGTGACATACTGAAGAAGAGCATGATCCCCTTCCTTCGGAGACTGGACCCCAAGGCAGTATTCCAACATGATAACGACCCCAAACACACCTCCAAGATGACCACTGCCTTGCTAAAGAAGCAAGAAGGTGATGGACTGGCCAAGCTTGTCTCCAGACCTAAATCCTATTGAGCATCTGTGGGGCATCCTTAAATGGAAGGTCGAGGAGCGCAAGGTCTCTAACATACACCAGCTCAATGACGTCATCATGGAGGAGTGGAAGAGGACTCCAGTGGCAACCTGTGAAGCTCTGGTGAACTCCATGCCCACGAGGGTTAAGGCAGTGAGGCTGTAAAATAGTGGTGGCCACACAAAATATTGACACTTTGGGCCCAATTTGGACATTTCACTTAGGGGTGTACTCACTTTTGTTGCCAGCGGTTTAGACATTAATAGCTGTGTGTTGAGTTATTTTGAGGGGACAGCAAATTTACACTGTTATGCAAGCTGTACACTCACTACTTTGTGTCATTTCTTCAATGTTGTCACATTAAAAGATAGAATAAAATATTTACAAAAATGTGAGGGGTGTACTCACTTTTGTGAGATACTGTATATATAAACACCTTGAAATTAAACTAGGAATATACCATATTTATCGGCATATAACATACTCAGGCGTATAACACGCACCTTAATTTTAGGAGTGAAGTTTCAGGAAAAAAACGTATATTTTAAATATAGAACTTTGAAGCAAAATAAGGGTCAGTGCCCATTACTGCAGCTTCACCATTGTCCGTCTGCAGCCTCACCATTGCCCATCTGCAGCCTGATCAATGCCATCTGCAGCTTCACAATTGCTCATCAATGCAGCTTGATCAGTGCCCATCTGCAGGCTCATCTCAGATTACTGCTGCCTCGGAGGGGACAGGGAGGGGGGTGGTACGAGCGCCATCAGATTACATACAGCGACAATCTCCTGTTTACTCGGTGGTCTCTTTAATACAAAATCCTGCCTCCTGGACCGGCTTCTATGATAGACAGAAACACTGGTCCAATGCCGGCCCAGGAGACAGGGCTATCCTATCCCTATCGCCCCTATCCCTGTTCCCTCCTAGGCAGCCCAAATTGCACTATTGGCACTTTTGGTGTATAACTCGCACACACTCTATTTGTACTTTTTCAGGGTGAAAAAGTGCATGTTATATGCCAATAAATACAGTATTCTGTAATATATTATCATAATCTATTATTATTAAGAATAGATTAGAGGAAATATTTTCATTTAATTCTAAATTGAAGAGTAGTAAGTTGTGAAAATGTAACATAATAGAGCAGTAGAATTTACAGTCGGTTTGCAGTGCTACCATGAAACACATAGAATAATTGCGGTTCAATATCTAAATTATTACACCAGTTAACTCTGGGTTGTCATACTTTCTCATAGGTGGAATACGAAGTGGATCTTAGAGACAGTAATTGTTTTTAATTAGGGCAATAGCTTCAAATGGATTAGGTGCCAGCTGCATTCTCTAGTACTTAACTATGATAATTCTGACTGATAGTAAAACATGGGTAACTGTAGTGTGATAATAACTAGTTGAGAAATCATTAATCTCTATGTTTAGGATAGCTAGAGCAGGACTAGGATTCCTTAAGACTTGTTAAAACTCTACTGATCTCAGAGATAAGTTTTAAGCTAGTTAGGTTTTTGCATGACCATTGAGTGAGGGGCACGTTTACTATATTACCTCACCCACTCAGCAAAGTGAAGAGATGGAAGACTGGGCTAATGTTATTTTTGCAACTATTCCCTATGGTTTACACAGTGTGTTGTGTTGTATATGAAGTTAAAGGCTTTGAGCCATTGGAAGGTAGTGAAAGTATTTTTTAAATCCATTTCCTATTTCAACAGAGAAGCTGTCTTAGTGAACAAAAGTTTATCTTGAAGTAGTTTGAAGAATATAGATATGCCTTTGCGAGGTGGGGACAGGCATGTACTGGCCATCGGGACTACCGGGAGATTCCCAGTGGGCCGATGGCTCAGTGGGCCAGTCAGGTGCGGTCCTGGAGTCGCTCCTCTCTGACAGTGAGTGATCGCAATTTCACTCCTGTCAGGAGCAGCTTCCATCATATGCTGGAGAGAGCATTGGGGGTTATGCTCCCTCCAGCCTGCAGGGGGAGATAGACCAACGGCAGACTTTCCTTCCTCTCTCCCCTATCACTAGTTATCACATGACTGGAGAGAGGAATGAGAAACTGCCTTCAAAACGGTGATTACATGTGGGAGGGGGAGGAGAGGGAGGACACTGATGTGAAGGGCTGCTGACGGGGGCTCTCTGATGGGGACTGTGATGTGAAGTGGGCTGCTGGTGGGGACTCTGATGTGAAGTGAGCTGCTGGTGGGGACTCTGATGTGAAGGGAGCTGCTGGTGGGGACTCTGATATGAAGGGCACTGCTAGTGGGGACTCTGATGTGAAGGGAGCTGCTGGTGGGGACTGTGATGTGAAGTGAGCTGCTGGTGGGGACTGTGATGTGAAGTGGGCTGCTGGTGGGGACTGTGATGTGAAGTGGGCTGCTGGTGGGGACTCTGATGTGAAGTGGGCTGCTGGTGGGGACTATGATGTGAAGCGAGCTGCTGATTGGGAAACTCTGATGTAAGGGGGACACTGTTGGGGACTCTCTGATGTAAGGGGGATTCTGTTGGGGACACTCTCTGATGTAAGTGGGGCGCTGTTGGGGACACTCTGATGTAAGAGGGACGCTGTTGGGGACACTATGATGTAAGGGGGATTCTGTTGGGGACACTCTGTTGGGGACACTCTGATGTAAGGGGGACGCTGTTGGGGACACTCTGATGTAAAGGGGATTCTGTTGGGGATACTCTGATGTAAGGGGGACGCTGTTGTGGACACTCTGATGTAAGGGGGACGCTGTTGGGAACACTCTGATGTAAGGGGGATTCTATTGGGGACACCCTGATGTAAGGGGGACGCTGTTGGGGACACTCTAAAGTAAGGGGGATGCTGTTGGGGACACTATGATGTAAGGGGGATTCTGTTGGGGACACTCTGATGTAAGGGGGATGCTGTTGGGGACACTATGATGTAAGGGGGATTCTGTTGGGGACACTGATGTAAGGGGGGTGCTGTTGGGGACACTCTGATGTAAGGGGAATTCTGTTGGGGACACTCTGATGTAAGGGGACGCTGTTGGGGACAATCTGATGTAAGGGGGACGCTGTTGGGGACACTCTTATGTAAGGGGGATTCTGTTGGGGACACTCTGATGATGGAAGTTGAGAGTGGGCATCCTTGACGTGTGCCATTGGTATAGTGGACACTTTAGATAGCATACTGGAAGCATAGACCTAAGCAGTCAGACATGAGTATAAGGCTAGAATAGCAGATAGTATGTTGCCTTGAAAGCCTTTTAGAAGGCCAGGTCCTTCTAAAAGAATTTTAGAAGGACTTGGGAAATACAGTATATTATACAACCAATGGACCCTGTTAAATGCCTTCTCTGCATTGATGGAAAGAAGCAGAGAGAGCTTTTGGTGAAGCTCAGCATAGTGAATTATGTTGATTATCCTCCTAAAAGCATTCTAGGCTTGTCTGTCTGAAATGAAGCCCATTTGGTCTGGTTGAACCAGAGTAGGCACAATATGAAATAAACGTCTAGCCAAGAGCTTTGCATAGATCTTTATATCTAAATTTAACAATAATATAGGTTGGATATTAGATGGTGTTGTTGGATCCTTTCCTTGTTTAGGAAGAGTAACAATGTATGTGTCATGACCTTGCAGTAATACATTCATGACCTGTCTGTCTCTTACCTGGTCTGTGTATCAGCCTTGAGGCTTGTACTCTCACACCTGCATGCTTAAGTAATCTTCCCTCTGTGTGGCTCCACCCTAGCCTCTACAGGAACCACTTTTAACTCCGTATTCTCCAAGCCTGCCTTGCCGTGCAATATTGTGTGTTTGGCTTCCTGTTTGCCGTGTGCTCTAAGTTTGTCTCTGTCTCTGTTACCAATCTTGGCGTGTTCCCGACTATTCCTGTCTGCATGTGACCCTGACCTTTGGCTCGTTCTCGACTATCCCTGTTTGCCTGTGACCCTGACTTTTGGCGTGTTCTCTGTTATCCTTGTCTGCTAATCGCCCCGACATTTGGCTACCTCCTTACTATTCCTTGCTGTCCTGGGCTGCTGTTTCCTCTCCATCCTCCTGTAGCCTATCGTGAGCGTGAGCTGGAAAAACCTTGGGGGCAGCGATCTGGAGCCAATTGCAGCCCAGTCCATCCTCATCACTAGAGGCTCTGGTGAATACCAACTGGCTCTTAGACTCCGCGCCCTGGGGAATCTATGCTCTAACTCACTGTGGGATCCGTGTTGGTGCTCCAGGGGACCTGCCTTCCTGAACCACCCCGAGTTCCATCTGCAGCAGTCAGCCTTAGGATCCACTATCATAGCGGTACACTCCTGACCCCAATGGGGCGCATCTGTCACCTGGATACAGGTGACCTGACAGTTTGCACGGCCATGGACTCGTCTGATGTGCCGCTACCTGCCGATGATCAGCTGTAGGGCATAGTCCACAGACTCGAGACCCAGGAATCTAATCAGAGCCAGGTGATGCGATTCCTTTAGGATCTGGCTTCCCGCTTTGAACAACTTCAAGCCTCCTTAGGCTCCCCGGTTCCACAATCGCAATCGGCTGCCGTATCAGCTCCGCTTACAGTCGCAGCCGCCAACCCTTTGCACTTACCAGCTCCGTCCCGTTACTTTGGGGATTCCAAGGCCTGCAGAGGGTTCCTTAGTTTGGCGCCAAGCATCGGGCGAACCCTGCCCGGCTATTAGTGCCCTTTTTTCTCCTCCCACCAGCCGGCGTGACGTTGGCGGCACATCATTGGCTGGAGTGGAGTATAGATTCTCCACCCTGGGAACAGAACTTGCTTTGGGTTCACATGGCCAACACAAGCACGTTAGGCTCTCACACACTCGGATTTCAGGTACACTCCCCTGGTTGGTGGCATTGTCCTTTGCCCCCTCCATTTTTTCACTTTTTCATCCTTTGCAGTGTTTTTCATTTTTCATCCTTTTCTTTTTTCTTATTATTCATTTTTTATTATTTTTTATTTTTATTTTGTGCTATATAGATTTTTGGGACCATCAATCCTTTAACATCATAGATGGTTTGGTCATGTTCCAACCCCATTGCATCAGCATTCCATCTTTTCTGTTCCTGGACGCCATGCCTTCATGTGCCGCCTCAGCTCCCGTGCTGTCTGTTTGACCCTGGCCCACCATTGGTGATCCTGCCACACCCGAGTCCCATGGGTAGTTATGTGAGTATGGGTGGATGTTCCACTACCCCCCTCAACTTAATTTATATGCTTATCTGTACATTTAGTCTGACCCAATACTTATTATTTTTTAGGCTTTGGCCACAATTTCTCCTGATGAGTGGTTACCAACCATGAAACAAGTTGAGCTACGGATGCTATACCCATGCATCCTTTACTCACAGTTACATCCAGATATGTGCAACATTTGCCTATCCATGGCCAGACTAGATACTTACTTTTTATCCTGATATTTCATGTTTTTTAAGTCACTTACATTTAACCATCGTGGTATATTGTGCCTTGCATGTATATGTGTGTGTATATATATATATATATGAATTGATTTTATATGTTTATATGAAATGCATTACAAGACTCATAGTGTTGTGTGTCTTGTTCATATTTATTTATATGTAATAAATTGGATATGAATAATTGTTTATTTAATTTATTGTTGTCACGGAACGTCCCTCACTTCGCTTGGGTGCTTCCGTCAGTATACCGCTTCCTAGGTTCTGGAACACAAGTCCAATGGATCTGGCTATAGGAACCCCCAAGAACTAGACAACCCCAGTCTTGGAGTACATCAGGACTAACTCTTTATTTGAGATCTCACACAAATTTATACAGCAGGATGACCCAAAGCTAACCTAATTAATATGAGCTAATTTACTACAAAATTTACCCAGACCAGATGACTCAGAGACATGACCTGTAGGACAGACTTGTGGGCACCGAGCTCCACACAGTAGTATAAACACAATAGCAGGAGCTAATTACAATTAACAATACAAACAACAATCCCCCCTCCTCAGCCTAGTCTGTTCGTCTCCTAGCCAGTGCTGGTGGCTAATGTGATCAGCTCATTCAATTAATACACATTACCATAAACATCAACACAGGGTTAATTAGAACAAACAACAATGAGTTGAATACCCTTAGAACCTAGACTAAACTCATTTACATTAAACACATTTTAGCTGACATCAGACAGGTGAGTGGAGTTGATGACATTAGCATCTTCTCACAGTATGAGTCCCAACAGTATGACTCAGTCACTATTGCTACTATGGAAAATACAGGGTCCCCAGAATCTGTGTGTTTTGGGGGGACATGGAGCTGAATCCAAAGTAACACCAACCCCAGGGTCCCCAGGCATACAGCTCACAGAGAGCACCATTCCCCCAAATGCCAGGGCCCATAATCTGTTGGCAAGAGGCTCACATTCAGTCCCCTCCAATAGCCTCTGTCTCGGGTGAGTCTGTCACAATTGTATTATGCATGCTTCATTTAAAGTCCCAACCCTTTATTCAGTTTCTCATTTGAAGCAGGGACGGAGATACCTTGACCTCATGGTCATGGACCTCATTTAAAGTCCCACAGTCTCTCTTGTAATAGCGTAGTCAAAGCATAGCCAGAGTCCAGTAACCAGATCAGGTAGGCAGCCAAGCCAAAGTTCAGTAACCAGATCAGGTAATCAGCCAGGCCAGAAGTCAGGGATCCAAGTAGAGGAACAGCAAGCAGGATAAGGAGGCAGAAAGTATGTCAGCAAAGCCAGTCTTTAAACAGGAACGCAGGAGATGGTTTCTTGTGATGTGATCAAGGCGAAGGCAGGAATGAAGTGAGCTGGAGATCTTTAAGTAGGCGGGACTGACGAGCAGATTCACAACAGCTGGTTAACTGTGGAGAGAGATGAGAGTTGGCAATTAGCCGACAGCTGAGAGGCCAGCTCAGGGAAGGAAGGGCTGAGCCAGCCCTGACAATAGCATATTCAAGTGTAAGGAAGACCTGAGAAATAGCAACGTGTCTTTTATGGTAGTGTCAGAGACGGGCCGCTCAGATGTAGGAAAGGGGGATATAGGATCAGAGGAGTCTGTGTTGGGAGTGTCAGGGCTTTGCTGGCTGCACACCTCCATGTTCAAGTTCACATTGTGGTCACCACTGTATTCTCATTGAGGCCTGTATTTTGAGTTCTGTGTGGATGGCATAGAGGAGAATGAGCCAGTTGGACCCTGCATGGGACATTGCATTGATGGGCCCATTTGTTTTTGTACTCCAGAGCCGTCCACTGGAGAATCTCCAGTGTGGGATGGAAGCTGCCATTTTGTTGTAGACCTCTGGGCAGTATCGGGAAGAATCCATCTCATTTCTGCTACTGCGGGTTCTCGCTCCTTTGGGTCAAAGTGCTGTGGAGCTCAAAGTGCAAGTGTATGGGATCACTGCTGTGGGGTGATCAGAGGCTCTGATATTTAAAAGCTTCCCGATGGCAGAGCGGAGCTCTGAGATCAGGATGCCATCTCCCAGCACAGTCACCATGAATAATAAAGATTTTTAATGTGTCACCTTTTCTAGTTATGAGTATTATCATTTTTTTGCTGCTTTGTAGTACACAGAATTTTAAACTTGAATTTATGTTTTATCTATTACTCAGCAGTTTTATCTGTTATACTGTATGTAAATGACACTTTAGAGATTACACTGTGTTTGTCTTCACCTAAAAATATTTGATTTTAAGAATGTTGTGTGTATTCTCAAGTTTGAAGTGTACTTTTCATTTTGAAAAAATGTCAGACAACCAAAGGGTGAATAGGGAAAATAGCAGTGAAAAAGGCAATTCATGGCAACCAATCAGCTATCATCTTTCATTGTTCTGCTATCCACAGTGCTTTATTAAGGAAAGTGTGATGGACTATTGATTTCAACAAAATAATTTATACTTGGTTTGACATCCTGTTATTGCTTCAAGAGTGTTCTGCTAGAGTTCAACCATCTCAAACATGGATGGAGCTGATAATACTGGCCCCTCAAGTTTTTGAAAATGTTTCAGTGTGGTGAATTTCTTTAAAAGTAAGATTTTTCAGCTGACAAGTCAAATAAATGTTGGCATCTCTGTGCACGTAGCTGTATTCCTGTTTGGACCCTGTCACTATAAGCAGCCAGCAGTGTTTGGAATGACAACGCTCATAACATGTTTGTGTTTTTTGGCAGATGACTCATTTTAGTAATTAGATAGACTGACCTGTAAAAAAGTGCAGACAGCTGTAAGTTTTACCCTGATGTCATTTCTGAGGCGCAAAATAAACATTAGACATAACTATACCGTATTGTTCAGTTCTGAGCTCTGAAGTGACTAACGATTAAAGATTTATTTCATTGGAAACATTCCCAATGAAATATGGTGTTACATAATACAGAAGAAGACCCTGTGGTGTTGGGTTTAGTACAGGGTAGTTCACTAGGACTAAGGCAGATTGGTTAGAACATGTTTTTATTAAGGGGAAAGTTATGATTAGTATATTAATATTGTTAGTAGTAGTATTGGTATTTACATAGGACTGACAATTTACAAAGATCTTTACATGTGACACATTTACATCAGTCCCTGTCTCCAAGGACTTTACAATCTAGAGCAGGGATATGCAATTAGCGGTCCTCCAGCTGTTGCAGAACTACAAGTCCCATGAGGCACAGCAAGACTCTGACAGCCACAAGCATGACACCCAGAGGCAGAGGCATGACAGGAGTTGTAGTTTTGCAACAGGAGGTCAGCTAATTGCATATCCCTGATCTAGGGTTTCTATTTCACATGCATACACACATATTAGGGCCAATTAAGACAGAAACAATTAACCTACCAGCATGTCTTGGAGTGTGGAAGATAACCAGAGTACTCAAAGGAAAAACATGCAAGGGTATGAAAAATTGTAGCTGTTATTTGCATTTTTAATTAAGTTATATGATAGTTGGAGTATGTACTGATATTTGGATCTGTTATGCCATGTACACACGGTCGGATTTTCCGGCAACAAATGTTCGATGGGAGCTTGTTGTCGGAAATTCCGACTGTGTGTAGGCTCCATCGGACATTTTCCGTCGGAATTTCCGACAAACAAAATTTGAGATCTGGATCTCAATCTGGAGGAGGAGGAGGAAGCGGAGGATGGTAGAACTCACACAGGTGCGTTTTGGTTGTGAGTTGGCCCCTCCACCCCTTATTTAGGTGCAGATGCATTATTTCCTCACAGATGAGGCGTTGGCCCTCCTCCATTTCCTGCATTTTGCATGCAGCCATTGAGGCAAAGGCCTCTTGAAGAGTGGGGGTGGTTCTGGGGGCAGCATTAGCCTTCCGAATCAGCCCAAGCTCTGCCTCCTCCACATTACCCCCCTTCCTGGGCCTTTTGGTTGGAAGGCGGAGGTGAGGGACCTGGGATTCAGTCAGGCTACTGGGCCGGGCCACCTCCTGACTGCTACTTACCCCCGCCTCCTCCTGGCTGCCACATTCCATGCCCTCCTCCTGGCTGAGGTTTTCCTGTGTATGAAAAAGGACATAGTTTTAGTTTTTTTATTCATCAATCACACACAATTTTCAGCTCCTGACTGTTGCAAATTGAATGTTAACAAATAGAAAAGACTATCATTCTGACCCCAGCATTTTTCATTCTTGTCCCAAACATTTTTGGCCACTACTGTCTATTGATATGTAAAACACTTTATTAAATCAGCAATTAGTAATCAATGATAACATCTAGTCAACATCATTAATTTTACGACAAGAAATATGTAGAACAACGCTATACCTGGCTCAAGCTGGGCTCCTCCACTTCTTCCTGGCTGGAAGGCCCAGGTTGGGCGTCAGAAGCCGCAGCTGGGGTGGAAGGAAGCGTGGAAGGAAGAGTGAAAGGAAGGATTGAGAGTGATTGCCTGACTTCAGTCTGGTCTGACAGAAAATGCAGTCTGTCATAGTACCACAGCCTGGGGACATAAATGGCATCTGCTGCAGCTCCTGATCTCATGGAATCCTGGACCTTATTGCGCTCCCTATTATAAGTGCTCCTCAGGCCACCAATTTTGGCCTAAGGGGATGCTTACCGTGGGGATCTGCGGCTTCACCAACTCCAGCAGTTTCTCTAGCGCTGCCTGCCTCTTTTGTTTATGATTATAATGCGGATGTTTCACCTGCCACAGACAGGGCAGCTCCCTGTACTTGTCTATGAATAGAGGGAGGAAGTTGTGATCATTGAGGCCATCCATTTTCTCTGCAAGCCACAACACAATACAAACCCTAAGGTCAGGCTAAACTCTCCTAATATTGTCCCAATATAGGCCTCAATCTAGAAGCAGTATAGGCCACTGATGCACCAAGTTAAACTTGTACCTTCGTTAGAACGACCGGTGCTTCCGCTACTCCTTCCTTCGCTCACAGATCATACGTACGACGCACGCGTGTTACTCTTTATATACACTGCGCATGCATGAAACCCCGCCCGCCCCTGATGTTCTTTCTAGTCTATTCCTCGCCCCTTGTCTTTCGGCGCAGTGGGAGAGCACATGGCAGAAAAAGAGCAAGTGCATGCAGACAACAGCAGCAGCAACGATGAAAGCCCGGAGCCATGAACGTCCTGATACCGGAGGAGATTTAAGGCCTCAAATATGTCCTTTATAGATACGGTGGACATTTTGAAGAGGGCCGACTATAATGGGAAGCATGGACCTTACCCAAATGTGAGAAAGGCCAAGATCATGACTAAATTTGTGAAAAGTCTGCACAGGAATTTTGGGGTACGGCGATCTAAGGATCAATTGAGGAAACGATGATCAGACCTGAAATTGAGGGAGCAGGATCAGTACAGAAATATCAAGAGAGTTCTTCAAAAAAGTATTTGTCGTGTGTTCCTATTATTATTACATTTGTGCTGCTCCATGTGCTTTTCTTTACTGTTGTACAGTTTAAAATGGCAAGTTTCAGGTGCATGGGCACATTAATCGTTCGTAGTAAACATCGTTAGTTCGCCCACTAATACGATGTTTTGTCAGATGCAGGTTTACTACATAGGGTCATGCTATTTGTCTTAAAAGAAGTTTGTTGTATAGATGGGTTTGTAACTATAATGAAATGCAAACTTGATTCAGTGTAAGGAGAGGACACTCAGCAGCTGTTTACACATCTGGACGCAGGAGCACTAGTGTGGGACACCAGAACACCCTTTTTAGGGTGTCCCACACAGGTGCTCCAGTGGATACTAGTGGTGTCTCCATGTGTGAAAATTGTACAACAAAGGTAAGTATTCCAACTTTATAAAGGGAAAAATATAATGTCTTCAGCTTGGAACTCTGCCAAAAAAGGCAATTGTACGACACTTTCAAGCAATGTTTCATATTACTATTTCTCGCATCAAATATCTGTGTGCTAAGTATACCTTTTTTTTTAATCACATAGGGGAGAAAAGACTCGGGATATCTGAGGACACCAGGGACCCACACCTCCTAAATAAAAGGAAATCCCCACACCACAACCAGAAGATGTGGAGGAAGGAGAGGTTTATGAAGTAGGTGAAATAGTGACCACAACAGGTGAGTGTCTGAGACCCCAGCTTCAAGTAATAGATGTATACCTGCATATTTATAATACATGGTGTGTTTTTTTTATTCTAGGTGATGTGGATATTGTGGAAGAAGAATCTTATTTCACAAGTGCAAGAGCGCACGTCCTCATCGGGGAGATCATGGTGTGCAATTGTGATTTACAGAAGATCAAGGAAGACATCAATGATGTGGAAAAAAGACTCAAAAACATCATTGATGTTTTAGGCAGAATCTAAAACACCCCAAAATTCTTCTAGTTTGTTTGTATTTTTATTTTTTCAAATATTTTAAATATTTTTAAGAAAGCCAAATTTTGAAGATGCACACAGTGTGTCAACATCTGCCAACATGGGATATCAAGGTACATGTTTTGTGGGTGCAACCCCTTCCTTACAACTAAAGTAGATAAAAAGAAAGGGGTTGCACCCCCACGTCCGTTGATACCCCATGTTGGGAGCTAGCACATGTTGACATTAGGCATGGGATCAGTAGGGAAATCCCCATTTTGACTCTCAATTTGTGTGCATCTCCAAAATTTGGCTTTCACAGGGGTGACATCACCTCATCTGATGAAGGCAATATCAACACAGTTTGGACATACTAATGTCTGATATTGCCTTCATTTTGTCAAAGTTGAACTTTGTAAGTTCCTGAGTTTTGTATTGTTTTATGGTTTTAAACATTCCTGTTTTAACACAAAAAAGGCTATCTGTACTGTCAAAAAGCAAAATGTTATTATTAAAATATGTTGGTTTGTTCAAAAACCCTTTTCTAACACACATGTGAATGTGCACAGAGTAAAAAGTTTTCTACTCAACAATGTGTGGCTTCTTCTTTCAATGCTCAATATCATTTTTTGTACTAAGTTGGTGTTTACACTGAAATGGGGGTTATTTAAAGGCAAAATCCAATTTGCACTACAAGTGCACCTTCAGTGCAGTTCAAGTGCAGTTTCATGTGCACTTTTGCAGTGCACTTGGAGTGCAAAGTGGATTTTCCTTTAGTAAATAACCCCCACGGTGCTTTATAATTTGCCACAATCATGCCATTTTCGTGACTCACCAAAATTCATTCATGCTGCTGAAAATGATGTATATTTTTATCGGTAATGCATTACATACATTAACAACAAAAACAAGGTGTGTGTGTAGAGACCCACAACATATTAATAGTTCGCTGAAGAAGAGATTGTCACCTCATGTATCAAATAAATTACGTTTGCACTATTGAAGAAAATGGCCAAAAAGAAAAACCCATTGGAGAACCTGGGAGACAGCTAAAAGAAACACAAGCAGTATATCAAAGGAAGTCTTCTTTAAGTTTTAAACAAAAATGTATTTTAAAAATGTTTCTTAAACATTTTCTGGCATATCAATGTCCCCCCTACTCGCAAAGTACTCCATATATTTGAATCAGACCTTGCGGGCGCAAGCCAGGACGGCCAGCTTCAAGCGCCATCAGGGTTTGTTTGTTAAGTCTGGCCTCAGGCCCAACTGAAGCAACATAGTTCATTGAATTTCTCCTTAAATAGTTGTGGAGAATGCAGCATGCAAGGATTATATGGTTAAGTTTATATTCCGCCATGCTGATTGCCATAAGGAATAGGCCATTATCCCTAAAGCATTCTCCACTACTCTTCTGGCTCTGGCCAGCCGGTAGTTAAAAACCCTCTGGTCCGGGGTGAAGGTCCTCATCGGGAACGGCAGGATGTCACCCAGCCCAAATGCTTCATCAGCGACAAAGACAAATGGGAGTCCTTCCACGTTCTCTTCAGCAGGTGGCAATCCCAAGCCACCATTCTGGAGCATAGAGAAATTCATATATCGCCGACACCACCACCAACACCACAATACTATTAAACCCATTGTAATTATAATAGTATGACCCTGAGTTGGGGGGTGGCATGATGTGGACATGTTTCCCATCAATTGCCCCTCCGCAGTTGGGAAAGTCCCACCGCTGGGCAAATTAGGAAGCCACAGTCTGACATTCCTGTGGCGTTGAAGGAAACTGTGGGAAAAGGAAAACAAGAAAAAAGAACTTAGTAATTTTGCATATAAACATTGCAAGCAGATTAAACACAAACATTCTTGGACAACATCAGTATAACATTTATTTTAAGGATCATGTGTACGTGGCATTAGTGTAACTGGACATCTTCCAAGCTGATCTCTGAAGTATATTGCATGGACTGACCTGTACTCTTTTCCTTAATTAAAAAAGGAATAGCCAAAATACTTGTGGTGGATATTTTATACATTGAAGAGAAGATCTATCCACTTCCAGCCTAAGGCATACTCTACATTGCCCGAGCAAGTGATCCAGATGCAGCACACGATCCCCCTGACAGAGGACCAGGCTGAGCATGGATGATGAGGGGGCAGGAGGCCGTGCATGGGCCGGGCTTGCCCTGGAGTGCAGGCATAGTACCCTGCCTCTGGTCCGCATCCCACCATGACGTCACATGCTGGCAGGATGGAGGGGGTATATAGGAGTCTGGATGCCGATGTTCATATTGCCGTAGTCCAGGGGAGCCTTACTATTGAATTTGAAGCCAAGTATGTGAATCTTATGTGTGTGTCTAAATGGATAATGGAAAAGAGGATTTTGTCCCCTTGCATCAAGGATTCTGATGGAGCCTGGTGCAACCTTTTATTTTGTACTTACACAGATCCTTGGGACATGATTGTATTGGACTGCTTGAGACCTGCAGACTTTATTCATCCAGCCTTAAGGTACAATGCAGTGTTTTGTGTAGATTTATGGCAGCTCCCTTTATCTCAGTCTGCTTTGTGGAACTATTAGACATCCATATGCTTAATTATAACTATTGGTTTAATGGCATTCAGCAAAGCTAAGTATTTTGCAGTCAGGATCACTCTGACTCATATGCCCCTTTGCTTGTCTGTTTGTAGCCTGAAAAATCCCTGGTCAGCATACCATTCAGAGAACAAATAGACTCCCCATACTACCAGAAGATTTAATTCTAGTAAGCTATGTACTTAATATCATGATTAGACTTTGTGCGACTTGGCTGTTTTTGCCTGTTTAAAGAAAATATATGGTTTATGTTTATTTATTTTTTTGTTAACATTCTGACCCTATACCTCCCTCTATGGGAGGTCCAGCCTTGCTCCCGATACCCTTGGCGGTGCGTTTGGGTGGTGCCAGTGGACAGACTTCATTTCCCACATTCAGAGAGTTGATTTTTTTTTATTCATTAATTTTGGAAGTTGGGTATCCGCACTTGCATGCTAGATGCAGCCACATTTAAGCAGTGTCCATTTATTGTTAATGTTTTAATTTATGTATTATGTGGTGTCTCAGTGTGACCTATTTGTTTTATTATTAGTATCATGCTGTTCCTGAAGAAGCCAAATATGGAAAAACATGTAGAACAACAAATGTAAAAAATAGTAAATGTGCCCGCGCTAGTATAGTGTCACATATAAAATATATAAAAAATATTTTCACATATAAAACACATGTAATGTGAAAAATAAAACCATACAGGTAAAATATAATGCAAATAACTATAAATGATAAACCACCAAGTGCATATAAAGGTGCAATCGTGGTAGTAACTAATAAAAGTGCAACGTGCTAAAATATAAATATCAAAACACTTTCCAGTGACAAATGAGTGTATATCCCAATTAATAAATACAAATCACAAAAAACATGAATAAATAGTGTCCATAAAATGAATAAACATCATGCTTCTTCTGATGGGTGTATAAATCACAACACGTGAAAACTGTGCTCTCCCGTGACACCCCACATGTGCTTGCGCTCACCTTCAGTCCTGTGACACAGTAATTAAACGGTGTCAAAATAAGCATTGGGGCCACTCCTAGGCTCACTCAGGAAACAATGATGCAAAGACACTCCTCCCAGGTGAAACTGCTAGGCTCACTCAGGTTACAATGGTGCAAAAACACTCCTCTCAGGTAAAACCAAGATCCAAAATCATAGAAAAAACAAACAGAGGGACTCCATAGTGCAATATAGCCAGGACATTTATTAAAGAATAAGCCCTCCAAGAGGGTACTCACATTGGATGGGTGCTAGAGTGCACCAGACTGTACAGGTAAAATAATAAGCAGCTGATCGTATGGCGTGCGGTATGGCATGTGCAATCCTCCTCCTCTGCTGACAGCTCCGTCCTACCCCTCCCCGACGCGTATTCAGCACAGGGGTTTCGTGCCTTCCTCTGGGGGATCCCCCATCCCCCAGAGGAAGGCACGAAACCCCTGTGCTGAATACGCGTCGGGGAGGGGTAGGACGGAGCTGTCAGCAGAGGAGGAGGATTGCACATGCCATACCGCACGCCATACGATCAGCTGCTTATTATTTTACCTGTACAGTCTGGTGCACTCTAGCACCCATCCAATGTGAATACCCTCTTGGAGGGCTTATTCTTTAATAAATGTCCTGGCTATATTGCACTATGGAGTCCCTCTGTTTGTTTTTTCTATGATTTTGGATCTTGGTTTTACCTGAGAGGAGTGTTTTTGCACCATTGTAACCTGAGTGAGCCTAGCAGTTTCACCTGGGAGGAGTGTCTTTGCATCATTGTTTCCTGAGTGAGCCTAGGAGTGGCCCCAATGCTTATTTTGACACCGTTTAATTACTGTGTCACAGGACTGAAGGTGAGCGCAAGCACATGTGGGGTGTCACGGGAGAGCACAGTTTTCACGTGTTGTGATTTATACACCCATCAGAAGAAGCATGATGTTTATTCATTTTATGGACACTATTTATTCACGTTTTTTGTGATTTGTATTTATTAATTGGGATATACACTCATTTGTCACTGGAAAGTGTTTTGATATTTATATTTTAGCACGTTGCACTTTTATTAGTTACTACCACGATTGCACCTTTATATGCACTTGGTGGTTTATCATTTATAGTTATTTGCATTATATTTTACCTGTATGGTTTTATTTTTCACATTACATGTGTTTTATATGTGAAAATATTTTTTATATATTTTATATGTGACACTATATTAGCGCGGGCACATTTACTATTTTTTATCTATCTACACGCAATGAAACGTGGTTCAGTGCTTGCAGCTTAAATAGTTTACTCCTTAGAGGCATTAGTCCATCTGTGGCTCGCAAGACACCTATATTTTGTTAGAACAACAAATGTGATGGACAATTCTTCATCAACATGTGGTTATAATGAATCCATTTATTAATGTTTTTAAAATGTATTGATATATTGACCACGCGCGCCACCCGTTAACATGTCTGCCAGCACACAAACTGCACGGCCTACCCCTCCGGAGCAGACATCCTGGTGACGATTGCAGAGAGCAAGGCATCCCTAATGGCTAAGATTAATTATGTGGCAATGGACATTGGCCTTATCTGCCAGGACCTCGACAAATTTCGGGCCCAGGTCAAATTTCGGGCACTAGGTCCACTGAATTTACCGAGCGGCTCCTGACCGACCTGTTTGGCCTAACCAGTCTGCCACCTACCTTTGACGTGGAGCACGCCAACAGAGTCCCACCGGCCCCACCTAAGCCTGGGGCCCCACTGCACCCTTTCCTACTGTGGTTCCTCAATTACCAGGACCGTTACCGTATCCTGGCTGCAGCCCGGACCAAGCCTGGCATCAAATATAAGGACACCAAACTGCTATTCTTTCCAGACTATTCCCAAGAGATTCAGCAGCGATGCAAATCCTTTACAGAAGTGTTCAAAAGAGAAAAAGGTATCCACGTCAGTCTCCTTTACCCCAGCAGGATGAGGATCACAGATGGCGACCGCACACGCTTCTTTGACAACCCTGAGGCTGCATCAGCATAGACAGAGAAAACAAATCACCGCTCAGGAGAACTTGCTTTCAGGTGTGTGTTAGTGAATCCTTCAGAGGAGAGGAGTCCCAGGTGCTGGCTAAATGCAAATTGAAGCAGGGTTTGAAACAGGAAAATCTGGATGCAGCACACCGGATAAAGTTGAAAACATCTTCTTTATTGTAAAACTTGGATCATAAAAAACAGGACAATCAGGCGAGTGGTACAGACACAGCTGACGCGTTTCGCGCTCTGAGCTATGAGTAAGCGCTCGAACTAGAGCGCGAAATGCGTCAGCTGTGTCTGTACCACCCGCCTGATTGTCCTGTTTTTTATGATCCAAGTTTTACAATAAAGAAGATGTTTTCAACTTTATCCGGTGTGCGGCATCCAGATTTTCCTTTTTTAAACCCTGCTGCATCAGCATGGCTGGACACCCGCTGAAACCCGCATATATATCACACCACCCGGCTGAACCTTCATCCAGCTCCATGACACCAGCTAAGTACTCTATGTATATCCCCTCTGTGTTTTACCATGCTAGTGACCTAGGAATCTTCCCTTGTGCAACGCTTCACCTCCTGAGCTGTTGGCGCTGACTTTTTCATGTTCTGCTGGATCTCTTTGCCATATTCCTGTTCCCTTACCTCCTGACTCACCCTCCTGGTTCTGAAGCTCTAGCGTTTCCCACATATATCGCCATTACTCCTACTAATTTCAAACAGAAAGACTAAACTTTTGTTGTTGTTTTTTCCCCCCTGCTATTTAGAGCCAGCTGCTGCTTGTAGGCAGCCCCCTCCACCACTTCCAGAAATCTGGCATCACTTGTTTTTCTACCATTGTTTTTCACAGGTTCCCCCTACTGGAGAACCCCCAAGAGTTCTAGGCATAGCACCAAACTATTGCCAGTTGTAGTTTAAGGTTAAAGTTTTTGGGTATAGGCCCGGTCTGATCACCCCCCCAGTTTTCGGGGATGTCATCAGACGAGGGCAGGAATGACACCCTGTTGTCATCATGGGTACTGTTTATACTATGTGTACATGTCTTATTTTAGTCTGGTTTTCAATTCGTTGTGACTTTATCTGGTACAGGCTCTCTGGGTCCATAATGCTCCTGATATGCGCTATTAGACTGAATGTGCTCTTCCTTGCTTTCTCGCTAAATTTACATGATGGCTACACGTGATATATGCAACTTTAACATATTGTCCTGGAATGTCTGGGGGCGCAATTCCAAATTTAAAAGAGCAATGCTCTTCAAATACCTCAAATTACACTCCCCTCACATGATACTGCTACTGGAGATGCACCTCATGGCCAGCAAACTACTGGCACTAAAGAAGCCATGGATCCAGAAAGCCTTTCATGCCGCCTACTCCACTTATGCCAGGGGGGTCTCTGTGTTAGTCAGCAAATCTTTTCCATGTGTGGTGGAGCAGGTTCACACTGACCCCCAGGACAAATATGTGATATTGGTGTTCACTGTTTGGTGCACTTGTTATATAGTAGTGAATGTATACATCCCTCCCCCCTTTTCGTCATCCACTCTATACACTATCCTAGAGCGGATCACTCCGTACTGCCCTGAAAGACAGCTACTCATGGGTGATTTTAATGCCATTCTAGCCCTGGATCTAGATAGACCGGTCGCCCCCTTAAACAATTTTCTATGGATTTATCCACCTGGGCACAGTCAATAGGAGTGACCGAGGTCTGGAGATGGAAACATCCCACGGCCGGGGCTTACTCCTATTTCTCCACCACGTACAAAACGTCCTCACTCATCGACCTGGCCTTCGCAAACCCAGCCACGATTTTAGATGTTCTAGAAGCCATGTACTTGTCCAGTGGCGTCTCAGATCACTGCCCCCTTCTCCTTACTGTTCATTTCCCCACTTCCTGAACCTCTGCCCTTTGGTGTTTGGGGACTCACTGGCTCTCCCATGCTGACTTAACAAGTACCATCTCACCTTGCCTTGCAGAATACTGGGAACTCTCAACCGGGTCCTCCTCCCCAGAAGTCACTTTGGATGCCTTTAAGGCTTTCACCAGGGGACAGTAAATCTCCTCAATAGCTAGGATCCGCAGAGAACAGGCCACTACCACGACTGCCCTACAAGACAGTAAAAACCCAGATGGAAGCCTACGCTACCGACCCCACCGATACTCGCTTTGACTCCCTTAACGCAGCGAAGCACGAACTGCACCTCCACCTTACTGAGGTTACTAGACTAGACCTTTACTGAAACACACAGAGATTTTTCGAACAAGGGGACCGCAACGGTCGCCTCCTGGCGATGTTGGCGCAACACAACCAGCCCCTTACCGTGATACCTAGCATAGTATCCCCTTCTGGAGAATCGGTCTCTTCGCTTCCAGACATACAGGATGTCTTTCGCCAACATTATAGCTCCCTCTACACCTCCGTGCTGCCTTCGGCTTTTCAGCTCCATGACCTGGCGCCTTGGCTGGACCCATTGGCACTTGGCTGGCTTTCAGATGTGGAGAGGGAGACTGTCAGGAGAGTTAGTAGACCAGACTATGTGGAATGCACAGAGATAACCAAAAACGCATGAAAAGTGAATAGTGATGATATTTATTTAAGATAGGTGATAATTAAGAAAATACAAACAGTGCACAACCAGCCCAACAAACCCACCAACAACAACAGTATATACAGCAAGGGGCAGAACCAAAATCACAGATGGCAGCCAGGCCAGGGTCATACAAGCAGATCAGCATAAAGACAAGGGATGTTCCAGAAACATAAACATTTAACCAGGCCAAGGTCATACACGGGAGATCAGTAGATGAGGGACTGGGAACCAACAGGACAGGGAGTGGATGGATTGGGCTGAAGGGTAAGGAGAGGGACCGGGTCAGGATAAGCATGGAACAGGGTCAGATGCAGGCTCAGGATCGGGTAACAGGGTCAGGGCTCAAGGAGAGAGATACCAAGGCAAGCATGTGAGGGCTTGCCGGATATTTATGGGACTGACAATAATTGTCTTCATGTAACACCTGAGCGCAGGGAGTGTTGTCTGCTCCATACTGCCAGGATCCATCTGCTGGTGGACGTCAGTACTGCGGCCAAAAGATGAAATAACACCAGCAGGGAAAGATTCCCCTGACTGTTCCAAACTGCCAGGGGACACCTGCTGGTGGACCCCAGTACTGCACGCCAAATGATATATCTTACCAGTGGACGGACCCTTTCCTGACAGTACCCCCCCTCAAAGGAGCGGCCTCCGGACGCTCCAACTAGAAGTAATTGTCCAAAGTTAATGGCCTCACACTGAACAATAGATGAGGGCAAGTCAGACTGGGCATCGGATACTTCAAACCGGACAGCGGGCACATCACAGCAGACAGCGGGCACATCACAGCAGACAGCAGGCACATCACAGCAGACAGCAGGCTCCGGGTCCTCAAGCTGGGCAGCAGGCTCCAGGTCCTCGAGCTGGGCAGCAGGCTCTGGGTCCTAAAGCTGGGCAGAAGGCTCCGGGTCCTCGAGCTGGGCAGCAGGCTCCGGGTCATCGAGCTGGGAAGCAGGCTCCGGGTCATCGAGCTGGGCAGCAGGCTCTGGATCATCGAGCTGTGCAGCAGGCTCTGGAACATTAGGCCGAACAGCAAGCACTGTAAGGGCAGGCCGGATCACAGGCACCGGCTCAGCAAGCTGGGTAACGGGCCCCGGCCCAGTGGGCTGGGTAACGGGCCCCGGCTCAGCGAGCTGGACACCGGGCACTGGTCCGGCAAGCCGAATAACAGGCACTGGCTTAACGGACTCTGGTTCAGCAGACTGGGTCAAAGGCACCGGTTCAGCAGCCTGGGTCAAGGGCACCGGTTCAGCAGACTGGGTAACGGACACCGGTTCAGCAGACTGGGTAACGGGCACCAAAACTCCAGGCTGACACACGAGCACCGAAACTCCAGGCTGACACACGGGCACTGAAACTCCAGGCTGACACACGGGCACCTAAAATCCAGGCTGAGACACCAATATTAAGACATCTGGCTGGAAGGCAGGCAACCAGACACCAGGCTGGAAGGCAGGTACCAAGACATCAGACTGAGAAGTGGGCACATCAGACGGGGAAGTGGAGACATCAAGCTGGAAGGCAGGCACTGAGACATCAGGCTGGAAGGTGGGCACATCAGGCAGGAAGGCGGGCACATCAGGCTGGAAAGTGGGCACCTCAGGCTGGGAAGCGGGCACATCAGGCTGGAAGGCATGCACCAAGACTTTGGGCCAGAAGACAGGCATCAGGACATCAGACTGGGAAGCGGGCACATCAGACTGGGAAGTGGGCACATCAGACTGGAAGGCATGCACCAAGACTTCGGGCTGGAAGGCAGGCATCAGGACATCAGACTGGAAAGCGGGCACATCAGACTGGGAAGTGGGCACATCAGACTGGGAAGTGGGGACATCAAGTTGGAAGGCAGGCACCGAGACATCAGGCTGGAAGGTATGCACCAAGACTTCGGGCTGGAAGGCAGGCATCAGGACATCAGACTGGAAAGCGGACACATCAGACTGGGAAGCGGGCACATCAGACTGGGAAGCGGCACATCAGACTGGAAGGCATGCACCAAGACTTCGGGTTGGAAGGCAGGCATCAGGACACCAGACTGGAAAAGGGGCACATCAGACTGGGAAGCGGGCACATCAGACTGGGAAGCGGGCACATCAGACTGGAGAGTGGAGACATTAAGCTGGAAGGCAGGCACCGAGACTTAGGGTTGGAAGGCAGGCATCAGGACATCAGACTGGAAAGCGGGCACATCAGACTGGGAAGCGGGCACATCAGACTGGGAAGTGGGCACATCAGACTGGAAAGTGGAGACATCAAGCTGGAAGGTAGGCACGTCAGGCTGGAAGGCAGGCGTCAAGACATCAGACTGGGAAGCGGGCACATCAGACTAGAAGGTAGACACATCAGGCGGGAAGGCAGGCACATCAGGCTGAAAGGCAGGCACCGAGACTTTGGGCTGGAAGGCAGGCATCGGGACATCAGATTGAAAAGCGGGTACATCAGACTGGAAAGTGGACACAACAGACTGGAAGGTATTCACATCAGGCTGGAAGGCGGGCACCAAAACTTTGGCCTGGAAGGCAGGCATCAAGACATCAGACTGGGAAGCAGGCACATCAGACTGGAAGGCAGACACATCAGGCTGGAAGGCAGGCACAACAGGCTGGAAGGCAGGCACCAAGACTTTGGGCTGGAAGGCAGGCATCGGGACATCAGACTGGAAAGCGGGTACATCAGACTGGAAAGTGGACACATCAGACTGGAAGGTATTCACATCAGGCTGGAAGGCGGGCACAGAAACTTTGGGCTGGAAGGCAGGCCTCAAGACATCAGACTGGGAAGCGGGCACATCAGACTGGAAGGTAGACACATCAGGCTGGAAGGCAGGCACATCAGGCTGGAAGGCGGGCACCGAGACTTTGGGCTGGAAGGCAGGCATCGGGACATCAGACTGGAAAGTGGACACATCAGACTGGAAGGTAGGCACATCAGACTGGAAGGCAGGCACATCAGACTGGAAGGCAGGCACCAAGACTTTGGGCTGGAAGGCAGGCATCAAAACATCAGACTGGGAAGCGGGCACATCAGACTTTAAAGGTAAGCACATCAGGCTGGAAGGCAGGCACCGAGACTTTGGTCTGGAAGGCAGGCATCAAGACATCAGACTGGGAAGCGGGCACATCAGACTGGAAGGTAGACACATCAGGCTGGAAGGCAGGCACATCAGGCTGGAAGGCAGGCACCGAGACTTTGGGCTGGAAGGCAGGCATTGGGACATCAGACTGGAAAGTGGGTACATCAGACTGGAAAGTGGACACATCAGACTGGAAGGTATTCACATCAAGCTGGAAGGCGGGCACCGAAACTTTGGCCTGGAAGGCAGGCATCAAGACATCAGACTGGGAAGCGGGCACATCAGACTCGAAGGTAGACACATCAGGCTGGAAGGTAGGCACATCAGGCTGGAAGGCAGGCACCGAGACTTTGGGCTGGAAGGCAGGCATCGGGACATCAGACTGGAAAGTGGGTACATCATACTGGAACAGGTTGGTTGGTGTGGAGGCAGGTTGGGTTACTGGCAGGATCATGTGGGTAGGAAAGAACTTTTGTTTCTTTTTCGGTTTAGCCAGCGCAGCCTTGTAGGTAATTGCAGGGCTGTAAGGAAGGGATATAACGGGCAAAAGGAAGACCAGGGAACAGTGGCTGGAGGAGGGGTCTGTGGCAATGGTTACAGGTGGAAGAGAAGAGGCAGGTGGATTGAAAGCAGGATAGGTGCAGTGAGTATAGACTGGGTAATAGTACTTAGTGGGAAGCTGTGTATACTGGACTGTAGCTGAGGTTGCCATGGACGACTGGGAGAAAGATTCTTGGGAAGGTAGGTGACTAATGGCAGGGCTGGATTGCTGTGGCTTAGCCAAAATGCAGGAGATATGACAATGCTTGTAACACAGGTTGAACAAAAGTTGGTTCACATACAGCCTGTCTAATCAGAGATTGTACTGAACAAATGCAATCCGATAACACCTGCTGGGAACAAGAGAAATAATGTTCATCAAAAAAAGCTGGATCATCCTCTAACAACCATACCAGGAATTCAACCTGGTCACAACTGAAAGGAGGGGAGAAATCCTCACTTCCTTCGGGAAAGCTTGACAAGGCTGGCTTTGCACATAATTGGATCAAAGGCTGAACATCTTCAAATAACATATGACCCTGATCTACTAGAAAATGGGCTGATTGGATCGTTTCCAGTTGGTCACTGGTCCAATCTTTAAGAGTCTGGCGGCAATATTCATTATCTTCTGCCGCCAGCAGAGAATAATACACAATTTAATTTAAGTACATCTTTTGCGCGCCCACCATACCAGGATGGTTTCTCAGTGCAGCCACGTCTGGTCAGGGATGGCCTTGGTATACTGTCAGGAGAGTTAGTAGACCAGACTATGTGGAATGCACAGAGATAACCAAAAATGCATGAAAAGTGAATAGTGATGATATTTATTTAAGATAGGTGATAATAAAGAAAATACAAACAGTGCACAACCAACCCAACAAACCCACCAACAACAACAGTATATACAGCAAGGGGCAGTACCAAAATCACAGATGTCAGCCAGGCCAGGGTCATACACAGCAGATCATCAGAAAGACAAGGGATGTTCCAGAAACATAAACATTTTGCCAGGCCAAGGTCATACACGGGAGATCAGTAGATGAGGGACTGGGAACCAACAGGACAGGGAGTGGGTGGATTGGGCTGAAGGGTAAGGAAAGGGTACAGGAACACAGGAGGGACCGGGTCAGGATAAGCACAGAACAAGGTCAGATGCAGGCTCAGGATTGGGTAACAGGGTCAGGGCTCAAGGAGAGAGATACCAAGGCAAGCATGTGAGGGCTTGCCGGGTATTTATGGGTCTGACAATAATTGTCTTCATGTAACACCTGAGCGCAGGGAGTGTTGTCTGCTCCATACTGTCAGGATCCAATTGGTGGACATCAGTACTGCGGCCAAAAGATGAAATAACACCAGCAGGGAAAGTTTCCCCTGACAGTTCCAAACTGCCAGGAGACTCCTGCTGGTGGACCCCAGTACTGCCTGCCAAATGATATATCTTACCAGCGGACGGGCCCTTAACTGACAGAGACTTTGATGGGGCCGATTACCCCGGAGGAGGTCCTTAAGGCATCCGGGCCCTGATGGCCTCCCCATGGAGTTCTATAAGACCCACGGGGACCTGCTTGCCCCTAAACTGGCCCAGCTTTACTCCCAATGTCTGGTTGAAGGTGCCCTCCCAACCTGCATGAGTCATGCACATTTAATTTTAATCCACAAAGTTCCTAAAGATCCCACCTCTTTTGCCTCCTACAGGCCTATTGCTCTACTTCAGGCCTTCGACACAGTGGAATGGCCTTTTCTCTGGGAGATCCTTCGAAGAATGGGGTTCCCCTTACTATTAATTACATGGCTGCAAGTACTCTACAGGCACCCCACGTTAGCCATTAGGCTGGGGGGGCTGTCCCAGTCCTTCCCTCTGTCCAGGGGCACGCTGCAGGGTTTCTCTCTCTCTCCAGCCCTTTTTGCCATCGCAATGGAACCAATTGCAGAGGCCCTTCGCACCTCCCTACACATCAAGGGACTATGTATTGGATGGCTGGAGGAGAGGGTCGCCCTGTACGCGGACGACCTCTTCCTTTTCCTTAACAATGCAGATTCATTTCTCAAAGGGGCATTACAGGTCCTTAATTAATTCTCCTCTATTACAGGCCTCAAAGTCAACCGGACAAAGTCCCTTCTTTTCCCTATAGATCCCGCAACCCCCACTACTGCCCCTCCTGATGTACCCCTGCAATGGGTTGAAAGTTTCAGATACCGTGGAGTGGTGGTCTCTAGACAGGCTTCAGATTTTATATCCTTGAATCTGTCCCCAGTGTTCCAAGAGACTCGGCTGAAGCTGAAGGCATGGGAGTCACTACCCCTATCATTATTAGGCCGCATAAATTTGACAAAAATGAAAATCATACCCAAACTCACCTACTTATTTCGCCACTCCCCGCAATGGATTCCTAAATCCTTTTTCATCCGGTTGCATTGCCTCCTCACCTCCTTTATTTGGGGACCCCAGTCCCCCAGATACAGATGGTCTACACTAGTGCACCCAACCTCCCAGGGAGGCCTGGCGTGCCCCAATCTGTATAAGCATTTTTTGGCCACCCAGCTAGCCACCGCTGCTTGATGGCTCAATCCTGACACAACCAACCCCACCACCTTGGTTGAGGCGGCAGTGGTGAAATCACTGGAAGCGCTGAAATTCTTGCTGTTCCACGGCCCTCAGGCCCCCTACTCATTGACACCCTCCATGTGCACCACATTGCGTGCGTCGGGGGCTGGTCTCAATATTGAACGATACTCTAAACATGCAATCTCCCCCAGTGCCCCATAGGGTTGAATCCCACCCTAGAACATATCTGCAAATTGCCCGAACCCCACGCCAGGACTGAATTCAACATTAAAACATTGGTCCAGGTAATCTCTAACTAAACCCTGGCCCCCCTCTCCAAATTGGTTTCCGATTTTAATGTCCCACTCTCGTACTTTTTTGATTACCTTCAGCTCTCCCATGCCTTCAGTCAATTCTCTCACTCTTCCCCCCAGGTGGCCCAGTCTACACTTTTGCTAAATGCTAGCCATATACTGCTGTAAAACTGATGTCTTTTCTCGATCTTGGTACACACATTCAAGCCCTATACTGTCCTACCACCCCAGGAGCCAGCCTGTAATTTACACAAGAAAGATAAGGATGTCTGTTCTTTCTTTTCAGCTCACAAGAAGTGACAAAGGCACTGAATTTCTGGCAGGTACAATAGATATTTTCTGTACTCCATTGGCTGGACATATGCAGTTAAATGATTGGATGTCACTCTACTGCCCCACTATTTCAATTGAAGGATGCTAAGGGAGGGTTGTACAACTTCAGCTTGGAAAAAAAACAAATGCAGCCACCACATCTAAAGGCTGGTAACCTGCAATTTGTTACAGTTTTGTTTTTAGGTTAATTACACTTTAATTATTAAAGATTTGTAGACAAAATCTACTGGTGAGTATACAATTAAAGCACAAATTGTAATAAATAGAAGAAACACCAGGTAGAAGAATTTTGTAATTTAGCAGTAAAATATAGGGAGAAGAAATTCTACAAGACTGGGAAGCATACAGGAGCTGCTTGGGCTGATGGGTCCTCTGTTCTGCTATGACTCTTCAAACCACTCAAACCACTCTGTCTGAAATAAATATATTGAAATAAATATTAGGTGGTTATGGATTCCCTCTATTTATTCAATATGCCTATTAACTTGTCTATTCCTATAGTTAGCTTAGTTAGCTAGTCTATTAAAACTCTGATATAGTTACTGTTAATAGTACAATGATATAAGGTTAGCTATGAAAACAAACACACTGCTTAATAAAACAACGTCTTATTTTTTTCCCAAGAAATAGGAAATGCTAACATAAAAACACCAAAGTAAAATGTTACAGAGCATATAAAATACAAAAACATCAATGATACATTACGTAAGGTTGTCCTCTAGATATTGTCTTGTCAGCTGGGCTCAAAATGGCAAGAGAGAGCCATGAGGCTAATAGAAGCAAGAGAGAGATTTTTCAATTCTGTGTGTACTTTTAAACTCAATTCATACACCGGCGAGACCCAACCCCATTGCAAGCCCATCTAGCTTTCTGACGAATCAAAGTAGTTAATAGGCAGTCCTTCTTAATATATTATTTTCCTGTCCATCCTGCTCTATTGGCGTCTAGGGGCAGTATGCATCATCGCTATGTGACCTGGGTCATCTTTAGTGACTGGTGGCCCTTTAATCTTATGTAGCCAACCTTCATCAATCATCTTGGCAGCAATGGCCCTCTTTGAAGCTTGCTTGCAGAGTGTTAATCAAGGATTTCAATCTTATCACACCAGTTGGTCAGGAGCCAAGCTTTTTTTCCCATACCCCCAGCCCGAGGCATGAATCCACACCCTGCTGGGTCAACTTTCAACTTCCAACTTAAGTCACCTGGCTGTATCAACCAGAAAGAAAACTCCAGAAATATGACATTAAACCATGTTGCCTTCCAACACCGTCCCCTCTGAAACACCTAGTTATATAAGTTGAAAGCTGCAGATACCTGTATAACTTAAGTGTTAGTATACTACCACATTATGTTAGCATACAGAAAAGAGGCCACGGCACATACTGCTTGATGGTAGATCAAGTAATTATATTATGACAAGGCAAGATAAATACAATGCACAATTCCAATAAACAGGTTAGAGAATACATTAGGATGAATTCAACTAACTGAAGGGAGTACTAGCCTCAAATATGACAATTAAACTAGGTAACAATAAGGCTAAACCAAACTAAACTGGTATAAACAGCATTAATAAGATCAGTATAAAAAAATCTCACTGCAGCTCTCAACAATAACAATCAAAAAGTGTCCTTGAGTGCACTCTAAGCATAAACCCTTAAGAGAGGGTGGGTGTGTACCTGGCGCCTGACTAGAAAATTTAAGCTGGCTAATGTTGCAGCTTGTCTGTACGGTGGTGCACTTATTGCTGTGTCTTTAGATCTGCACACAATGGATGACTGTTTTGCTGCTAAGGAGCAGCTCTCTACTTCTAATTCTCTCTACTGGAATTAACTGCAGACAGTAATGGGATAAGCACAGTTGGGTCTGCTCACCACTCCTGGTACACAATGGATCTGGTCCAGAATGGTTGGCAGTCTGTTGTGCCCAATGACTCTGTTCTCACAACCAGGTCCCAACAGTGCTCTGTTCTCCCTGGCATAGGTACTCACACAGCAACAGGTCTCCCTAGCTCTGGCCCCAGTACAGTGAAAGACCTTTGTGTGACTCAGTCCTCCAAATATCATGTTCAGTCTCCCTGAATGTGGGCACAGACTTCCAAGTGACAGGTCTGTGCTCTCTGGTCTTACACCACTCTGGTTCCCCAACAGGTCAGTCCTCTCTCATTCCCCACAGATAAAATTATGAATTTCCTTCTCAGAGCCTGGAAAAAGTCTCTCCTCTCTTCCCCTAGTGTGCAGGGAATCATGGATATTAAAATCCACAGCCCATTAGCCTCCAATGTCCAGTGCTCCTTGTGGACTACAAGTGCCATCATCCATTGCGGCTACAAAGCAACATCTGTCCTCGCCACTGATTGATTCAAGCACTGCTGCAAGGAGGGAGGGGAGCAGGAGTGAGGAGGGATTTCACACACAGCCCACAGCTGCACCTCTCCCGATCACAGCACAACCACTCTGTCACTGTGCAGCAGTGGTGGAAATGAAGAAGGAGAACGGACACAGAGAGCACAGCCTGCACCTTCAGCCGGCAGGCAGCACCTGGCTACACAGAGAAAAAGCAATGAGGAGGGAAGAGGGGGAGACGGACCTCCTATCACAATTTGGATTAGCAGCAAGAATGAGAAGTGTTATCATAATGGGAGATTTTAATTATCCAGACATAGACTGGGCGGAGGGAACCACGCATTCATCTAAGGTTCGCCAGTTCCTAAATGTCTTGCAGGACAATTTCATGGGTCAGATGATAGGCGCACCAACTAGAAACAAGGCGTTACTAGATCTACTGATTACCAACAATACAGACCTGATCATGGGTGTGGAAATACAGGGCAATTTAGGAAACAGCGATCACAGGTCAATTTAGGAAACAGTGATCACAGGTCAATTGGCTTCAGTATAAATCACGCAAATAGGAAACACAAAGACATTGAATTTCAAAAGAGCCAACTTCCCTAAACTACGAAGCTTGCTAGAAGATATAAATTGGGATAAAATCTTAGAAACAAAGAACACAGAGGAGAGATGGATTTGCTTTAAGAGCATATTAAATAAGGGCATTAGCCAGAGCATCCCATTGGGAAATAAATTTAAAAGCGCAAGCAAAAATCCTGGATGGCTTAACTCCAATGTAAAAATGGATATAAAAGCAAAGGAAAAGGCCTTCAAAAAATACAAGGCTGAGGGGTCATCAACAGCATTCAGATTTTACAAAGAATGCAACAAGATATGTAATGGTGCAATTAGGGCGGCTAAGATGGAACACGAGAGACACATAGTGGAGGAGAGCAAAAAACCCCCCAAGAAAAATTATTTAAGTATATAAACAGTAAAAAAGGGAGGACAGATCACATTGGCCCCATAAAGAATGAGGAAGGACATCTGGTTACAAAGGATGGGGAGATGGCGAAGGTATTGAATTTATTTTTCTCTTTAGTCTTCATGAGGGAATCGGGGAGCTTCAGTAACCAAAACTGCTGTGTTTGTCCTCCTGACACAGCACAGGAAGCACCCTCATGGCTTACAGAGGACAGAATTAGAAGTAGACTTGGGAAACTTAACATTAATAAATCACCGGTAACAGATGGCTTGCACCCGAGGGTACTTGGGGCACGCAGTTAAGTAATTGCCAGACCATTGTTCCTAATTTTTACTGACAGTCTACTGACTGGAATGGTACCAGCTGATTAGAAAAAAAGCCAATGTAGCACCAATATTTAAAAAAGGACCAAAATACATCCCTGGGATTTACAGACCAGTTAGCCTAACATCATTAGTATGCAAGCTCTTTGAGGGGATGATGAGGGACTATATACAATATTTTAGTAATGAAAATGGTATCATGAGCAGTAATCAGCAAGGATTCATGAAGAATCGTTCTTGCCAAACCAATCTATTAACCTTCTATGAGGAGGTGAGCTGCCATCTAGATAATGGAAGGCCTGTAGACTTGGTTATCTGGATTTTGCAAAAGCAGTTGACACAGTTCCCCAAAGTAAGGTCTGTTGGCATGGACCATAGGGTGAGTACATGGATTGAAAACTGGCTACAAGGGCGAGTTCAGAGGGTGGTGATAAATGAGAATTACTTGGGAATGGTCAGGGGTGGGAAGTGGGGTTCCCCAGGGTTATGTGCTGGGACTAATCCTGTTTAATTTGTTCATAAATGACCTGGAGGATGGGGTAAACAGTTCAATCTCTGTATTTGCGGATGACACTAAGCTAAGCAGGGCAATAACTTATCCGCAGGATGTGGAAACCTTGCAAGAAAATCTGAACCAATTCATGGGGTGGGCAACTACATGGCAAATGAGGTTTAATGTAGAAAAATGTAAAATGATGCATTTGGGTGGCAAAAATATGAATGCAATCTACTCACTAAGCGGTGAACCTCTAGGGGAATCTAAGATGGAAAAGGACCTGGGGGTCCTAGTAAATGCTCAGCAATGGCATGCAATGCCAAGCTGCTGCTAACAAAGCAAACAGAATATTGGCATGGATTAAAAAAGGGATTAACTCCAGGAATAAAGCAATAATTCTCCCACTCTACAAGACTTTGATCTGGCCTCACCTGGAGTATGCTGTCCAGTTCTGGGCACCAGTCCTCATGAAGGATGTACTGGAAATGGAGGGAGTACAAAGCAAGGCAAAAAAGCTATTAAATGGTCTGGAGGATATTAGTTATGAAGAAAGGTTGTGAACACTGAACTTATTCTCTCTGGAGAAGAGACGCTTGAGAGGGGCTATGATTTCAATTTACAAATACTCATACTGATGACCCCACAATAGGGGTAAAACTTTTTGACAGAAGGGAGTTTAATAAGATACGTGGCTACTCATTAAAATTAGAAGAAAAGAGGTTTAACCTTAAACTGTGTAGAGGGTTCTTTGCTGTAATGCGTGGAACTTTGTGCGTCGAAATTGTGTACACACGATCGGAATTTACGACAACGGATTTTGTTGTCAGAAAATTTGATATCCAGATCTTAAATTTTGTTTGTCGGAAATTCCGACCGAAAATGTCCGATGGAGCCTACACACGGTCGGAATTTCCGACAATAAGCTCCCATCGAACATTTCCCGTCGGAAAATCCGACAGTATGAACGTGGCATAAGATTGGCAAGGATATGGAATTCCCTTCCACAGGCAGTGGTTTCAGCGGGGGGGGGGGGGGGGGCATTGATAGTTTCAAAAAACTATTAGATAAGCTCCTGAACGACTGCAACATACAGCGATATACAATGTAATACTGACATATAATCACACATAGGTGTCTTTTTTCAACCTCAGCTACTATGTAACTATGTAACTACTATGACAGAGACTGATTACTTTGAAAAAGTGAATGTTCACTGAGCTTATTAGGAAAGCTCAGTATGTTCACTTCAGCTATCCTATTATGTACATGAAAAAAAAAATCCTGTTTGTTTGCCCTTACACATTATTTAGTGTGAACACTAGCTTCACCCTATTTACTGAGCGTAGTGTACATTCAGTCTCCTAAGAGAACAATATACATACTTACAAAAAATATTAGCTAAGATACTAAGGCATAGGTACTGACAGCCTTGCAATACCTCGTGGGACTTGTAGTTCCGCAACAGCTGGAGGGCCACAGGTTGAGCACCCATGTACTAAGGTATAGAGGAGGAAGCATGTGAAAGTATTAATTCAAGAAGTAGAGAGTGACGGACAGATTTTTACACAATGCCAAATGTTGGAAGAAGTCTAAGAATTTGGTTTATATCTCCATATGATACCAACTAATTTAACTCCATCAACCATAAAAAGATGGTCAACATGTTAGTGGATTTAGGACTATCAATACATTAGAAAGGTTTTTTGAGTCTTAAAAATGTTAAAACAAATGCATTTATACCGGACATCATATTGAAGATGGAAAAAAGAGGATAATATTTCAGTGCTGATGTGTAAAAGTTATAATAGTCCACCAAAAAGTCCTTCAGTCTATTGCTATAGTATGTGATAAGGAAGATAAAAGGTGACCTAAAGGTCATGATAAAAAACAAGACCATGCAGTGCATAGGGTAAGGTGATGGTATTGTGGTAATGGTAAAAAATCAGAACTAAATTAAAAGATGTCAAACAAAATTCAAGAAAAGCAGCCCTGTGAACAAATATTAATGACATAAATAACATAAATAAATGTATGAGTACACTGAGTGCTGATGTGTAAGAGATATAGGGCGTACACACGGTCGGACTTTGTTTGGACATTCCGACAACAAAATCCTAGGATTTTTTCCGACAGATGTTGGCTCAAACTTGTTTTGTCTACACACGGTCGCACAAAGTTGTCGGAAATTCGATCGTTCTAAACGCGGTGACGTAAAACACGTACGTTGGGACTATAAACGGGGCAGTGGCCAATAGCTTTCATCTCTTTATTTATTCTAAGCATGCGTGGCACTTTGTCCGTCGGATTTGTGTACACATGATCGGAATTTTCGACAACGGATTTTGTTGTCGGAAAATTTTATCTCCTGCTCTCCAACTTTGTGTGTCGGAAAATCCGATGGAAAATGTCCGATGGAGCCCACACACAGTCGGAATTTCCGACAACACGCTCCGATCGGACATTTTCCATCGAAAAATCCGACCGTGTGTACGAGGCATATTAGTAATCCACCAAGAAGTCCTTCAATATCAGAATAAAAGGAAACCATAAATCTTCCACAGAGGTTCCACCCAGTGCATGCATGCTTTCCCCAACACACTGGAACTTACCAGATGGATATGTGTCTCTTACATAAGATCGGCTTATTGCGCTTTAAATGTAACGTACAGATGACTACATTTCGTACGAGCAGTGGACTCCACTCCTATTCAGTAAATATGGTTCCTCAAGATGAGCAATGTAAGAAACAAAAGGCTCCAATAGTTTCAAAACCTTCAAATTAAAGCTTTATTAAAACACAAATGAATACACATATATAAACAAGTATTATCATATTTATCCTTATAGATAAAATCACATAGTTAGCTGTAAACCTGTCTGTGTACACTCCAGGAGACTACTGACTTTGTCCAGGGAATGGCTGGACAAAACGGCAACTCCAGCCGTCCAGCCACCCCCTGGATAAAGTCAGTAGGACTGATGTTAGCGGTCCTAAAAGTGACGCACCAGAAGTGACACATTGATGAGCTACTGGTGAGTGTTTGCGTGGAAGCCTCCTGTGGTGTACACAGACAGGTTTACCACTAACTATGTGATTTATAAGAATGGATATACTAGTTTATCGATGTGAGTAGACATTTGACTTTTATTAAAACTTGAGTTTGAAGGTTTAACATTATTTGAGTTACCAAATGGGTGTGGAATCTATGGACTGGACAACATGCAGTGATTTGTTACTTACTGTACTTATACACATCAACACTGGGTTTACTCAGAGACTTATTTATTTATGTTACTTAAGTCAGTAATATTTGTTCACGGCGCTGCTTTTCTTGAATTTTGTTTATTATCATTTTAGGTGACTATCACATTGTGGCTGCATCGAGCACTCATTTGATGAAGTCAGGAGGTTTACTATGAATCATTATTTATTAAAGCGTTTGTTACCCCAACACTTCATATTCCTGATATGTGCCCACTATACCATGTACTTGTATGAGAAAGTCTCCTGTTCTCTTTGTATTGCTTCCTTAATGTGAAATCCATAGTGTTTCTCCTAGTCCCCTTGCTTTCCTATTAATAACTGACCACACTAAGCAGAAGACTACACCATGGTCAGTTCTCTAGCTATTCAGGGAACCTAGTGTATGTTCCTCCAATGATCAGACTTGTCCTGACACGCCTCCGCTGCACAGCCATTCACTGGGAAGCTCAGTGTGATGCTGCTTCTCCTCCCCAGCTCTTTTGCAACTCAGAACAGAGGGAACAGAGGGAATAAAGGGAATGTGATCACTTAAAAAAAGGGGAAAAAAGGTATTTATAATGTTTTTTGTATCTATACAAAAGTGTTTTACCTTTCATTTCTATTTTAATATGAATGGATTGTTTTACCAAATGATCAGTTACAATTACTTTAAGTATTGTTTATGATATATTTTTCAATAATATTTCAACAATTAATTTTAAAACGTTGGATTGATGGTGATTTAGGGAAGACTTAGTACATAACACGCAGAGGAGAAAGAACAAATGGAAAATGTGAAGGAAATATGTGTTACGTACAAAACAAATATAGCAGGGTAAAGCAATTTAACTCCCAGGGTTCTACAGTAAATGAAGACAACAATGTTTCCCAAGATATAAAAGCCAGAGCAGCTGCTGGAGAGAGAAGTTATTATTTAATAAAGACGGTTATAGGATCAAGGTCTTTGTTACAGGGATCTAAAATTCAGATTCATAAAACCATTCTAAAATTCCTGCAAGTTTGAACCTATTAATAAATTCATATCTTTTCTCAGAAAGAAATGTTTTTACACACGTATTGAAAAAGCTAATTACAGGGAAAATATTTTCACACTTCCAGCTGTATAACATTGCAATCTGAAAAAAATGTAGGATTTTAATTAAACTGTATAGGAATATTGTATACATATGGCCCGATGAAAGAGCATGCATGCTCTGAATGCGTGCTCCTTCCTACTCCCTCAACATCCGGAAGTGACGTGTCCAGCCACCCCTGAGACGATTCTAAGAACCAGGAAGCACTGGGAGCCACCAGCGCAGCCAGGAACATCAGCTGCCTCACCATCTGTGTGCATACCGCCTTCCCCCATCTGTGTGCATACCGCCTTCCCCCTACATGCACTGTAATCTCTATGATCTAGTGAGTTTAAAATTGTCTGTCCTACATTAAAATGTTTCAACAATGCTGCACTCACATGGCGCTGCTCTCTCTCTTTCTCTGTATAAAAGTACCTTGTGAAGCTGTGCAATATTTTTGAACAATTAGGTTACTGAAATTAGAATGTAATTTTAAAACACAATAGAATCATTCAAGCAACCATCATAGGAGGATCTGAGTCTAATTTCAGTGATATAAAGTGTAAAATCCACAATAGCGTTTTAAAGGACCTGTAGGGTTAAATTTGTATTATTTCATTATTTATTTATGTTATTTATCTTACTAAACAATATATAAATTATTTAATTGCATTTTAAATAATGGTGGGTCAGGAAATTCCCCACCAAAAAAATAAAAATTCTTTTAATAGTTAATCTCGGTTTTGGTTTTCCAATTTTTTGACATTCTGGAAACAAGTCTGCAGAGAATTTTTTTGTAGAAAGCACTAAAGTTATGATAAATCAAGTGGTTAATGAGCAGTTAAAGAACAGTTTTTTGGGATTAGCAAGGTTACTCTTTGTAAACAAGTCTAATAATTTACTGTACGAAATCGGGACTTTCTAGTGCCTTTTATTCAACCACATATTAATGACAATACTAAAACAAGTTTTGTTTTTTTCTGGGACCCTTTAGTATACCTTGCCACAACCCTAAAGAATAACTTCAGTCAAATCAAAAACAAGATATTCTTTCTGCTTACACTTAATTAAATCTTGCTGACAGAAAGTACAGCTTTCAGATAATAATTTGTTAAATATGACATTGAATTATAGGAGATAAAGTCGTTTCTGGTGAGGACCTAATTAGCATGAAAGCCGAGAAAAAGGGGAAGAAGTACTTGAAAACATGGGCATTGCTTAACCCCCAAATAAAGCTACAGAAATAGATATACAGTCAGATAGACTTCATAATAAAACCCCCAAGTTCTTTCTTTTACCTTGACTTTACTGGGAAAGTGTGGCATCTTAGATAGAAGCACTGCTCTCAGTAACAAAAAATAAGTCACAAATTATAGAATGTGGAGCTACAAGAATATAAAAATATCAAATTTGTGGGACTTCAAATTTAAGCTCATTAGTCAAATACAGTGTTTTTTTTGTTTTTTTTGCTTTTGAGGGCAAGTAGATGTTTCCTGGTCTATTCTTGTGAAGAAATCCGACCACCCTTGAGAAGCTTTTCTCTGTTTGTAATTACCATTAGCATGTTCTGTGCCAGCACTAATTATGATATGGTTACAACGAGTTTGCCTTCATTATGCAACAGTTACTGGTGTAGATCCCTTGCTTTGAATTTCAAGAATCCTTAAAAAAGTATAGAAATACTGTGAGCCATACTGTGCAGGACTCTTGAGCTAATTCAACAAGCTAGAAGGGTAGTTCCATTAACATAATAGGGATATGACACTACAGCTGGAAAGATGTTTATTTGTGTAGCAGTTTGAATAAAATAAAATCACTTGGCTAATTAAAAAACACAACAGTCTATCTTCCTAGATACCAATACAAGGGCCAACAAGCAAACACCAATGTACTGTAATATAGAGGTCACAATTAACCAAGTATAATGACCCAAAAAGCTAACATTGTGCAAAATGCATTTGGTTTGGTCTGATGAAATTTTAATACTAATGAACCCTCTAGATCATACAAATCTATGCAAGGTTGTAGGTTATTCATTCGTCACACTAATAGAATTGTGGAAATTTTTGGCAGCATACGCAAGATAGTTTTTACCATTTGCAAGATGCAAGTGCAGAGATCTGCATCATGTTAAGATGAGCAATGGATATAACATACCATTAATCATCCACTTTCTAAAGGAATGACATTTTCTCTATTTAACCAAATATACTGTCTTCTACACTAGCCAGTCTCAACATATTTTTTCCTAAAACAATTGACTGATTATCTATCCTCCTATTTGGTTTATGATTGGTTGCAAGATCATCTACAGCTTTTGGATCTTTCATTGTTGATTATCTGAAGAAGTTAATCACAAATATGTTCACAAGGAAAATTGGCCAACTGCACCCAACATAACATGCATTTGTTGCCTAATGCCGCATACACACGATCGGAAATGCCGCCAGCAAAACTCAGATGAGAGCTTTTTGTCAGAAAATGCGACCGCGTGTATGCTCCTTTGGTCTTTTGCTGGCGGAATTCCAGCCAGCATAAGCTTGAGAGCATGCTCTCTATTTTTCGGTCGGGAAAAGTTCCTAACCGAAAATGCATTTGTCTGTATGCAATTCGGACGCGCAAAAAATCACGCATGCTCGGAAACAATTTGACGCATGCTCGGAAGCATTAAACTTCATTTTCTTGGCTCATCGTAGTGTTGTACGTCACCGCGTTCTTGATGGTCGAAAGTTCCGAGAACTTTTGTGTGACCGTGTGTATGCAAGGCAAGCTTGAGCGGAATTCCGTCAGAAAAAACATCCAAGTTTTTTCTGATGGAAATTCCGATTGCGTGTACATGGCATAAGATGACTTAGGGGATAATGTTTCCCCTTTCCATAAATGGGTATTTCCCTCATCTCATTATGAACTTGTTATTCCACCAACAAACAACCATGCAACTTACATTAGTTGCCAGCCTCTTTGAGTTTAAAAATACTTTTGAATAATTCTCTGTCTTTTATCATAATGATTTTCTCTTGGTGTAAATAACTTGTATGGATGAAACCTATCCTTTTAGAGCAAAAGAATATTTAATAGTAACAGAAAAAAAGTTAAACTACCCATAGACTGTCACTGCCCAGTATTTTTTTTTAATACTGGAAGTATTTTCTTGAAGGTTCTGACAAACTATATTTGTAAAGTTTGTGATACAGAAAGCACTTGCTATTTTACCCAAATGCACTAAACATGTTAAAATATTACTCACTTGGCTTTGGCAGGGGGAATAAACAATGGGCAAAGTTTTGACATGCCAGTAGTCACCTGCTGTGTATTTTCTGCCACCCAGTTCTCCAGATGAACTTGGCTTCAGTTCATTACATATTACCAGAATGCCCATGGCCCATGTATTACCACAGTTCCCAGAGTCTTGTTGCCTATTACCACACTTGCCATGTATTACCTTTATTTAGCACCATGATGTTAACTGTGTGAGTTAAACAAATACAGTGCTTGTTGTTTTGGGAACCGTATTACTATAATTTAAGCTCACTTTCAAATAAAACTATTTATCATGATGCAGTGGTGCTATTGCCCCTGAGGAATTGGGGTTGCAAAAGTCCACAGCAATGTATATTAGACCAGAGGTCACATAGGAGGTGGAGCTTTCTGTCAGAACAAGACCAGTGTGCACTCTGCAGGCTGTGAGTGAAATTAGTAAGGGTCCTTGCTAGTTCATTTGAGCAAAGTAGCTTTGGAGGTGAAACAAATTGCAGCATTTGCTGAACCTCAACTAGTAGCAGGTGGGTTACCAACTTATCCCCTACATTACAGACATACTGTAACTAAGTTATATAAGTTTAACAGTTAATCATATTTTATACAGTACCATACCTGCATTTAATCAGCTACAGAACCTATTTATTAACATGTAATACATGGATGAGCTGGCAACCCTGAATAGTAGCAGGCAGTAATGGAACACAAAGGAGAATTGCTTTTCTTTGTCTAGAGCACCAAATATATCATTATACTGCACTGAATCCTTGACATATTTTCTCTATGCTTTGCTAACTTCCATTTTGGCAGCAAGTTTTAGGAACTGGATTTTAAATAAAAAAAATAAAACCTTTATATACTTTTCAAATTAGGCTTGTTCTAAAGACAATATTATGTGCAATTACATGTAGCACAGATTCACATGAAGGGACGTTAGTTAGACTCTTGCCTCAGTGCATTGAGGAACCACAAGTACTGTACAGCCAGCCATCATAATAAGACCAAACACCAGGTCATCATGGGGGGTTTGGAATCCATTCCCACAAACCACTGAACTTTCTGATAATCCAAAAAGCGACTGCTCTGCAATTACATCCATTGACCCTTCATCACTTCAAGATAGAGTAGTGATGCAAGGACTAGTTGGTGAAACCATTTAGAGGAGTGATAGACTAGACAGACAACGCACATGAAAAGGTGTCATATAGCAAAATTTCTTCAGCCACCATAGCTGTTTAAGAGAATAAAGATCAGCAGCATAGGGAGAAAGATTGTTAGATAATAATTCTTGCCTTTCCAGGAAGACTAAATAGAGGATTTTTTTCTATGTTGCTTACAAAACACACAGATACACTATTTTCACAATATATCTGAATATATCATTTGATATTTTTTATAAAAGATCTGTTTTAACAAAAGGCCCGTTTTTGAACGGATGACTTTTCAGAGATTGCCTAAAGGTGGACAGAGTAGGAGATAGCTGGACAGATTAGGGTATAGAGGGTTCCAGAGGATGAAAAACAAATGAAAGCAGTTCTACTGGTGGGGTACCTTGCCACAGGGGACCCCCTGGTAAAGCACCTTGTACCCATGTCGATGAGCACAAGAGCATCTTTCCCATGGACCTGACCTGACATGCTATGCCATACCAGACATGCCACTTGTTTGAGAATCCCTTGACTATCAGGCTATAAAATGGCATTTGCCATTGGTATTTTAACCAGTTCAATACTGGGCACTTTCACCCCCTTCTTGCCCAGGCCAATTTTCATAGTTATGTGCTGTCTGTCACACTTTGAATGACAATTGAACAGTCATGCAACACTGTACCCATATCAAATTTTTATAATTTTTTTTCACAGAAATAGGGCTTTCTTTAGGTTGTATTTTACCACTGTGTTTTTACTTTTTTGCTAAATAAGCAAAAAAACACTAAAGATTTGGGAAAAAAATGCGTCTTGCTTCAATTAAATTATAAAATGTTGCAAATAATCTTTCTTCATAAAGTTAGGCCAAAACATATACTGCTACTTTCTTTGGTGAAGATAACCCAAATCAGTGTATATTATTTAGTCTGTTGAAAAGTTATAGAGTCCACAAACTATGTTATATATATATATATATATATATGAAAATCAATCAATCCTGATGTACTCATGGCCTAGCTCATGTCTTGAGACCCAAAAATGCCAGGACAGTACAAATATCCCCCCAAATGCTCCCTTTTTGAAAAGAGGACAGTCCAATGTATTTAGTAAGAGGCATTACAAGTTGTAATTGTTTGTAATTTTTTGGGGAAAATGAAGAAATTAGAAAAAAATTACTGGTGATAGTATATATAAAAAATATATATATTTTTTTCAATTTTTAAAATATTTTTTCTTTTTGATTACATTTTTTGTTACAGTTGTTTTTAAATACTGTGACCAGAGTAAACAATACAGTGTTACCATATTAACACTGTACTACTCTGGGGAGGTGAGCAGGATTTTTTTTTCTTTTGCACACTATGATTGCTAATCTATGATATGAATTTCACTGTTATAAGCAACTCTTTTTTTTCTGAATGAAATCTATTTATTCAGTGTGTACTATTGTGATTAGCTGTGATTGGCCACAGCTAATCACATGGTACAGATGGGTTGTGATTGGCCCTGTCTGTACCATGTTTTTACTGTGATCAATCACAGAGATCAAAACAATAGTGCACAATGGATGGTATGAAAGGAAACCATCCATTGTGTATAATCGTCATATGATCTGCTGTGATTGGCTCAGTGATCACATGGTAACAGCAGCGGGCTGGTTCACTGATCTGTCATCCACTATTTCTGGTAGACACAGCAGTTGACAGATCATGCCGCAGCACAGCACATCAGGGAATGAGTGAGGCGCATTCTGGGGAGAACATCATATGACTTCTACCCAGAATGGCAAATGTCCTGCCCAACCGTCATTTTACTATAGGCTGGGCAGGAAGGTGTTAAACATCCTATTAACTTCAACAGGGTTCAGATTTGGAACTCAAACTTTAGTAATGTTCGATGAACCCACCCCAAACTGGACTCATGTACAGTGGGCTAATCACTACTCAAAATAGAGGAAGCATAGACTAACAAATAGAGATCATTCATTAGTTCCAAACCACAGGCAGTAGCAAATTTAGAGTAGGGGGCTTTGACTGTGGGATCGTTTTTGAACCCTTTCATCTCCCCCTTCATTCCTTGTACATCTGATGTCCATCCTGTCTCTATGTGTCCTGTACATTAACTTTTCTTTTCATCTGCCTTATCTTGCACATTTGCACATTAAACCCCTCATTTCCTCATCCTTTGTGTATGCCCAGTAAGAGGCTGCATCTAGTACACCATTACCAAGCTCCATGTTTTAACCGCCGCAAAAGCAGTATGTTTCTTACGAAAAAGTGGAAATAAATATAGTTCCAAAAATCCCAAGATCACCTTTAGGTCTCTACTTTCCAAAAGCGGTCATTTTGGGGTGTTTGTTCTGTGCTGGCATTTTATTTTACCAAAAAGTAAGGTAAGAGTTATTTTTTATTGATTTATTACAGGTACTTAAAAATGTTTGGTCTTTTTTACTTTAAATAGTAAATAAAAGTAAATATTACATACCCCCAAAAGAAAGTTCTACAGTGCCTTGAAAAAGTATTCACACCCCTTGAAATTTCCACCATTTTGTCATGTTACACTCAAAAACATAAATGTATTTTATTGGAATTGTGAAGTGGAAGGAAAATGATAGATGGTTTAAAAAAAAAAAATCTGAACAGTGTGGCGTGCATTTGTATTCAGCCTCTTTACTCTGATACCCCTAGCTGAAATCTAGTGGAACCAATTGCCTTCACAAGTCACCTAATTAGTAAATAAAGTCCACCTGTGTGTAATTTAATCTCAGTATAAATACAGCTGTTCTGTGAAGCCCGCAGAGGTTTTTAGAGGACCTGTCAGGAACCATGAAACAGATGGAGACAGAAAATGCAGTAAAAAACACACCTTTTAATAAAATGTTAAAAACAGTAAACTGGTACAGAGATCAGCATAGTCAGAGGCAGCAGACAGGATCAGGAACCAGAAGGGACATCAGCCAGGCAAGTCTTCAACAGGAACACAGCAGAGAGTCTCTAGATACGGTTGACCAAGGTAAAGGCAATTGATGAAATGAACCAGACAGTTTAAATAGCCAGGAGGGACTGGCTGTGGGCTTGACTGATGAGTAGGAGATGATCAACAGGTGAGCCACTGTGGAACGACGAGTTCTGGCAATTAACTGACAGCTGAGCAATCTGAGCACAGAGTAGGAAGGTCTGAGAGCCCAACCCTGACAGGAGCTTAGTAAACAAACAGCATCATGAAGGCCAAGGAACACACCAGACAAGTCAGGGATAAAGTTGTGGAGAAGTTTAAAGTAGGGTTAGGTTATAAAAAATATCCCAAGCTTTGAACATCTCACAGATCACTGTTCAATCCATTATCTGAACATGGAAAGAGTATGACACAAGTGCAAACCTACCAAGACATGGCTGTCCACCTAAACTAACAGGTCGGGTAAGGGGAGCATTAATCAGAGAAGCAGCCAAGAGGCCCATGGTAACTCTGGAGGAGCTGCAAAGATTTCCAGCTCAGGTGGGAGAATGTGTCCACAGGACAACTATTAGTCATGCACTTCACAAATCTGGCCTTTATAGAAGAGTGGCAAGAAGAAAGCCATTGTTAAAAGAAAGTCATAAGAAGTCCTGTTTCAGTTTGCGAGAAACCATGTGGGGGACACAGCAAACATGTGGAAGAAGGTGCTCTGGTCAGATGAGACCAAAATTGAACTTTTTGGCCTAAAAGCAAAACTCTATGTGTGGCGGAAAACTAACACTGCACATCACCCTGAACACACCATCCCCAACATGGTGGTGGCAGCATCATGTTGTGGGGATGCTTTTCTTCAGCAGGGACAGGGAAGCTGGTCATATTTGATGGGGAAATGGATGGAGCCAAATACAGGGCAATCTTAGAAGAAAACCTTTTAGATTTTGAAAAAGACTTGAAACTGGGGTGGAGGTTTACCTTCCAGCAGGACAACGACCCTTAACATACAGCCAGAGCTACAATGAAATAGTTTAGATCAAAGCATATTCATGTGTTAGAATAGCCCAGTCAAAGTCCAGACCTAAATCCAAATGAGGGTCTGTGGCAAGACTTAAAAATTGCTGTTCACAGACGCTCTCCATCCATATGACAGAGCTTGAGCAATTTTGTAAAGAAGAATGGGCACAAATTTCACTCTCTATATGTGCAAAGCTGGTAGAGACAGATCAAAAAAGACTTGCAGCTTTAATTGCAGTGAAAGGTGGTTCTACAAAGTATTGACTCAGGGGGCTGAATATAAATGCATGCCACAGTTTCCAGGTATTGAATTGTAAAAAATGTTGAAAACCATTCATAATTTTCCTTGCAATTCACAATTATGTGCCACTTTGTGTTGGTCTGTAAGTTTTTGGTTGTAACGTGACACAATGTGGAAAATTGCAAGGGGTATGAATACTTTTTCAAGGCACTGTATATATATTTATTTTATTTTTAGTGTTTAACAATAGCTTGCTTTTGACCTTGAAATTATTAATAATTTAGTTTCCAGTTTTATACTGGTAGAATAGAAAATGATTCACTGTTAGTTTTTTTGCAAATTTCAAACAGGATGCAATAACCCCCCCCCCACCGCGAATTAAACGTGGGCAGATTTTTCATTCCTAGTATTGTTATACTGTATATAGTACTATGTTGTCCACTGTTACTAATAAAGTATGGACTCCTAGTTAGAGCCATATCATGTGATGTTTGTATTGTACTAAAAATGCTATCTTACCTTACCTTATTATCTGAGATGTGAATAAGATCTCACTAATATGCAATTTGTAAGTAATTGTAAAATGCTTGAAATATGTTTAAAATGATCCAAGAAAACAAAGATAAATAAAAAATGAATGCATGTTTTTGTAAAGCACACCGATTATTTCTACAAACAAACTCTTTGAAGATTCTTTCAAGAAACAGACCTTCACCTATGAAACTAATTAGAACAAAGGGAAAATTCTGGGGATGATTATTTCTCATCTAAAAATGAGAACACAATAATTTATTTTTTAAACTATGGATCTGTGTAATTATTGTATACGGAGATTAAATGCCTCACTATCTATGAAAGAATTCAACAAAAAATGTTTTAAAGAGCCTAAACAAACAAAAATGATTACAAAATTTAAATTTTAAGTATTTGTGTTACTATTCAAATTTTCATGCCCTAAAAATCTTTTTAAATACTGCATATATTGTAGCAGTGCGTAGCCCTGCCACTGTGAAAATGTAAGAGAAAGCGACGCAGGATTTGCATATACGCAGAATGTAAGGCTCCAGAATGTCAATTCTGAGCGGAGAAAGATGGGGTTTTTTTTAACCATAATTTTTTATTGATTTTTACAATGTACAGTACAAGGTAGATTACATTCAGTAACTGGCCTCACTAGGAGGTAGAACCCGTCACCCCAGCTGGGTACTCACTGTGAGCAGGTTCTTGGTGGACCGCTAGTAAGCGGCCTGCCTTTGACCCAATTGAGGGTCTCTGGAGCTCTATCACATAAGTGCATATGTATAAGTGTAGTAACTAAGAAACAAAAAATAAATAAATAAATAAAAATAAACTTTTGCTATTGGTGTAGTGCAACACATAAAGTATAGCTAAAAGTTATAGTAGTTAACAGCAATAGTAAACATCATATTAACTGAAAGAAGTTAGGCAGGTAAACAGGGTTACATCATTCGGATGCTAATGGGATAGGGGTGTCAGTTGTGGGGGAGTTCATTCATAGGGGGTTTGCTTTTAGGGTGTTTGAGCCAAAGGTCCCAGTAAGTTTGGAAGCTAGGAAGTTGGAGGTAGACTTTGGCGTGCATGAATTCCATCAGGCAGTGGTTATTTAGGAGTGTGATTATTTCCTGCTGGAGGAGGGTAGAGGGGATTTCCAGTTTTTGGCGATGGCTAGGCATGTAGCAATAAGAACGTGGGAGATAATATTCCGTGAGGGTCGAGGCCAAGATTCCAAGTCAAGGCCTAATAGTACCATTTGTGGAGTCAGGGGAACAGGAACCGATAATATGGAAAGGAGGAGTTTGGAGAGCATAGACCACAGTGTGGTTAGGAACGGGCAGTCCCACCATATGTGGAGTGGGGTACCCGGGGATCCACAATTTCTCCAGCACAGATTGCTTGTAGATGGATATATGTGGGCTAGTTTGGTTGGTATATGTTTTGGACTGTTTCCCAATAAAGTAGGCATTTGGAGAATTTAAGGGGAGTTTGAAGTGAGCTGTGCCATTGTTGGGGAATGTAGGTGCAATGTAGTAAGTGTTCCCATTTTAGCATCGTGGGGGATTCAAATGTTGGGCAGGTTTCAGTGAGGAGTTTGTAGCAAAATGAAATTCCTCGTTGGTGGGGTGAGGTAAGATTGAAAAGTGTCAATAAGTGCCATGTAGATTTTTTGACCATTGTATTTTAGAGAGAATCGACCGTGTTCTAAAGTATTTGAAGATGTCTTTATGATCTATATGAAAGGTGGTTTGAAGAGAGTGTGGAATGATTTGAGATTGGAACCCTCGTGGAGGATTCCGATATTGGGGATGCCCATGGCTGTCCAATCAGAGACATTGATGTCAGGGGTGAGAATGTGGAGAACTTCCAGTGGTATATGTTGGAGCAGGCCTAGTGGGATACCCTTAGAGGTTTGTATGGTGGCTTTCTATACCCAGATGGTGGCATTAACTGTGTCTAGGAATGAGTGGGGCTCGTGATGTTGCAGTAGGAGGGCACACAGGATCAGTTTGGAGTGGGAGGTGAGTGCTGCTTGTTCTATCTGTATCCATGTGGTTCGAGGAGGAGTGTTCCACCAGGTTTTGGCCTGCTCAAGTATAGTCGCTTATAGTAGGCCGCTAAGTCCGGTGCTCCCATCCCACCAGCAGTAACCGGTTTTCAGAGAGTGGTGCTTTTAAGTCGAGAGCGTTTGCCACCCCATGTGAAAGTGTTAAGTATGGTTTTCAATTGCACAATTTGTTGTTTGAGGAAGGGTATGGGGAGGGTTCGGAATACATATAGGACATGGGGTAGAAGGAACATTTTAACAAGGGCAATTCTGCCTGCCCAGGAGGCAGTTGTGTGTTTGAGGTCTTGTACGGTTTTTTGAAGTTTGGCAGTAAGATTACTAAGGTTGAGAGAACGTAGGGTTGAAGAGGGCGTGGTGAGTTGTATGCCCAGGTATGTAAGGGTGGAGTTAGGCACCCAGGAGAAGGAGGTGCAGTTGGTAACAGCTTGTTTGACTTGTTGATCCAAACCTATGCCTAACATGCTGGATATGGAAAAGTTGATTTTGTAGAGAGAAATTTTGCCGAATATATCCAGGGTGTCGTGTAGTGTGGGAAGAGAGGTGACAGGGTCAGTTAGGGAGATGATAACATCATCTGCGTATAGGCCAATTTTGTGCGTTTCTCGTGCTACCGCTATTCCTAAGATAAGCGGGTTGTCTCTAATTTATTGGGCAAGGGGTTCCATGACAAGGGCGAATATCAGGGGTGAAAGTGGGCACCCCTGACGTGTCCCATTGGAGATATGGAAAGGGTCTGAGAGTAGCCCGGAAGTCAGCACTCTGGCGCTGGGGGAGGAGTAGAGGGCGAGTATTGCCTACAGGATGGTCCCAGTAAAGCCAAATTTACGGAGGACAGCAGTCAGGTAGGACCAATCCACCCTGTCAAACGCCTTCTCTGTGTCAAGAGAGATGAGCAGAGAAGGTGTTTGATGGTGTTCCACCCATTGTATCAGGTCGATGAACCTGCAAGTGCCGTCCGAGGCCTGCCTGCCAGCCACAAAACCCACCTTATCAATATGAATTAGTTGTGGTATAATATCAGATAGTCACGTGGCCAGGAGTTTGTCAAATAGTTTGGTATCAGTGTTCAGTAGGGAAATGGGTTTGTACTGTAGCTGGCAGGCTGGTCAGTCGGTTTACCCAGTTTTGGGATGGTAACAATGGTAGCTTGGAGGGATTCCAGTGGAATGAAGCCTGTGTTTGCAATGGACTTGAAAGAGTGGCATAGGTAGGGGGTAAGGAGATAATAGAAGGTTTTATAATATTCATTATTAAACCCATCAGGGCCCGGGGGTTTTATGCAGTGGTAGGGTGTTGATGGCTGCTGCAACTTTCAATGGAGACAACGGGGAGGAAAGTTGGAGAATTTGTTCTTGTGAGGGTGTGGGGAGGTAAAGGTTGGCGAGGAAATCATCTATATCAGAGGATGAGGGAGGTAAGGCCTGGCTAGTGCTAGTGAGATTATATAGGATGGAGTAATAAGAACTAAATTGGTCCGCAATGTCTTTAGGGTTGATATGTTTTGTACTATGGCGGTCTGTAAGGAACAGGATTTTAGCTTGTGTTATTCTGCATTTGAGTTGTTTAGCTAGGTATGCCCCAGATTTGTTGTGATGTGAATAGGTCTGTAGGCGAAGGCGTTTGAGGTGGTAGTAGAAGTTAGTGTGGAGGTGATCACTGAGGGATTGTCTAGCCGTTTGCAGTTTAGAGGTGAGCAGAGGGGATGGTTGGGGTTTATTAGCTCGTTCGAGAGTACGTATTTGATCTAAGAGTTTGTTTGTGATGGAATTATATTGTTTCTTTTCGCGGGTGCCTATCTTGATTAGGAGGCCTCTAATGTAGGCCTTGTGGGCATTCCACATTCTGTTTTTGGTAGAGCTGGCGTGCAATAATAGAGGTGTTAAGCCTCCAGATGGTATTGTTTTTGTTTGTGAGTGCTGGGAACAGCCTCATTGAAATGAGCGCGTGGTCGGACCACGTGATGAGTCCGATTTTAGTATCTTGGACGAGTTGCAGAGTATGCTTGTCAGTCAAAAAGAGATCTATCCGAGAATAGGTTTGCTGCGTGTGGGAGAAAAAGGTGTAATCTCTTTCGGTGCCATGATGGCACCTCCAGGGATCATAAAGGTCTTCCGAATGGTGCAGGGAGGCGAGAGAAGTAGAGCGTTTGTAAGTAGGGTTAGAGGTGTCTAGTGAGGCATCAACGATTTGGTTGAAGTCTCCGCAAATGATCAGGGGTCCTTGTTTGAAGGGTTCCAGCTTTTTCAATAGTGATTTGTAGAAGCGGTGTTGATTTGTATTGGGGGAGTAGATGTTAACAATGGTGATAGTCTGGTTATGGATAGGGGCATTCAGGATTATGAATCTGCCATCCGGGTCTATGTCTGTGTGGATTGGTTGGAATGAGACTGTGGAGCGTATGGCAAGCATAACACCTGCTTTTTTCTTGGTAGCTTGGAAGGGGGTTTGATGGATGCAAAATGGGTTTCCTGTACACATAATATGTCAGAGGTGTGTGCTAAAGCTTCTTTCCATTGAAAACTTATTTTGTAGGGGGAGTTTAGGCCCTTTGCTTTAATGGATGTGAAGGCGATTGACATAGCTGGAGGTGGATATCCAGCAGGGGTAGGGGAAGGTGTGGGTTGCACCCTGTTGGTGGGTATGTATGGGGGAGGTTATGAGGGGGTAAACCTGTAATAGAGAGTCACAATAGGCAAACTGAGTTTATATTCTAACGGTAGTCAAATATACCTATGAAGCAGTAGATAAAACCTGTAAGGAACGGTGGTAAGTTATGAACTTAGTACGGTACACAAAAAGAGAAATAAAAGAGGGGAAAAAAAAGAGGAAAAAATAAAAAGACACAGCAAAGTGTCTTTCAAGTGCTCGGCACTTTTCTTTCTCTGAGAGAAAAGAGTATGGAGTGTACATATTGATACGCTCATCAGGGACAGTAATGAGGTGAAGTATTGCAGGAACAATGTCACAAAAATTTTTCCAGGGGGCACTTGCTGGAGTAAAGTAGGTAGTCTTCACCTACGGGCTGAGGCAGGAGTATGGCGCCTTGGACCTGAAGTAGATGACGATGGTGGGGGGCGCTGAGGCGTTGGTTCAGGTGGTGGGGTGTGATTAGGCCCCAGTTGAGCATGCGCTTGATGCCATCTTTGGGAGTGAAAATGGTGGTGCTCTGGTTCTGGTGCGTGACTACCAGCTTGCTAGGAAAGCCCCATTTGTATGGGATGTTGTTTTTCCTGAGGGTTGTGGTAGTCTGCGAGAACTCTCTCCTTTTTTGAGCAGTGGCAGCCGAGATGTCAGCGTACAGGGACACAGAGGAGTAAGGATCAGGAAGCGGAGAGGTGGATCTGGCAGCCGCCATGATCTTTTCTTTCACTTGGAAAAAATGGATGCGTGCAAGGACATCTCTAGGCACAGATGCAGGGAGGTGGTTGGGTTTATCAAGTCGATGTGCGTGGTCAATGATCATGTCACTTTGGCTCAGTTGAGGTATAAGTGTGAGGAATAGTTGTTGTATGTAGGGGATCAGTTCTGGGGGTTTAACCGACTCTGGTACCCCTCTAAATTTAATGTTATTTCTCCTTGAATGATCTTCTAAATCTGCGACTTTGGCTTGTAGATATTGAATTTCCTCAGCGTGGTGATCATGGGCATCCGCCATTTCGTTAAAGGCGGCAGTGTACTCAGTGAGCTGTTTTTCAATATCATCTGTGCGGTCTTCTACAGTAGTTGATCAATTTTAGAGTGAAGTATGGAGATCGATGATCTTAATTGGTTACGGATGTCATGTTGTAGTAATAGCATGAGCTTGAGTGTATGCTCAGAGGCTGGTTGGTCAGATGCAGGGAGTGCAGCTAGTGAGTCAGGATGTGGCAGTTCAGGGCCTGCAGTGGCCGGGGTGTCCAAATGCTGCTTCCTTAGCTGAGGAGATTTGGTGGGTGAGAGGGCTGGAGATTGTGCAGCTCTCTTACCTCTGTCAGCAGGCGAAGGATGAGAGGATTCTTCTGCTGGGGGTGAGCTGTCCATCTCGGCAGCGTTGTGTTCTAGAGAGCTCTCTGTCTCAGCGCCATCTTGGGTTGCCAGCATGTCAGCTCTCTTGAAGTAGTCTGTGAGGCGGCGGGGCTGATGGAGGCCGGTTTGTCTGTTCCTGGACATACCGATTGGGTGCCCGATGGTTCCGCTCCTCTCCGGTGGAGCAGAGACGAGGGATGAGCTGATATTTTGTGCGGGGTGTTGCTGTCTATCCTTCGGCTGAGCGGAAGGATAGACAGCACGCCCCCCCCCCCCGAGAAAGATGGTTGTAAATCTATCTCTGAGTTTTGTAATTCCCGAATCAGGGGCTGGAGCTCAAAGACTCCAAAGTGCTTTGGGAGAGATGGAATCTCCAACCCAGTGTTTGGGTCTTGCCAGTAACCAGCAGGTTCAGTGGGCAGGTGTTCACAGACCTTATAATCTAGGGTATGACGATAGTTCAGGGCTCCATCCGAGAGACAGGAGGTCTCTGTGTAGGGGTCAGGAGAGCCCCAATACTTCACTAGGAGTCAGGGATGCTGCACAGGTCAGCCAGGGTGTATATGTCTGCACATTGCAAGAGTAGAAAGTGACAAAGCAGCAAGAAACTGGAGAAGAGCCAAGGTACAGAGTGTGTACAGGAGCAATGAGGTGCAACAAGCCTGAGCAGCGAGAGCCATGCGGCTGGAGTCTTTTTTTGGAGTTTTTCATGTTGATGGTGGAAACTCCTGCGTGGGAAACTGATTTTCTGTAATAACCTTTTCTGTTTTATTAATATAAGTGGGCCAGCAAACCCTTAAAGAGCACTTCTGGACTTGACTGAACTCACTGAGAAGCACTACCACTGAGCGAATCCCCCCACACTAGAGAGGCAGCAGGAGCTTAGACTTGAGTCTGAAGCATTTTAGGGGTGAAACTGCACATGGGTACGTACTACAAAAGTAATCATTGGAGTTTGTTATAGACCACCCAGTGTTAATGAAGAGGTTGAGACTTGGCTCCTTGCACAGATAGAAAGTGCTACAAGGGCGGGAACAGTGAAAATAATGGGGGATTTAAACTACCCAGAAATTAACTGGAGTAATGGAACTACAGGAACAGTTAAAGGGCAAACATTTATAAACCTATTGCAAGACAATTTTATGGTCCAGTTCATTGAGACCCCGACTAGGAATGATGCTCCGCTGGACCTGATAATCTTAAACCATGGAGAGCTTATTACCAATGTTCATATAAAAAAACAACTGGGTTGCAGTGACCATAATATGATTTCGTCTAATGTTAGCTGTAAGAAATAAACACATACAGGAAATATAAAAACACTTTACATTAAGAGAGCAAAATGTTATGCCCTGTACACACGATCGGATTTTCCGACAACAAATGTTGGATGTGAGCTTCTTGACTGAAAGTCTGACCGTGTGTATGCTCCAAGGAACATTTGTTATCGGGCTTTCTGCCAACAAACATTGGCTAGCAGGTTCTCAAATTTTCCGCCAACAAAATTTGTTGTCGGAATTTCCGATCGTGTGTACACAAGTCTGACGCACAAAAGTTCATGCATGCTCGGAATCAGGAGCCACATTGGCTATTGAACTTCCTTTTTCTTGGCTCATCGTACATCTTGTACATCACCAAGTTCCCACAATCGTAATTGTTGGCCAACATTTGTGTGACCGCGTGCATGCAAGACAAGTTGGAGCCAACATCCTTCGAACAAAATTCCACGGTTTTGTTGTCGGAAAGTCCAATCGTGTGTACGAGGTATAAGACTGGGAGGGATTATTGGCATCGATGAACACAGAACAGAAATGGGAATTCTTCAAAAAGACTGTATGTGAACTCACTGCTAAGTATATTTCCAGGGGCAAAGAGGTTTAAAAGGCTAAAAATAAAACCTATGTGTCTCAAGGCCAAAGTTAAAAAAACTATAAAAAAATAGGAAAAGAGCTTTTAAAAAATTTAAAAAATGAAGTAACACTACCATTGTTTAAATGTTACAAAGGATATGTAAAAAGGAAATAAAGGCCTCAAAAATTCAAAGCAAACAACATATTGCAAAAGATAGTAGGACAAACCACAAAACATTCTTTAAATATATTAATAGTAAAAAGGTCAGGTCTGAGCATGTAGACCCTTTACAAAATAATCTAGAGTGGGTAACTGGGGACAAAGAGAAGGCACATTTATTAAATCAGGGGTCTCAAACTCAAATTGCCAGAGGGCCACATGACAAGTTTTCATATCCCATGGGGGCCGCATGCAAACTTTCAAAACTTCAAAAAACAAACTATACCAGCAATAATACACTATACCCAGCACTGATGTCAGCAAACACATTATTAACCCAGCACTGATGTCAGCAAACACATTATTAACCCAGCACTGATGTCGGCAAACACATTATTAACCCAGCACTGGGGTCAGCAAATGCATTATTAACCCAGAACTGGTGTCAGCAAACGCATTACTAACCCCCAACACTGATGTCAGCAAACGCATTACTAACCCCCAACACTGATGTCAGCAAACGCATTACTAACCCCCAACACTGAAGTCAGCAAATGCATTATTAACCCCCAGCACTGGCGTCAGCAAAGGCATTATTAACCCCCAGCACTGGTGTCAGCAAAGGCATTATTAACCCCCAGCACTGGTGTCAGCAAAGGCATTATTAACCCCCAGCACTGATGTCAGCAAACGCATTATTAACCCCCAGCACTGGCGTCAGCAAACGCATTATTAACCCCCAGCACTGGTGTCAGCAAAGGCATTATAAACCCCCAGCACTGATGTCAGCAAAGGCATTATTAACCCCCAGCACTGATGTCAGCAAACGCATTATTAACCCAGCACTGATGTCAGCAAACACATTATTAACCCAGCACTGGTGTCAGCAAACGCATTATTAACCCCTAACAATGGTGTCAGCAAATGCATTATTAACCTAGCACTGATGTCAGCAAACGCACTATTAACCCCCAGAACTGATGTCAGCAAACATATTATTAACCCCCAGCACTGGTGTCAGCAAACACATTATTAACCCCCAACACTGATGTTAGCAAACGCACTATTAACCCCCAGCACTGATGTCAACAAACGCATTATTAACCCCCAACACTGGTGCCAGCAAACACATTATTAACCTAGCACTGGTGTCAGCAAATGCATTATTAACCCCCAGCACTGATGTCAGCAAATGCATTATTAGCCCCCAGCACTGGTGTCAACAAACGCATTATCAACCCCCAACACTGATGTCAGCAAACGCATTATTAACCCCCAGCACTGATGTCAGCAAACGCATTATTAACCCCCAACACTGGTGTCAGCAAACGCATTATTAACCTAGCACTGGTGTCAGCAAATGCATTATAAACCCCCAGCACTGATGTCAGCAAATGCATTATTAGCCCCCAGCACTGGTGTCAACAAACGCATTATCAACCCCCAACACTGATGTCAGCAAACGCATTATTAACCCCCAACACTGGTGTCAGCAAAGGCATTATTAACCCCCAGCACTGATGTCAGCAAATGCATTATTAACCCAGCACTGATGTCAGCAAACACATTATTAACCCAGCACTGGTGTCAGCAAACGCATTATTAACCCCCAGCACTGGTGTCAGCAAACGCATTATTAACCCCTAACACTGCTGTCAGCAAACACATTATTAACCCCCAACACTGGTGTCAGCAAACACATTATTAACCCAGCACTGGTGTCAGCAAACACATTATTAACCCCTAGCACTGGTGTCAGCAAACACATTATTAACCCCAACACTGGTGTCAGCAAACACATTATTAACCCCCAACACTGATGTGAGCAAACGCATTAATAATCCCCAGCACTGATGTCAGCAAACGCACTATTAACCCCCAGCGCTGATGTCAGCAAATGCATTATTAACCCCCAACACTGGTGTCAACAAACGCATTATTAACCCCTAACAATGGTGTCAGCAAATGCATTATTAACCCAGCACTGATGTCAGCAAACGCACTATTAACCCCAGCACTGATGTCAGCAAACGCATTATTAACCCCCAGCACTGGTGTCAGCAAATGCATTATTAACCCCCAACACTGATGTTAGCAAACGCACTATTAACCCCCAGCACTGATGTCAGCAAACGCATTATTAACCCCCAACACTGGTGTCAGCAAACGCATTATTAACCTAGCACTGGTGTCAGCAAATGCATTATTAACCCCCAGCACTGATGTCAGCAAATGCATTATTAGCCCCCAGCACTGGTGTCAACAAACGCATTATCAACCCCCAACACTGATGTCAGCAAACGCAGTATTAACCCCCAGCACTGATGTCAGCAAACGCATTATTAACCCCCAGCACTGATGTCAGCAAATGCATTATTAACCCAGCACTGGTGTCAGAAAACGCATTATTAACCCCCAGCACTGGTGTCAGCAAACGCATTATTTACCCCCAACACTGGTGTCAGCAAACGCATTATTAAGCCCCAACACTGATCTCAGCAAATGCATTATTAACCCAACACTGGTGTCAGCAAACGCATTATTAACCCCCAACACTGGTGTCAGCAAACGCATTTTTAACCCCAGCATTAACCCCCACACTGCACAAATCTCCCCACACTCCATAAAATACCCCCCGCACTGCACACATTTCTACCCCAGTCACCCCACTAAGGCCAGTGTGATGGCTCACTCACCTCTCCTGGCAGTCAGGATCATCCGCCTCCTGAGTCCTTTCCTCCTGGCTTCCACACACAAGGATTAGCCTTCCTCACGACTTACTCGAGTCAACATTGGGCCATCAAGAGGATTATTAAAAAACATCGGCCAGTCATCAAAAATGATCGGGTTTTGGGACCCTTACTGTCCGACAAACCACATGTTTTATTTAGGGGAGCCACTAATTTCAGACACTTACTGGCACCCAATATTCCAGTTCCACCTGTACGTCCCACTTTTTTTGGTGACCTAAAAGCATTCTCCCCCTGTAGGAGATGTAATGTCTGTAGGGTTAACGCACTACAAGATAGAAGACTAACGGAGTTCATATCCAGTGCTACTGGTGCCACATACCCCATTAAGTCACTTATCACATGCACCACGAAATGTGTTGTATACCTCCTTAGGTGTCCTTGTGGGTTGGAGTATGTTGGACGTACCATTAGGAAATTGAACGTTAGGTTGGGGGAACACATCACCAATATTAAACAAGGTTTTGACAAGCACAGTGTCTCAAAACACTATGACCTTGTGCACAATAGGGACCCTAAGGGAACTGTTTTCATTGGTATTGAGAAATACGTCCCCCACTGGCGTGGCAGTAATGGTAGGAGAACCATCTCTAGATCCGAAAAAAACTGGATCTATAGACTTGGTACTCATGCCCCCAATGGTTTGAACATAGAGTGGGACATCAACTGTTTTATTAATAACAGTTGATATCCCCCTCAGTAATAGGTCAAGATCTATTTTATATATAGGTTCTCATTTTTATTTTATTTTTTATTTTAATTTCAATTTTTATCCTTCATTTTAAATGTTTTTGATTGTGATGCATTACGGATGCTGGGGTAATTTAACAGTTTTTGTATTGTATTCATTTCATATTAATGTTCTTTATGTATTCATTTATATGAAGGATTTTTTTAGCTTTAACCTTTATGGTTTTGTGCCAATCAGTTTTGTTGGGTATTTTCTATTTTTGCCACTAGATGGCATTGTCCGGATTGCGTGCTTCTTCCCCGCATAGACATCTGTACTAATGTGTTGATTGGTTCTCTCACACCAGAAGCTTAATTGACTTATGGGCGTTATGCCTAGTCTATGTGGGCAAGATGTAGCAATCCTGTGTATCCAATTAGCAATAGTCTCGCTTTTAAACCAACCAATGATCACGCTGCACAGCGCATCGCTTGGGTCTATAAGGCGCATGCGCATGCGCAATTGCGTACCCCTGATGATGTCAGTTGTGACGAAACGGCCGTAGGGTCACAACGCTAGCACGAATAGCGCATGCACGATTTTGTTTTAAACGGCAAAGGAGCCACATATTTTTATTTTTTTGTCATTTTGCTGTAACTGCTCTATTTTATCGAATAAACCAAACTGTTTCAGTCTGTCTGCACTATTGGAGTCCCCCTTTCTTCTTTTTTTGGGATCTGCGGTTCATCATTGCCTGATCTCTTTGGGAGGAAGCATTGGAAGTGCTTCTGGGAGCATTCCCCCTATACTGGTGCCCCTGCTACCGCTGATTAGCTGCTGAAGAAGGAGACCGGCAGGATAACCCATGGAATCCATTGTGAGACATCCCAAGGAGTCTACCCTCCACTACTAAGCCTGTATTGACCCCCCTGAGTAAGGGTGGTCGCAGGCTCTCTGGTAAGCCTCCAAATTTGTTGCCATCTGGTGGCGGGCTATACTAGTGGCGTACCACGCGACTTCAAACATCGCTTTGGCTTATCTGTGGATTTGTCCTCATGTGTGTTCATCTGCTGGATATTTGCAGACACTTCACTCACAAAGCAACAATATGCAGGTATAATAGCTTTCTCCCAAAAGTGGCCTTCCACCACTCCGTCCAGTCCAGTACCAACCACAGGAATCCCCCATATATGCATAGAATAAAGCACACTATAGTGCATTACCAGGCCAATTAAACAATGTATCTCTTTATCCTAGTAAAGTTTGCTGTAAGCACATTACATTACTTTGATAAACCAGCACAGTATGTCCTCTAATGCACTATAGCATGCTTTATTCTGTGCATATACAGGGGTTTCCTATGGTTGGTACTGGACTGGACGGAGTGGTGAAAGGTCACTTTTGGGAGAAAGCTATTATACCTGCATTGATGCTTTTTGAGTGAAGTGACAGAAAATATCTGGCAGATGATCTCATAAGTTTATGAATTCAAAATTTTTGGTAAGCAGATGGTATGTGCTCTTGTGTCTTGGTGATGTTACACTGAAGTCAGTGCAAACAGTTTGCAGTGGATCTGCACAAGTTTATCACTGCACAATTTTATTGGACTTTTTATATGAAATGTATGTTTTATGCATATTATTTATTGCACTAGCACTCTGGAATGCACATGTATTACCGTATTTATCGGCGTATAACACGCACTTTTTTCCCCTTAAAATCAGGGGAAAGTCGCAGGTGCGTGTTATACGCCGATCCCCTGCGATCCCGACCTGTCACATTTTCAAAATCGCCGATCGCGATTTGAAAATGGCGCCGCCGGCGCCGAAATACACAGAGCCGGTCCTCGGCTCTTTCCGGCAGCTGTCGTTCATTTTCGGCTCCACTCGTAGTCCCGAGCGGAGGTATCCGAACCTACTCGGCTAGGTTCGGATAGCTCCGCTCGGGACTACGAGTGGAGCCGAAAATGAACGACAGCCGCCGGAAAGAGCCGAGGACCGGTACTGTGAATTTCGGCGCCGGCGGCGCCATTTTCAAATCGCGATCGGCGATTTTGAAGCCCAGAATGGCTGGGATCACTGGGGCAAGGCTGCACTGGGGAAGGCTGCACTGGGGAAAGCTGCACTGGGGAAGACTGCACTGGGGAAGACTGCACTGGGTAAAGCTGCACTGGGGAAGGCTGCACTGGGGAAGTCTGCACTGGGGAAGTCTGCACTGGGGAAGTCTGCACTGGAGAAGGCTGCACTGGGGAAGTCTGCACTGGGGAAGTCTGCACTGGAGAAGGCTGCACTGGGGAAGTCTGCACTGACAAGGCTGCACTGGGGAAGGCTGCACTGACATGGCTGCACTGACAAGGCTGCACTGACATGGCTGCACTGACAAGGCTGCACTGACATGGCTGCACTGACATGGCTGCACTGACATGGCTGCACTGACAAGGCTGCACTGACAAGACTGCACTGAGAAGGCTGCAATGATGGGCGTTTAAATGTAAGTTTTTTTTCCCTTCAACTTCCCTCCTAAAAGTTTTTTTTTCCTTAAAATTCCCTCCTAAATTGGGGTGCGTGTTATACGCCAGTGCGTGTTATACGCCGATAAATACGGTAATTATTTGTGATATCTGCACCTTTGCCTATGTTCACAAAAATCCTGGCACTGGCCCTGCATAAGGCCAATGTGGTGTCTATATTTAAAAAGGAATCAAAGTCTTTATCAAGTAACTATAGACCTGTTAGTTTAACTTCTATATTTGGATAGATACTAAGAGTTTAATAAAAGACCACATAGATGAGTTCTCAATGGAAAAAAAATATTTTAAGCAACAGACAGCATGGATTTATGAATAGGGATGAGCCAAATACCCCCAGTTCGGTTTGCACCAGAACACCTCGAACAGGCAAAAAACTTGTGCGAACATGCGAACCCTATAAAAGTCTATGGGACACGAACATGAAATATCAAAAGTGCTCATTTTAAATGCTTATATGCAAGTTATTGCCATAAAAAGTGTATGGGGACCTGGGTCCTGCCCCAGGGGACATGTAACAATGCAAAAAAAGTTTTTAAAACTGCATAGAACAGAGCCGCAGCAAAAACGGAAAATTGTATACTCACCTTTCCGTAATTTTCCTTTCCTGACGCCTTTCCATGGCAGCACATGCTGGGTTGTGACTCCGCCCCCACAACCTGACAGGATTGGTTAGCTATAAGTTTGAAGGGGAGACACCCCGCTGCATTCTCAGTAAATATATCACCATAAAACGGGGTGGGAATCTGTGTGCTGCCATGGAAAGGCGTCAGGAAAGGAAAATTACGGAAAGGTGAGTATACAATTTTCCGTTTTCCTGACACCTCCATGGCAGCACACGCTGGGAAATAACTCGCCAGTCGGGTGGGTGCAAGAAAATAATATTTATTCCTTATAATGCGGAAGAATTGGCTCTAACAACGGATCTACCGAAGTCTGCCATAGCCAAGTGAGCAGAATCTACTCTATAGTGAGAAATAAAAGTATGTCTGGAGGACCAAGTTGCTGCTTTGCAAATAGTCTCCGGTGAAACCCTGCAATACGCTGCCCAGGAGGTAGCCACTGCCCTGGTCGAGTGAGCCCTGATGCCTTCAGGAATTGCCATATGCCGCATGGAGTATGCCTTCTTGATGGACTTGACTAACCAGGAGGCGATAGTACGTGAAGTAGCCGCTTGACCTCGTCTGTTTCCATGTGGGATGACCATGAGGGTATCCGTCTTTCTGAAAGAATTCGTAGCCGTCAGGTAACTAATGATGGTAGTTTTAACATCCAGAGGATGAGGTTCACCCTGATCATTAGTGAAGGATGGTAAGACAATATCTTGGTTGTAATGGAAGGAAGTTGCTACCTTCGGGATGAAGTGGTCTGAAGGTCTTAGTACTACCTTATCAGGAAAGAATACCAAGTAAGGTTCTGATGCCATCAGTGCTTGGATCTCAGACACCCACTTTGCTGATGTGATTGCAATGAGAAAGGATAGTTTTAAAATCAGATCCCATAGAGATATTGATTCAGATGGAGTAAAAGGAGGATTGGTGAAGGCTTCAAGAACTATTGAGAGATCCCATGATGGTAAAACTGGTTTCTTAGGAGGTTTGATTTTCAGGCAGGCTCTCAGGAATTGGATAACCAGTGGATGTAATGCCCATCTGGTGCCTGTTTTGGCCGACAAGGCAGATACTTGTACCTTAAGGGTACTTGAACTTAGACCTTTGTTGATTCCTGATTGGAGGAATTCTAGGATTTGAGAAGGTTCTGGAGCAATAGGATCCCATCCCTTCTGCTGCGCCATTCTAAAGAATTGGTTCCAAATTCTTGTATAGGTGGTGTTGGTGGTGCTCTTCCTGGCTTGCATCAAAGTCGATATTACTTCCTGTGAGCAGCCTTGTTCCCTTAACCTAACCCTTTCAACTTCCATGCTGTCAGATGCAGTTTCTCTGGAGCTGGATGTAGGAATTGGCCTTGAAATAGCAAATCCGGAGTTACCGGAAGGAGGATTGGAGGTTGAAGGCTGAGCTGCAATAGGGTCGTGAACCATGGTCTTCTCGGCCAAAGAGGGATTACCGCGATTACCGTGGCTGAAGATCTCCGAAGCCTGGACAGGAATCTCGCAATTAGCGGAGTTGGCGGGAATATGTACCCCAACTTGAAGTTCCAGGGGTGAATTAGACAATCTATCCCTTCGGCTGAAGGGAAAGATGCTCTGGACAGAAACCTCCGACACTTCGTATTCGCAGGAGTAGCTGCTAAGTCGATCTCTGGTACTCCCCATGTCTCCGTAAGAAGAGAAAAGGCCTGGAGACTCAGGGACCATTCGTTGTTCGAAAGAGTTTCTCGACTCAGGTAATAGGCTAACATGTTCTGTGCCGCAGGAACATATATTGCTTTTAAATCTGCTAGGTGTGCCTGTGCCCATTCCAAGATAGGGCGGACTTCCTCCATCAATGTGAGACTCTTGGTACCCCCTTGCCTCTGGATGTAGGACACTGCCACCTTGTTGTCCATCCGAATAAGCACGTTCTTCCCTCTGAGGACTGGCGCAAATGCCATGAGGGCCTGGAAGGCTGCTCTGAGTTCCAGTATATTCGATACTAAATCCTGGCCCCGGAACTGCCATCGGCCCTGCGCTGCTTGATCTTGACAGTGAGCTCCCCAGCCGCTCTGACAGGCGTCCGAGGTGACTATTATCGGATCTGGGGGAACTATCAGTTTGTATTTCCTGAGGTTGGTCAAGTGTGTCCACCACCACACTGATTGCTTCATTGGTCTGGAGATAGTAATGGTCTGACGCATCGATACTCCATCCCACTGCCTCAGAAAGGAGTTTTGGAGGATTCTCATGTGCCATTGTGACCATTGCACCACGGGCAGGGTTGCAGCCATAGACCCTAGCACACTTAAGCAGATTCTGGCTGGAAGATGCCTTGCTGATAGTAATCTCCACATCTTCTGTACTAGAGGCTGAATCTTCTCCTGAGGAAGTTGTACCATGTTCAATTTGGTGTTCAGATCTGCTCCCAAGAATACCATGTTTTGAGTGGGTTGTAAGCTGCTCTTTTTCCAGTTGACTAGCCAGCCGAAGTCTTGGAGAGTCGTGAGTAAGATCTTCTGATGGCATAGCAAGGTTTCTTGATCCTCTGCCAAGAGCAGGATGTCGTCCAAATAATGGTGGACTCGCAGACCCTTTTCCCTGAGGAATGCAACCAAGGGTAGAAGGACCTTGGTAAATGTCCTGGGAGCCGACGAGATGCCGAAAGGAAGACACTGAAATTGGAAGTGGCTTTTGTTGATGGCAAATCGGAGGAATTTTTGAAAGGCGGGATGAATTGGAATATGTAGATAAGCGTCTGATAAATCTACTGAGAGCATCCAGTCGCCCAGGTTCACTGCCAGAAGTATAGACTGCAGACTCTCCATTTTGAAGGCCTCTGTTTTTATGTTCCTGTTGAGATTTTTTAAATCCAATACAGGACGTAAGTCTCCGGTCTTCTTCTTTACCAAAAATAGTGGGGAATAGAACCCCCTCCCCTTTTAATCTGACGGAACTTCTAGGATTGCCCCTTTCTCCTTCAATTCCACTATATATTTTAATAGTAACTTCCTTTTGACTAGTGAAGATGGCAGTCTTGTTGATTGGAAGTGATTTTTTGGAATTTTGCCCATAAACTTCCACTTGTGTCCAAATTTGATCGTGGAAAGAGTCCACTGGTCCTCTATATGGCTTGACCAAATCTGTGCGAAGTCCTTGAGCCTGGCGCCCACCTATACTGAGTGGGCAGGCGAACCTTCAAAAAGACTTCTGCTGCTCCCCTGCCGGGGTAGGCTTGGACTTCTGCATCCTTAGGAAGGAAGGTCTTGTGTTCTTCCAGTCCCTTCTAAACTCCCTACCAGGACGGTAGGATCTAGCTTCCCTATATTTCTCAGGAAGGTTGCGCCTGAAGAAGGAACCCTTTTGGGCCTTGGGTCTTCTATCTGAGGGAATTAATCCCGACTTCCCTCCTGTTACCTTCGAAATAGCGGTGTCCAATTTAGACCCGAACAGGTTTGAGCCATCATATGGAATTCTGCACCAGTTTGTTTTGGATGCAGTATCGGCCATCCATGGTTTCAGCCACAAGGCCCTTCTTGCCGTGACTGAGGCTAGCATTGATCTCGCCGAGGATCTTATAATATCCACTGAAGCTTCTGCCACGAAGTCACCTGCCAACTTGATCTCCTGAAGAGAAGATATTATTTTGTCTATTTCAGTACCGTCTTGCAGATCTTTCTCCACCTTGGTTGCCCAACCTGATATGGCTTTGGCCACTGCTGCTGTGGTAATTGCTGGTCTGCACGCACCCCCGGCAGTGGAGTATGCTTTCTTCAATTCTAGATCCAATTTCCGATCCAGAACATCCCGAAAGGAAACTGCGTCTTCAATAGGCAGAGTGACATGCCGTGCAAGACGCATCAAGGAGGAGTCGACTACTGGAGCGTTCATCAATGATTTGACTTTTGACTCCTTCAGAGGATACATTTTTGTCAGTCTGTTGGTGAGACTGGACCGCTTATCAGATCTTTCCCACTCATCTTTAATTAGATCCTCCAGTTCACCTATAAAAGGGAAATTCTCTGATTCTTTCCTTAAATTTGGGAAATATTTCCGGACTTTCTGCGGTTCCTCTTTATCTTCTTCCCAGCCTATCGCTTCTTTGACTGACTTTGCGAAAGGCTGTACCAGGGAAAAATCAAAACCTGTTGACATGTCCTGATCCTCATCTCCTGAGGAGGGTTCTGATGCCTGGGGTTGGCGGTCATCCACTACCGATGTGCTAGGCGTAGGCCTATCGATTAGTGGTGCTGTTGTCTCCCTTATGGATTCCCGCACAGATTCTCTTATGAGCTCCGTAGCCATTGCTGCGTCTAGCTCTTTGTCCTTTGCTGCTTCATTGAAGCAGGATCTGCAGACTAGCTTATCTGGCAAGGCTGGTGCGCCGCATACCCAGCAAGCGTTTGCTGCGGGACGGGTGTGGCGGCTTTGGCGGTGTGATGAAGGTGACCGTCTGCGGTGTGACCGACTGTGACGGGAGCGGCTGCGTCTTGAGCGGCTGTGACGTGAGCGGCTATGTCTTCGGTGGCGAGAAGAGGATCTTGAGCAGCTTCTGCAAGACTTCTTGCTTGACGCATGACTTGATCTCCTCTCACGCCTGGAACTTGCGGCTCTTGACCTGGTGGGGCTGCCAAAAATGCAGCGTTAGTGGTTGGCTTTTTTTTTTTCTCTCCCCTTCTTCAATACTTACCAATGACGAATGGCCTCTTACCTCGTTTGCTGATGGTGGTCTGCGCGGGCAGTGGTCTCCATAGTGATAGTAAGACTGAGTGTAGACTGAAGGAAAATAAGAGAAAAGGAAAAAAAATTTTTTTTTTTTTTAAATCTTACTCTTTCTTTTTTTTTTTTTTTTTTTTTAAAAAGGCTAAATCGAATAAATTGACTTACCTGATCTTGCTGAGTCGTTTTCTGGCAAAGCAGTTGAACGCACGGTGAACATTCAAGTATTTGTGATACTGCTCAGCAACAAACACAGAAATGCCTGTGCTTTTAAATCTGCCGCCGCCGTCGCGGCAAAATGACGCTCCCACGCATGCGCAGAGCGTCCCGAGCGCCTCGGCGCCATCTTGGAGAAGGGCATTACCTTCCCAAGGCAGAACTAGGCCCTGAGGCCAATTGCAGAGTGGAGGAGGCGGCCTCGGCGGCCATGACGGTTCCACAGCGGTGGACAGCAAGTGCCAGCAAGCCCTCTAAGCAGAAGAAACACCATAAACAAGCTACAGGCAAAGTACAGGCAAAAAGGAAAAGGAGACCACTGCAAAAATATGAAGCTTCTTTAAAGCTTACTGTGCCAGATGTCCAGACGCCCCCTGAGACCACCAGACCGGGGGTTCCCTCCATAGAAGCTCGTTTAGAGACTGTACAGGAGGGACTTCCAAACAGGAGAGGCTTGAACCTGCTGGGGCGAGTGCGGTAAGAGGCTTTTTCTTTATCTTGACAACAGGAGCAAGCTGCTTATCCCAATCTGTCAGGTGAGGATAAAAAAGAGAATGCAGCGGGGTGTCTCCCCTTCAAACTTATAGCTAACCAATCCTGTCAGGTTGTGGGGGCGGAGTCACAACCCAGCGTGTGCTGCCATGGAGGCGTCAGGAAATGACATTTCTAAAGAAAAAAATTTTATTTCAAACTTGCTTGTGGCTATAATGTATTGCCACCACCCGACAATATAGATAAAAAATCAAGGAAAAAATTGTATCGGGCCTGGTATGGGTTTTAAGGGAAACTCCACGCCAAAATTAAAAGAAAAATGGCATGGGGTCCCCCCAAAATCCATACCAGACCTTTATCCGAGCATGCAGCCTGGAGGTTCAGGACTCCTGAACCATCACAGACCACATGCCCCCAACATGGGGAGGGCACTTTGGGGTCCACCCCAAAGCACCTTGTCCCCATGTTGATAGGGACAGGAGCCTCTTCCTAACAACCCTTACCATTGGTTGTCGGGGTCTGCGGGTGGGGGTCTTATCGGAATCTAGAAGCCCCCTTTAACAAGGGGGGCCCAGATCCACTTTATTAGGGATGAGCTGAACACCCCCAGGTTCAGATCACATCCAGAACATGCGAACAGGCAAAAAATTTGTTTGAACACGCTAACACTATTAAAGTCTATGGAACACGAACATGAATAATCAAAAGTGCTCATTTTAAAGGCTTATATGTAAGTTATTGTCATAAAAAGTGTTTGGGGACCTGGGTCCTGCCCCAGGGGACATGTATCAATGCAAAAAGAAGTTTTAAAAACGGACGTTTTTTCGGCAGCAGTGATTTTAATAATGCTTAAAGTAAAACAATAAAAGTTTAATATTCCTTTAAATTTCGTACCTACCTGGGGATGTCTGTAGTATGCCTGTAAAGGGGCACATGCTTCCCGTGTTTAGAACAGTCTGACAGCAAAATGACATTTATAAAGGAAAAAAAGTAAAATGTAAAACTACTATCGCTAGCGCCGGCTATAATGAATTGTCGGTACGGCAATACACATAAAAGTTCATTGATAAAAACGGCATGGAATTTCCCCACAGGGGAACCCTGAACCAAAATTTAAAAAAAAAATGTGTGGGGTCCCCTTAAATTCCATACCAGGCCCTTCAGGTCTGGTATGGATATTAAGTGGAACCCCACGCCAAATTTTTTTTTAAAAATGGCGTGTAGTCCCCCCAAAAATTCATACCAGACCCTTATCCGAGCACGCAACCTGGCCGACCGCAGGAAAAGAGAGGGGAGGAGAGCGCCCCCCCTCCTGAACCGTACCAAGCCACATGCCCTCATCTCCACAACCCTTGCCCGGTGGTTGTGGGGGTCTGCGGGCAGGGGGCTTATCGGAATCTGGAAGCCCCCTTTATTATAGGGACCCCCAGATCCTGGCCCCCCTGTGTGAATTGGTAATGGGGTACAAATTTACCCCTACCATTTCACAAAAAAGTGTCAAAAAGGTTAAAAAACACAAGAGATGGTTTTTGACAAGTCCTTTATCAATTTATTCTTCTTCCATCTTCTTTCTTCTGGTCTTCCTTCGGTGTTCTTCTTCCTCCTCCATCTTCTTCTTCTCCATCTTCTTCTTCTCCATCTTCTTCTTCCTCCGCTCTTCTCGTCCCGCATCTTCCTCCGGCTTCTTCTCCAATCCATCCGAACAATCCGCCTCAGTGGAAGTCTTCCGCCGTGTGACGCTTCGGTTCTTCTGACACTTCTTATACAACGGCCCCTCCTCCTCTGACGCACGGGGACTTCACAGGGGACTTTTCCTTTAGAAATGTCATTTTGCTATCAGACTGTTCTAAACACAGGAAATATGCACCCCTTTACAGGCATACTATAGACACCCCCCAGGTACGAAATTTAAAGGAATATTACACTTTTATTGTTTCACTTTAAGCATTATTAAAATCACTGCTCCCGAAAAAACGGCCGTTTTTAAAACTTTTTTTTGCATTGATGCATGTCCCCTGGGGCAGGACCCAGGTCCCTAAACACTTTTTATGACAATACCATGTATATAAGCCTTTAAAATTAGCACTTTTGATTTCTCCCATAGACTTTTAAAGGGTGTTCCGTGGCTTTTGAATTTGTCACGAACACCCCAAATTGTTTGTTGTTCGGCGAACGCAGCTTTACAGCTTTACCATCTGGGAAGATAAAGAGTAGTCCATCCCTACTCTTTATCTTCCCAGATGGTAAAGCTGCCCATTCCTCTTGGCAAAAAGTCTCCAGTTCCTGTAAATTACATAGTTACATAGTAGGTGAGGTTGAAAAAAGACCATCAAGTCCAACCCATGTGTGTGATTATATGCCAGTATTACATTGTATATCCCTGTATGTTGCGGTTGTTCAGGTGCTTATCTAATAGTTTCTTGAAACTATCAATGCCCCCCGGTGAGAGCACCGCTTGTGGAAGGGAATTCCACATCCTTGCCACTCTTACAGTAAAGAACCCTCTACGAAGTTTAAGGTTTAACCTCTTTTCTTCTAATTTTAATGAGTGGTCACGAGTCTTGTTAAACTCCCTTCTGCAAAAAAGTTTTCTCCCTATCGTGTGGTCACCAGTACGGTATTTGAATATTGAAATAATGTCCCCTCTCTACTCCAGAGAGAATAAGTTCAGTGCTCGCAACCTTTCCTCATAACTAATATCCTCCAGACCCTTTATTAGCTTAGTACATCCCTCCTGAGGACTGGTGCCCAGAACTGGACAGCATACTCTAGGTGCAGCCGGACCAGAGTCTTGTAGAGCGGGAGAATTATCGTTTTATCTCTGGAGTTGATCCCCTTTTTAATGCATGCCAATATTCTGTTTGCTTTGTTAGCAGCAGCTTGGCATTGCACGCCATTGCTGAGCTTATCATCTACTAGGACCTCCAGGTCCTTTTCCTTCCTAGATTCCCCCAGAGGTTCTCCCCCCAGTGTATAGATTGCATTCATATTTTTGCCACCCAAATGCATTATTTTACATTTTTCTATAGTAAACCTTATGAATTCAAAATTTTTGGTAAGCACATGGTATGTGCTCTTGTGTCTTGGTGATGTTACACTGAAGTCAGTGCAAACAGTTTGCAGTGGATCTGCACAAGTTTATCACTGCACAATTTTATTGGACTTTTTATATGAAATGTATGTTTTATGCATATTTTTGCCACCCAAATGCATTATTTTACATTTTTCTACGCTGAACTTCATATGCCATGTAGTTGCCCACCCCATTAATTTGTTCAGATCTTTTTGCAAGGTTTCCACATCCTGCGGAGAAGTTATTACCCTGCTTTGCCTAGTATCGTCCGCAAATACAGAGATAGAACTGTTTACCCCATCCTTCAGGTCGTTTATGAACAAATTAAATTGAACAAATTCTTGGGCTGTCTTGCATGAACTGCACGTTTGATACCATTGAGCCACTCCCCAGAGTGGCTCAATGGTATTGAGGTCAGGAGACTGAGATGGCCACTCTAGAACCTTCACATTATTCTGCTGTAGCCAATGACAGGTTGACTTAGCCTTGTATTTTGGATCATTGTCATGTTGGAAAGTCCAAGTACGTCCCATGTGCAGCTTCCTGGCTGATGAATGCAAATGTTCCTCCAGTATTTTTTGATAACATACTGCATTCATCTTGCCATCAATTTTTATCAAATTCCCTGTGCCTTTGTAGCTCACGCATGCCCAAAACATCAGCGACCCACCTCCGTATTTCACAGTAGGAATAGTGTACCTTTCATCAAAGGCCTTGTTGACTCCTCTCCAAATGTACTGTTTATGGTCGTGGCTAAAAAAGCTCAATTTTGGTCTCATCACTCCAAATGACTTTGTGCCAGAAGGTTTGAGGCTTGTCTCTGTGCTGTTTGGTGTATTGTAAGCGGTATACTTTGTGGCATTTGCATATTAATGGCTTTCTTCTGGCGACTCGACCATGCAGCCCATCTTTCTTCAAGTGCCTCCTTATTGTGCATCTTGAAACAGCCACACCACATGTTTTCAGAGAGTTCTGTATTTCACCTGAAGTTATTTGTGTTTTTTTTTTGCATCCCGAACAATTTTCCTGGCAGTTGTAGCTGAAACTTTAGTTGCTCTACCTGCCCATGGTTTGGTTTCAACAGACAACCCCTCATTTTCCACCTCTTGATTAGAGTTTGAACACTGCCGATTGGCATTCTCAATTCCTTGGCTATCTTTTTATATCTCTTTCCTGTTTTATACAGTTCAAATACCTTTTCCTGCAGATCCTTTGACAATTCCTTTGCTTTCCCCATGACTCAGAATCCAAAATGTCAGTGCAGCACTGGATGAAAGAGGCAAGGGTCTGTCAGGAGTCAAGAAACCCACTGACCTTTTATACACACACTAATTACAAGCAAACAGATCACAGGTGAGGATGGTTATTTTTAATAGCCATTCAAACCCCTTTGTGTCAACTTGTGTGCATGTTATCAGGCCACAATCACCAGGGTATGTAAACTTTTGACCAGGGTCATTTGGGTAGTTTCTGTTGTGATTATGATTTAAAGAGTAAACACAGTTGATTGATAATAAATGGCTTTAGCCAAACACTAACCATTGTGTTATCATTCATATTCTCTGAAAAATGGCCAAGAAATCATAAATTCTGCCTGGGTCTGTAAACTTATGAGCACAACTATATATAGTAACATATAATTAATCGGGTTGAAAAAAGGCACAAGTCCATCCAGTTCAACCCATAAAAGGGAAACAAAAATTATACTACCCAAATACATAAGCCTATACCCACAGTGGAGAGAAAATGCAAAATAATAGTGCGCCAACCAGAGGGCAGAGCAGCCAACACAACAATCAGACAAATTGTAAACAAGATATAAAAAATAAGTGTGGCGCTAAAAAATGTACGTTATTGGGCAAAGCCAGACTAAATGTTATCTGAAAGGCAATATGCACAACAAAGTATATTAATGAAACTGAATCTTATAAGGACTATTAGTTGACACTAACAGAAATAAATGGACAATATAAACCTGAAGGTGTAAAAGTGGACCATATAAAAGAATCAAATGTAAACTATTAATAAACACCTGAAGTGAAAAAGTGGCAAAACAATATGAGTGTAAGTAAAAGGGAAAGAAAGAACTACAGATCCCACCAATAGGGAGGAGCAGTTCTATACCAGTGGACCAAAAATAATGTGATGGTGTTTAACATCACGAAATTGTGTTACACACAGATAAGATTGGGCGTGTAGTGAAAAAAATAAGCTACAAATAAAATTGACATAAACAATAGTGAACATGTAAACTTCTAATGAAACTGATAGTCCATCCTAAACTAGTAAATATTAATATTAACTCAAAGTCCAAATATTGCGATAAGGGACGATCAACAGCCGCCAGAATTAGTGATGAGGGACCATAGGATACGAGAATGGCATCCACAAAAGAAGGTATCAGACATCTGTATGAAAGGGATAGGCATAAATACCCTTACCAGCAATGGTGGACTCCCAGCCAACGACTTGGGAGTCAGACAGGCTTGTAATGGAGTGGGGGGATAGCTCCTGGTTCCCAACAGCTGAGGATGATGAAGGGATGACAACACTCACCGACCCAACTTCTCTGGTCTCACTGACCTATAGCATCAAGAACGTCAGTGGAGGGTGCTCAAAGCAGATCCGGCTTCGTGGACGGGATGTCAGTCCTCAAAAGTAAAGGGATGAAAAAAACGGAGCCTTCCCCATAGTGTAAATCAGCTTGGAACCAGCTTTATTAAAACAAAGTAATAAAAATCTCTGGCTCTTTAAAAAAAGTACAAAGTAGATGAAGCGCTATAATTCAAATGGTGGCAAGACAGGCATAACAGACACTACGCGTTTCGTCCTATGGGACTTCGACTGGGGTATATGCCCGTCTGCCACTTGTGCCTGTATATATATATATAAAATAATGATAAACAAATGATAACAGCTGATCGCGCCATGTATGCCGTCATTTCCGGGTTGCGGGGCCATGACTTCCGCATCCATAAAGATCCAATCAAGGTAGTTTAAAATCGGCCTGTAACCAAGCCTCAGTATGGATAGCCCAATCCAAATAGTGCCATGAATGGCGTCACCCTACGTCTGACAATACATAGGTCAGATGATGTTCCCCCTCCCATGAACCCTCGAGTCGGGAGATGAGACGTCGAGTCACATACGTCACTCCCCTCTACCTATCACGGGGAACGCAGGTGAAATACAGTCCCCAATGCAGGAATATAGTGAGGACGTGTGACGTCATTCCGGCGTACAACCGGAAGTGACGAAGACGTTAACGGCGGTGGAACGCAAATGCGTGCCACGCCTCGCTGAAATGGGAAAGGGTGGGCGGGAATGCTGGAGCGTGGAACGCAAATACGGTCCAGCTATAACAATAAAAGAAAAAAACAAGGCTATAATTACATTTAAAGACGCTGACATGGCGCGAACATTGTTATAAAGAACTATGCAATGAAAAGTGGACAATGTACAGTCACAAATCTCTAATAAAATGTATATATCACTGTCATAATATCAAAATACTTTTGTATAACTAGTATTATTGTGAAAGAGGGCGTCTAGACAAGAGAGTATAAAGTTAGAATGCCCACAAAATACACTAACGAGCCAAGTGATCTGTGATTCATAGAAACACATGGGAAGAGAGAAACCATAAAGAATATTCTAAAAAATAATCAAAAAATCAGACTGAATATATTAAAACTAAAAAAGAAAGAATCATTAATATAGAAATAATATATGTAAAACAACCGACTGTTGAAGGACCAATCAGATAGCTGAGAGCCGGGTAAGACTACAAAACTATATATTTATGCCTAATATTATTTTATATATAGTTTTGTAGTCTTACTGTATTTTGTGGGCATTCTAACTTTATACTTTCTTGTCTAGACGCCCTCTTTCACAATAATACTAGTTATACAAAAGTATTTTGATATAATGACAGTGATATATACATTTTATTAGAGATTTGTGACTGTACATTGTCCACTTTTCATTGCATAGTTCTTTATAACAATGTTCGCGCCATGTCAGCGTCTTTAAAAGTAATTATAGCCTTGTTTTTTTCTTTAATTGTTATAGCTGGACCGTATTTGCGTTCCACGCTCCAGCATTCCCGCCCACCCTTTCCCATTTCAGCGAGGCGTGGCACGCATTTGCGTTCCACCGCCGTTACCGTCTTCGTCACTTCCGGTTGTACGCCGGAATGACGTCACTCGTCCTCACCATATTCCTGCATTGGGGACTGTATTTCACCTGCGTTCCCCGTGATAGGTAGAGGGGAGTGACGTATGTGACTCGACGTCTCATCTCCCGGCTCGAGGGTTCATGGGAGGGGGAACATCATCTGGCCTATGTATTGTCAGACGTAGGGTGATGCCATTCATGGCACCATTTGGATTGGGCTATCCATACTGAGGCTTGGTTACAGGCCGATTTTAAACTACCTTGGATCTTTATGGATGCGGAAGTCATGGCCCCGCAACCCGGAAATGACGGCATACATGGCGCGATCAGCTGTTATCATTTGTTTATCATTATTTTATATATATATATACAGGCACAAGTGGCAGACGGGCATATACCCCAGTCGAAGTCCCATAGGACGAAATGCGTAGGGTCTGTTATGCCTGTCTTGCCACCATTTGAATTATAGCGCTTCATCTACTTTGTACTTTTTTTAAAGAGCCAGAGATTTTTATTACTTTGTTTTAATAAAGCTGGTTCCAAGCTGATTTACACTATGGGGAAGTCTCCGTTTTTTTCATCCCTTTACTTTTGAGGACTGACATCCCGTCCACGAAGCCGGATCTGCTTTGAGCACCCTCCACTGACGTTCTTGATGCTATAGGTCAGTGAGACCAGAGAAGTTGGGTCGGTGAGTGTTGTCATCCCTTCATCATCCTCAGCTGTTGGGAACCAGGAGCTATCCCCCCGCTCCATTACAAGCCTGTCTGACTCCCAAGTCATTGGCTGGGAGTCCACCATTGCTGGTAAGGGTATTTATGCCTATACCTTTCATACAGATGTCTGATACCTTCTTTTGTGGATGCCATTCTCGTATCCTATGGTCCCTAATCACTAATTCTGGCGGCTGTTGATCGTCCCTTATCACAATATTTGGACTTTGAGTTACTATTAATATTTATTAGTTTAGGATGGACTATCAGTTTCATTAGAAGTTTACATGTTCAATATTGTTTATGTCAATTTTATTTGTAGCTTATTTTTTTCACTACACGCCCAATCTTATCTGTGTGTAACACAATTTCGTGACGTTGAACACCATCACATTATTTTTGGTCCACTGGTATAGAACTGCTCCTCCCCATTGGTGGGATCTGTAGTTCTTTCTTTCCCTTTTACTTACACTCATATTGTTTTGCCACTTTTTCACTTCAGGTGTTTATTAATAGTTTACATTTGATTCTTTTATATGGTCCACTTTTACACCTTCAGGTTTATATTGTCCATTTATTTCTGTTAGTGTCAACTAATAGTCCTTATACGATTCAGTTTTATTAATATACTTTGTTGTGCATATTGCCTTTCAGATAACATTTAGTCTGGCTTTGCCCAATAACGTACATTTTTTAGCGCCACACTTATTTTTTATACCCACAGTTGATCCAGAGAAAGGCAAAAAACCCCAGCTCCAGCTGGGGAAGAAATTCCTTTCTGATCCCTTGAGAGGCAATCGGATATTCCCTGGATCAACTTTACCTACAAATGTTAGTATGCAGTTATATTATGTACATTTCGGAAAGAATCCAAGCCTTTTTTAAAGCAATCTACTGAGCTGGCCAGAACCAGCTCTTGAGGGAGTCTATTTCACATTTTCTTAGCTCTTACTGTGAAGAAACCTTTCTGTATTTGGAGATGAAATATCTTTTCCTCTAGATGTAAAGAGTGCTCCCTTGTCCTCTGTGATGACCTTAAAGTGAATAACACCAAGTTCACTATATGGACCACTTATGTATTTATACATGTTGATCATATCCCCCCTTAATCTCCTCTTCTCAAGAGAGAATAAATGCAGTTCCTCTAATCATTCCCCTAACTCAACCCATCCAAAACCAAGCTCATAATATATCCTCCCCCATGAGCCTCTTCTCCTGTCTTCTCTGTAAAAAGTAATGGCACAACCATCAAGCCATCCCCGCATGCCAGGGTGCTAGATGTTATCCTGAATGTTCAACTCTCCTTTCTGCCCCACATCCAATCACTTTCTAAAGCTTGCCGCCTCAACCTCCGCAACATCTCCAAAATATGGCCCTTCCTGACCAATGAAACCACAAAGCTCATAATTCACTCCCTGAAAACATGTGGTGTGGCTGTTTCAAGATGCACAATAAGGAGGCACTTGAGGAAAGATGGAGGTGCATGGTCGAGTCACCAGAAGAAAGCCATTACTACGCAAATGTCACAAAGTATCCTGCTTACAATACACCAAACAGTGGAGTCAACAAGGCCTATGATGAAAGGTACACCATTCCTACTGTGAAATACAGAGGTGGATCGCTTATGTTTTGGGGATGTGTGAGCTACAAAGGCACAGGAAATTTTGTAAAAATTGATGGCAAGCTTGGTATTATTATGATGAATCATTTTGACAGAAGTTGGCAGTGCATCATTCTCTTAAATGGGGATTGAAAGATGTGGGTCTTTGGTTAAACCTACTATTACCGCAAAGACCTCCGTTTTCTAAACCAGTTGTTGCAAACCCTGTTGGTATTCGTAAAGGTTTATGCTTTAATTTTAATGATGGTCAGTGTAAGTGGCCAGCCACTTGTAAATAGAAGCATGAATGTGCGTATTGTTCGGGTGCACATCCGGCAACTAGATGTTTAAAAAAAATAGCTATTAGTGATAATACTCCTTCGAAGGAGTCCTTTCTTAAAAGCAATGACTCCCATGATCTTAGAAAACATGCTGCCGTTGCTTTTTCGAATCAAGTGTCAGCGGCATTTCTAATTGAGGGTTTTTTAGAAGGTTTTCCATTGCCTTCGTTTTCTGGTTTTGGTTGCTCAGTTTATGATAATTTCTGTTGATATTTACGAAGATGTGGTTTACGATAAACTCCGTAAAGAAATTTCTGCAGGACGAATGGCGGGCCCTTTTTCAAGGCCACCTTTTGTTAATTTTCGTATTTCGCCCTTGGGAATTATTCCTAAGAAGGAAGTAAATTATTTTCGACTAATTCACAATTTATCATACCCAGTAGGTATTTCTTAAAATGATGAAGTAGATCCTGAATTTTGTTCAGTGTCCTATTCTTCATTTGATGATGCATTGGAAATTATTAGGAGAGTGGGCCGTTCGCCTCTTTTGGCTAAAGCTGATGTGAAATCAGCCTTTCGATTATTGTAGATTCATCCATCAGCCTTTAATTCTTTGGGTATTTATTTTCAAGGAAAATACTATTATGACAAGTGCCTGCCAATGGGCTATTCTTTGTCCTGCAGATATTTTGAAATGTTTTCAACTTTTTTGGAGTGGGTGGTCAGTTCGCAGTCTGGTTCAGTTTATTTGCTTCCTTATTTGAATGATTTTTTGTTCATTGATAAAGATAACACGATGGAATGTTTATATTTATTTACTGAGTTTAAAATCATTTGCGAACGGTTTGGTGTTCCATTGGCACCTGAAAAATTGGTGCCACCTACACATTGTTTTGAATTTTTGGGTGTCACTATAGACACTATACGGATGGAATTTCATCTCCCTATGGCAAAAGTGAAGAAAATTTGTTTCTTATTAGATTTTGTTCTTTTCAGGACTAAAGTTTGTTTGAAGATGATACAACCTTTATTGGGCCTTTTGGCTTTTACGTCTAGGGCTATTCCAATGGGTAGGGTTTTTTCTAAAAGATTATATCAGGCTATTGCTGGAGTTCATTCTCCGTGGCATTTTGTTTGCTTGATGGTGTCTATTAAAGAAGATTTGTTTATTTGGAAACTTTTTTTAGCTTTGTTTAATGGTCGTTCTGTGTGGCAGGCCCCCTTTTGCTTGGCTGATGCTTTAAATTTATTTACGGATGCTTCAGGTGCGATCGGTTATGGTGCATACTGGCAGGGACGTTGGTCTGCAGATACTTGGCCGGAGGTTTGGCATGTTAAAGGTTTTACGAAGATAGTAGTTTTTTTGGAGTTGTTCCCTGTGGTAGTGGCATTGGAATTATGGGGTGAGGCTTTTCGGAATCGTCGCATTTTGCTTCATTCAGACAATAAAAGTGTTGTGTACACCATTAATTCTTTGTCTTCAAAGTCTTTACCTATGATTACTTTGTTACGTCACTTAGTTTTGAGATGTTTAACGCTGAATATATGGTTAAAAGCTAAGTATGTTCCTGGTAATTTCAACACTGTGGCTGATGCTTTATCATGTTTACAGTTGGATCGGTTTCATGCTTTGGTGCCAGAAGCAGACATGGATGGTGTCCCATGCCCAGATTTCTTATGGAACTTGATCTAGGGTTCATAAGTTTGGCTGTTCGAAATTGTATCGCAAGCACATGGGCAAGTTATGAAGTCGCGTGGTCTCTGTGGTTTAGTTTTTTGAGACAGTCTAATAGTTTATCTGCAGAATTTTAAGAGAGTTTAGTTTTGGCATTTTTGAATTTTTTATTGTCTCAAAATTATTCTTGTTCTCATGTTCATAAAACATTATGTGGTGTTTCTTTTTTTTTTTAAATTGAGGGGTTTTCCTTCTTGTCAGAGTTTTTTTTTTGGTTCAACAAGCGTTAAAAGGTTATCGCAAAAGTAATTTTGTGTCCGATCATAGACTGCCTATTACTTCTGATCTTTTGGGCCATCTATGTTTAGCTACTCAATCGATTTGTTTTTCTGCTTACAAATCCATTTTATTCAAAGCTGCATTTATCCTTTGTTTTTTTGGAGCATTCAGGGTGTCAGAGTCAGTGCCTCGTACTGTTATAGATACTGCAGGATTATTTTTTGAGGATTTATTCCTGGGTCCTGATTTTGTATGATTTGACTTAGGTGCAGCAAGACGGATCAATTGGGTAAAGGTCGTTGGGTTACAGTGGGTAGAATTGATAATCCAATTACATGTGCTGTTTCCCTGCATAGTCAATTTTTGTCAATTCGGAACAGTTCTTCTGGGCATTTATTTTTACACCTTTCCTCTTTGCCTTTGACTGTATTTCAGTTTAATTCTGTTCTAAAGAAAGTTTGCATTTTCTGCAGCTCGGCCACCTTTGTATTTCATCGCACCCGTTTAGAATTGGTGCTGCTACGGAGGCGGCGGAGTTGGGTTTATCTGGTGATGAAATAAAAAATTTAGGTGGATGGAAGTCAGATTGTTATTTGTGCTATGTACGCCCTAATGTTTCATTTTAAAATTTGCAGGTGTCAAGTTTAATGTTTGGGTTATTGGACATTCGTATGTGTTTCGGTCTCACCATCATGCTTTCAGGAGGATTTTCAGCTCTAATTTGGGTCTTCCTTTATTGGACTTTTGAATTTGGTGGTATGGTAAAAGGGGGATGAAATGGTCAAATTTAAGGGAAACTTTGTTGTTATTAGATTTTTCTTGGCCTTCTCCCGACATCCTTGTTTTGTATCTATCAGGCAATGATGTTGGTCATTGCAAGACCTTTGACCTTATTTCACAGATTAAATGGGATTTTTTGTGTATTCGTTCTGTTTTTCCGGAAGCAATCTTAATTTATTCAGAGATTGTTCTGAGATTGATTTGGCTGGCTTCAAAAGAGCTTAAATATTTTGAAAAGATGAGAAAAAGAATTAATAGGACTATAGCCAAATTTATGATTTCCTTGAATGGCCTGTCTTTTAGACATGTTGATCCAGAAGGAGGCATTTCAGGATTTTATCAATCGGATGGTACTCATTTGTCCGATATTGCTTATACATTTTTAATTTGGACTTGCAGACTTGTATCGAATTGGCCGATCTCAAGGTGGGGAGGTGCCAGGATCCTAAATGATCCTGTCATATGGATGATATTGGATATTATTTAATTTAACCTGAGCTTTGATAGCTAGGTTATTAGTATTATTATTATTTATTAATATGAATAGTAATGTTGAATAAAATTGAGTTTTATATATGATATATATTCAAAGATATATATACGTTTTTTGTTATTAAGCCTATAACAAAACTGCAGCCTTATTTGATCCAATTCTGTTGTTTAGAGTATTTATTTTTATATATTAATTTATATAAAGTCCTGACTACGGTACCATGAAAAGTGGGAAGTGGGACAAAACTGTCCCCCACAACCATCTATGGGACCGTGTCAGGCATAAAAGAATGAATTTTATAGGTTAACATAAAATACTTTTGATTGGTCAATTTTAAAGCATTTATTTAAATATAAACAGTACTCAGCTCGTGCTGGAGGGTATATAAGCATGTTGATTGCATCACAAATTGTCAGACGACATTGAAAGACAGAAGAAGATTGTCCCACCCTCCCTCCCTGTCGCAGTTCACTTTATGAGGCATTGTGTCTCTCTCTTTGAGTGAAGATGATATTGGATGTTGTTTAATTTAACCTGAGCTTTGATAGCTAGGTTATTATTATTATTAATATTATTATTATTATTATTATTATTATTATTATTATTATTATTATTTAATAATATGAATATTAATGTTGAATAAAAATGAGTTTTATATATGATAAATATTCAAAGATATACAAGTTTTTTGTTATTAAGCCTATAATAAAACTGCGGCCTTATTTGATCCAAGTCTATTGTTTAGAGTGTTTATTTTTATATATTAATTTATACAAAGTCCTGACTACGGTACCATATCAGAAACTTAGTTGCCAGCTAGTGGTGAGAGCTGTCAAACCATCTAGTAGAGTTAGGCGAACGGTTCGGTCATCGCCTTTTAAGCCTATTCGGCAAACACCCAAATGTGTGGGGCGTCGTGGGATGTTTAAATAGGAAAGTGACCAGGTGCGCTTCTCAAATAAACCAATCAATAGAGACATACAACATGAGCTTTAACATGTGTAACAATTATCAAATAAGTCCATCAATGTGATATATAAATGTATGCTCCAAAAAAAGATAGCCATCAAATTGAATAAGAGAGATCCCAGTGAATTAGCAAAATAAACAGTGGCAGGGTGCACGTGCAAAAACCATCCCCACATCAACTAACGACTCCTACCAGAGACTTTGTATCTCAAATTATAGAGCATAGATTCACTTTATATCTCCACACATTCCTGTGACTCTCAGAAGGGATAGGATATCCTCCAAGGAGGGTTCAGCCTTGTAATCATTCAAACAAATGTCCGGTACTCAGACCAGCACATGGAAAATTATCCTGTTCTATGTAAGTGTTCCAAAACACAAACATCTGTCCCACCAACTCCTCTACACATGGGAAGGGACAGATGGTGTACTGGAGCACTTACCTATGATAATAAATTTTTCTATGTGCTGGGCTGAGTACCGGACATTTGTTTGGATGATTACAAGGCTGAACCCCCCTTGATATTAAATGGGACCAAATCCTAAAAAAATTAACACTGAGAATAAATGGAAGTATTTTAGGAACACAATAAATAAATTAACCAGTGCATTCCAAAGGGCAACACATATAAAATAGCTAAGAATAAACCTGGGTTGCTAAACTCTAATGTAAAAAGACATATTAAAGAGAAAAAAAAGGCCTTTAAAAAATATAAGGCAGAGCGTTCATTGTTGTTCTGTTTAACCACTTCAATACCAACGTCAATACCAGGCACTTTCGCCCCTTCCTGCCTAGGACAATTTTCAGCTTTCAGCGCTGTCACATTTTGAATGACAATTGCGCGGTCATACAACATGCCCAAACTAAATGTTTATTATTTTCTTCCCACAAATAGAGCTTTTATTTGGTGGTATTTGATAACCCCTGGGGTTTTTATTTTTTTGCTAAACAAACTAAAAAAGACTGACATTTAAAAAAAAATAAAAATTTTTCTTAGTTTCTGTCATAAAATTTTGTTTTCTCCTTCACTGACGGGCACTGATGAGCCTGGACTGATGAGGCAGCACTGATAAGGTGGCAGTGATGGGCACTAACGATAAGGCTCTGATTTGTAGAATTGATGGGCACTGATAGGCGGCACTGATAGGTTCTCTCTCTCTCTCTCTCTCTCTCTCTCTCTCTCTCTCTCTCTCTCTCTTTCATCTGATGAGCTTCTCTGTAATTCAAGATAAAGCTATTTTGCAGATGCATACAGGGGTAAGACAAATACTGACAGTTGCTTATAATGATCAGTTTCATTTATGTAAAACCTTTTTCCCAAAATAAAAAGAAAATAAGTTTGCTGTAACTGGTTATAAAGTGTTATCTGGCGTTTAGCTTCAATTTTTTAGTGTATTTAACCACTTGCTTACTGGGCACTTAAACCCCCCTCCTATCCAGACCAATTTTCAGCTTTCAGCGCTGACGCACTTTGAATGACAATTGCGCGGTCATACAACACTGTACCCAAATTAAATTTTTATCATTTTTTCCCCAAAAATAGAGCTTTCTTTTGGTGGTATTTGATCACCTCTGGGGTTTTTATTTTTTGTTAAAAAAATGTAAAAAGACTGAATTAAAAAAAATATATATATTTTTTTATATTTTGTTATAAAAAATTTAAAACAGGTAATTTTTCTCCTTCATTGATGTACACTGATGAGGCGGCAGTAATGGGCACTGATAGGCGGCAGTGATGGGCACTGATGGGTGGCAGTGATAGGCACTGATCAGTTACACTGAATTCGAAACAAATTTATAAACATATTCGAAATGAATTAGAAAACATAATCAAATTCGAAAACAAATTTGAATCAAATTTGAAAACAATAGAAATCGATTTTCTAAAAAATGCAATAATATAGAATATAAAATCATAAAGCAATAGAATACATATATATATATATAATTTTTTTATTCTGTTTTATTATGCTTTTCTTTTCTATTATTTTCTATTCTATAATAGTCTTTTCTATTCAAATTCAAATTCATTCTATACAAAATTCGAATTTCGGATCATGGCTTCTGAAGATCAAATTTCGTATAGAATGAATTTGAATTAGAATAGAAAAGATTTGAATTGAAAAGAATAGAAAAGAATAGACTAGAAATTCGAATATCATATAGAATGAAATCAGATTTGAATAGAAAAGATTAGAGTAGAAAAGAAAAAAATAGAAAAGAATAAACATATATTGTATTCTATTCTATTCTATTCCATTGTTTTTCTATTCTATTCTTTTATATTATTTTCTATTCTATTCTAATCTTTTCTATTCAAATTCAATATCATTCTATACGAAACTTGAATTTCGGAAAATGGTTTTATATATATAACCATTTTGCGAAATTCTAATTTCATATAGAATGAAATCGAATTAGAATAGAAGAACATAATAGAAAAGAATAGACTAGAAAAATTATAAATAAATTATAAATAATTATAATACCATCTTCCGGAATTGGAATTTGGTACAGAATGAATTTGAATTTGAATAGAAAAGATTAGAATAGAATATATTATATTTTTTTCTATTCTGTTCTATTGTTTTTCTATGCTATTCTTATTTTCTATTCTAATCTTTTCTATTGGAATTCGATTTCATTCTATATGAAATTTGAATTTCGCAAAATGGTTATATATAATTTATTTTTTCAAATTCGGTCAAATTTTTTCAAATGCAATAGAATTTTTTCGAATTTGATAGTTTTTTGAATGTGGTAGAATTTTTTTGGAATTTGATAGTTTCTTCTAATGCGGTGGAATTTTTTTGGAATTTGATAGGTTTTTTTCGAAAGAGGTAGAATTCTTTTGAATTTGATAGTTTTTCGTATGCGGTAGAATTTTTTCGAATTTGCTAGTTTTTTTCGAATCTGGTCAAATTTTTTCGAATACGAAACCAAACGAATCCCGAAAATAAATGTATCGAATGCAACAAATTTAACTAAACAAAATTATTTAAATAACGAAATGAAATGAAACTAAACAAATTTTTTCATGCTACACATGTCCAGTATTTACAGCTACCTGAAGAAAATTGCTGGTGTTCTTCTGATCCTATTAGTCCTATTAGCTACAGTATTTACAGTTAGTGTAATGCGTCCTCTGCACAGTGTGCACCTAAAGCTACCTGTAGAAAATTGCTGGTGTTTTTCTGATCCTTTTAGTACCGCAGGCAGCTGTAGTATTTACAAGTTAGTGTAGTGCGTCCTCTGCAGTGTGCACCTAAAGCTACCTGAAGAAAATTGGTGGTGTTCTTCTGATCCTATTAGTACCGCAGGCAGCTGCAGTATTTACAAGTTAGTGTAGTGTGTCCTCTGCACAGTGTGCACCTAAAGCTACCTGAAGAAAATTGGTGGTGTTCTTCTGATCCTATTAGTACCGCAGGCAGCTATTAGTGTAGTGCGTCCTCTGCACTGTGTGCACCTAAAGCTACCTGAAGAAAATTGGTGGTGTTCTTCTGATCCTATTAGTACCACAGGCAGCTGCAGTATTTACCAGTTAGTGTAGTGCGTCCTCTGCACAGTGTGCACCTAAAGCTACCTGAAGAAAATTGGTGGTGTTCTTCTGATCCTATTAGTACCGCAGGCAGCTACAGTATTTACAGTTAGTGTAGTGTGTCCTCTGCACAGTGTGCAGCTAAAGCTACCTGAAGAAAATTGGTGGTGTTCTTCTGATCCTATTAGTACCGCAGGCAGCTATTAGTGTAGTGCGTCCTCTGCACAGTGTGCACCTAAAGCTACCTGAAGAAAATTGGTGGTGTTCTTCTGATCCTATTAGTACCGCAGGCAGCTGCAGTATTTACCAGTTAGTGTAGTGCGTCCTCTGCACAGTGTGCACCTAAAGCTACCTGAAGAAAATTGGTGGTGTTCTTCTGATCCTATTAGTACCGCAGGCAGCTACAGTATTTACAGTTAGTGTACTGTGCCCTCTGCACAGTGTGCACCTAAAGCTACCTGAGGAAAATTGGTGGTGCTCTTCTGATCCTATTAATACCACAGGCAGGCAGCTACAGTATTTACAGTTAGTGTACTGTATCCTCTGCACAGTGTGCACCTAAAGCTACCTGAAGACAATTGCTATTGTTCTGCTTCTATTAATACCACTGGCAGGCAGCTACAGTATTTACAGTTAGTGTACTGTGTCCTCTGCACAGTGTGCACCTAAAGCTACTTGAAGAAAACTGGTTGTGTTCTTCTGATCCTATTAATACCACAGACAGGCAGCTACAATATTTACAGGTTGTGTACTGCGTCCTCTGCACAGTGTGCACCTAAAGCTACCTGAACACAATTGCTGTTGTTCTGCTCCTATTAATACCACTGGCAGGCAGCTACAGTATTTACAGTTAGTGTACTGTGTCCTCTGCACAGTGTGCACCTAAATCTACCTGAAGAAAATTGGTGGTGTTCTTCTGATCCTATTAATACCACTGGCAGGCAGCTATAGTATTTACAGTTAGTGTACTGTGTCCTCTGCACAGTGTGCACCTAAAGCTGACTGAAGAAAATTGGTGGTGTTCTTCTGATCCTATTAATACCACAGGCAGGCAGCTACAGTATTTTCAGTTAGTGTACTGTGTCCTCTGTACAGTGTGCACCTAAAGCTACCTGAAGACAATTGGTGGTGTTCTTCTGATCCTATTAATACCACTGGCAGGCAGCTACAGTATTTACAGTTAGTGTACTGTGTCCTCTTCACAGTGTGCACCTAAAGCTGCCTAAAGAAAATTGGTGGTGTTCTTCTGATCCTATTAATACCACAGGCAGGCAGCTACAGTATTTTCAGTTAGTGTGCTGGTGTTCTCATACTAATAATACTAAAGGCAGGCAGTTGATTCTGCTAGCTGCAGTATCAGTATATATACACACATCCCAGCTTTGTGCAGCTACATCTCACTGCAGGCCATTAGTATGTCTGGAAGGCCAACAAGGAGAGGCAGACAGTCACAAGCCAATAATAGAGGGCAAGCAGGCTCTGTATCTAGAGGCAATAGTGCTGGTCATGGAGATGGTGCATCCTCATCAGCACGTGGCCACGGGACATGCTTGTCCTTTTTATCGGCAGCTGGCCGCGTTGAGCCACAACATGCAGAAGACTTGGTAGAGTGGATGACCAAGCCGTCCTGAATGAATGAATGAATAAATGATTTGAATGAATGATTTGTATAGCGCTACAAATGCGAACTGAATCGCCTCAAGGCACTGGATCTGTCCTGTTTGTCCAGCTTCTTAGAAGAGGTAGGTCTTAATTTTCTTCCTGAAGGCCTGATGGTTTTCTTCCATGCGAATGTGAGTAGGTAGAGCGTTCTATAACCGTGGTCCTTGGACTGCGAATCTTCGTTCTCCTTTTGTTTTGTAGCAGGTTTTTGGAATAAGGAGGAGGTTTTGGTTAGAAGATCGAAGACTGCGATTGGGTGTGTAGTGCTTTATTTTCTCGCATAGGTATTGAGGAGCGTTTCCTTGTATACATTTGTGGGTGAGGCAGAGGGTCTTGAAAGTGATTCGGTTCTTTATGGTTAGCCAATGTAGGCTCCTCAGAGAAGGGGAGATGGATTCCCAGGGTTTTTTTCCTGTTAACAGTCTTGCCGCCGTGTTTTGGATGAGTTGCAAGCGCGCAAGCTGATATTGGGGTAGTCCTATGTAGAGGGAGTTTGCGTAGTCGAGTCTGGAATTGATGATTATTCCAACTACTACTGCTTTGTCCTCTTCTGGGACGAAGGGGATGAGTCTACGTTTCAGGCGGAGGAGATGGTGAGATTGGCTGACTACTGATCCTATTTGTGCATTGATTGACATTTCTGAGTCAAAGATGACTCCGAGACTCTTGGCTTTGGTGCTTGGAGAGATGGTCTGTCCAAAGATGGTGGGTGGTGTCCATGGGGTCTTAGTTTTCATCTTCCTCATCCTCTCTCACCCAGGCTGAAGGTACTTTGTCTGGCAAAGCAGCTGCCAATGCGGCCACTTCCCTCGGCTCAATGGCATCAGTCACTCCTTCCCTAGCCCCACCATGTCCTCCTGAGGAGTCCCTCGAACTGTTTGACCACAGTGTTGGGTACATGCTCCAGGAGGATGCCCAGTGTTTTGAATGCTCCGATGATGGTACCCAGCTAAAGGAAGGCAGTAACGTGAGCCCAGAGAGAGGGGATGCCCAAGAAGGACAGCAATCTGGCAGTCATGTTCCCCCAGCTGCAACATACTGCCAGCTTTGCTCCAGTGATGAGGAGGGAGGGGATGATGAGGTCACTGACTCCATGTGGGTGCCTGATAGGAGAGAGGAGGAGGAGGCACATCACCAACGAGGCAGGATGTCCTCCAGGGGCCAGCTTAAGGGAAGCACACTGATTGCATCACACGGCAGAGCTCCACATGTGCAGGGCGCTGCTGTCTCTGTGCGTTATTCCAAAAGTTCTTTGGTGTGGGCCTTTTTTGAGATGAGTGCATCAGATCCCACCACTGCTATTTGCAACATATGTCTTAAGCGTATCTCGCGTGGTCAAAACATCACCAGCTTGGGCACCACATGCTTGACCAGACATATGTCGACCTGCCATGCAGTTTGTTGGCAAGCGTACCTAAAAGACCCACAAAAGAACAAAGAGGACCTCTCCTTGCTCCTCATTAGCTGGGATCTCCAACCCCACTATACCTTCAGTCCTCTCTGAGACCTGCACTGAGAGGAATGAAGGTGTAGAATTAGGTGTGTCACAGCCAAGTACTTGGGGGCAATCTGCTATCAGTACACCAACGTCAGATTGTACCAGGCAAATTTCCCTGCCCCAGCTGCTGCACAGCTGAAAGAGGTTCGCTCCCAGCCATCCACAAGCCCAGCGGTTGAATGCTAGCTTGGCTAAATTGCTAGCACTTCAACTGCTGCCTTTTCAGTTGGTAGACTCTGCCCCCTTCCGTGAGTTTGTGGAATGTGTGGTTCCTCAGTGGCAGGTTCCCAAATGCCACTTTTTCTTACGGAAGATGATTCCGGCTCTGTACCGGCATGTGGAAGGCAATGTCCGGCCTCGCTGGACAGGGCGGTCAGCGGTAAAGTGCATTTTACCACTGACTCATGGTCCAGCAGGCATGGACAGGGACGTTACCTATCTTTCACTGTGCACTTGGTGACTCTTCTGGCAGCTGAGAAAGGATGCAGGACAGGGTGCAGTAGTGTTGGAGGTTGTTCTGCCACCACGCCTCCAAAATTCTACTACTGGTGATTCTGTCACACCTCTCTCCTCCACCCCCTCCTCTTCTTCTTCCTCCATGGCCTCTTCCTGTGCTGATTTGTTTTCAAAACCAGTGGTTCTCCGTAGGCGTTCAAGGGGCTATGCAAGCACGCAGGCAAAAAGATGCCATGTGGTGCTTGAGCTGGTGTGCTTGGGGGACAGGAGCCACACTGGGGCAAAAATTCCTTCAGCTCTGCAGGGGCAGGTTCAGAGGTGGTTGACGCCACACCAGTTTAAGGCAGGTATGGTGGTTTGCGACAATGGCACCAACCTCCTCTCTGCCCTCCGACAGGGACAACTGACCCATGTGCTTTGTTTGGCTCACGTCCTTAACTTGGTGGTGCAGCGGTTCTTGGGCAGGTACCCGGGCTTACAGGATGTCCTGAGGCAGGCCAGGAAAGTCTGTGTACATTTCCGCAGGTCATATAATGCCAGTGCTCAACTGGCTGACCTCCAAAAGGAATTTAACCTGCCCAAGAACCGCCTAATCTGTGACATACCCACCAGGTGGAACTCAACGTTGGCCATGCTGCAGTGGCTGCATAAGCAGCAGAGGGCCATCTATGAGTACCTATGTGACTATGGCACCAGAACAGGGTCAGGGGACCTTGTTTTTTTTTCCCCACGCCAGTGGGCTATGATCAGGGATGCATGCACTGTCCTGTCACCATTTGAGGAGGCCACGAGGATGGTGAGCAGTGACAGTGCATGCATCAGTGACACTGTACCTCTTGTCCACCTGTTGGAGCACACGCTCCGTGGAATAATTAACTGGGCACTTGAGGCAGAACAGAGGGAGGAAGAGGAGTACTTCCTTACCTCTCAAGGCCCCCTTTATCCAGAGAGTGTTCTTGCGTGTCCACCGATCACACAGGAAGAGGACGAGGAGGAGGAGGAAAAGGAGGAGGAGGGGGAGGATTGTGGCAGCATGGAGGTGGAGCCTGGCACTCAGCATCAGCAGCAGTCTTCAAGGGATCATTTACAGTCCCAAGAAACCCATGAACTTGTACGTGGCTGGGAGGTGGTGACTGCGGATTATGTCGTCCTTAGTGACCCAGAGGACTCCGGACCGAATGCCTCAGCAAACCTACACTGCATGGCTTCCCTGATCCTGCAAAGCCTGCAGAAGGATCATCGTATTCGTGGTATCAAGGAGAGGGATCAATACTGGCTGGCAACCCTCCTTGATCCATGTTACAAGGGTAAGGTTGCGGACCTTATCTTGCCGTCGCAGAGGGAGTAGAGGATGAAACATATTCGGGAGGCCTTGCAGAAAGGTCTGTGCAACGCGTTCCCAGAGACTGGGAGGTTACAAACTCCAGTTCCTGGACAAAGTGTTGCTGAGGCTTTGGTCAGTCAAAGAAGGAGCAGTGGAGAAGGTGGCCGTCTGACCGATGAGTTGAGACAATTTTTTAGTCCGCAGTCCCAAGGTATGATTGGTTCCAGCAACCATCGCCAGCATCTGTTTTACATGGTGCAGGAATACCTAGGGGCAAGATTTGACTTGGACACCTTTCCCACTAAAAATCCTCTGGGTTACTGGGTCTTGAGGATGGATCACTGGCCAGAGCTTGCACAGTATGCAATTGAGCTACTGGCCTGTCCTGCATCCAGCGTTCTTTTGGAACGCACATTCAATGGAGGCTTTGTAACCGATCACAGGGTGCACCTGTCCACTGACTCGGTCGATCGACTGACCTTCATAAAAATGAATCAGTCTTGGATCACCACCAGCAACCAAGCACCTGATGCTGATGTAACCGAATATTTTTTTTTTAAATGTCAGATCCCTTCAAGACTGCCTATGCTGATGCTGAGTGACTATCCTTTTATGCTGAGTGACTATCCTCTTCCTCCTCAATGATCATGCTGATAGCTTGTAGGAATATTTTTGGTTCTGGGCGCCGCCACCAGTGGCTAAGGCCCAATTTTTCAGCCCCTGTTTAACAAGGGCGTGTAATTACACTTTTTGATGCAATATTTCACAGGAGGATTTGTTGCTGCGCTCAACTAGAGTATCTGTGAGGGGTTGTAGTGTTGTGGCACCAGCACCAGTGCCCAAGGCCCAATTTTTCTGCCCCTGTTCAACAGGGCCATGTAATTACAATTCTTGATCTAATATTTCACAGCGGGGCCCATTCCTGCACTCACCAAGAGTAACTGTGAGGGCTTACCGTGTTGTGGCAACACCACCACCACCACCAAAGGCCCAATTTTTCTGCCCCTGTTCAACAGGTTCATGTAATTATAATTCTTGATAAAATATTTCACAGCAGAGCCCGTTCCAGCGCCCACCAAGAGTAACTGTGAGGACTTACAGTGTTGTGGCACCAGCACCACCACCACAGGCCCAATTTTCTGCCCCTGTTCAACAATGGCATGTAATTACAATTCTTGATCTTATATATGTCATTTTGTGCAGGGAATGTTCTAAGCACGGGAAACACGCGCCACTTTACAGGCATACTATTGACACCCCCCAGGTACGATATTTAAAGGAATATTTCACTTTTTTTCACTTTAAGCTTCATTAAAATCACTGTTCTTGAAAAAATGGTCGTTTTTAAAACTTTTTTTTGCATTGATACATGTCCCCTGGGGCAGGACCCGGGTCCCCAAACCCTTTTTAGGACAATACCATGCATATTAGCCTTTAAAATTAGCACTTTTGATTTCGAACATTCGAGTCCTATAGACTTTAATGGGCTTCTAAAGTTCGCGCACACTTTTGGTCCGTTCGCAGGTTCTGGTGCGAACAAAACCGGGGGGTGTTCGGCTCATGCCTACTGATGAGGGGGCACTGATGGGCACTGACAAGCTGCACTGATGGGCACTGATGAGGTGGCACTAATGGGCACTGATGAGACGGCACTTATGGTCACTGATTAGGTGACACTGATAAGGAGGCACGAATATGCTGCACTTATGAGGACTGATAGGTGGCACTGATATGTGGCACTTATGGTCACTGATTAGGTGGCACTGATATGTGGCACTGATGAGCACTGATAGGCAGCACTGGTGGGCACTGATGGGTGGCACTGGTGGGCACAGATAGGCGGCACTGATGGGCACTAATGGGCAGCACTGATGGGCAGCACTGATGGGCATTGATGGGTGGCATTGATGGGCAGCAGTGATGGGCATTGATGGGCAGCAATGATAGCCAGTACTGACTGGCATCACTAATGGCCACTGATTGCTGGCACTTGTGGGCACTGATTGCTGGCACTGCTGGGCACTGATTGCTGGCAGTGGTGGGCACTGATTGCTGGCACTGGTGGGCACTGATTGCTGGCACTGTGGGAGCGAGGAGCGCTGATTACCGGCATCTCCGTGTTTATATGTGAACGGCTGTGTCCACAGCCGATCACATGATTAAAGAGCCGTGGCAGTGGCTCTTTACAGAGATCAGGATCATGCCATGATCTAGCAACATGGTGCGGCCATGCGAGAGTGGCCATTCTGGGAAGCCGTCATATGACGTCCACCCAGAATGAGAGCCGCACCGTCCCATCGTCATTTGACAGTGGACGGCCAGCAAGTGGTTAACAACCAGCTATTTTTCACAAACAATTAGAATCGGTTGATCGTTTTTTGACTGATCTGAATTCTAATCATTCTGGAAGTTGGAATTCATTCGAAAATTATTAAACAAAACAAATTTGAATGAAAATGAAACAAATCTTAACAAAATAAAACAAAACAAATTTCAAAACCAAAAAATTCCATAAAGAAACAAAATTAGTAACATAACGAATCTATCTGAAACAAAACAAATTTTTCTGTTCTGCACATGTCTAACACATATACTTTGTGCAGTGTCCTGTTTTTAAAACAATGCCAAAAGTGTACGTTTTTGTGAATCCAGCGCTGTCATCTGTTGCTTCTGCACCTCCCCTCCTCAGGTTCACCCACTTGCCTGAAGTCCCACAAACTTCAATAAAAAAGTAATCTCTTAATGAGCATCAGTACCGAGATATGATTTAGGTAGAATAATCAGGTGATTTTTACTCTCATCTATTACAAGAACTGTCAGACTCACCTTATCAGATTACCACCAGTTGCTGATTTTTACTACACAGACCCTCCCTAGTAACATTTTCTGTATTTGTTCTCATTTGAAACCTTAGCAAAGCTTTAAGCTGGGCATTTAGAATGCTCTGGCATTTAGGATGCAAGCGGAGGACAGAGGTGCAAATTCCAACCCTGGTGCCGGCAGCCTATAAAACTGTATGATAGGCTAACGGCTGGCTGGACAGTGTACTATGCGGCAAAGGCTGTAGGTCTGGAATGCAGAATGCACATGTCACCCTAAACGGGGCGGCACAGTAGTGTAGTGGGTAGCACTTTCGCCTAGCAGTAAGAAGGGTTGCTGGTTCGAATCCCAACCACGACACTACCTGCCTGGATGTTCTCTCTGTGCCTGCGTGGGTTTCCTCCAGGTACTCTGGTTTCCTCCCACACTACAAAGACATGCTGGTAGGTTAATTGGATCCTGTCTAAATTGTCCCTAGTGTGTATGAATGTGAGTTAGGGACCTTAGATTGTAACCTCCTTGAGGGTAGGGACTGATGTGAATGTACAATGTATATGTAAAGTGCTGCGTAAATTGACGGCGTTATATAAGTACCTGAAATAAATAAATAAATAAATGTTTGTACCACTGGGTGCACCATCCAGCCACAGCAGCTGTCAACTTCTCATAGCATTTTTTAGGCTGCTGGAAGTGGGGTTGTATGGTGCACCCATGCCCTCCACCAACAGCTAAATGCCAGAGCCCCATACAACGGGGCTAAATGTCCAGTGTGCATGAGACCTAAAATAATTAGTAATTCAAATGTTTTAAAGTATACCTAAAGGCAAAACTTTTTAGTTTTAGATAGAATGCAGATGGATTAGAATGCTTGTCAGTCTCTACGAGGGGCTTTGTGACGTCAGTACAGTCACCTACCTGGTTTTTATGTTTATGCTGTGTTCAATAAAGAAGTGATTTTTATTGTATGGAGAGCACTATGTTTTTTATTTTGTTTTAACATGACCTGTGTATGCCGATGAACATGCTATTTGGATATCGCATGACCGAGGGGAGGACATATATGAAGTCAGTCTACTCATCTTTATTATTACCCTTATGAAGGGACTGCATAAGTGACCTATCTGTTAGTTCAGTGGGTCCACTTTAGAAGGTGAGCGTCCTGCACTTCTGGTGGTGGAATACACTGATTTGGAATACACGATTGTTACCATCGTTCCATTACAGCACTTTATTCACCTTTAGGGAGTCTCCTCTCTGTCTGTTGATGTGACATCTGCTTATTTCTATGGGAACTACATGCTTTAGGACTTTATTAATACTGCTTCTGAGCGCTGCACCGCTTTGCTTTTATAGTCTCTATGGCTGCCTGTGCCCCTGTTAGGGAAATCCCCCCTCTCTATATGTCCTGTTTACCATTATTATTGAAAGTAAAAATAAAATAAAAGCTCAAATTTTGTGTTGTCCCTAGAAAAGTAATAAAGGGGAAATCTTCCATTGGGGACACTAGTTCTGGTGACCTAGGGGTTCCCAAGGAACTCCCTTAATTTGCAGGGATTTCCACTCACTTCCTGTTTGGCTATGGGACAGGAAGTAAATGGAAATTTTTGTAATGGGACACAGATGGCAAAAAAAATCTGACAGGGGTTATAACCCTTCCTTGCTCTATCCAAAATTAAACGTTTTGCCTTTAGTTCTAATTTAACCCCTTCCTGGCCAGTATAACTGCAGCAGGTTGGCTCCCCTGGGTGAACCGTCGTAGCTATATGTTGGCTCAACTTTTGACCACTAGGGGGCACGCGTGCGCCACACCGATGTGCGGCCCGACGGTTGCGATGATCAACGGACACCCGCGAACGCTCCACACAGAGAAAGAACGGAGATCTGTCAATGTAAACTGACAGATCTCCGTGCTGTCAGGGGTGAGGAGAGTGATCTGTTGTTCATTCTAAGTATGAACAATGATCGCTCTCCTCACCCAGGCAGTCCCATCCCCCCACAGTTAGAATCACTCCTTAGGTAACACAGTTAACCCCTTGATCGCCCCCTACTGTTAACCCCTTCCCTGCTAGTGACATTTACACAGTAATCAGTGCATTTTTATGGCACTGATCGCTGTATAAATGCCAATGGTCCCAAAAATGTGTCAAAAGTGTCCAATCTGTCCACCATAATGTTGCAGTCCCGATAAAAATCGCTGATCACTGCCATTACTAGTAAAAAAAAAAAATAATAATAAAAATGCCATAAATCTTTCCCCTATTTTGTAGAAGCTATAACTTTTGCGTAAACTAATCAATATACGCTTTTTGCGATTTTTATTACCAAAAATATGTGGAAGAATACATATTGGCCTAAACTGAGGAAAAATTTAGCTTGTTTAAAAAAAAATGAGGGATATTTATAATAGCAAAAAGTACAAAATGTTGTGTTTTTTTCAAAATTGTCGCTCTTTTTTTGTTTATAGCTCAAAAAATAAAAACCGCAGAGATGATCAAATACCACCAAAAGAAAGCTCTATTTGTGGGGGGAAAAGACATCAATATTCTTTGGGTACGTTGCATGACTGCACAATTGTCAGTTAAATTGACACAGTGCCGTATGGCAAAAATGGCCTGGTCATTGAGGAGCCAAACCTTCCAGGGCTGAAGTGGTTAATGTCAAGACTGTGAAGCTGTCACTATCCTGCTCTGCAAACCTGAACTTATGCTATTTAATATTATATAAAAAACTGACACAAAGACATGTTTTTGTTTTTTTTTTGTTCTTTGTGGGCATGTAGCCTCAAAGGAGAAAACAATTATTTTTGATTAAAATGCAGAATTCCACTTTAAACCTTACCAGAGTCTCAAAGCTGTAATTTAAATAAAAATTTTATTGTGCTTTGTTCTGAACATGATGGGCGTTGCACTTGAGTCCCCCCATAGACCGGTGAGTCCGCTTGGGCAGAGGATGGTCTCCCGTACGTATCCCACTCGCACCCCCTGGTAGACTGGACAGGAGGCACGGGAGTAAGGAATGGTAAGAGAGCCTGATGAGGGATCCAGGTGCTGGATGGAAGAGGAACTTCAAGCAGCAGATGGTGAACTGGAACACAGGCAAAGGTGCTGAGCAGGAGCAAGCAGACAGGTCCGGGTACAGGCAGAGTTCGGCAACAGACAGGCAGCACAGTACAAAGGAGCAGGCAGAAGAAGGGTCAAACAAGCCAAGGTCAGGTACGGGCAGCAATCAAAGGAGAGTCAGAGGCAAGCCGGCTCGAGATCAGGAACACAGGAACAATGGAACAGGTACTGGGGAGCTAAGAAACCGGAAGCTGATGATTAGGCAGCACCGAGCAGAGTGCATGGCAAACCTAAATAGGCCGATTGGCACCAAACAGCGTGCGCACGTGCACGCCGACGCTCACGCATGCGCCGCACGCCAGTACACCGACCAGCGCCTGCAGGGACATGCACAGCAGCACCCACAGGAACGTGCGCACCAACGCGCCCCGGTGCGCACCGGCGCACACTAGCACCGCGACCAGCCAGGTGAGCTCTCTGACAGTGCCCCCTCCTAAAGGGCAGCCTCCGGATGCCCAGCTGAGCCAGCATGGAAGCATGGACATTCTTAAAAGACTGTAAAAGTTCTGGGGCATGCAAATTGCTCTCAGGCTCCCAGGAGTTGTCTTCCGGCCCATACCCCTTCCACTTGATGAGATATTAAATTCTGTTGTTCCTCCTTCTGCAATCTAAGATTGCCTCAACCTCAAACTCTTCTTCATCATTAATTATGACAGGTTTAGGTGGGCCGGTCCTACGGCCAGTAAAGGGCTTCGGGATAGCAGGCTTCAACAGAGACACATGAAATACCGGGTGTATTTTTAAAGAATCAGGCAGATCAAGCTCCTATGCGACATCATTTATCTTTCTCTTTACAGGGAAGGGACCCATGAATTTGGGGCCCAATTTCCTTGGGACAGGCCATTTTTAGGTTAATGGTGGATAACCACACTTGGTTGCCGGTTTCCAGGATCAGTTCTCCACGCCTCTTCCTATCATACATCCTTTTTTTGTACTCTTGAGACTTGGCCATTGTTTTCTGCAAAAGTTTATTGTTAGAGGAGAAAAAATCCATGGTTTCAGCAACTGCAGGAACGGTACACTCGGGTAATGAGCTCGGCAAGAAGGAAGGATGAAAACCGTAATTGACAAAGTGCTGGAATGTTGCAGGAGCGTTGCAGAGGCCAAAGGGCATGACAAGGTACTCGAAGTGCCCAAATCGAGTGCGGAATGCCGTTTTCTACTCATCCCCTTCCCGGATTCGAATTAAATTATAAGTTCCCCGAAGATCAAGCTTCGTGAACACCACTGCGGATCCCAACCTTTGAAAAAGTTCAGGTACTAAGGGTGCCCGCACCGGCTGGAGAAGTAGAAGGGCAGATAAACCCTTTTTCCAAGTTTTCGTCGATGTAGGTTTTTAGTGTGCTTAACTCCTGCTCGGTTAGCAGAAAGATTCTTCCGAAAGGGACCTCAGTTCCCGGTAGAAGCTCTATAGGGCAGTCATAAAGCCGGTGCTCAGGTAATGTTTCTGCTCCTTTCTTGCTAAATACATCTGCAAAGTCTCGGTAGGGTTCAGGAATGGACTGTCGTAGTTCCAGATCTGAGTCCATACAAAGGAGAGGAGAGGTTTCAGTAGAAGACCTGTACAGGCAGTGTTGTTGACAGTATTCGGAAGGAAAAGTAACTTCCCCTGTGGTCCAGTTAATGCTGGGATTATGGGCTTGCAGCCAAGGTATTCCCAAGATGATGAGAAAGAGAGGAGAGGAGATGGCATCCAGACGAAGGAGTTCCTGGTGATGGGTGCCAATGATGGCCAGTAAAGGGACGGTCTCTTGGGTGACCGGGCCAGAACGAAGGGTAGAGCCATCTGCCAGGTGTATTGTAAGTCCTTGGGTCTTAGGTTGAAGCGGAATATGGAGATTGGCAGCGAAAGTCAGGTCGACGAAGCAACTACAGGCACCGGAATCAATGATGGCCGTCACTGGGGTAGTCCCTCCTGGAAGCTGCAATATGATGGAGAGAGCAAGGTGAGAATCGGTCTTAGGTACAATAGATGCACAAAATGAAGAAGCAGGAAGGCACTTATGCATCTTGTTTGGGCAGGCCCTCACGTAGTGCCGGGGTTCACCGCAATACAAAGATTGCGGGCTCGTCTACGCAGTTTTTCTTTAGGAGTCAGTGTGGGATGGAGCAAGCCAAACTTCATAGGCTCTGGGGCATCCAGAGCAGGTGCAGTGGAGATGGGAGTAAGCTGACTGACCACATTGGGAACCTTAAGTAGCATCCAAGTAGGGTGGAACTGGTGAGAAGACCTTTCTGACCGTCGTTCCCTCAAACGATGGTCAATCTGGATGGACAGGTTGATGAGTTCGTCCAAGGATGGGGGTATGCCAACATGTGCCAGCTTGTCTTTTAGTGGGTCCGAAAGTCCCATTCTGAACTGGTGACGCAAGGCGGCGTAATTCCAGGTGGTGTCAGAGCTCCAGCGTCTGAACTCCACCACATAATCTTCCGCTGCCTTGCGACCCTGCTGAAGAGAGTGCAGAGCGGCTTCTGCAGTCGCAGTCAACTGTGGATCCTCATACAGTTGGGACATGGCCATGAAGAAGGCATCTAAGCTATCCAAGGATGCTGATTTTTGTTCCAGCAGGCAGTGGGCCCAGGTTTGGGGTTCACCAGACAGTAGTGAAATAACAAAGCCCACTTTTGTTGCTTCTAAAGAAAAGGTGCGTGGTTGCAAAGCAAAATAGAGCTTGCAGGCATTTCGAAACGCACGGTACTTGCTGCGCTCTCCGGCAAACCTTTCAGGAGTGGGTACTCTAGGCTCAGGAGGAAGCATTACCATGGAGGGTGCAGATGAAAATCCAGCAGAAGATACTCCCTGGGGATCAGAGGAAGAGGATAGGACTGAAACTCGCTCCTCCAATCTTGCATAGCCTTCCTTCACGGCTAGGGTAAGACCCGCCAGGTGTCTGCAAAGTTCATCCATGGGGGAGGCCCCCTGCCTGGACTCGGTTATGGCTGCCTGATACTGTCAGACTTTACTTACCAGACAGGTGAGTCCGCTTGGGCAGAGGGTGGTCTCCTCGTGGGCCCCTTTTAGACTGGACAGGAGGCACGGGAGTAAGGAATGGTAAGAGAGCCTGATGAGAGATCCAGGTGCTGGATGGAAGAGGAACTTCAAGCAGCAGATGGTGAACTGGAACACAGGCAAACAGGTGCTGAGCAGGAGCAAGCAGGCAGGTCCGGGTACAGGCAGAGTTCTGCAACAGACAGGCAGCACAGTACAAAGAAGCAGGCAGAAGAAGGGTCAAACAAGCCAAGGTCGGGTACTGGCAGCAATCAAAGGAGAGTCAGAGGCAAGCCGGGTCATCAGGAGATCAGGAACACAGGAACACTGGAACAGGTACTGGGGAGCTAAGGAACCGGAAGCTGATGATCAGGCAGCACCGAGCAGAGTGCATGGCAAACCTAAATAGGCCGATTGGCGCCAAACAGCGCACGCACGTGCACGCCGACGCTCACAGGCGCGCACGCCCGCGCGCACACGCACGTGCCCGAATGCCAGTACATCGACCAGTGCCTGCAGGGACATGCACAGCAGCACACACAGGAACGCACGCACCAACGCGCCCCACCGCGCACCAGCACCGCGACCAGCCAGGTGAGATCTCTGACAGCTTCTCTGGCTCTGAAAAGAGACACACTCGGGCTCCGGGCTCCGAGTGAATAAACAAGAGAATAGGGGACGCTGATTGTGTAGTAGAAAGCGTATTTATTAAATAAACGTGCAGATGCACGCAAATGACAGTACACACAAACAGTAAAAAGCCAGCTAGTCAAACTAAAAACAAAACACCCGCGTGGCGGCTTCACATGTGGCGTGATGACGTCAGCACAACACACCGCCCTACATGTTTCGCAATACCTTGCGTCTTCCTGGGGCACGGCGATGTGCTGAGCCATCACTTAAATAACATACAGCCGCAACCAAGCCTCGTTTTGACTCGGGCGCCATATTGGATACAGAAAATAGATGGAACGCAGAAGAAAGCTTTACCTCGACCAAGCCTCTTTCTGACTTGGGTTCCATAGTAAACTGATATGCTTGGACGGGGAAATTGAGTTGATTAAAGAGAAACTTTTAGTTCATTCCACAAACAAAGAATATAAAGAACGCTCTTTATTACTAGAAAAAGAAGAAATGGAACAAAAAAAGAAAAAAAAGAAAAAATATAATAGGGATATGGGAGATTACAAGAGGGGTGCAGTCTTTGACTGGCAGTGTAAATTCCCAGTAGAAGAAGGAGATTGTGTAACCTATCCAAATGGGCCCCCCCCTTCAAGTGGTCAAGTATCTGTAAGCCAAATAGAGGATAGAAATAAGAGTCCCTATAGGCCCGGTCTCACTCAACCTCATCCCACAAATACTAGAAGAGTGTTTTATCGATCACCTGTCAGACATCAAGGGCCCTTCTCTTCACGTCCCACGACACCAAGACGCCCCATGAATGACCCCCAAAGGAAACCCTCCAATCGAAAATTAAAAAAGAAAAAAAATCCTCTCATTATAAACAGAATAAATAATATAATGGTGGTTCATATGAGGAGGACCAATATGGCTATAATGCATCAAGAGCACCATATTTTGAGGATCAGTACACTGTCCCCACACAAAATAGATTTCAACCGTTAAGGGATAGTGACCACTGTTATGACAGTGGATACTATCCATATAGGGAAAACCAATATGGAGAATACTACACTCCAAACCGTGGTAGAAGGCCCAACACCCCAATCAGGGGTAGAAGGCCCGACCAACCTCCATGGTACCAGCCATCACGTTCACGCAATAGAGAACATGAGCTGAACCCTCCCCACTATGCGCAATGGGACGAGCACCACCAGTCACAACATTGGGGTTTTCCCAAAGTGGAACAAAAGGCACAAAGACCCATAGAACACAAAGAGGAGTCCAAGGTGGGCGGAGGTCAAAAAGCAAAAAGGAAGAGGGAGTGAAATGACAGGGAATCTTCAATCCAAGTAATGTTACTCTTACAGAGGCTGAAATTTCCCTTCTATATAAGGGCCTTAAATTTGCACCCCCTAGGGCCTTAAATAAATTCGAGACATACATGGATATTCACAAATACACCAGGAAGCTCAACATTAAGAGATATATGTGATTCAATTCCATCAGTACAAGGAAGTCAGATTCTACTAACATTAGACACTCTGGCCTTGTCAATGCTTCCCTATTCAATCCTCTATGTGGCCTCTTCATCCATTAAAGTTTTTAGGGATGTGGTTTTGAGAGACTTAGATCTTCTCAAGATTAAACAAGCTAGGATGTCCCAACAGCTCCAGGTAGGGTTGGACCAACTATGTAATCAGAAAGAGTTGGTCATTAGTCCCGCTGATAAAGGGGGTGGAATTGTGGTTTTAAATAAGAATGACTACCTTGAGAATTGAATAGGATAGTTGAGGATAAGGAAACCTATATTCCACTCCCTTCCAATCCACGTTTTGGATACAAAAAGGAACTTGAGACCATTGTCAAATATGGTTTCGATTCGGGTATCCTTAATAAAAAGGAGAAATCATTTTGTGTACCTATTGCCTCTAGAATCCCCGTTATATATTATCTGCCCAAAGTCCACAAGGACCCTGTCCATCCCCCCGGTAGACCCATCATTAGTGGGATTGATTCCCTTACTGCCCGGGTGGGCAAATACATAGACGGGTTTCTTCAACCGCTGGTGAGATCACTTCCCGCTTATATTAACCACTTGAGCCCCGGACCATTATGCTGCCTAAGGACCAGAGGTCTTTTTCCAATTTGGCACTGCGTCGCTTTAACTGCTAATTGCGCAGTCATGCAATGCTGTACCCAAACGAAATTTGCGTCCTTTTCTTCCCACAAATAGAGCTTTCTTTTGATGGTATTTGATCACCTCTGCGGTTTTTATTTTTTGCGCTATAAACGGAAAAAGACCGAAAATTTTGAAAAAAAATGATATTTTCTACTTTTTGTTATAAAAAAAATCCAATAAACTAAATTTTAGTCATACATTTAGGCCAAAATGTATTCGGCCACATGTCTTTGGTAAAAAAAATGTCAATAAGCGTATATTTATTGGTTTGCGCAAAAGTTATAGCGTCTACAAACTAGGGTACATTTTCTGTAATTTACACAGCTTTTAGTTTATGACTGCCTATGTCATTTCTTGAGGTGCTAAAATGGCAGGGCAGTACAAAACCCCCCCAAATGACCCCATTTTGGAAAGTAGACACCCCAAGGAAATTGCTGAGAGGCATGTTGAGCCCATTGAATATTTATTTTTTTTGTCCCAAGTGATTGAAAAATGACAAAAAAAAAAAAAAAAAAAAGTTTTTACAAAAAGTTGTCACTAAATGATATATTGCTCACACAGGCCATGGGCCTATGTGGAATTGCACCCCAAAATACATTCAGCTGCTTCTCCTGAGTATGGGGATACCACATGTGTGGGACTTTTTGGGAGCCTAGCCGCGTACGGGGCCCCGAAAACCAATCACCGCCTTCAGGATTTCTAAGGGTGTAAATTTTTGATTTCACTCTTTACTGCCTATCACAGTTTCGGAGGCCATGGAATGCCCAGGTGGCACAAAACCCCCCAAAATGACCCCATTTTGGAAAGTAGACACCCCAAGCTATTTGCTGAGAGGCATATTGAGTCCATGGAATATTTTATATTTTGACACAAGTTGCGGGAAAGTGACACTTTTTTTTTTTTTTTTTCATAAAGTTGTCACTAAATGATATATTGCTCACACAGGCCATGGGCCTATGTGGAATTGCACCCCAAAATACATTTAGCTGCTTCTCCTGAGTATGGGGATACCACATGTGTGGGACTTTTTGGGAGCCTAGCCGCGTACGGGACCCCGAAAACCAATCACTGCCTTCAGGATTTCTAAGGGTGAAAATTTTTGATTTCACTCTTTACTGCCTATCACAGTTTCGGAGGCCATGGAATGCCCAGGTGGCACAAACCCCCCCCAAATGACCCCATTTTGGAAAGTAGACACCCCAAGCTATTTGCTGAGAGGCATGGTGAGTATTTTGCAGCTCTCATTTGTTTTTGAAAATGAAGAAAGACAAGAAAAAACATTTTTTTTTTTCTTTTTTCAATTTTCAAAACTTTGTGACAAAAAGTGAGGTCTGCAAAATACTCACTATACCTCTCAGCAAATAGCTTGGGGTGTCTACTTTCCAAAATGGGGTCATTTGGGGGGGTTTTGTGCCACCTGGGCATTCCATGGCCTCCGAAACTGTGATAGGCAGTGAAGAGTGAAATCAAAAATTCACGCCCTTAGAAAGCCTGAAGGCGGTGATTGGTTTTCGGGGTCCCGTACGCGGCTAGGCTCCCAAAAAGTCTCACACATGTGGTATCCCCGTACTCAGGAGAAGCAGCAGAATGTATTTTGGGGTGTAATTTCACATATTTCCATGGCATGTTTGAGCAATATATCATTAAGTGACAACTTTGTGCAAAAAAAAAAAAAAATTTGTCTCTTTCCCGCAACTTGTGTCGCAATATAAAATATTCCATGGACTCGACATGCCTCTCAGCAAATAGCTTGGGGTGTCTACTTTCCAAAATGGGGTCATTTGGGGGGGTTTTGAACTGTCCTGGCATTTTATGCACAACATTTAGAAGCTTATGTCACACATCACCCACTCTTCTAACCACTTGAAGACAAAGCCCTTTCTGACACTTATTGTTTACATGAAAAAGTTATTTTTTTTTTGCAAAAAAATTACTTTGAACCCCCAAACATTATATATTTTTTTAAAGCAAATGCCCCACAGATTAAAATGGTGGGTGTTTCATTTTTTTTTTTCACACAGTAATTGCGCAGCGATTTTTCAAACGCATTTTTTGGGGAAAAAACACACTTTTTTAAATTTTAATGCACTAAAACACACTATATTGCCCAAATGTTTGATGAAATAAAAAAGATGATCTTAGGCCGAGTACATGGATACCAAACATGACATGCTTTAAAATTGCGCACAAACGTGCAGTGGCAACAAAATAAATACATGTTTAAAAGCCTTTAAAAGCCTTTACAGGTTACCACTTTAGATTTACAGAGGAGGTCTACTGGAAAAATTACTGCACTCGATCTGGCCTGCGCGGTGATACCTCACATGCATGGTGCAATTGCTGTTTACGTTTGACGACAGACCGCCGCTTGCGCTCGCCTTAGCGCGAGAGCAGGGGGCGACAGGGGTGCTTTTTTTTTTTTTTTTTTTCTTTATTATTTTTTTGCTTTTTTAATCTTACTTTTAAACTGTTCCTTTCATATTTTTTTTTTTAATCATTTTTATTGTTATCTCGGGGAATGTAAATATCCCCTATGATAGCAATAGGTAGTGACAGGTACTCTTTTTTGAAAAAATTGGGGTCTATTAGACCCTAGATCTCTCCTCTGCCCTCAAAGCATCTGACCACACCAAGATCGGTGTGATAAAATGCTTCCCCAATTTCCCAATGGCGCTATTTACATCCGGCGAAATCTAAGTCATGAAATGCTCGTAGCTTCCGGTTTCTTAGGCCATAGAGATGTTTGGAGCCACTCTGGTCTCTGATCAGCTCTATGGTCAGCTGGCTGAATCACCGGCTGCATTCTCAGGTTCCCTGTTGAGACAGGAGAGCCAGAGAAAAACACGAAAGACGGTGGGGGGGGGGGCATTCCCTCCCACGGCTTGTAAAAGCAGTCTAGAGGCTAATTAGCCGCTAGGATTGCTTTTACATGAAAGCCGACCGCTGGCTGAAAAGAATGATACCAAGATGATACCTAAACCTGCAGGCATCATTCTGGTATAACCACTCAAAGTCGTGAATGGCGTACCTGAAGACAAAAAAATGGTTAACAATGGTTAACAATAAACAGTAAACAGTAAAGTATAAATAATTACATACCTGAAAAACAAACATGATAAAACATAATAACAATAACAATAACAATAAAACATTGCAGAATAGAATACAGTAAAAAAAGAGCAGAACAATAGAGAGAGAGAATAGAGAGAGAGAGAACAATAAAACGACAACTATTTTTTTTTATTTCATATATTTTTTTTTTTTTACACTTTTTTTGTAACTAACTTTTATAACGGTAACCGGTTCCAGGTTCGGGTCTCTCAAAATGTGATGGCATCTTGGGAGACCCTGTGAAAGTGCGCCTAGTCTGTGCAATGCTGTACCCTACGCTATTACTCAACTAGTGTATAGTAGCGTTCAAAACATTCACCAATGCAAAGACCAGGATTGTCAGGACAGGAGGGACAATAATAGCGGGTGTCACGCCTATATCCGCGCTTGCTGCAGACACGACATCTTTTTGGGGGGGTTCGCTGGGTAGGGGTACTCGGGAGGACATATAAATGCCTCTCATGCAGCCGACTGCATTTGGTTGGGGATGTGAATGGGGGAAGTACGGGTGCTGCAGAAGCGGTGGGTTCCCAATTAGGATTGGCGAATGCAGCAGGAAGGGCACTATGGGCACGACGGGCCTGTGTTTGTCTTCTTGGTGGCAGCGGGACACTACTTGTGCTTGCCACCTCACCAGCTTGAACTGCACTTATGGGACTCGCCACGTCACCACGTGTTACTGCAGTGCTGGTTTGACTACGACCGGGGTGTACTACGCCGCTGGTGCTTGCCAGTTCCCCAAAACGCTACCAAAAAAACTGTTAGCGATCGCAGGGATCAGGCCTGACTCTGCGAACGCTGCAGTTATGCGTTTAGTCTTTTGTAAGTGACAGTGATCGATCGATACTGCACTTGGGTGGGCTGGGCCGGGCCGGACGGAGGGGCAAAACGCAGGTGCTAGCAGGTATCTGGGCTGATCCCGCTAACACTGCGTTTTTGGGAACCCTAAACTGCTGGTGACACTAGTATAGATCTGATCAGATCAGATATTGATCCGTTCAGATACTATACCACTAAGGGAGGTGTACGGTGCGTGCGTGGGTGTTAGCGGTACTGGCGCTAACCTGACGCTGCCTGGGGCTGGTGCTTGCCAGTTCACCAAAACGCTACCAAAAAAACTGTTAGCGATCGCAGGGATCAGGCCTGACTCTGCGAACGCTGCAGTTATGCGTTTAGTGTTTTGTAAGTGACAGTGATCGATCGATACTGCACTTAGATGGGCTGGGCTGGGCCGGGCGGAGGGGCAAAACGCAGGTGCTAGCAGGTATCTGGGCTGATCCAGCTAACACTGCGTTTTTGGGAACCCTAAACTGCTGGTGACGCTAGTATAGATCTGATCGGATCAGATATTGATCCGTTCAGATACTATACCACTAAGGGAGGCGTATGCTGCGTGCGTGGGTGTTAGCGCTACTGGCGCTAACCTGACGCTGCCTGGGGCTGGTGCTTGCCAGTTCACCAAAATGCTACCAAAAAAACTGTTAGCAATCGCAGGGATCAGGCCTGACGCTGCGAACGCTGCAGTTATGCGTTTAGTGTTTTGTGACAGTGATCGATCGATACTGCACTTGGGTGGGCTGGGCGGAGGCACAAAACGCAGGTGCTAGCAGGTATCTGGGCTGATCCCGCTAACACTGCGTTTTTGGGAACCCTAAACTGCTGGGGACGCTAGTATAGATTTGATCGGATCAGATATTGATCCGTTCAGATACTATACCACTAAGGGAGGTGTATGCTGTGTGCGTGGGTGTTAGCGGTACTGGCACTAATCTGACGCTGCCTGGGGCGACGCATATCACCGCCGGGCGATCGGGGGGCTAAACCTTTATTCGGTAATAAACGGCGGGTGCCCTGACACTATAAAAAATAAACAAACTAACCAGCGTCAACCGTAACGGTTATACGGTGATCAGTGGTGAAAGGGTTAACTAGGGGGCAATCAAGGGGTTAAAACATTTATTAGATAGTATATGGGGGTCCCTGACGCTATAAAACGCTGACGGCGAACCTAAATATTTACCTCACTAACTAGCGTCACCAGCGACACTAATACAGCGATCAGAAAAATGATCGCTTAGCGACACTGGTGACAGGGGGTGATCAAGGGGTTAAAACTTTATTAGGGGGGGTTAGGGGGGTACCCTAGACCTACAGGGGGGTAACAATAACTGTGCTAACACAGTAACTGTCACAAACTGACACAGCAGTAATCAGAAAAAAAACAAAAAAAAACTGCTGGTGTCAGTTTGTGACAGGGGGGGGGGTGATTGGGGGGGGATCGGGGGGGGATCGGGGGGCGATCGGGGGGGGATCGGGGTGTTTAGTGTGCCTGGCATGTTCTACTGTGTGTGTAGTGTTGGTGCACTCACTCACATGTCGTCTCTCCTCGGGCCGGAACGGAAGCTACCGACCCGAGGGGAGATGACATCACTTCCTTTGCTGCTGTTTAGCATACAGCAGCAAAGGAGTGTTCCTATTGGCCGGCGGCGATCGCGAGGGGGGGGCCATGATCGGATGGCCTCCCCCTCGTCTCCGATCGCCGGGGGACAAAACCGGACCGCCTCGGGCGGCGGGGGGGGGTCCGATCGGACCCCCCACCCGCGGGAGGCAAATCACGTACATGTACGTGATTTTGCCTGCCCGTGCCGCCTTGCCGACGTACATCGGTGTGAGGCGGTCCTTAAGTGGTTAAGGATACGAAGCATACGATTAATATCTTAAGAGATTGTAGATACAAAGAGGGTCTCTGGCTGGTTACAGCTGATGTGACATCCCTGTACACCATAATCCCACATAATTGGGGTTTGAGATCTGTGAACAATTTTTTACAGAAGGATGTCACTTTGCCCTCTAGACAAAAAGAGTTTATTATGGAGCTCTTGGAGTATGCCACCACGCATAACTTTTTCTGGCATGAAAACAAATTTTTCCTACAGAGAAACAGTGTAGCTATGGGGGCCAAGTTTGCCCCCAGCCTGGCAAATCTTTTCATGGGTAAATGGGAGGAGGACGTCATCTATGCCAACAGGAGACCAGAGTTGGTCCTGTGGGCCAGGTACATAGATGATGTCCTCCTCCTATGGGATGGTACCCATGAGTCTCTCAAGTCGTTTATGATTTCTTTAAATCATAACGATCAAGGCATAGAATTTAAATATGAGGCCAGTCAACACACTATTAATTTTTTGGATTTGAATATTCGGAGTGAGGGTGACACCTTAGTCACCTCCACATATTTCAAAGCCACTGACCGCAATTCATTTATACCCAGAGACAGTTGCCATCACCGTCCATGGTTAGATTTGGTTCCTAAGAGTCAATTCATCCGCATGAGAAGGAATTGTACTCGAACGGATGACTTTGACGCACAAGCCAGGATACTAAAAGATAGATTGAGTAATTGAGTAATAAAGGTTATGACTCTATTATTCTAAATGATAAAATTGAGGAGGTGCGTAAGCTGGATCGCGAGTCTCTTTTGGCCGACAGACCTATGTTGGCTGGACGAGATTCAGACGATCTGGTTTGTCCCTTCATTACACGTTACCCTCAACAGCACTTTTCTGTGAAGAAACTCATACGGAAACACTGGCACATAATAAAAAATGATCCTGTGCTTGGTAATGTTCTTCCCGATAAACCATGTGATATATTCAGGGGAGCCCCTTCTATTAAACTATTAGTGGCCCCCACTGTTTCTAATCCACCCACACATAAGCCCATGTTCTTTCAGAACTTGTTTGGGTTTTTTAGGTGCAATAATTGTGCTGTCTGTTCTATCAATGCTACTAAAGCCAGAAAGACCACTGAATTTACCTCTAGAATAACAAACCATACTTTTCCAATTAAGTCTTTTATAACACGTTCTACTTCGTGTGTGGTGTATCTCCTGACCTGCCCATGCGGTCTCCACTATGTTGGCCGTACGGTACGCCCCCTGCAGGTCAGGTTAAAGGAGCACCTGGGTAATATCAGGAGGGGGTTTAAGGGTCACCCACTTTTCAAGCATTACTTAGAGGTCCACCAACAAAACCCTCAGGGTACCTCTATGGTTGGCATAGATAGATTAAAATTACCTTGGAGAGGGGGTCCCAAAAGAAGGGCCATTTCAAAATTGGAAATGAATTGGATTTTTAAAATCAAATGTCTTAGACCCTTATGATTGAACGTTGACATAGAAATCAATGTTTTTATTGACAATTCTTGATTTTGTTTAGACTCCGGTTATATATGTTATGTTCAATAATGGGTTTTATGTTCGTTGCATATAGAGGGGATCTTCACCTCGATTTCGATCCTGGTTCTAAAAATTACCCCCCCCTTTTTTCCAAAGTACCCCCCTTTTTTTTCTAAATTTATTTTTATTACATATAATTCTTCGTGTACATATTTTTATATAATTTTTTATTTGTAATTTTATATACAATTTTAAAAAAAGTCAAATACTCCATATAGTCCATGGAGTTGGGTGTATATATACTTCCTCATCGGAAGTTTAAGGATATACAGGTGGGAAATATTTCAGACTGACCTCTATTTCCCCTTTGTAGTTTATTTTTATATTTATTTTTGTTCATTTTTTAATTTAATCTTTCCAAGATGGCACCCGTGACAACATGGGCAAATCCTACTAGAAGATTATCTGTATCAGATCGAGGTCTGGTTTTCCTCTGCGTTACACTTATTATATTTTTTATATCCAATATGGCACCCAAGTCAGAACGAGGCTTGTTCGAGGTCTAGCTTTCTTCTGCGTTCCATGTATTTTCTGTGTCCAATATGGCGCCCGAGTCAAACGAGGCTTGGTTGCGGCTGTATGTTATTTAAGTGATGGCTCAGCACATCGCCCGTGCCCCAGGAAGACGCAAGGTATTGTGAAACATGTAGGGCGGTGCGTTGTGCTGACGTCATCCTGCCACATATGACCCCGGCACGCGGGTGTTTTGTTTTTAGTTTGTCTAGCCGTCCTTTTACTGTTTGTGTGTACTGTCATTTGCGTTTATTTAATAAATACGCTTTCTACTACACGATCAGCATCCCCTATTCTCTTGTTTATTCACTCGGAGCCCAGAGCCCGAGTGTGTCTCTTTTCAGAGCCAGAGAAGCTACTTATCAGGTTTTTTTTCCGCCCCCTGTCGGACATCTCTATCAACTCGAATGAACCAGAGACCAGTGACACCAGATACCAACATATCTACAGTTCCTTACAGAGGGTAATCTGTCTGCTCACACGACCCTGCGCTGGAGGGGGTCCACCTTTTCAGGTAAGGGTCTGCACATACAGATTGCCGCTCTGCTGTTGTGATTTATCCGTCCACCATCCAAGCCCCTGGGAGGTTCCTAATATCTCACCGTACTATTCCCCACCTTGGAATTTATTACACACTGGTTGTGTGCACCTATTCATTCACATTGTGGACATTATTATATGTTTGATTTATTGCACTTTGTGATAGTTTTTCACGCTATTTTTCACAGTTTATTTAGCGCATTTAAGTATTTATGCATATGTATTATATATGTTTTTCACATGCAATTTTTTCTAGCGCAACTTTATTTATTTGTTTGATTTTTTCACCATGGAGATATTATATGGGTTTTAGTTGCTGCTCCATACACACTATCTAGCGCGGTATTTTCCTTTATTTGTATATATAAGAAAGCACCTACCATTCGCGACAAAGTAGTCAAGAACATAATAGATCCACCTAAGAGGAATTTTACCTTTTTTACCGGAAAAGGTTTCTATCCTTGCAAGAGATGTTTTGCATGCTTGAGAACTAGACGTCCGAAGGAAAAGAAATTTAATTTTATATCCACAAGCACGGGAGACACGTATGATATTAAAAATTTCATCTGTTGTAATACGGAAGGAGCAGTATACGCCTGCAATATGTCGGCCGCACAAAAAGACCCTTGAAGGTATGCATTAAGGATCATGTTCAAAATATTCTGAGTGGATACGACAAACATAGTGTATCCGAACATTTCCTTTTATGCCACAATAAAGATCCCTCCCATCTGAAATTTTGGGGAATAGAACCATATATCAATCATTGGTGGGGGGGACACAAAGTTAGGACCCTCAGCCAGTTGGAATCAAAATGGATATTTACATTAGATACTTTCTCGCCCAGAGGTCTCAATATCGAATTTGACCTCAATTGCTTTCTTAGCGACTTTTAATTATGCGTCTTTTCCCCATGCTGGTTTTAGCAATTTTTAGATTTTTTTATTACTTCTCAGTGTGCTCTTTGTTTTTCCCTTCCCCCCTCCCCCTCCTCTCTCTCCTCCCTCCTCCCCCCCTTCCCCCTCCTCCCCCCCCTTCCCGTGCGGTCACCTATCCTGCTCATTTAATTTTAATTTTGTGAGACTTATTTGATCCTCATTTGTTGTAGCAGGTTAAGTTTGTATCTTTTGCCTGTGTGATTTACTTGTATTTTGCACATGTCAGTGCTGCAGCCTATCCGGACCCATTCGTCATAGATACATGTTTTTTTTATATATTTTTTAATTAATAAAATTACTTTAATGTATTGCTATATTTTTTATTTTTATTTTTCAATACTGCTATTTTTTGGTCATTTCCGAAAATATATCATATTTGCGAGATGGTTTTATTGCGTTTTTGTGATGTCAGCACCCTTATTATGTATCTCAGCTTTTGATACTCTGCTGACAGTTCTCCCTTCTCTTAGATTAATGCTGCACCCATCCCATGTAGGATCTGGATATTGGCCATGCCCCTTCTGGTATCAAACAGGCTGTGATTGGCGGCTGGATTATGTAGTGATAGACCACCTAGAAAATGGCGGCGCCCATGAACTCTCGGAAAATGGCCGCCAATACTATTACTATATAGAGCTACGGGAAAATGGCCGCCCATTGAACTTAATAGGAGATACTATTTAAGGACACCTATGATGCCTCCCTTTATCCCCTGATGAAGTCACGTGACGTCACATGTAGGGACGGTATAGGCATCCAAGACTGATATATGCAAACGAGCTCGCCGCTCGTAGGAGATAAGTTTTCTGTGTGTTTTTTCTTGTAAGTGAAGTGAGTACCCTCACCATCGTGTTAACAAAAACCAACCTCTGATTGAAATACTACACTATCTGGCCCCTTCTTTCCTTTAATCCCCCTCCTGCTCCACTGAGAGACAAAGACCCACTAACAGATCCATCCAGCCCAGGAATCCAAGAGAGAGGCAGTTAAGAGTACAAGGGAGAAGCAGCCATTACCAGCAACTTTATGCGGTTACCTCTTTACCGCAAGATAAGAGGCCACTTCACACCACTGTGTGTCCTGTGCATGAAGAGGAGATCACCCCCATGCTATCAGCACCTTATTGCACTTTTTTGCACATTTTCTGATTAGCCACATTAAAAGGATTTAAATCGCATTGGACTACATTCCCAGTCCCATGTTTGCCTTTGTTTGAATTTTCTCAAGTTCTACAGTGGACTTATTTTGGTTATATGTTTATTATACACTGCATTTGTGATTTTTGCGATTTTGCACATATTGATCGCATGTTGCACATTTAATTTATTAATTGCTGTTTTTTGCACATTTTTTTTGCCTACTTGCACGATCCATTGAGGTGTTTAGTGATTGTATATTGATTTTTTGGTTATATGTTTATTATACACTGCATTTGCGATTTTTGCACATATTGATCGCATGTTGCACATTTAATTTATTAATTGCTGTTTTTTGCACAATATTTTTTGCCTACTTGCATGGTCCATTGAGGTTTTTAGTGATTGTATATTGATTTTAGTGTTTCCAGTAAGATACTTATCACATCTGGCCTTAAGTTTTTATTGAATGATTTTCTTGCACTTTACTATTACCACGGATTATTGTGGAATATCACACTGCACCTATTGGGTATAGAAGTGCTCTATATTGATTGTACTTATATTGTTTCTGTTTTTTTTTATATGTTTATATCATTTTATGTGTTCATTTACCTTTGTACTACTACCTCTAGCAGCATAGTTTTTTTTTGTTTTTTTTTATTTAAGAACAGCGCAGCACCAATTTTTACATACCTAAAATCCTCCATAGGTGACACTTTAAAATCCTTTACAGGTTATCATGGTAGAGTTAATCATGAATTAGGGCTCTCACACATGTGGTGCAATTACCATTACATATGCGTGCCGAACCTACTTGGGTGTTTGCATTTGTGTGTATGAGCAGAGGACAGGGGTGCTGTTTATATTTATTATTATTATTATTATTATTATTATTATACAGGATTTATATAGCGCCAACAGTTTGTGCAGCGCTTTACAACATGAGGGCAGACAGTACACTTACAATACAAATCAATACAGGAGGGATCAGAGGGCCCTGCTTGTTGGAGCTTATATTTTTATTTATTTTATTTAACCACTTCAGCCCCGGAAGAATTTATCCCCTTCCTGACCAGAGCACTTTTTGTGATTCGGCACTGCTTCACTTTAACTGACAATTGCGCGGTCGTGCGACGTGGCTCTCAAACAAAATTGACATCCTTTTTTTCCCACAAATAGAGCTTTCTTTTGGTGGTATTTGATCACCCCTGCGCTTTTTTATTTTTTGCGTTATAAACAAAAAAAAAGCGACAATTTTGAAAAAAAAAACGCATTATTTTTTACTTTCTGCTATAATAAATATCCCCCAAAAATATATAAAAATACAATTTTTTTCCTCAGTTTAGACCGATATGTATTCTTCTACATATTTTTGGTAAAAAAAAAGTGCAATAAGCGATTATTGATCTGTTTGCGCAAAAGTTATAGCGTTTACAAAATAGGGGATAGTTTTATGGCATTTTTATTTTATATATATTTTATTTGATTTTTTTTAAATGGCGGCGATCAGTGATTTTTATTGTGACTGCGACATTATGGTGGACACATCAGACATTTTTGACACATTTTTGGGACCATTGTCAGTTATACAGCAATCAGTGCTATACAAATGCACTGATTCCAGTGTAAATGACACTGGCAGTGAAGGGGTTAACCACTAGGTGGCAGTTTAGGGGTCAAGTGTATCCTAGGGGCGTGTTTCTAACTTTAGGGGGGATGGGCTGTGTGTGATATGTCATTGATCTCTGCTCCGATGACAGGGAGCAGAGAACAGTGACACTGTCACTAGGCAGAACAGGGAGATACTTGTTTACATTAGCATCTCCCCGTTCTTCCTCCACGTGAGGCGATCGCCGGTATCCCCACGGCGATCGAGTCCACGGGATCCGCGATCTGACTCACGGATCTTGCCACGGGCGCACGCGCCCGCTGGTCACCTCTTAAAGGGGAACGTACAGGCACGTGATTCTGCCTGTACGAGCCCTTCTGCCACAGTATATCTGCGTGAGGCGGTCGGCAAGCGGTTAAATGTATTTTCTTAAACTAAATTTGTTTTTTATTTAACGTTATTGCTGTCACAAGTGCGTGAACAAGCTCTCTTTTGATAGCTTTGGGCAGTGGCAGGTACTCTTTAGGCAGACATCAGGGGTTTATTAGATCCACAATGTCTAACATGCCCTCAAAGGCAGCTGATCAAACACATATAATGTTTAATCTACTGATTTCCCGGCTGTAATAGCTCTGAAACGGAAACCGGTGAAATCCTTGTTGCTTTCAGGATCATTCATCACAGAGGAGAAGGAGGAATGGATGTTCCTCCATCTCCTCTTTGGGAAGTCATTGAGACCACTTACCACAGATCACTATTACCAGGCAGCTGATCGTCAGCTGAAAAAATGGTACCACGATCATGACTGCAGCTACAGCCATGATCCCGGTGAAACCAGTTGCTGTCCAGAATTGTTAAATAAAAACACATGTTGTAGGCAAGTAACCAACAATAGTCACCACAAAGCAGCTTTAAAGTAAGCTTGTCACCACACAGTCCAAAGCAAACCAAGGCTACGCTGTGAATAAAGATGCTAAATACGTTTCCAGTGGCCTGTGTCTTCAAACTTCACCACTTTGTTCATCCCTGGCTCCTACAGGTATTTCACACATTTGGGTTTGTTGAATATTTCTTCCCCTGACAAATGCATGGGCCAGCAAGAGGAACTATGGCATGTGGTGGATGGATCAGCTATTAAACACAACAGAACTAAATAACTGCAGTGACCAGATATCTGCAATCTTCTTTCACAGTGCAGGCTTTGTTTACTTTGAAACATGTGGTGACAGCACCACTTTACCAACATTTATTTATGTAAACCTGTCCTGGCCTAAAATGTTCCTAGGTTAAAACAATGATGAGCAGATACCTTGTAGTGTCTACAAATACAACATAGTTGCTTCAGTCTTAAAATTGAAATTTGTGTCCCTATGGAGCCCATTGGTCTAGGATCAGTGTTGCCAACCGCCCGTATTTTTATGGACAGCCCGTAAAAACCGGGCACTTTTTCCCCGCCCATAAATGTCCGTAGCACAGAAAAGTGCCAGTAAAAATCTGTTACGATCTCTGCTTGGAACTGTGCATGAGCCATTCCCGGAGATGCCAGAGAGGCAGCTGCTGAGACGATCCGATTTGCACCTCTGAGAACTGCACCGCCCACCACCACCTCTCAGCCAATCAGCATTATTATAACCAGCCCTCCTCCTGCAGCCTGCCACATTTGACAAGAAGATGTGGCCAGCCAAAAGTGTGGCTGTGCTGTATTTAGGCGGGCGGGAGTCTGCTCTGCTCTGCTCCCTGCACTTTACATTACCAGGCATCACCCTCGCTTGTTCTCCTGGCCACACTGTGACAGAGGAGAGGCATGGCTGTGGGCTGCATGTTCCAGAGAGCCTGCTTCTCCTCTGTCAGGACTGGAGCGGCTGTGAGTTTGTGACAAGAAGTGAGCCAGAGCAGGCTTTCTGTGATGTCCTCCCCCTGGCCCCCCCTCCCCCTTCTCTAGTCAGCAGAACTAACACGGAGATCGAGGACACACAGATAGGGCTGTGTGCATTCTTTCCTCACCCTTCTACCAGCAGTGGGGGTGGTGATTAATAAAGCAGCAGCAGGACTGAGCAGTTTGCAGAGGGGGACACGGAGTTGCAGGTAATCATTGTGGTGGGCAGTAATGTACAGTACCCGAATGATGGGCAGTAATGTACAGTAACCGAATGGTGGACATTAATGTACAGTAACCGAATGGTGGACAATAATGTACAGTAACCGAATGGTGGACAGTAATGTATAGTAACCGAATGGTGGACAGTAATATATAGTAACCAAATGGTGGACAGTAATGTATAGTAACCGAATGGTGGACAGTAATGTATAGTAACCAAATGGTGGACAGTAATGTACAGTAACCGAATGGTGGGTAGTAATTGGGGATGAGCTTCGAGTTCGAGTCGAACTGAAGAAGGGCCCATCAATTCTTCAAGGAGAACCTCAAACCTGGGCCCATCGATTACTTGAAGGAGACTCAGTTCAGACTCATTCCTTATCTTCCTTCTTTGAAGTTATGGCTCAGCTTTATGAAGATCCCCAGTGGACTGCTACAGCTGAGTCCGCTCTGTTTGCGCTCCAGCAAGGCCGCAGATCGGTCGAGGACTATGTCACGGACTTCAGATGCTGGAGCGCAGACACTCAATGGAACGATGCAGCCTTACGTCATCAATTCCGCATGGGTCTGTCCGAAGGACTGAAGGATGAGCTTGCTCGGATTGACATACCCGATACTCTGGAAGCTTTGATCACCCTGGCAATCCAGATCGATCGTTGTCTCCGTGAACGTCGATCAGAACGTTCCTGCCAGCAAAACCATCCAAATTGGATGACTGCAAGAGCTCCAGTTCCTGCCACCCACTACTTACCTCCGACCTGTGTGAACCCGGTCAGCTCAGTGCCCGATACCACCAAACCCATGCAGCTTGGGCTGATGCAACCTACCTTGCCCCCAGAAGAACAAGCATGTCATCACCAGCTGAATCTTTGCCTCTACTGCGGTGGAACTGGTAACTACATGTACAACTGCCCGGCCAAGACACGTATGTGTCCATCTTCTGTTCCTGCCAGTCTCTCTGCCTTGTCAGCTAACACAACCCACTTTCCTCTTCCTCTATCATTACAGCTCGAGGAAAGGATAATTCCAGTCAACACCATCATTGACTCTGGAGCATGCAGTTGCTTTGTTGATTCCACGTTTGCCTGCCAGCAAAACATTACTTTACGAGAGAAGACACATAGACTTTCCGTTTTCTTGGCCGATGGCTCCCGCATCAGTTCAGGGCAAGTTATTCAGGAGACCCTTCCTCTGCATGTCACCATTTTTTCCAAACATAAGGAGCTTCTAACTCTTGATGCCATCTCCTCCCCAATATTTATGATCATCCTAGGCATCCCCTGGCTCCAGTCTCATAATCCCCACATCGACTGGATTACCGGGGAAGTCAAGTTCCTGTCCTCTTATTGCCAAGAGCACTGCCTACATGAACTCTCCAAGTCTCCAGCCACCTTACTATGTATGGACACTGATCAGAACTCACTTCAATCTGTACCTGAGCCTTACCATGAGTTCATCAACGTTTTCAGTAAAAAAGGAGCAGACTCCCTTCCACCTCATCGCCCGTACGATTGCCCGATCAAACTTCTTCCTGGGGCCGAGATTCCTTTCGGGCGCACCTTTCCCTTATCAGAAAAGGAGCAAGAGGCACTAAAGGACTACATTAACGAAAACTTGAGTAAAGGATTCATCCGTCCCTCTACTTCCTCAGCTTGTGCCAGAATATTCTTTGTTACCAAAAAGGACCAGACCCTCCGCCCATGTGTGGATTATCAGGAACTTAAGACTACGGTCAAGAACCGCTACCCGTTGCCCCTGATACCTGAACTTTTTCAAAAGTTAAGATCCGCTGTTATCTTAACCAAACTTGATTTAAGGGGAGCTTACAACCTGGTCCGCATTCGGGCCGAGGATGAATGGAAGATGGCTTTCCGGACTCGGTTCGGGCACTATGAATACCTGGTCATGCCCTTCGGGTTATGTAACGCTCCAGCCACCTTCCAACATCTTATCAATGATGTATTCAGAGACTTCCATGACATCTTTGACATAGACAATTGTCTATTTAGATAATATTTTAATATTCTCTGGGTCACTTGATCAGAAACATGTTTGCAGAGTCTTAGACCGGCTTCGCCTGCACGGACTGTATGCAAAGGTAGAGAGGTGCGAATTTGAGCGATAGGACATTCAGTTTTTGGGCCTAGTAATCTCTCCAACCGGATTCAAAATGGACCCTCAGAAAGTGTCCACAGTACTTGACTGGCCAGAACCCTTGGATAAAAAGGGAGTACAACGCTTCATAGGCTTCGCAAACTTTTACAGGAAATTCATCAAGGGATTCTCCACTATAATCTCACCCATTACGCAACTGACCAAGCAGAACTCTCGTTTTCATTGGAGCCTGGAGGACGCCTTCGAAAGACTTAAAGGACTCTTCACTTCAGCTCCAATTCTCAGTCACCCTGACCCATCTTTAAAATATGATTTCGCGCAGTGATCTAATATCCTGGGAAGGATTTCCTCTAGGTAAAGTGTTGTTAAAAATATATTAACGTAAGACTAATATATTGCATAAGGTGCATAAGTGCATACACACTCAATAATAGAGTAATAAATTCATAAATACATAGCTGATACACATAAATAAATACTTTTACATAACTAGTGGGTGCTACCAAAAATACTGGTGAATCAAGTGCCAATAATAATTAATAAGTGCAATATATAGTGAATAGTCCAAAAATGAAAAAAAAATGGAAAGACTAGGTCCTCATGGATGGTTGAACTGTATTAGGAAGGGGGATATGGGCGTAGTCTAGCGGAGCAGACATGCATTGTTAGAGCTCCGCAGCGCTGAGGAGAGAAGAGAAGGACAAAGCGGAGCCTGCAGGCTCAAAAGGTATCCATTTGAACCTTTTTGCCCCAGGGTACAAACTGTGAAAGTTTGGGCAGGAAATATGATACTGGGAGGAAGCCGTGGCAGAAATAAAAATCACCTCACAAAGAGCTCACAGGCACTCACTGCAACTAAAGCAGCTCCAGTCACCTCACAATATACAGCATCAGGGCGCTCTCACAGACAGAAAATGTCACAGCAAGACTCTCCATTTGAGTCAGATACAGAACAAATCCTCTCACAAACTTCTCCACAAGCCTCCTCAGCATCCCCAGTAATATTATTACAATTTGAAAAGATGCTTCATAAGGCTTTAAAACAAACCTCAGACCAAATAACAAAAAGCCTAACCAAAGAAATAAGAGAGCACGGAAACCGCACCGCAGCCTTAGAAATAAAAATGGATGAAATTGAAATTACAACCCAAGAAAATATAACAGAATTGGAACAATTAAAAGAAGAGAATTTAATACTTCAAACTAAGCTCGAAGATTACGAAAATAGAGCCAGACGTTCAAACTTGCGCATAAGGGGAATACCTGAAACTGTGACAGACCTACAATCTACTATTACTGCTCTATTACAAGAACTAAAGCCAGATATCCCTATTGAACGTTTAGAACTGGACAGAGTACACAGAGCCCTCACAGCCAAAAAGAAAGATGGACCCCCACGTGATATAATCACAAAATTTCATTATTACAGAACGAAAGAACAAATACTAATTGCTGCAAGAGAAAAAAAGGAACTTAATTTTCAAGGACACAATTATCAAATTTTTGCTGACCTATCCCAACTTACTATTACTAAAAGACGATCCATGAAACCCCAACTAATGGAACTGCAACGCCACAACATTATGTATCAATGGGGCTTCCCCTTTTCAGTCAGATTTAACTACCAAGGTACAATTTACAGAAGCAGATCAGCAGATGAACTACAACAAACCCTTTTAAAATTAAATCTGACAGAACCCACAAGCAGCAACTCTCCCACACGCAGAAGAATGGCATCATCTTCACCTTCAAGCAGCACCCAGAAAATTTCAGAACAAAATGGGAATCATCATTCTCACAAAAGAGGCCGTTATGCCACATCATCCATGGACCAAGAAGATTCAATGGACTGACATCCTAATTTCTGATATCTCTTCATTTATTATACTAAGAGATGGTTCTCTATAAAAAACCTGTATTTATAACTGAATGTGACTGCATTCTGATAGTCACACACTGTGTGGGATCATGTTACATTCCAGTTATATTTCTTATTACTTCTGATTCATATAGCCTTAGAATATATAAGTGAAATAAGGAAATTCTTGTTCAGTTATATATTTTCAGGTAATAACAATAGATTTATTACTTTTTAGGACAAATATGTTCATTAATCCAGAAGTAATGGAAGCTTTTTTTTTCTTTTCTTAAAACAAATATATTATTACCTAACTAGTTCCTAGAACTATGTTTTTGTTTATTCTAATCTGAAGCAATACAACCTCAATTTTATGAGTTAACAATTCTAAACAGTTACATATGAATAAAATATGTAATTGTTTACTCTAAAAGGGTTAAAATCCCAAAATAATTCAAACTATCTTCATCAATACCAAAGTTATTAACAGTACCTTTCTAACTGAATTATTTAGCCTAGGGCAAGACTAACCATATACAACCACCCTGGAATAAATAATTTCAACAAAAAACATATTCTGCACTCCAATTAATGAATCATCATTTTGATGTCTTTTAACATAGCACTTCTCTCCTGTAAGCGGAAGATCTGTGTACCCCCATTAGCCCTCCTCATTCTCCCAACCATATTATGTGGGAGTGTGACGAAGGCACTTATTCCCCTGAGAGAGATATTTATTCTCTTTCACGGGTAAATTGTGATTACTTGCAAAAAATAATTTATACAATGTATCATCTAATCTCATATGTTTTTTGTTTACTCTTTACTCCAGAATTCACTGGTTTCTTTTCTATCTTTTCATCTCTTCAGTCCACACAGGTTGATCTGCGCAGTCAGCTCTGCATAACAAAAAATAAGTCAAAACTATTTGATCTGTTGCCATGGCACCACTGAATATACTTTCCCTGAATGTTCAGGGAATAAATGTCCCTCAAAAAAGGACCAAAGCCTTCCGTACTTTCCATAACAAGAAGGCTCACATAGTATGCTTTGAAGGAATACATATCAATTAATAATACAACAGACATTTCCCCAATAACACTGTGGGAAGCTCATAAGCCTGTCTTGCGTGGTACAATACAAAGACAAATGGCACTATATAAACGGGAACGCAAAAATCTAGCAAAAAAACTAGAACTCAATTTTAATGCAGCCTACATATCATTCCAAGATAATCCATCTCAGAGTACAAAATCTCATCTGGAAAAATCTAGATTGGAATACGATCTATTTCTCACTGAGTCAGTTGATAAATCCCTCAAACGCTCCAAACACAATTTCTACATGAATACAAACAAACCAGGTACATATTTGGCTCGGGCATTAAATTCAACCAACAAATCTTTCAAACCAATACGTTTGAAATTATCAAAAAATGTTTATACTTGTAATCCAGTTAAAATAGTCCATAAATTTCACTCACATCTTGCAACTTTATACAAGACAAACAATGAATTTAATCCTACAGAGGCTGAATCCTTCTTCTCAAAAATAACCTTACCTGAGTTGTCTCAGAATCAAAAAAGCAGTTTGGATGAGCCTATAACTATAGATGAAGTTGCTAACGCCATAAAAGACCTAAAACTTAACAAAAGACCAGGCCCAGACGGCTACTCGGCTTTATACTATAAAACATTCTCAGAAATACTCTCTCCCATTCTCACTGAAACTTTTAACAAACTTCTAGAAGGACATTCTTTTCGGCAAGAAACACTAATGGCAATTGTTTGTATGATCCCAAAACCCCTTTCTGATGATACTTTCTGTGTGAATTATCGGCCTATCTCTCTGTTAAACCTTGATATTAAATTTTTAGCAAAAATAATAGCAAAACGCCTCAATAGCATTATAGGAAAATTAATACATAGAGATCAAGTAGACTTCATGCCAAATAGACAGGCAGGTGATAATATACGCAGGGCAGTGTTATTGGCACATATTGCTAAAAAACGGAAAATCCCTTTGTTTTCTATCTCTCGATATTAAGAGGGCATTTGACACAGTATCCTGGCAATATATGCAATATTCATTACAAAAATGGGGTTTTGGACCCCACTTTTTAACATGGATCAAAGCATTATATAATAAACCCAAAGCCTATATAAAATATGCTGGATACAAATCTGATGCCTTTAATATCGAAAGAGGTACCCGACAGGGTTGCCCATTATCTCCCTTATTATTTGCCCTTATACTCGAACCCATGGCCCAATACATCAGAACAAACCAAACTATAACTGGCATTGAAGTAGGAGGTATTACACACAAATTATGTATATTTGCAGACTATATATTACTTTTTCTATCATCACCACAGGTCTCTGGTCCTAACTTAATACCAGCTCTTGATGGATTTGCAGCCTTATCCGGCCTTATGATTAATCCTAAGAAATGCCTAGTGCTTAATATTTCGCTCACAAACATGGAATTGATCCCAGCTAGGGCTGCACTCCCATTCACATGGGCAGAAAAATCAATCCCATATCTTGGAATTCATTTAACAGCATCTCATTCTGACTTATTCTCAACCAATTATCCTCCTGTATTAAGACAGATCACAAATCTAATAAAACAATGGTCGCAACTTCCTTTATCCTGGATAGGGAAGATTAATGCAATCAAAATGACTATTCTACCCAAATTGCTTTATCTATTCAGAGTCCTCCCTATTCCAATTCCTTCCTATTTTTTGAGAATAGTACAAAAAAAGCAACTTTGTTTATATGGGGCTCTTCTAAACCACGTATACCTATACACACACTACATCTTCCCAAAAATAAAGGAGGCCTGGGATACCCTAATTTTACTAACTACTACAGAGCAGCGCATTTGGCCAGTCTGTCCTAATACCATGTAAAACAGGAAATCCCATTATGGGTATTTATAGAGGCTTCAGAAAATGACCCTCTATTAATATCAAACTTATTATGGCTTGATCCTAAAGACCGCTTTAAAATTCATAATCCCATAACTAAACACTTCTTATCTCTCTGGGATAAACTAAAAACCAAATATCAGTTACAATCTCCACACAATCCTCTCCTTTCTTTTATCAGAAATCTGGCCTTTTATCCGGCATGGATCTACCCAAATTCTTTTAAAGCTTGGACAACATCAGGCATTCAGACACTAAATGACTTCATAGCATCTAAATCATTCCTTTCATTCCCATCGCTTAGAGAAAAATATGATCTACCAAACTCTGAGATATTTAGATATCTCCAAATCAAAAATTTCTATACACCATTCCTAAAGGGGGATACACCATTATCCCAATTATCCATTTTTGAATCAATCTGTACAAAAGATCCATTTGCTAAAGGTACAATTTCATCACTTTATAATCAATTATATGGAGTAGTAAATCTTAATAGACCCTCTTACGTTCAGAGGTGGGAGGAGGACCTGGGACGAACTTTAGAAGACACGCACTGGTCTAACATATATGGCTCACATCTAAGTCATCTTCACCCAACATCTTAGCACTGGAGTCAAATTATAAAGTCCTAACTCGCTGGTACCTTGTACCCGCTAGAGTGGCAAAATATTCACCTAATACCTCAGCTCTTTGTTTTCGAGGATGCCCAGAAATAGGCACACATTTACACATATGGTGGACGTGCCCAGTAATCCAAACCTTCTGGAAGGAAGTCTTCGTGATTGCATCTAAAATATTTAAAAAAATAATACAACCAGATCCATATAGAACTTTACTTAATCTAAAACCGGAATGGTTAACACTCTCTCAATTCAAACTTATGATCCAACTAATAATGGCTGCAAAACAAACAGTGGCCAAGGCATGGAAATCTCCTACATTGGTACTAGCAGAAACAATTCACAGAATGAATAATACAATGTCCCATGCTAAGATGGTAGCCATCGATCAAAATCAAATTCCAAAATTTGAAAAACTTTGGCATCCTTGGATAAAACAACAGTTCCTGTCAAATTTCAATGACTCTGTCCTGTTGCCATGGTAACAGATTAAATGACTTATAGAGACACCCATTCTAAGGCTTCAAAGAGAACTAAAAAGAATAATAAACTGATGAGCGGGACAACCTTGTGGACCATACCTCTGCCTTTCTACCCTTTTTCTTCTTTCTCTTTCTTTTTCTCCACCTTACGATTAAAGCTCATTATCAGAATTTACTTGACCTATATACACTCTACCTGTAAACAATATGTATAGTAGGTATAAATCATTTAAATACCTACAAAAGTAACTAAGGAAATGATATATATCTTTAATTTAGGTTTACGTGAACCCAATGTTTAATATTTGAAATTTCATGATATTTACCTATATAAACCCTACTGTAAAATAATGAGCTTACTTTATAGATCCTTGTAAATTGCTTTATGTATCTTTATAATATTGTATACTCAATAAACTTCTTTTGACAAGGAACTGTATTAGGAAGTCCTGAATAGGGATATGGTATGCTTCCAATAGATGGTTTCTTAATAATAGAGCTCAGGTCCATAGATGTTGTCACTGCTGTATGTCGGTGCGGCAGACTGTGAGTTTCTCCTCTAGGATCCCCTGCTGTGATTTCTGGTCTGATACAAAGACCAGGAATCGCAGCAGGGGATCCTGGAGGAGAAACTCACAGTCTGCTGCACTGACATACGGCAGTGACAACATCTATGGACCTGAACTCTATTATTAAGAAACCATCTATTGGAAGGATACCATATCCCTATTCAGGACTTCCTAATACAGTTCAACCATCCATGAGGACCTAGTCTTTCCATTTTTTTCATTTTTGGACTATTCACTATATATTGCACTTATTAATTATTATTGGCACTTCATTCACCAGTATTTTTGGTAGCACCCACTAGTTATGTAAAAGTATTTATTTATGTGTATCAGCTATGTATTTATGAATGTATTACTCTATTATTGAGTGTGTATGCACTTATGCACCTTATGCAATATATTAGTTGTCTTTATGTATATGTGTCACTGTACACATTTCAGATTTTGCTGCATATATCTAGTTTTTATTTTATGATTTTATTATTTTTTTAAACGTTATTGATAGTGCGAAGGATACTTAACACTAGTGTAAGGTAAACAGGACTTCCACCATCAAAAGGCCAGTACAGATACCTGCTCATTCTTGCACACATTGCACTCATGCTAATATTCGTGAGCAAAGGACCAACAGAATGCCCGCAATGCCAGTTCGTCGCTCACGAGTGTGCGCGCATGTGCGCATTGGTGCGCGGGCGAGTGTGCGTGTGCGCTCGTGCACACACCAATTAGCACTTGCCGCCCAGTGGCCTATTTAAACTGCTCTGTTACTGCAAACAAGTGCTGGATGATCTTCAGCTCTCCCTGAACCACCACGTCCTGATCCTGTGTTCCTGTCTGTTTGTGTATGACCCGTCTCGTCTTGGACTTCCCCTCTGCTTGCTCCTTCACCTGTTACCTGGTATCCTGACTTCGGCCTGTTTATTGGACTTGATCTGCCTGCTGACTTGGTACCGCATTGCCTGGCTGTTACCCGACCTTGGCCTGCCCTCTGGACTTCCTTTTGCATGCTTATTCAGTGCCCTTCTGCCCGGTTGTTGCTGACTACTGCTCTTCTCCTGGTTCTGCTCCTGTCCATGCTCCGGTGCCCAGCTGCTTCCGCTTCCTTTTCCAAGGACCTTGGCTGCCAGCTCTACCCACCTTCAGAGGGGACATCACCAGCCAGCTACCCGACACTCATGCCACTCCTTGCCTTTACACTTTATGTTCCCACCTTCAGGAGTGTAGGTGGGAGGAGCAAGGGAGGCCTCCATCACATTCCAGTCTCCACCAGGTACGTGATAACTAGTCACTGACCCATCTTTGCCTTTCATTCTGGAAGTAGACGCTTCTGAAGTGGACGTGGGAGCGGTAATTTCCCAATGTCAGGGTAATAAAGACCTAATGCACCCCGTGGGATTTTTCTCTCGGAAACTCTCTCCTGCCTAAGGGAAATATGACGTTGGTGATCAAGAGCTACTCGCTGTCAAGGCAGCCTTGGAAGAATGGAGGTATCTGTTAGAGGGCGCTGTTCATCCGGTATTGATATATACCGATCACAAGAACTTAGAATACTTGGAATCCACTAAACGGCTGAAACCTCAACAAGCCTGTCTGGCCTTATTCTTCACCCATTTCTGTTTTCACATTATGTATCGGCCAGGATCAAAAAACGTTAAATCAGACGCATTGTCACGCATGTTCGACAACCCAAGAAAATTATCTGTGCCTGACACCATCCTGCCCACAAGCAACTTTTTACTCCTACAGATGGACCTCCTGTCTCTGATCAAGGAAGCATCCACAAGCTCTTCAAGTCCTGCAGGAATCACCTTAACACCTCAAGATGGATTATTTTTGAAAGGAAGCCAAATCTTTGTCCCTGAGAGTGTTTGAGTCAAAGTACTAACCTTGCTCCATGATCATCCTTTAGCAGGACACTTTGGGGTCCATAAGACCCTTGAACTCATGCAACACACGCTCTGGTGGCCCAACCTGAAGGAGTTCTGCAGTTCTGTCAGCTTGTGTCCTGTCTGCATCCAGAATAATACATCGAGAAACCGAGCCTGGGGGCTGCTAAAACCACTGCCTGTACCCGACAGACCTTGGAAAATGATCACCATGGACTTCATAGTCGAACTTCCATGTTCTGAGGGGTGTTCAGCCATTTTTGTGGTTGTGGACCGCTTATCCAAAATGGCCCATTTCATACCCTTAAAAGGAACCCCCTCTGCTGTGGAGACAGCCCGTGTATTTATTAAAGAAATTGTCAGATTACATGGGGTTCCTGCTAACATAGTATCTGACAGGGGGGTATAGTTCACCTCACGCTTCTGGAGGGCCCTGTGTGAGATCCTGAAGATCGAGTTAGCCCTGTCATCAGTCTATCACCCCCAGACTAACATGCAGACAGAGAGGACCAACCAGACTCTCGAACAATACATTAGATGTTTTACATCTTTTGTACAGGATGATTGGGTGTCCCTGCTGCCCCTAGTGAAATTTGCATATAACAATGCCAGCCACTCAGCCACTGTTCAGTCCCCCTTTTTTGCCAATGATGGGTTCCATTTATCTTTTTTGCCTAATTTTCTTCCAGGATCCCCAGTGCAGGTGGTTCAGGATACGGTGGAGTTTCTCAGCCACAACAACCGGGTGTTGCAAGAGGCAGTGTCCAAGGCCCAAGCAGACAGTAAGAGAACCATCAATCGGAAGAGAAGAGGGGAGCTGGATCTGTGATTTGGAGATCAGTTATGGCTGTCTACGAATAACATTAAGTTGACTTGTCCTTCTAAGAAGCTTGCACCTAAGTTCATAGGGCCCTTTCCAGTTATAAGGAAAATTAGTGAGGTTTCTTATGAACTATCTCTGCCTGATTCTCTTAAAATCCACCCGGTGTTCCATGTATCACTATTGAAAACCGCTGTGCCTGATCCTTTTCCTGATAGAGGTACCAGACCCCCTGAACCTGTTCTAGTGGATGGAAGTGAGGAATATGAAGTGGAGGCCATCTTCGATTGTAGGAAGAGATAGGGGCAAGTACAATATTTAATCAAGTGGAAAGGGTATGGTCCAGAAAACAACTCTTGGGAACCCGACAGCAACGTCCACGCTAAGCATTTAATTTGTGCCTTCTTTTCTGCCCATCCAGAAAAGAGAGGTTACTTAGACATCCGGAGGCTGCCCTTTGGGGGGGGCAATGTCAGGGACGTGCCAGTACTGACCATGAGCACATGCGTGTGCGCATGCGGGGCTCTCCCCAGACTATGCAACAGTGTGCGCCTAGTAGCATGCACCAGCGCTCTCCCCAGACGCGCATGTGCGTGATGGGTGCACGTGCGTGCTAGCGCTGTTTGGCACCAAAGAGTCTTTAAAGGTGTCTCAGCTACACTTGTGCAGCGCTGTTTTGTATGCAGCTCTGTACCAGAGTTACCTGTATCCATTTGCTGATTGCTGTTCTGACCCGGCTCCATCTGACTTCTCTACCTCCTCCAATCCTACCTGGCTTGCCTGACTCTGCCTTATCTCCGCAGTGACCCGTTGCCGACTCCTGCTTACCTTATTGACTCTGCTATTTGCCTGCTGCACTCATCTGCCTGATCTCCTGCCGAACCGGACTGTCTGACTCTGCCTTCTGCCTGCTGCCTTGTGTTGCTGTGTTCTGGGCTTCTCATCCAGCTCCAGTTGCCGCTGTTCCTGTATCACCTGCCATCCAGCCCGCTGACCCGCTTCTGCCTGCTGTCATCTGCAGTCAAACCATCCCTGGAGGATCTCCACCCTGTTCCTGTGCCAGCCACTGCAAGCTTCCATGAGGCACTCCTACCCACTGTGCTCTCCTGACCACTGTCCCCATTCCAGTGGCTCTTGAACCAGCGTTGTAAGATGGGTCTTCTCCTATGAGTCAGGCTCCACTACAAGGTACTTAACAGTATCCTGTGCACAGTGTGCAACTAAAGATAACTGCAGACAATTGCTGGTGTTCTCTTTCTAATAATACCTCAGTCAGGCAGCTGCAGTATTTTCAGTCAGTGTACTGTATCCTGTGCACAGTGTGCAACTAAAGCTAACTGCAGACAATTGCTGGTGTTCTCTTTCTAATAATACCACAGGCTGGCAGCTGCAGTATTTTCAGTCAGTGTACTATATCCTGTGCAGTGTGCAACTAAAGCTAACTGCAGACAATTGCTGGTGTTCTCTTTCTAATAATACTACAGGCAGGCAGGTGATTCAGCTAGCTGCAGTATAATCAGTATATATATACATCCCAGCTTTGTGCAGCTACATCTCACTGCAGGCCATTTCTTGTGTACCTATTCCAATACATCAAAGACAGTATGTTTGGAAGGCCAACAAGGAGAGGCAGACAGTCACAGACCAATAAAAGAGGGTAAGCAGGCTCTTTGTCTAAAGGCAACAGTGCTGGTTGTGGACACGGTGCATCCTCATGAGCACGTGGCTGCGGGGCATGCTTGTCCTTTTTCTCGGCAGCTGGCCATGTTGAGCCACAACATGCCGAAGAGTTGGTAGAATGGATGACCAAGTCGGCCTCATCCTCCTTATCCTCTGTCACCCAGGCTACCTTGGCTGCCAATGTAGATGCCAAAGCAGCCTATTCCTTGGACTCGAGGTCATCATCAGTTACTCCTTCCCTAGCCCCACTGGAGGAGTCCCCCGAACTGTTCGACCACAGTGTCGGGTACATGCTGCAGGAGGATGCGCAGCGTTTTGAAAGCTCCGATGATGGTACACAGTTTGAGGAAGGCAGTAACTTGAGCCCAGATAGAGTGGTTGCCCAAGAAGGACAACTAACTGGCAGTCATGTTCCCCCAGCTGCAGCATACTGCCAGGTTTGCTCCAGTGACAAGAAGGGAGGGGATGATGAGCTCACTGACTCTACGTGGGTGCCTGATAGGAGGGAGGAGGAGGAGGCAGAGGCGGCACATCTCTAATGAGGCAGGATGCCCTCCAGGGGCCAGCTTAAGGGCAGCCAACCGACTGCATCACACCGCAGAGCTCTGCAAGTGCAGGGCGCTGGTGACACCGCACATTATTCTGAAAGTTCTTTGGTGTGGGCCTTTTTTGAAACGTGTGCAGCAGATCGCACCATTGCTATTTGCAACATATGTCTGAAGCCTATCAAGCATGGACTAGACAGCAAGCGCTTGGGCACCACATGCTTAATCAGACATATGTCGAACTCCCATGCAATCCGTTGGCAACCCTTCCTAAAAGACCCACACCAAAGAATAAGGTGGACCTCTCCTTGCTTCTCCTCATCAGCTGGGATCTCCAACCCCACTATACCTTCAGTCCTCTCAGAAACCTGCACTGAGAGGAATGAAGGTGTAGAATTAGGTGTGCCACTGCCAAGTACTTGCGGGCAATCTGCTATCAGTACACCAACGTCCGATTCTAGCAGGCAGATTTCCCTACCCCAGTTGCTCCACCAGCAAAAGAAGTTGGCTCCCAGCCATCCACATGCCCAGTGGTTGAATGCTAGCTTGGCTAAATTGCTAGCACTTCAACTGCTGCTTTTTCAGTTGGTAGACTCTGCCCCCTTACGTGAGTTTGTGGAATGTGCGGTACCTCAGTGACAGGTTCCCAAACGCCACTTTTTTTCATGGAAGGTGATTCCGGCTCTCTACTGGCATGTGGAAGGCAATGTCCATGCCTCACTGGACAGGGTGGTCAGCGGTAAGGTGCATATTACCGCTGACTCATGGTCCAGCAGGCATGGACAAGGACGTTACCTACCTTTCATCGCTCACTGGGTGACTCTGCTGGCAGCTGGGAAGGATGCTGGACAGGGTGCAGTAGTGTTGGAGGTTGTTCTGCCACCACACCTCCAAAATTCTAATAGTGGTGATTCTGCCACACCTCTCTCCTCCACCCCCTCCTCTTCTTCTTCCTCCATGGCCTCTTCCTGTGCTTATTTGTCCTTGGAACCAGCGGTGCTCCGTAGGCGTTCAAGGGGGCACGCAGGTAAAAAGATGCCATGTGGTGCTTGAGCTGGTGTGCTTGGGGGGACAGGAGCCAAACTGGGGCAAAGATTCTTTCAGCTCTGCAGGGGCAGACTCAGAGGTGGTTGATGCCACGCTAGCTTAAGGCAGGAATGGTGGTTTGCGACAATGGCACCAACCTCCTCTCCACCCTCCGACAGGGACAACTGACCCATGTACCCTATTTGGCTTACGTCCTTAACTTGGTGGTGCAGCGGTTCTTGGGAAGGTACCCAGGCTTACAGGATGTCCTAAGGCAAGGCCAGGAATGTCTGTGTGCATTTCCGCCGGTCATATAATACCAGTGCTCGGCTGGCTGACCTCCAAAAGGAATTTACCCTGCCCAAGAGCCGCCTCATCTGTGACATGCCCACCAGGTGGAACTCAACATTGGCCATGCTGCAGCGGTTGCACACACAGCAGAGGGCCATCAATGAGTACCTGTGCGACTAAGGCACCAGGACAGGGTCAGGGGAGCTTGTTTTTTTCCCCACACCAGTGGGCCATGATCAGGGATGCATGCACTGTCCTGTTACCATTTGAGGAGGCCACAAGGATAGTGAGCAGTGATAGTGCATGCATCAGTGACACTGTCCCTCTTGTCCACCTGTTGGAGCACACGCTGCATGGAATAATGGACAGGGCACTTGAGGCAGAACAGAGGCAGGAAGAGGAGGACTTCCTTACCTCTCAAGGCCCCCTGTATCCAGACAGTGTTCCTGCGTGCCCGCCAATCACACAGGAGGAGGATGAGGAGGAGGAGGAGGAGGATTGTCTCAGCATGGAGGTGGGGCCTAGCACTCAGCATCAGCAGCAGTCTTCAAGGGATCATTTACAGTCCGAAGAAACCCATGGACTTGTACGTGGCTGGGAGGAGGTGGCTGAAGATCATGTCATCCTTAGTGACCAAGAGGACTCTGGACCGAATGCCTCAGCAAACCTACGCTGCATGGCCTCCCTGATCCTGCAAAGCCTGCGGAAGGATCCTCGTATTCGTGGTAACAAGGAAAGGGATCATTACTGGCTGGCAACCCTCCTTGATCCACGTTACAAAGGTAAGGTTGCAGACCTTATCATGCCATTGCAGAGGGAGCAGAGGATGAAACATTTTCGTGAGGCCTTGCAGAAAGGTTTGTGCAACACGTTTCCAGAGCCTGGGAGGTTACAATTTCCTAGTGCTCCTGGACAATGTGTTGCTGAGGCTTCGGTCAGTCACAGAAGGAGTGGTGGAGAAGGTGGCCATCTGACTGATGCGTTCAGACAATTTTTTAGTCCGCAGGCCCAAGGTATGATCGGTTCCAGCAACCATCGCCAGCGTCTGATTCACATGGTGCAGGAATACCTAGGGGCAAGATCAGACTTGGACACCTTTCCCACCGAAAATCCTCTAGGTTACTGGGTCTTGAGGATGGATCACTGGCCAGAGCTTGCACAGTATGCAATTGAGCTACTGGTCTATCCTGCATCCAGCTTTCTTTTGGAATGCACATTCAGTGCTGCTGGAGGCTTTGTAACCGATCACAGGGTGTGCCTGTCCACTGAATTGGTCGATCGACTGACCTTTTAATGTGAGATCCCTTCAAGGCTGCCTAAGCTGATGCTGAGTGACTATCCTGTCATGCTGAGTGACAATCCTCTTCCTCCTCAAAGTTCAGGCTGATAGCTTGTAAGAACATTTTTGGTTCTGGGCACCGCCACCAGTGGCTAAGGCCCAATTTTTCTGCTCCTGTGTAATTACAATTTTTGATGCAATACTTTGCAGCAGGGCTCATTCCTGCTCTCCAACTAGAGTATCTGTGAGGGGTTGCAGTGTTGTGGCACCAGCACCAGTGCCCAAGGCCCAATTTTTCTGCCCCTGTTTAATGGGGCGTGTAATTACAATTCTTGATCTAACTTTTCACAGCAGGGCCCGTTCCTGCACCCACCAAGAGTAACTGTGAGGCCTTACACCGCCACACTGTCCACCACCGAAGGCCCAAATTTCTGCAGCGTATATAGGGCAGGCCCCTACTTTTCAAATATCCAACTTACAAACTACTCCTACTTGCAAACGGGAGGAGACAACAGGAAGTGAGAGGAAATCTACCCCTAGGAAGGGAAATTTTCTCCTGTAAGAGTTCCTTGTTTCACTAAAAACCCCAAATTTTCAAAATCCAATTGTCATTGGGACAGAAACTGAGGTGAAATCTTCTGAACAGGTGCAGAGACAGCAAAACAAATGTTACAGGGGTGATAATCCTTCCCTATGATTTCCAAAAAGCTTAAAAATAGATTTTTTGGCTGGAGCTACACGTAAAGAATGTACCAGTTCAAAATTACAAACAGATTCTACTTAAAAACAAACCTATAGTCCCTGTCTTGTTTGCACTACTAAGAAATATGTTTTTTGACTTAATATCTACCTTAAATCACATTGCTAATTACACATGCAACTTGTGTGTTGCCTAAATACTGAAATTTGCACTTAAAACTGTAATTTTTTTAAACTTTTGTAAATGCCAGTAAAAACTTAGCTATGCGATAATTTTTTTTTTTTTTTAACAATAAGCTTTTATTAGTGCTTAAAGATGACATTAGTACAATCACATTAACATTTGTACATAGGTTTCATATGACAATGAATAATTGACTTCAATGGTAAAGTATTAACTTGTAAGACCACCAGGGTGGTTTCGTAACCAGCCTATTGTTACAATAATGACTTATTTGGAAATACTCTAGCTTTGTATAGAAAAAATCTGTTATTTATTCTAGAAAGGAGAGTAAATTTGTGGACCCCTGAGAGGTGTCCTCAGTTATATGTATAGTAATAGAGGTGAAGAGTAGAGAGAAGGAAAGAAAAATAAAATAAAAAGAAGAAAAATACTGGTAATTTTGTTTTTATATGTATAGAAAGTTTATCTCTGTGTGAAAGTTGTAAAAGAATCAGAATATTTAAAAATAATCCACGGTTGCCATATTTTTTGAATTTTTCTATATTCCCTTGTGTTGTTGCCCTAATCTCTTCCATTCCTTTAAGGAGATGTACTTCTTCCAGCCATTCTTTAATTGTAGGAGCGGTGGTGCTTCTCCAGTGTCTTTGTATCACTGTTTTGGCTGATGTGATTAAGAATCTGGTCAAAGAGTTTTTATACTTTCTTAGGGAGCAATTGGTGATATTTATGAGGCAGCAAGCATCGTCTAAATGAATTTTCGTTTTTCTAATATGTTTTATGATCTTGGTTACTTGGCTCCAAAAGGGTTTAATCAGATCACATTCCCACCAGATGTGGTATAAGGTGCCTTCTTCTCGGTTTCAGCGCCAACAATCCCCAGGTATTGTTGAAAACCACTTGTGTATTTTATTTGGTGTGATGTACCAATTTGTTAAAATTTTAAATGATGTTTCTTGCAATCTTACACTGATTGCACATTTGTGTGCAAACACACATGTTTGTAGCCATTGATCTTTTGTAAAGGATTTGTTTAGGGTTGATTCCCAGAAGGTTTTGTGTCTATTAGGTTCCTGTAGATCACTGGACTGCAACCAAGTATATGTTAAGGAGATATTCTTAGTAGTTGTAGTGGCTGAAAGGCATATAATTTCAAAAGGTGTTAATGATTTAAGAAAATGTTTTTGTTTTTGAGTATTCATAATGAATTCATGTATTTGTTGGTATTCCTTGGGTTATAGAGGTGTTTGTCCTAATTCTTTTTGTAATTCTGATAGGGGTTTAATTTTATTATTCTTTAAACAATGTGCTACTAGAAGTGGTGTGTTTCTGTTGTAAAGCGATTGGATAGAACCATCCATTCCCGGTAAAAAAATCGGGATTTGTTGTCAAGGGGGTTAGTGGTCCTAGTGATGAGGTAAGAGAATGCTTTTGATTAATTGTTTGTAATTTTTTTATGGTGGCCCCTATGAGAGGATGTTGTTTCAGTTGTTTGGGGCACAGATTCCAGGGTATCCATGGTGTATGTGATGTCGGAATAGGTCCCATGTAATTCTCCAGTCCCACCCAATCTTTATTCTCTTTGTGGCATGTCCAATCTATGATTCTAGTTAGGTGTGTGGCTAAATAATAATTTTTAAAATTAGGAAAACCCATGCCTTCGTTTTGGTTATTCATAGTTAGTAGGTTTAGACTAATTCTGGGTTTTTTGGTGGCCCAAAGGAATTTTCTTAGCAGGATATTTAAGGATTTAAAGAAGCTTGAAGGTAGTAATATGGGTATTGTTTGGAAAAGGTATAGTATTCTGGGTAGGACTGTCATTTTAATTATGGCTGCCCTACTGAACCATGAAAAATATTTAATTGTCCATTTCTCTAGGTCCTTGGTAATCTTTTGTAATAGTGGTTGAAAATTGGCTTTATACATCAAATCTAGTTTTGGAGTTAATTGTATTCCTAAGTAAGTGAGAGATGTTGTTTCCCATTTAAATTTGCAGTTGTTTTTTGTGTTGTTTAAAGTGGTTTCTGGAAGTGTCAGATTCAATGCCTCAGATTTTTTATAGTTAATTTTGAAGTTTGACATATAGCTGTATTGGGAGAATACGTTACATAGGCTAGGCATGGTGATGTGTGGTTGGGATATGAGGCTATGCGGTAAATTTTGGGTGTCGTGCCAGTAAATTTCAAGCTGGTAGGTTAACAACACTATCTAGGATGCATGCAAAGCCCCAATTTCACCCAATTAGACCTAGGCAATAATTATTTACTTTTTTATAGAAAGTTGGAGTTGGGCTTTAACTTCTTTCTAAACTGAGATTCCTCATCACTTCTTTGCTAAGCCGCACTCCTTTCATTTAACTGATGGGCACAGTGTCCACTATTATGACCTTATGCATTCTTTTTAACCTAACACTGGTTCCCTTTAAACTTGGAATCCTGAGGGTTTTTTTTTTCAAAACCATCTGTGCCATCTTATTAAACTGAACCCGAAAAGTCAATTTTTATTGTGTACAAATGATAGTTCTGAAAATTTGGTGGTCTCTTCATTTATATACCCTTTTAATAAAAATTCATATGTATAGATATAAATACTGTAACAAATATCTCAGAAAGAATTCATGAAAACCTTAGAAAAAAGACACTTTTACTTCTACAAATTAAGTATCTTCACAGGCAAAAATTAGCATGTTTATCTATCAATGAATTTATTTCAATCTTGTTATTAATTCATTTATTAAGTACATGACACATTGTAATTTTTTAGCTTCAGTCTGCATTAAAGTGTAAAGACAACTGAATGGCAAACACCTAGCCCTGTCATGGTTAAGTCTGTTATAATTGCAGGTATCCTCTGAAATAACTGCATAAGAAAACACCTTCCTGAGCCACCCCCATAGCAAAATGATTCAATGGGTCCCATTAACCTAATAAATATGCAAATTAGCCTAATTGATAATGACTTTTGCTGCTTCAGAACGAAAGAAGAAAAAAAAACTAAAATAAGAAAAAGAAATCTCTCAGCGGCGGCCGCTCTGGTAACAGAGAGAGAGGCAGTGAGATGGCTATCTTGTCAAATTAAAGGAAATTGAAATCTGATTAATTAAGGCTTGCGAAGATTTGCATTTGAAAGGGAAAAGGGGCCCCTTCAGAAAATGCAGAGAGCGGCTGTAAATCAAAGGGCGTGTTGGAGACTCCTGGGGAAGGCAGGAGTGGGATGAAAGAGCAGTGACTGATATTGTCAACTTGACTGAGCCGATCTGTCAGTCGGTCCAGGTTTTTTAACTCTTGTCCCGCAGCAACCTGTTCCCTTGGGAGCTGCTGACCTGAGACGCTGCGAAAAGTCATAACTTTCAGAAACTTTTCTAAAGCTGATTTGCAATTTGTATTCAATTAAATCCACAGGTCTGTTGGCTAAAAAAACTATGGCCATAAGATCTCTCACTTTTATCCTGGCCTTTTTTTACAGATGTCAAAGGACTTTGTACTGTTTCTCAAAATTCCTAGCAGATATGGGTCCAGCAGCAAACAGTAAGCACTTGGCTTGTAATGGCTTAAAGCCTAACTACAAGCATTTTATTTTGAAGAAAAAGAAGCCCCAGCTGTTGTTTAAAATAAAAAATAAAAAAAAGAAGCATTGGCTGCAATACTCGCCTCTTTGCTTTCACTGTGCCCTACATTAATCCCATTTCACAACAAAATATCCTAAGTCTTTTAGAGTTGTTGACACCCATCTCTATTCAACACTGAAGGCTGAGGACATACTGTGAGTGCAGGGCATCCTGGTCTTGTGGCACCCTGCATCAACATTTGCTTCACTGAGGATAGTCAACCACTTGGAGAAAGGTCCAAAGAGGAAAGCAACCCTACTATGTCAACTAGCTAGCTGGAAGACTCAAAAAAAGGAAAAGCACAGTGAGGTTGAGGAGGGTGTGGTGGTGGTGGGCAGGAGTAGGTGAGAGCACTGGGGGCAGTAGAGGTGATACCAGAGCATTGCATTAAACTGAACGATTTGGCTTTAATGCCTCCTCACCAACAGCACATAATTACTTCCTTTTTCCTTCCTACCACAACTTATTCATGTAGATTAAAGAAATATAACCCAGTGTAAGTTTTCTATCCTCTAATTTTAAGTTTAGACAAGGTTAAATGCTTTCTTCACCCCAATGTGACAATACTAGGCCAAACTCCAATCACTGTCATGTGGTGTGAGGCTACATACTGTTTTTTCCTCTGGTATTTTCAGGTCTTGCTGACTAAGCATAGTGATGGGAGAGTGTAGCAAAGGCGAGTATGTATAGTTGCAAAGGAAGCATTAAAGTGAACCTGTTGTATCAGCAAAGTACAAGTTTGCTTTAAAATCAACATCAAGATTTTTCATACCAAATATAAGCAAAAATATATGCGGGTTTTTCTATTTAAAGCTGAACTCCAGGAAAACTAAAAGTTCTTCCTTGCAAGAAATAAATGCTTGTTCATGCCTAGGAGTCCAGTTACTTACTTACCTGATCCTCTGCTCTTGCAGGTTCTTCAGATTGGTAGACTAGTCACTGCAGCCTCTTCTACCCTATGCTCTGGTGGGCTAACAACCTCTGACATCATTAAGAATGATGCAGGAACTATAGTGTCATATTGGACATGAGGACACCAAGGGACAGTACACTGACAGATCATAGGGGAGTGCCATCTGCCAGGGAAGTAGAGGATCAGGTAGGTAAAACTGCTTTTCCCACCCCTAGACAGATCTAAGCAGTTAACTCTTCTAATGCGGGCACAACGCCACTGCAATTTTAGTTTTCCTGAAGTTTTTCTTTAACCTCTTTCTGATAATATATGTACTTATGTTTTAGTTTTCCTCTAAAAGTTAGTACCTAAACATATGCACATGCTTTAAATTAAAGTGGAGGGCCACCCTGAAAAAAAATACACCAAAAATCCTAAAAAAAAAAAAAAAATTTGAAAAAAATAAATTTTAAACTTACCTAAACCCTTGTTGCTAGGAAGTCTTCCTAATCTGCCTCTTCCTTTTCCGCGGCGTCTTCTGCTCCTTGGTGAGTGGCCCCGTTGTCTTCTGGGAACTATGTGTGTTCCCAGAACACCACGGGGCCATTCACAGAGCGCTGCGCCGCTCGCGCGTGCGCAGTAGGAAACTGGCAGTGAAGCCGCAAGGCTCCACTGCCTGTTTCCCCTACCTAGGATGGTGGTGCCAGGACCCGAGAGCCGAGGAACGGGTCGGCCTCGGGCGGCCGACATAGCGGGCACCCAGGTCAGGTAAGTACTTATTTAAAGTCAGCAGCTACAGTGTTTATAGCTGCTGACTTTTTATTTTATTTTTTTTTTACTGCCAGAATCCCGCTTTAGGGCCGGGTTCACTAATGTGTGGCTGCGGTTTGCAGTCTGGGGTCCGGTGCATTTCTGTTTAATGGTCCATGTGCATTTCAGGTGCAAATTTTTGCCTGAATTCACACCTGAACCAGACCCAAAAATGCACAGGACCCTTTTTGAAAATGCGCCGCGGCTGCCCTCGACATGTGTGAACCGGCTCCATTGAGAGTCGGTCACAGTCACATGTCATGCGAATTGGATGCAGTTTAAAATGCATCCGATTTGCATATATGTGAACCCAGCCTAAGGATCACCCTGCTACCATTACCAGGCCATTGCTGACATAGTTGTTACATAGTTACATAGTTGCATAGTAGATGAGGTTGAAAAAAGACACAAGTTCATCAAGTCCAACCTATGTGTCTGATTATATGCCAGTATTACATTGTATATCCTTGTATGTTGCGGGCGTTCAGGTGCTTATCTAATAGTTTTTTGAAACTATCTATGCCCCCCGCTGAAACCACCTCCTGTGAATGGGAATTCCACATCCTTGCCGCTCTGACAGTAAAGAGCCCTCTCCATGTAGTTTAAGGTTAAACCTCTTTTCTTCTAATTTTAGTGAGTGGCCTTATGTCTTATTAAACTCCCTTCCGCAAAAAAGTTTTATCCCTATTGTGGGGTCAACAGTATGGTATTTGTAAATTTAAATCATATTCCCTCTCAACCATCTCTTCCCCAGAGAGAATAAGTTCAGTGCTCACAACCTTTCTTCATAACTAATATCCTCCAGACCCTTTATTAGCTTTGTACTCACTCAATTTCCAGTTCACCCTCCCTGAGGACTGGTGCCCAGAACTGGACAGCATAGTCCAGGTGAGGCTGGACCAATTTCTTGTAGAGTGGGAGAATTATCGCTTTATTCCTGGAGTTAATCCCCTTTTTAATGGATTTTATCCCGAATTATATCTTCTAGCAAGGTTTGTAGTTTAGGGAAGTTGGCTCTTTTGAAGTTCAGTGTCTTTGTGTTCCCCTTGTGTTTCCTATTTGTGTGATATATACTAAATCCAATTGACCTGTGATTGCTGTTTCCTAAATTGCCCCGTATTTCCACATCCGTGATCAGGTCTGTATTGTTGGTAATCAATAGATCTAGCAACGCCTTGTTTCTAGTTGGTGCATCTACCATCTTACCCATAAAATTGTCCTGCAAGACATTTAGGAACTGACGAGCCTTAGACGAATGTGTGGCTCCCTCCGCCAAGTCTATGTCTGGATAATTAAAATCCCCCATTATGATAACACTTCCCATCCTTGCTGCTAATCCAAATTGTGATAGGAGGTCTGCCTCCCCCTCCCCCTTCAGGTTAGGGGGCCTATAGCATACTCCCAGTATTATTTTCCCCTTAGCTTCATCCCTTTGGAGCTCTACCCATAAGGATTCCTCCTCCTCCCTAGCTCCCTTATTGATGTCATCTCTCACATTCACTTGTACATTATTCTTGATATATAGGCATACCCCTCACCATTTTTTACCCTCTCTATCCCTGCGATAAAGGGAACCCCCTTGAATGGTTACCAGCCTTCTGGCATTGGTGAACATGCCACGTAGTTTAGACCGGTTGCACACTGTCCTCTTATTGGGTGTTCCGAGATTGAAAATATCACTTGTTACTTTACTTACCTCGGGTTTATGTGCTTTAGTCAACCTACCACTAATGCCCCCAATACTACCCTCTGGAATATGTTCATTGCTGACTCCCTCTACCTCTGGATCTTCCCCCCCATTGCCTAGTTTAAAAACACCTCTAACTTTTTGGCCATCTTCATTCCCAGAAGATCTGCACCCTCCTCATTTAGGTACAGTCCATTCCTTCTATAGAACTGGTTACCGACTGAGAAGTCGGCCCAGTTTTCCAGGAACCCAAACCCCTCCTTACTACACCAGCTCCTCAGCCACTAGTTTACTTCCCTAATTTCCCTGTGCCTTTCTGGTGTGGCTCGAGGTACCAGAAGTATTCTTGAGAATACTACCTTGGAGGTCCTTTTCCTCAATTTAGCTCCTAAATCCCTAAAATCGTTCTTTTGTACACTCCATCCACCTCTGACTTTGTCATTGGTGCCAACGTGCACCATGACAGCCAGGTTTTCCGGCTGTGCCGAACCCGAGTGCCCGATAGACAGCATACAGTTCGGCGCTTCAGGTCTTTGTCACAGATTGCCCTGTCTGTCTTTCAAAGAATTGAGTCCCCTACCACCAGAATCTGTCTATCCTTTCCCTTCGCTTCCCCCCCACTCTCACTGGAGAGTTCTTCCCCTGGCAGCTAGGAGAGTCCCTCAGCTCCAGCAGTGCTGGTCTCTAAGCGGTTTCACCAATGTCACTCAATGGAGAGTACTTATTGGGATGCTCTAGCCTAGGATCGGCCTCCATGGCACTTCCCCCTCTTTCCTATTTGTTAACCATAAAGTGTCTTGGAATGCAATGCAATGATTCTCTGCAATAATCATTGAGGTTTTCTAAGGTCTCTTTCAGACAGGCGGTAATGTTTACCTCCCTCTTAAAAGCGATCTGCGTTGGATTGCTATTCAAAGGACAGTGCAGCAGTGCCCGACGAGTGTTCAAGATTTGCCAGTGCGACATCCTGATGCCTTTTTTGTTTTCTTTTTTCTACTTTTTAAAAAATTGGCAGAAGACAATTTTACATTGTGCTCCTGCACGGAAACTGCGAGCCTAGCTTTTGGTTTGCAGTTGCATCGCAGCCCCATTGATCTTAAAGCTTATTTCCATGTCTCCCGTCACTTTAAATAGTTTGTTTGGACCAAGCTGGTCCAAACAAATTATTTCCTTTACTAAATGCTGCAGTGTTTCTACCCACTGTATGCACTGCATGTAGCTTCAGCCTCGCCCTCCTGCTTGCATTACTGAGCAAATAGCATATGGATTCCAGGAAGTACATCAGTGGCGGCTGGTGGTCAAATTTTTTTTGGGAGGGGCGCAAAAAAACTGAAAAATACTGCCCCCCCCTCAATTGCAGCCTCACTGTGCCCATCAAATGCAGCCATTGTGCCCATCAAATGCAGCCACTGTGCCCATCAATTGCAGCAATTGTGGCCATCAAACGCAGCCACTGTGCCCATCAAATGCAGCCACTCGTGCTCATCATATGCAGCCACTCGTGCCCATCATATGCAGCCACTCATGCCCGTCATATGCAGCCACTCATGCCCGTCATATGCAGGCACTTGTGCCCGTCAAATGCAGCCACTTGTGCCCAATAAATCCAGCCAATTGTGCCCAATAAATCCAGCCACTTGTGCCTGTCAAATCCAGCCACTTGTGCCCAGTATTTGCAGCCACTTGTGCCCATCATATGCAGCTACTGTTCCCCCCGACCCCCCCCACTCACAGGCTCGCAGCTCTGGCAGCACCCCCAAACCCCCCCACATGCGTGGCTCTGACAGAGGGGACTTACCGCAGCAGCTCCTCTCCAATACACCAGAGCGGCGGTGACCTCCGCTCCAGCATGTCTCCTCCGCTCCTCTTCCTAAACGCCAGGCATCCAATAGGGTGGCCTGGCACTTTGGGCAATCAGGAAACAGGTCTGCCACCCTGCCTCCTGAATGGCAGGGATGAAGGTTAGTGTGAAAATAGCGAAAATATATTCTCTATCATCACACAATTGGGTGGGATCAGGGTGCACACTCTGCGCCCTGAGCCCACCCTATTTTAAAGCCTATTACAGCCTCTGGCTCTAATCAGTTGCTTCAAAAAGTACCACCCCCTCCCACCCCCGCCATGGGAATCCATGCATCCGGTGTCCTGAAAGGAGCCAGGCGTGTTGATGGGGGGGGCAGCGCTCGTGCGCCCACAGCGCACAGGCTGCCACTGAAGTACATACTACATGAATTACTCATTACTCAAGATGACTGTGGTTAGAAATGTTAGGGGGTGGTTTTTGAGACATGTATGGATGGGCAAGTTTGCTTTGAATATTAAAAATGTATTAAATGGTATTAAATGGTACCACTTTAAAACAAAATTTAAAAAAAAGGTTTTGGTTTTGCATACATTTTTTTGGAAAAACTGAATGCATGCAATAGAGCACTATTGGTGGGTGAAGTTTGCCTGCTGTCTCACCATACATTGGTCTAAGCTGCAAAGATAATTTTTGATCGCTTAGCCTTGCTGCTAAAAACTCCTGTGATGAATAGCTAAAGAGTAGAAATCGACCATTACCTGATGTAACTAATTGGTCCCTATAGTGTAACCTACACAAGCAAATTGTAGTAGTGATCAATCAAATGCAGTTAGAGCACTGTATAATAATGCATGATAACTTTTACTACGTGCTACTTGTGCAGCTTACACTAAAGGGACTCGTATATTTCATCTTGTTAGCAATCATTTGCTACGCATTGCGATTTTAGCAGAGCGATTAACTAAAAATTGTCTTTGTAAATCCAGCCATATAGTTAGAACTGCATAGTAGCATGAAGTAATGGTGTAGCACATAAAATTGCAACGTTGTGTAATCATATAGGATTCGTTGTACAACATGTTAACATGTAGATTACACCATAGGGAGCAATTTGTTCAACCATTTAGCACTCGCTACTGATTAATAATTCACAGATGAGTTTAGTGACATGATTGAACTGCTAAAAATCCTTAGAATGGATTCACAGCTATCTGTTGTAGTAACGCACAGTAAAATGTGTGTTTTATTGGGTGGTAGAATGACAAATGTTAGGGCATTTGCCTGTGCGCATTGTGCTGCCATCATTTTCAATGGCACCCCAGTGCCTGTGAATTTAGCTCATTACCATGCACAGATGAGGATACTCTGTGTGCTGTGTTGTGCTATGTTGGGAAAAAAAGTGTTCTGTCCTGATCTTTACAAAATATTAGCAATGCTCTTTATCTAATAGACTTGATAGGTAGCCTGACCACCATCTAAATGGTACACACAAAAAAGAAACTGAACAGATTCCCCCATCCACACATTCAATGTGGATGCAGGAATCCTCCCCGCTGTGCCATTATATTCGGACAGTGGGGGTACTACCCCAATTCACAGATCAGCACTGCAGCCTAATAACTGCGGCGCTGATCAAGGAGAAATATACCAACAAGAGTAGTGTAGAATGGATGTCCACAACTTTAACAATAACCTGCTAGGCCATCTCTCAAAACCCAGTTTCTCAAATAAATAAAAGAGATCACATCAAATAAAAAAATGTCATCCTTTTATTAACAAATAATATTAAATAACACAACATTCCGTAAAACAGAAACAGACAAATTTTGCTGGTCTTTAAAGGCACCAAACACATTTTAATATTTTACTGCAGAAAACCTCTAATTATAATAGGCCCCAGCTACAACACACTAGCTCAGAGACAATCCTAACTATGCACAGTGATTTCTACTTTCCATATTCTGAGTTAACTCATCATTAACAGTAATGCACACAAGGACACAATACTACCGATGAGTTTAACAAATTTTATTAGCCATGAATTTTACCACTTCCAAAGGCCAACAACCACCACAGCACACAAGAGTAAGCCCTTACCCTTGCGTGTCCCTCAACACCCTCAAGCCTCATTGCACCCCCATCTTGTAACCCTAAGAACCACATGTCAGTGCCTATGGCGTTGAGGTGGATGCCATCATCCCAAAGGTACTGTAAAGTTTCAACCTCGAAATGCCCGATCACTAATCCCCTGTTGAAAATCACAACAGTACCCACCTCCTTATTTACTTTGATATAAGCCTGCTTAATCTTCTCCACAGATCTGGCCAAACGCTGTGTTGTATGGCCAATGATATCTGGCCATACAATAGGCTTGTCTGAAAAAATTGTGCGGTGCCTCAAAAAGGTGAACTTAATATCACAAATCAGCTCACAAATGGTCCTAACTCTCAAATCATCCCCACCGACATGCAGCAGTATCAGGCAGTCTGTCTAGAACCCCTATGCAATGACCACGTGTTAAATACTGCAAGATACCCAGGTGCCTACCAATAGGCCTAACATCTGTTAGCCTAGCCCCCCAGAAAATGTATGAATGTCCTAGAATCCAAACAGGGAACACATTGCCACCTGTAAAGAAAAATAACAAAAAACAAACAAGTAATAAACTAGAAAAAAAAAGAGAAGAAGTAGACAGAAAAACACAATCCCAATGTGAAAGGAGTGAGAGGCAAAACGCTGACAAAATGATCTGCCGCAAGGCATTTCCTAAAAACAAAAATGTACTGGAACTTAAACAATGCCAACCCTTCCACATGCACAAGGAATGACCTTTCCAAGGCTGGGTGTACTGCAAGAAGTGCCCGGACTGCGCTGCACTGACCAGGCAAATGGAGGAGCCCTGAATGCTAAAAATTTGAATGTGCATACCTCTACCTGACTGATCGGTTTTTGACTGCCTGATCCATAAGCTAACTGAATCTGCCTTACAGGATACCTCCCAAGCCAGCAGACCCCTTGAATTCTTTTTGTAGGGCTAATGAAGAGCATCGAAAAAGGCATTTGCAAATGCTGTCTTAAAAAAACAAACCTTGTAACAGAAACACAAACCCTCCTGCGCACAAGTGAGTTACCAGATGGACTAAAAGTTCATGCTGGAAAATGCTTCCGACCTTGCTGCCCTCAAGGATAGGGAAGTCCTAGTGGTCAGAAAAACAAAAAGAAAAAGAGAGCGCACCAGCCTTGTGCATTATCCTTTAAAAGTATTTTTTATTAAAAATAAGGTAAAAATACTATTCACAAACATATGGTAAAAAGTTCGTAAATACAAACGTTCTCCAGATGACGACAATTAGTTGACTGACAAACAGACTCCAGATGGTACACAGGTGACATCAAGGGCCACTGCCGTCTGATGCGTTTCGAAGGGGTACCTTCTTCCTCAGAGCCTAGCCCAGGCTTTGAAGAAGAGGCTAGGCTCTAAAGAAGAAGGTACCCCTTTGAAACGCGTCAGCCGGCAGTGACCCTTGATGTCTCCTGTGTACCATCTGGAGTCTGTTTGTCAGTCTACTAATTGTCGTCATCTGGAGATCGTTTGTATTTACAAACTTTTTAACATATGTTTGTGAGTAGTATTTTTACCTTATTTTTAATAAAAAATACTTTTAAAGGAAAATGCACAAGGCTGGTGCGCCCTCTTTTTCTTCTTGTTTTTTAAACAAACCTTGTAACCTGATGAACTGAATAGACGGTGGTGTTCTTACTCCTACAAGCCCTCCTATAACCCCTCGTATCCCTCGTAGTCTTGGCAGCCCTGAAGTATGAAGAAAAGAGTAGACCAGCCAACTTGCGATTAATAGCTGACATCGACACTCCTTTTTCGAAAGTTCAGAGAGATGAAATAAAGGACAGCATAACTGATTTTCGGGCCTCATGGAATGACCCCGTTTGAAGCAATAACTCCAGCCAGTCCTGCTATACCTTGGGATAAGCATACCACGGCGCCTCACTTACTGAACATCAAATCCATCCTGCGGTGACTCCAAGGTAATTCCCCACAGCCAGTTGGGACAAGGAACCCTGTGTTGCTCCACTTCCTTGTCAACTCCAAGGGCCTGTCCCACTGAAAGCAAGACAAAGCATCAGCAAAAGTGTTATCAACCCCAGGGAGGTGTACAGCAGAAATGAAAGTATTCAACTGTAAGCCACACAAAACTAAATGATATTGATGCCATACCACCAGCTGCAAAGAGGCAGTGATAGGTTAATAGCCTGTAGTACACCAATGGTACAGGTACAGTGTCTTGCAAAAGTATTCACCCCATTTGGCATTTTTCGTGTTTTGTTGCCTCACAATCTGGAATTAACATGGATTGTTTGAGGATTTGCATCATTTAATTTACAGAACATGCCCACAACTTTTGAAGATGTTTTTTTATTTTTTTTTTTATTGTGAAGCAAACAAATAGGACAACATAACAGAAAAAGTAAATGTGCATAACTATTCACCCCCCCAAAGTCAATACTTTGTAGTGCCACCTTTTGCGGCTATCACAGCTTCAAGTCACTTTGGATAAGTCTCTATGAGCTTGCCACATCTTACCACTGGGATTTTTGCCCATTCCTCCTTGCAAAACTGCTCCAGTTCCTTCAAGTTGGATGGTTTGCGCTTATGAACAGTAATCTTTGAGTCTGACTACATTTTCTATTGGATTAAGGTCTGGGCTTTGACTAGGCCATTCCAACACATTTACATGTTTCCCCTTAAACCACTCAAGTGTTGCTTTAGCTGTGTGTTTGGGGTCATAGTCCTACTGGAAGGTGAACCTCCGTCCTAGCCTTAAATCACACACAGAGTGGTACAGGTTTTGCTCAAGAATAGGGATGAGCCGAACACCCCCCTGTTCGGTTCGCACCAGAACTTGCGAACAGGCAAAAAATTTGTTCGAACACGCGAACACCGTTAAAGTCTATGGGACACGAACATGAATAATCAAAAGTGCTAATTTTAAAGGATTATATGCAAGTTATTGTCATAAAGTGTTTGGGGACCCGGGTCCTGCCCCAGGGGACATGGATCAATGCAAAAAAAAGTTTTAAAAACGACCGTTTATTCGGGAGCAGTGATTTTAATAATGCTTAAAGTGAAACAAAAAAGTGTAATATCCCTTTAAATTTCGTACCTGGGGGGTGTCTTTAGTATGCCTGTAAAGGGGCGCATGTTTCCCGTGTGTAGAACAGTCTGACAGCAAAATGACATTTCAATGGAAAAAAAGTCATTTAAAACTACTCGCGGCTATTAATGAATTGCCGGTCCGACAATACACATAAAAGTTCATTGATAAAAACGGCATAGGAATTCCCCACAGGGGAACCCCAAACCAAAATTTTTTTTAAAAAATGACGTGGGGGTCCCCCTAAATTCCCTACCAGGCCCTTCAGGTCTGGTATGGATATTAAGGGGAACCCTGGCCAAAGTAAAAAAAAAAAATTGGCGTGGGGTCCCCCTCAAAATCTGTACCTGACCGTTCAGGTCTGGTATGGATTTTCAAGGGGAACCCCGCGCCAATTTTTTTTTAAAAAAATGGCGTGCGGTCCCCCCAAAAATCCATACCAGACCCTTATCCGAGCACGCAACCTGGCAGGCCGCAGGAAAAGAGGGGGCGAGAGAGCGCCCCCCCCTCCTGAACCGTACCAGTCCACATGCCCTCAACATTGGGAGGGTGCTTTGGGGTAGCCCCCCAAAACACCTTGTCCCCATGTTGATGGGGACAAGGGCCTCATCCCCACAACCCTTGCCCGGTGGTTGTGGGGGTCTGCTTGCGGGGGGCTTATCGGAATTTGGAAGCCACCTTTAACAAGGGGACCCTCAGATCCCGGCCCTCCCCTCTGTGTGAAATGGTAAGGGGGTACAAAAGTACCCCTACCATTTCACAAAAAAAGTGTCAAAAATGTTAAAAATGACAAGAGACAGTTTTTAACAATTCCTTTATTTAAATTCTTCTACTTTCTTCTATCTTCTATCTTCTTTCTTCTTTCTTCTATCTTCCTTCGGTTTCTTCCTCCATCTTCTTCTTCTTCTGGTTCTTCTGGTTCTTCCTCCGGTGTTCTCGTCCGAAGGAAGATAGAAGATAGAAGAAAGAAAATAGAAGTAAGAAGATAGAAGAAAGAAGAAAGAAGATAGAAGATAGAAGAAGCATTTAAATAAAGGAATTGTCAAAAACTGTCTCTTGTCATTTTTAACATTTTTGACACTTTTTTTGTGAAATGGTAGGGGTACCCCTTACCATTTCACACAGGGGGGAGGGCCAGGATCTGGGGGTCCCCTTGTTATAGGGGGCTTCCAGATTCTGATAAGCCCCCCACCCGCAGACCCCCACAACCACCGGTCAAGGGTTGTGGGGATGAGGCCCTTGTCCCCATCAACATGGGGACAAGGTGTTTTGGGGGGCTCTGAAGGGCCTGGTATGGAATTTAGGGGACCCCCCACATAATTTTTTTTTTTTATTTTGGTTCGGGGTTCCCCGTGGGGAATTTCCATGCCTTTTTTATCAATGAACTATTATGTGTATTGTCAGACCGGCAATTCATTAATAGCCGCGAGTAGTTTTAAATGACTTTTTTCCTTTGAAATGCCATTTTGCTGTCAGACTGTTTTAAGCATGGGAAACATGCGCCCCTTCACAGGCATACTATAGACACCCCCCAGGTGTGAAATTCAAAGGAATATTACACTTTTATTGTTTCACTTTAAGCATCATTAAAATCACTGCTCCCGAAAAAACGGCTGTTTTGAAAACTTTTTTTTGCATTGACCCTTGTCCCCTGGGGCAGGACCCAGGTCCCCAAACACTTTTTATGACAATACCATGCATACAAGCCTTTAAAATTAGCACTTTTGATTTCTCCCATAGACTTTTAATCGGTTTTCCGCGGCTTTCGAATTTGCCGCGAACACCCCAAATTGTTCGCTGTTCGGCGAACTGGCGAACAGTCTATGTTCGAGTCGAACATAAGTTCGACTCAAACTCGAAGCTCATCCCTACTCAAGAATATCCCTGTATTTAGTACCATTCATCTTTACCTCAACCCTGACCAGTTTCCCAGTCCCGACTGCTGAAAAACATCCCCACAGCATAATGCTGCCACCACCATGTTTTACTGTGGGGATGGTGTTCTTTGGGTGATGTGATGTGTTGGGTTTGCACCAGACATAGCGCTTTCTTTGTTGGTTTTCTTTGATGGCCAAAAAGTTCAATTTTAGTCTCATCAGACCAGAGCACCTTCTTCCATACATTTTGGGAGTCTTCCACTTGCCTTTTTGCAAACTCAAAACGTGCCATGTTTTTTGCTGAAAGTAATGGCTTTCTTCTGGCCACTCTGCCATAAAGTCCAACTCTATGGAGCGTATGGCTTACTGTCGTCCTATGTACAGATACTCCGTCTCTGCTGTGGAACTCTGCAGCACCTCCAGGGTTACCTTAGGTCTCTGTGCTGCCTCTCTGATGCCCTCCTTGCCCAGTCCGTGAGTTTTGGTTTGCGGCCGACTCTTGGCAGGTTTGCTGTTGTGCCATGTTCTGCTCCTAGGGATCATCAAAGATTTGGATATTTTTTTATAACCTAACCCTGACTTGTACTTCTCAACAACATTGTCCCTTACTTGTTTGGAGAGTTCCTTGGTCTTCATGGCAGTGTTTGGTTAGAGGTGCCTCTTGCTTAGGTGTTGCAGCCTCTGAAACCTTTCAAAAAGATGTGTATATGTAATGACAGATCATGTGACACTTAGATTGCACACAGGTGGACATCATTTCACTAATTATGTGACTTCTGAAGGTAATTGGTTGCACCAGAGCTTTTTATGGACTTCATAACAAAGGGGGTGAATACATACGCACATGCCAATTATCAGTTTTTTATTTCTGAAAAATAGTTTTATGTATATATATTTTTCTAATTTTACTTCACCAACTTAGACTATTGTGTTCTGATCCATCACATATAATTCAGATTAAAAAAACATTGAACTAAAGGCTGTAATGTAACAAAATAGGTAAAAAGCCAAGGGGGTGAATACTTTTGCAAGGCACTGTAAATTACACTTTCATGTTCCAGGAGGGGTCAAACTTCAACTGCCAGATTGACCAGAAAGAGCTCCAGAAGCACCGGACTTTTAAGAAATACAGTCTCCCTCCCATCATGATGTCTATGCGCTGCACTCCATTGACCCATGCAAAAGGCCCCATACCCAGTCAAACCAGCAGCTTTTGTGTAAAGCTCTAAACCAAAATTACTAATGGGTCCAGATAGCCATAAAGAGTGGCCATTGAGTGATTCTAGCAACCTGTGCCACACCTGTAAGTCATCTCTATGTTTCTTGGTCAGCCTTATAAAATGATTGACGATTTTGCCCCCTCGGTGGCCGCTAACAGCAATTGGAAAAATATTCTACCCATGGGCATGAGGCATTGGGCAAAATTTAACTTACCAAGTAATAACTGTAACTAGCAGAGCTTAATCTTGCGTTTTCCAATGGTCCCATAAATTTCCATTTTGAGGGCCATAAGTTTGTCCTCCAGCAAGTGATTATCCATGGCCCAGGAATCCAAAATGATGCCCAAAAAAGCTAAGGAATAAAACAGGGCTCTCCATCTTCTTAGGAGCTAATTGAATAGTAAAACATTCAGCAATATGTTGCAACATTGCATGCAATATGGCACATAGGTTAGAAGAAGATGGACCCGCACATAGGAAGTCATCCAAATAGTGAATGAATGAGTTTACTTCTGAAACATCCTGCACAACCCATTCGACAAAGGAACTGAACATTTTGAACAACGCACAAAATATAGAACAGTCCATGAGCAGGAATTGATCAACATAGTAAGTGAAAGCAGTCTGGGTGTACAGGCAGTAGGTGGAAAATCAATCCAAATCATCATTGACTGCCCCACCCTTCGGAAAGGAAAAGTGGTGAATCAAATGGAATTTATTTGGCTCCTTTTTGGTCATCACCCCCACGGGAGAGATGTCCAGATCCCTTAACGGCAAAGTCACAGAAGGGCTGCCCATGTGACCCATGGTCACTTCCTCCCTTAGTTTCTTAGAAACCACAGTCAGATTCTGTAAATTCGAGGCCACCTGGGGAATGAAAAAAAGGGATCAAGGGATGCGGAAACCATCTGAAAAATCCACCTCCAACAACAAGGCAGCCCCTCAGTGGGGATAACTATTTAGGAAAGGACACCCTCACCCCAGTCAGCCCCCTTATCTACAGAGGAGACCCTGGGGGGCTTTCTCAACAAGCCCCCCTCTTTCATTTGCCTCCCCTCTGATTTTCCTGGGAGCTGCTCACACTCGCTGATGGGGATGGCTTCAGGCTATGGCTTGATTTTATTGATTTTTACAAATTTGACTTGCCATATAAATTAGGAGTACCTTGTAAGTACATAATACATGTATCTGCAATTCTTTTTTTTTTAAAGGTAAATTTTTATTTGGTTTTGTGGTACAAAACAGACATACAAACACAAATACACATATTTCGAGCAAACATTGCTCATTGCAATACAGAGTGTAAGACAATGGTATACATTTGGCATATATGTTTTCATATTATACAGCTGCATATGTCTATTCAGTTTTTATTAAACTTGGTATCATTGACTGGAGTTTCTTTATTAGCTTTATATGGTAGGTGTAATAGTGTTTTCAGAGCTAGTCCACAGACCCCATATTTTGTGAAATTTTTTTGGGCATCCTCTGGCTTCGTATGTTAATTTGTATAATGGTATAGCCTGATTAGCCATGTTCAGCCAGAATGTTATCGTAGGTGGGGATTGTGATTTCCAATGAATAGTAATAGATTTTTTGGCGTAAAATAATACAATTCTCAGGAAAGTTTGCTTGTTTTTAGATATACTCTCGTCGTCCACATATCCTAGTAGGCATCTCAGGGGGTTGCAGATATTAGGCAGTTGATTCAAGGAACTGACAAAGGCAGTAACCCCTGACCAGAACCGCCTGATCTCGGTGCATTCCCACATCAAGTGGAAAAAGGTGGCCTCCACAATGCTGCATCTGGAGCACATTGCCGATGGTATTTTTCTGAGCTCTGTATAATAGTTTGGTTTGTATGACCCTGTCCCTGGAGGAGATGACAGAGGGGACCTGGAGGGGAAGTATGTCCTGCCAGATATCCTCCGTCAGCTCAGGGATATCAGATTTCCACTTAGTGAGCGTGTTACTGAGTCTGTGCGTTGTGGTGTGCAGTAGAGTTTTATAGTATGTGGAGATCAATTTGTCATGGGAAGGATCTATTAATAATTGCTCTAGCGGAGATAATCGAACCGTTATATTACGCAACCCAAACTGGGTGGTTGCTGTGTGGCGTATTTGCAAATAAAGAAAATAAGCTGTGCGTGGCAGCTGGTTGTCCTGGCGAAATTCCTCAAATGACCTGAACGTATTGTTTGAGAATAAATGCATTATGGTTTTTACCCCTTTTTTCGACCAGTATTCCCCATCTGTCCTACGGGCGAATTCCTGTAGATTTGGGTTCCCCCTTAATGGAGTATTTGGGGAGTAGGTATGGTGCTCAGTATCTGGCAGCATTTTAGTTAATTTAAGAATTCGTAGAGTCATTTCAAGGATTTTAGTGCTTTCCCTCCCTCTAATGCCCCGTACACACGGTCGGATTTTCCGATGGACATTGTCCGATCGGAGCGCGTTGTCGGAAATTCCGACCGTGTGTGGGCGCCATCGGACATTTTCCATCGGATTTTCCGACACACAAAGTTGGACAGCAGGAGATAAAATTTTCCGACAACAAAATCCGATCGCGTCAATTCCGACCGTGTGTGGCCTGTTCCGACGCACAAAGTGCCACGCATGCTCAGAAGAAATTCCGACACGGGACAGCTCGTTCTGGTAAACTTAGCGTTCGCAATAGATACAGCACTTTCGTCACGCTGCAATGTAAAAAATGGTTTAATACAGCGCACTCTCTTCTTCTTTATAATGTGACAAGAATTAAGTCGTTTTGATGCTCATATTCACACACACTTCTCACAAACTTTTTTCATTACTATTTATCGGGATTCCCTCAATATATTTTGATTTCTCACATCTGACAACATATTTTTTTTTTTTTTTTTACTTTAATGTAGAATCTTTTTTTGTGTTTCTCTTTTTATTTTTTATTTTTTTGGTGATTTTGATTTGTACTCCCGAAAATGTTTGTGTGTTTTTTGTGACAAGTTCCCACAACACCATTGATATGTTGTTCTATTTAATCTGTAGGAGGAGATTGTTTGGTGTTGTTGTCCCTTGTTAATTTCACATTGTACTTTAGAAATGTACCTGAATACTCACCAACAAACTGTCCTTTTTGGATGAAAACACACACAGGAGAGTAGAATTTACCTAAAAATATTTTATTAAGGGGTCACAACAAAGAGGGAGGCAACGCTGGAGAAACTGCAGAAGTGGGCGAAGCCTTGGACTCCCAGGGCAGACATCAATTATTTAAAAGCAAAATTGGTGGCCTGAGGAGTCCTTATCTAAGGGAGGGCAGTCTGGTCCAGAAGTCCCAGAGATCCGGAAAGCAGCAGATGACATCTGTGTCCCCAGGCTGTGGTCATACGAGAGACTGCGTCTTCTGTCAGACCAGACTGAACCCAGGGCAATCACTCTTTGGTCTTCCTTCCACGCTTCCTTCCAGCCTTTGGCTGTGGTGGTGGAGTTGTGGCAGCAGGAGGAGGAGGAGGAGGAGGAGGATGGTCCATCTCAATGACATCCGTCTTGGGTGTCAGTTCCCCACTCTCCCCCTTACGAAGGACTTTATAAATCAGGTCCTCAGAAATCTTGCGTTTACCCTCCTGCATGCCCTGCAATTTGGTGGCAGCCATGCAGGCAAAGGCCTCTTCAGGACTGGGGAAGGCTCTGAGGGACGCCGAAGCCTCCTGGATCAGCCTGTACGCTGAATCCTGCACAGGACTGGGAGTGGCCTTCCTGGCCCTTTTAAATGGCAGGTGGAGGGGAGGGACCTGAGACTCAGTCAGGCTGCGACTTGTCCCTGGCTTCTCTTGGCTGCCACTTAGCCCTGCCTCCTCCTGGCTGCCACTAATCCCCGCCTCCTCCTGACTGCCACATTCCACAGCCTCCTCCTGGCTGAGGTCTTCCTGTGTATGAAAAAGGGACATAGTTTTAGTATTGTTTTCATCAATCACACACAATTTTCACCTCCTGACTGCTGCAAATTCAATGTTAACAAATATAACAGACTATCCTTCTGAGCCCAGCATTTTGCATTCTTGTCCCAATTTTGGGTGCCCACTACTGTGTATTGATATGTAAAACACTTTCAAGCAGCAATTAGTGATCAATAATAACATCTAGTAAACATCATTTCTTTATTGCCCAGAAATCTGTAGAAGAATGCTATACCTGACTCCAGCTGGGCTCCTCCATTTCTTCCTGGCTGGAAGGCCCAGGTTGGACATCGGAAGCCTCAGCTGGGGTGGAAGGAAGAGTGGAAGGAAGAGTAGAGAGGGATTCCCTGACTTCAGTGTGGTCTGACAGAAATCGCAGTCTCTCATAGTACCACAGCCTGGGGACATAAACATCATCTGCTGCAGCTCCGGACCTCTGGGAATCTGTGACCTTCTTGCGCTCCCTAAGATAAGTGCTCCTCAGGCCACCAATTTTAGCTTTTAAATAAGGGATGGTTGCTGTGGGGACCACCGGCTTCACCAACTCCAGCAGTTTCTCCAGCGCTGCCTGCCTCTTCTGTTTGTGGTTATAGTGGGGGTGTCTGACCTGCCACAGACAGGGCAGCTCTCTGTACTTGTCAATAAACAGGGGCAGGAAATTGTGGTCGTTGAACCCATCCATTTTCTCTGCAAGACACAACACAAGACGAACCCTAATGTCAGGCCAAACTCCCCTAATCTTGTTACAATATAGGCTTCAATTTCAAAGCAGTATAGGCCCAAGTTTAGATCCTACCTTCGTTAGCACGATCGGCGTCTCCGATGCTCCTTCCTCCGCTCACAGATCGTACGTAAGACGCGCGCGTTACGATTTATACACACTGCGCATGCATATAACTCCGCCCGCCCCTGACGTTCTTTCTATTCTATTCCCCGCCCCTTTTTGTTCGGCGCAGTGGAGGAAGAGCACATGGCGGATAGACAGCAGGATCGTGCTAATTACAGCAACGAGGAGGAGGAGGAGGAGGAGGAGGAGGAAAGGCCGGAGCCTGATACGTCCCGATCCAGAAGGAGATTAAAGGACTCAAATATGTCCTTTGGGGAGATGTTGGAAATGGTGGACATCCTGAAGAAGGCCGACTATGATGGAAAGTATGGGCCTTACCCCAACCACAATGTCCGAAACGCCAAGATCATGGCGAAAGTGGTCAGGAGTCTGCACTGGAAATTCAGGGTACGACGATCGAAAGATCAGCTCAGGAAGCGGTGGTCGGACCTGAAATTACGAGAACATGAGCAGTACAGAAAGATCCGGAGAGTGCTGCAAAAAAGTAAGTAGTTGTGCTGTGTTCCTATTGTTCTTGTGTTTATTACGTTCGTGCTGCTCCATGTGCTTTTAGGAACTGTTGTACAGTTTAAAATGGCAACTTTCATGTTCATGGGCACATTATTCGTTCGGATCACACATTTTTTTCTCGGACTATAAAATACCATTGTTTAGCCCATATGCATTTGGCCACCGTTTTGAGGCCCTATACTTGTCTTCAAAGAATTGGGTTGTGTAGATGGCTTTGTTACTAGAATGAAATGCAAACTAGATTGTGTGTAAGAAGAGGACACTGAGCAGCTGTTTTCACATCTGGACACTGGAGCACTAGTGTGGGACCCCAGAACACCCTTTTTATTAGGGGGGGCCACACAGGTGCTCCAGTGTATACTATAGGGGGGTCTCCATCTGTGAAGCTTGTACAAAACAGGTAAAGTATTGCAGCTTGACAAAGGACACTAAAAAAGCTACATCTTGGAACTCTGCTAAAATAGACAATTGTACCCCACTTCCAAGCAATGTTTCATCTTTAGAGTTCTGCCATCAAATATCTGTGTGCTAATTATACCATTTTTGTTTTACATAGGGGAGAAAAGGCTCGGAGGACACCCCTCATCCGAGGAGACCAGAGCCCCCCCTCTGGAAGAAGGGGAAATCCCCCCCAACACAAGATGAGCAGGAGGAAGAAGACGTGGTGGAACTAGTCACCACAACAGGTGAGTGTCTGCGACCACAGGCTCAGATAAGAGATGGATGGCGGCATTTTTTTTAGACCTAATTTATTTTGGGTTTCCTTTCTTTTTAGGTGATCGTGAGGTGGTGGATGAAGATCCTTTCACATCCGAAAGTGCCCAGATCCTGATCGGGGAGATCATGGGGTGTAATTTACAATTGGAAAACATCAAGCAAAACATCAATGATGTTATTCCAAAATATAAAAACATCATTGATGTTTTGGGGCGAGTTTAAAGCCCCTCAAAATCACTTTCTTCTTTTGTCTGCTACAATGTGCGAAATGTTTTTGTGATTTTTCCCAAAGCCAAATTTGGAGGATGCACACAGTGTGTCAACATGTGCTATCTGCCATCATGGGAGATCAATGGACGCGTTTTGGGGGTGCAACCCCTTCCTCAATTATAAAGTAGCGGTGAGGAAGGGCTTTCTCCCCCAAAACACATCCCTTGATCCCCCGTGATGGCAGATAGCACATGTTGACATTGGGAAATTTGTGTGCATCTTCCAAATTTGGCTTTTCCAGGGGTGATTTCCCCCCATCTGAATGCAATATCAAACACAGTTCCTAAATACTCATGTCTGATATTGCCTTCAAGTTCTACCAAATGTGAACTTTGTAAGATCAAGATTTGTGTCTTTCTTGTGGGTTTTACACAGGCCTGTTTTCTATAAAATGCACATTTTGATTTTGGATAATGACACCACAAAAATTGTTATACAACAAACATGTTGGTTTGTCAGAAAAACCTTTGGTAAATGCTCATGTGATTGTGCTGGTATTAAAAAGATTGTTCATCAAGAATGTGTGGATTATTGTCTCAACGCTACAACACTTTTGGGGTGATGTAATTGTTGTTTGATGAGAAAATGGGGGTAATTTCCTAAGGGCAAATCCACTTTGCACTACAAGTGCAGTTTCAGTGCAGTTGCAAGTGCACTTGTAGTGAAAAGTGTCTTTGCATTTAGTAAATAACAGCCAACAGTGCTTTGTATAAGGTTACACAATCACGACATTTTCTGGACTCCACACATTTCTGTCAGGGTCAGCTAAAACAAACACAAGCAGTAAATGTCCACAAAGAAGAGCCTGGGGGGAGATGCCTGTCGAGAACTTGAGGTCCTGCAGGCTTCTCCCTGTTGCCAAATACCGCAAGGTAGCGACCAACCTCTGCTCCGGAGTGATGGCTTGCCTCATGCAGGTATCCTGCCTGCTGATATAGGGGGTCAGCGAAGCCAACAAACGGTGAAATATGGGGTCAGTCATCCTGAGAAAATTCCTGAAATCACCAGGATTATTCTCACGGATCTCACGGAGCAAAGGCATATGACAGAACTGGTCACGCTGAAGCAACCAATTCTTGGTCCATGAACTCCTCCTCGCCCTGTTCATGGACTGGACTTGTGTCAAGGTCAGGACCCCAACACCAAGCCCCCGCACAGCACGAACTGTACGAGGAGTATGCATACGAAACATGGCTAGAAAACGCTCGGCTGCTCAGAACGAAGTAACAGAACGCACTGAAGAACAGCAAGGCCTGTGAAGAGCGACCTGAAAAACAGCAACGAGCGGACAAGATCGCACAGAAAACTCCGATACGAACTGACTGCACGCACTGAAGAGCAAATACAAACCCACAAGCACAAACTGAACGGCAGAAAACGATCTGAAAGCCACGAGTCTGAAAAAGCGCGAATCGTCTCTCACCAAACTTTTACTAACACGAGATTAGCAAAAGGAGCCCAAAGGGTGCCTCGCTTGGTTCTGAACTGGCCTTTTCTAGTCTCGTCGTACGTGCTTGACGTCACCGCGTTCTTGGCGATCGGAAATTCCGACAACTTTGTGCGACCGTGTGTAGGCAAAACAAGTTTGAGCCAACATCCGTAGGAAAAAATCCGAGGATTTTGTTGTCGGAATGTCCGAACAAAGTCCGACCGTGTGTACGGGGCATAAGAGATAGACGGTGGACCAAATATTGTAGGGATTCGTACGAAGTGAGTATAGCTGCTTCTAGGGACGTAGCCGCATTGTTGGCTTCAGGGAAGAACCACCAATGGGCATGAACCAATTGTGCGTCTATGTAGTATGTCTGGAGACATGGTAGTGCCAATCCTCCCTCCAACACCGGCAGTTGAAGAGTATTTTTTGCAATTCTCACTGCTCCCCCCTTCCAAATCTCCTTAAATTTAGTTTTGGTGATATATACTGGTGAATTGCATAGGAGGTATAGGAAACGTGGGAGGAATATCATTTTAAAGATATTTATCCTAACCAATATCGTTAAGGGAAGATTGGTCCATGTCTTCAGTGTGGTTTTCATTCTGTTAATAAGTGGGTCTAGATTATATTTACTATAAGAGGACAGAGGATGTTGGATGATGACCCCCAGGTAACTGAAAGAGTCAACTATTTGTAACAGGCAAGAGGAAGGGGGTGTAAACACCGCCTCCTGATCTATTTTAAACATAAGGGATTTGTCCCAAATAACTTGAAACCCTGAGAAGAGGCCGAACTGTCGAATAATTTCCAGCAGGGTTGGGAGAGACGATTGGGGGTCCGCCAGGTATATTAACATGTCGTCAGCGTATAGAGATACTTTCTCTTCTAGGCCCCCAATCGTCAGTCCCTTTATTTCCCCACTGGATCTTATCAGTGCCGCCAGAGGTTCTATCGCAATTGCAAATAGCAACGGTGACAGGGGGCAACCCTGCCTAGTACCCCTTTTAATCAGGAATGGATCGGTTAATGATGTATTTATCCGCAGCCTAGCAGTAGGCTGTGAATATAATAGTTGAACCCACTTGATAAAGGTATTTCCAAACCCAAATTTCGCCAGGACTTCCAGCAAATAAGGCCATTCGACCGAGTCAAATGCCTTGTGCGCATCTAAGGCCAGCACCGCTCTAGTCCCTACAACATCATGGGTAGACTGCAAGTTTGTGAACAGTCTCCGTAAATTTATGGACGTTGATCGTCCTGGAATGAATCCAGTCTGATCCGCCCCAATAATGGTGGTGATAACTGAGTTCAATCTCCAGGCGAGCACCTTGGCTAAAATCTTGACGTCTGAGGTAATTAATGATATTGGTCTATATGACTCACACAGGAGGTGGTCTTTATGAGGCTTGGGGATGAGGACAATCAATGCCTCTGACATAGAGGGTGGTAACTGTCCTGTTTTTATAGCAAAATTATAAACTCTCAGTAAATGGGGTATCAAAAGTTCCTTGAATTGCATATACTATTCTATGGGGAAGCCATCCAGTCCCGGTGTTTTGTTTCTAGCAAAGGACTGTATGGCTTCTCCAATCTCCTCCTCTGTCAGAGGATCGTCAAGGAGTGAGGCCTGTTCTTCTTGGAGCCTTGGTAGCAATTAGGGATGAGCTTCGTGTTCGAGTCGAACCCATGTTCGACTCGAACATCGGCTGTTCGCCCGTTCGCCGAATTGCGAACGATATGGGCCGTTCGCGCCAAATTCGTGTGGCGCGTCACGGCCCATAATTCACTGCGGCATCGCAGTGCATTGCTTGCTGATGATTGGCCAAGCATGCACTATGACCCGCATGCTTGGCCAATCACAGCGCCGCCTGAACAGAGAGCCATAATTGGCCAAAGCCAAGGAGGCTTTGGCCAATTATGGCTCAGGGGATTTAGTACACGCCCCACACTATATAAGGCCGCCTACACGGCGGCCCTGTGTAGTGTGTGTTCCGGCGTTCATTGAGAGAGAGAGAGAGACAGACAGTGTCATTTGATTTGAGTTAGATAGATTAGGCAGAACAGTCAGTCAGTTAGCTGCACTTACAGTGTATTGTGTATATATATGCATCCCAGGTGTTGCATATATATATATATATATATATATATATACACTGTATTCAGTTTAGCTAGATCCGTTCCTGTTATCTTCTAGACTATTTACATTTAGTGCAGTGCGTCCTGCTCACAGTGTTCAGCTAGATCCATTCCTGTTATCTTCTAGACTAATTACATTTAGTGCAGTGCGTCCTGCTCACAGTGTTCAGCTAGATCCGTTCCTGTTATCTTCTAGACTATTTACATTTAGTGCAGTGCGTCCTGCTCACAGTGTTCAGCTAGATCCGTTCCTGTTATCTTCCTACTGACAGGCAGGCTTGTCTGGTTACAGTATATAAAGCTACCTGAAGAAAATTACTGGTGTTCTATTTGATCCTATTAGTACCACGGTCAGGCAGCTAGACTATTTACAGTTAGTACAGTGCGTCCTGCTCACAGTGTTCAGCTAGATCCGTTCCTGTTATCTTCCTACTGACAGGCAGGCTTGTCTGGTTACAGTATATAAAGCTACCTGAAGAAAATTACTGGTGTTCTATTTGATCCTATTAGTACCACGGTCAGGCAGCTAGACTATTTACATTTAGTACAGTGCGTCCTGCTCACAGTGTTCAGCTAGATCCGTTCCTGTTATCTTCCTACTGACAGGCAGGCTTGTCTGGTTACAGTATATAAAGCTACCTGAAGAAAATTACTGGTGTTCTATTTGATCCTATTAGTACCACGGTCAGGCAGCTAGACTATTTACATTTAGTACAGTGCGTCCTGCTCACAGTGTTCAGCTAGATCAGTTCCTGTTATCTTCCTACTGACAGGCAGGCTTGTCTGGTTATAGTATATAAAGCTACCTGAAGAAAATTACTGGTGTTCTATTTGATCCTATTAGTACCACGGTCAGGTAGCTAGACTATTTACATTTAGTACAGTGCGTCCTGCTCACAGTGTTCAGCTAGATCCGTTCCTGTTATCTTCCTACTGACAGGCAGGCTTGTCTGGTTACAGTATATAAAGCTACCTGAAGAAAATTACTGGTGTTATATTTGATCCTATTAGTACCACGGTCAGGCAGCTAGACTATTTACATTTAGTACAGTGCGTCCTGCTCACAGTGTTCAGCTAGATCCGTTCCTGTTATCTTCCTACTGACAGGCAGGCTTGTCTGGTTACAGTATATAAAGCTACCTGAAGAAAATTACTGGTGTTCTATCCCAGCTTAGTGCAGCTACAGGCCATTAGTATGTCTGGAAGGCCAAGAAGGAGAGGCAGACAGTCACAAGCCAATAAGAGAGGGCAAGCAGGCTCTGTGTCTAGTGCTGGTCGTGGAGACGGTGCATCCTCATCAGCCTGTGGCCATGGGACACGCTTGGCCTTTTTTTCGGCAGCTGGCCGTGTTGAGCCGCAACATGCGGAAGACTTGGTCGAGTGGATGACCAAGCCGTCCTTATCCTCCTCATCCTCTCTCACCCATGCCCAGGGTGCTTTGTCTGGCAAAGCAGCGGCCTCTTCCCTCAGCTCAATGTCATCAGTGACTCCTTCCCTAGCTCCACCATGTCCTCATGAGGATTCCCTCGAACTGTTTGACCACAGTGTTGGGTACATGCTCCAGGAGGATGCCCAGCGTTTGGAAGGCTCTGATGATGATACTGAGCTCGATGAAGGCAGTAACATGAGCACGGACAGAGGGGGTGCCCAAGAAGGACAGCAATCTGGCAGTCATGCTCCCCCTGCTGCAGCATACTGCCAGGTTTGCTCCAGTGATGAGGAGGGAGGGGATGATGAGGTCACTGACTCAACGTGGGTGCCTGATAGGAGAGGGGAGGAGGAGGAGGAGGAGGAGGAGGCGGCACATCACCAACGAGGCAGGATGCCCTCCAGGGGCCAGCCTAAAGGCAGCACATTGACTGCATCACACCCCAAAGCTCCACATGTGCAGGGCGCTGCAGTCTCTGCGCATTATTCAAAAAGTTCTTTGGTGTGGGCCTTTTTTGAGACGAGTGCATCAGATCGCACCGTTGCTATTTGCAACATATGTCTCAAGCGTATCTCACGTGGCCAAAACATCTCCCGCTTGGGTACCACATGCTTGACCAGACATATGTTGACCTGCCATGCAGTTCGTTGGCAAGCGTATCTAAAAGACCCACACCAAAGAACAAAGAGGATCTCTCCTGCAGTGAGAGGAATGAAGGTGTAGAATTAGGTGTGTCACAGCCAAGTACTTGTGGGCAATCTGCTTTTGGTACACCGACGTCAGATTGTACCAGGCAAATTTCCCTGCCCCAGCTGCTGCACCGCCGAAAGAAGTTTGCTCCCAGCCATCCACATGCCCAGCGGTTGAATGCTAGCTTGGCAAAATTGCTAGCACTTCAACTGCTGCCTTTTCAGTTGGTAGACTCTGCCCCCTTCCGTGAGTTTGTGGAATGTGCGGTTCCTCAGGGGCAGGTACCCAAACGCCACTTTTTCTCACGGAAGGCGATTCCGGCTCTCTACCGGCATGTGGAAGGCAATGTCCATGCCTCGCTGGACAGGGCGGTCAGCGGTAAGGTGCATATTACCGCTGACTCATGGTCCAGCAGGCATGGACAGGGACGTTACCTAAGTTTCACGGCACATTGGGTGACTCTGCTGGCAGCTGGGAAGGATGCAGGACAAGGTGCAGTAGTGTTGGAGGTTGTTCCGCCACCACGCCTCCAAAATGCTGATTGTGACACACCTCTCTCCTCCACCCCCTCCTCTTCTTCTTCCTCCATGGCCTCTTCCTCGGAACCAGCGGTGCTCCGTAGTCGTTCAAGGGGCTACGCAAGTACGTAGGCCAAAAGATGCCATGCGGTGCTTGAGCTGGTGTGCTTGGGGGACAGGAGCCACACTGGGGCAGAGGTTCTGTCAGCTCTGCAGGGGCAGGTTCAGAGGTGGTTGAGCCACGCCAACTTAAGGCAGGAATGGTGGTTTGCGACAATGGCACCAACCTCCTCTCTGCCCTCCGACAGGGACAAATGACCCATGTGCCCTGTTTGGCTCACGTCCTTAACTTGGTGGTGCAGCGGTTCTTGGGCAGGTACCCGGGCTTACAGGATGTCCTGAGGCAGGCCAGGAAAGTCTGTGTGCATTTCCGCCGGTCATATAATGCCAGTGCTCGGCTGACGGACCTCCAAAAGGAGTTTAACCTGCCCAAGAACCGCCTAATCTGTGACATGCCCACCAGGTGGAACTCAACGTTGGCCATGCTGCAGCGGCTGCACACGCAGCAGAGGGCCATCAATGAGTACCTGTGCGACTATGGCACCAGGACAGGGTCAGGGGAGCTTGTTTTTTTTTCCCCACGCCAGTGGGCCATGATCAGGGATGCATGCACTGTCCTGTCACCATTCGAGGAGGCCACGAGGATGGTGAGCAGTGACAGTGCATGCATCAGTGACACTGTCCCCCTTGTCCACCTGTTGGAGCACACGCTGCGTGGAATAATGGACAGGGCACTTGAGGCAGAACAGAGGCAGGAAGAGGAGGACTTCCTTAGCTCTCAAGGCCCCCTTTATCCAGACAGTGTTCCTGCGTGCCCGCCGATCACACAGGAAAAGGACGAGGAGGAGGAGGAGGAGGAAGATTGTGTCAGTATGGAGGTGGAGCCTGGCACTCAGCATCAGCAGCAGTCTTTAAGGGATCAGTCCCAAGAAACACATGGACTTGTACGTGGCTGGGGGGAGGTGGCTGCGGACCATGTCGTCCTTAGTGACCCAGAGGACTCCGGACCGAATGCCTCAGCAAACCTACGCTGCATGACCTCCCTGATCCTGCAAAGCCTGCGTAAGGATCCTCGTATTCGTGGTATCAAGGAGAAGGACCAATACTGGCTGGCAACCCTCCTTGATCCACGTTACAAGGGTAAGGTTGCGGACCTTATCTTGCCATCGCAGAGGGAGCAGAGAATGAAACATCTTCGGGAGGCCTTGCAGAAAGGTCTGTGCAATGCGTTCCCAGAGACTGGGAGGTTACAAACTCCTGTTTCTGGACAACGTGTTGCTGAGGCTTCGGTCAGTCAAAGAAGGAGCGGTGGAGAAGGTGGCCGTCTGACCGATGCGTTCAGACAATTTTTTGGTCCGCAGCCCCAAGGTATGATCGGTTCCAGCAACCATCGCCAGCGTCTGTTTTACATGGTGCAGGAATACCTAGGGGCAAGATCAGACTTGGACACCTTTCCCACCGAAAATCCTCTGGGTTACTGGGTCTTGAGGATGGATCACTGGCCAGAGCTTGCACAGTATGCAATTGAGCTACTGGCCTGTCCTGCATCCAGCGTTCTTTCGGAACGCACATTCAGTGCTGCTGGAGGCGTGGTAACCGATCACAGGGTGCGTCTGTCCACCGACTCGGTCGATCGGCTGACCTTCATAAAAATGAATCAGTCTTGGATCACCACCAGCTACCAAGCACCTGATGCTGATGTAACCAAATAATTTTTTTTGAAATCTCAGATCCCTTCAAAGACTGCCTATGCTGATGCTGAGTGACTATCCCTGAGTAATTATCCTCTTCCTCCTCAATCATCACGCTGATAGCTTGTAAGAACATTTTTGGTTCTGGGCGCCACCACCAGTGCCTAAGGCACAATTTTTCAGCCCCTGTTTAACAGGGGCGTGTAATTACAATTTTTGATGTAATACTTTGCAGCAGGGCTCGTTCCTGCATTCCAACTAGAGTGTCTGTGAGGGGTTGCAGTGTTGTGGCACCAGCACCAGTGCCTAAGGCCCAATTTTTCTGCCCCTGTCTAACAGGGGCGTGTAATTACAATTTTTGATGCAATATTTTGCAGCAGGGCTCATTCCTGCGTTCCAACTAGAGTGTCTGTGAGGGGTTGCAGTGTTGTGGCACCAGCACCAGTGCCTAAGGCCCAATTTTTCTGCCCCTGTCTAACAGGGGCGTGTAATTACAATTTTTGATGCAATATTTTGCAGCAGGGCTCATTCCTGCGTTCCAACTAGAGTGTCTGTGAGGGGTTGCAGTGTTGTGGCACCACAGCACCAGTGCCTAAGGCCTAATTTTTCAGCTCCTGTTCAACAGGGGCATGTAATTACAATTCTTGATCTAATATTTCACAGCAGGGCCCTGTGAGGGCTTACAGTGTTGTGGCCACAGCAACACCTAAGGCCCAAATTTCTGCTGAGTATATAGGGGAGGATCCTACTTTCAAACATCTAACTTACAAACGACTCCTACTTGCAAACGGAAGGAGACAACAGGAAGTGAGATGAAATCTACCCCTAGGAAGGGAAATTCTCTCCTGTAAGAGTTAATATGGGAAAACAATTTCTCCTTTCCACTGATGCTTTCCAATCCTTGTTCCACAAAAAACCCAAATTTTCAAAAAACATTTTTCATTGGGACAAAAAGTGAGGTGAAATCTTCTGAAGAGGAGGAAAGACAGCAAAACAAATGTCACAGGGGTGATAACCCTTCCCTATGTTTTCCAAAAAGCTTAAAAAAGATTTTTTGGCTGGAGCTAAACGCGTTAAAAATGTACCCGTTCAAAATTACAAAGAGATTCTACTTAACAACAAACCTACAGTCCCTGTCTTGTTTGCACCGCCTGTATACTGCTGTTCAGAGTATATAGGGCCTTTCCTTATTTTAATTTGGGTGCGGGGTTCCCCTTAATATCCATACAAGACCCAAAGGGCCTGGTAATGGACTGGGGGGTACCCATGCCGTTTGTCTCACTGATTTTCATCCATATTGCCATGACCCGACATGACATTAAACCCGCAAGCAGTTTTAAATGAGATTTTTTCCTTTAAAAATGACATTTGGTGCAGGGACTGTTCTAAACACGGGAAACACGCGTCACTTTACAGGCATACTATAGACACCCCCCAGGTACGATATTTAAAGGAATATTTCACTTTTTTTTTTTTACTTTAAGCATCATTAAAATCACTGCTCCCGAAAAAAACGGCCGTTTTTAAAAGTTTTTTTTGCATTGATACATGTCCCCTGGGGTAGGACCCGGGTCCCCAAACCCTTTTTAGGACAATACCATGCAAATTAGCCTTTAAAATGAGCACTTTTGATTTCGAACGTTCGAGTCCCATAGACGTCAATGGGGTTCTAACGTTCGTGCGAACTTTCGGTCCGTTCGCAGGTTCTGGTGCGAACCGAACCGGGGGGTGTTCGGCTCATCCCTAGTAGCAATATGCCGGCCAAGTAATCGTCCAGTTCTACAATAGTATAGTGAGCTTTGGTAGCATATAATGAAGAGTAAAATTTCAGAAAAGCATCGACTATTTCCCCACTCTGTTCCACCACTGTACCTATTGTATTCTTAATTCTTGGAATACTGCACGGTTGATAATCAGGCCAAGATAAATACGCTAATAAACGGCTATTTTTGTCTCCAAACTCAAAAATTCACTGGTTTTGATACAACAATTTCTTCTGAGTGCGCTCTAAAAGGACTAGATCCAGATCTCTGGATTTATGTTTCCAGGTATTATGTGTTGCTGGGGAGGGGGTGGTGGAGTAAGCAGCCTCGGCTGCCCTAAGATCCTTTTCCGCGTCCTTTAATTTGGCCTGCCCAATCGCCGCTGCAAAAATGCCACGCGTGGTGGCCTTGAAGGCATCCCAGGTCAATGGGACAGAGACACTTTGACGGTTACGTAACCAATATGCTTTCATTTCCACTGTGCCCTGATCCACCACCATCTGATCTGCTAGCCACAGTGGGCTCAGTCACCACATGCGGTATGAGGTGGGGGGGCCCAGGGCAAGATCCACCATTAAAGGGGAGTGGTCAGACACCGCCCTTGGGAGATATCTGGCCTCAGTCACCCTATTCAATAGCTCAGATGAAACCAAACATAGGTCTATTCGGGACAGAGTACCATGCGTTTCAGACTGACATGAGTACTCCCTCCCGTCTGCGTGCTTCCACCTCCAGGTCTCCACCAGATCAAATTGGGCCAAAAAAGAGCATAGGGGTGTGGGGGGCAATGTAGAACACTTGAACCTGTCTATGGAATTGTCAAGTACTGTGTTGAAGTCCCCTGCTATCAACAGAGGGCCTTCTGCTATTGCTAGGAGGGAACTCATTACCCGTTCGAAGAACAATTTAGTGAAGGGTGGTGGGACATATAGGCTTGTGACCGTATAAGGCTTACCCCATAATTCAAGTACCACAATAACAAAACATCCGTTAGGGTCAGTTTTAACATGTTTTATGGTGATAGGGGCCGATTTTGCTATAAGGATAGACGTGCCTCTGGCATACGTGGAGTAAGTAGAATGTATTGCATAGACAATTTTAGCTCTCTTTAAAGCCATTACTCTTGATCCCTGAAGGTGGGTTCCCTGGAGGAGGATCACGTGTGGACTGTGTCTTGCCAAATAATCAAACATCAGTGACCTTTTGACCTTAGAGTGAAGCCCCCTAACATTCCATGAAACTATACGGAGCATAGACATGCGTATAAACAATTCATAACTATTCGTGTCCATTTCTCATTGCCCGCCAGAACCCAGCCCTGGACGAGGTCCAGCGAGCCCTGAGAAATAGACCAAAACATAAGTATCTTTGATATGTTACCCATCAATCTATGAATCTCAATCCTAGATTGCAGAAACTGTAGAGCCAAAAAATCATTTTGAAAGTATGCATATACTATTGAACACCAGCGTTGTTTGTAGATAACCATAACGTTGTAGCAAAACCCCTCAAAGTATTCCCCAACAAGTTTTCCCCCCTCCCTAACCCTCACGGCTCTCATCCCCCAACATATGAGAGCTTTATTCCCATAACCAAACCTATTTGGCAGGAGGGCCATGGCTCAGACCCCTAGCCAACTAATCTCAAGAGACGTGGAAAGGTCCACAGCTCTGGGTCTCCATCCGCATTTGTCTGCACAAAGTAAAGAATGTGTGGTGTCTCTTGGCCTGAAAAATCATGGTGATAAAGAATAATAATAAGAATAATAGAAAAAGGAAAAATAAAAGTCAGGGAGGATGATAGGTTGCTGAGTGGCATCCGAGGGTAGCGTGAGAGATGTCTTCTTCTTCAGAGAGATGCAGGATTTATAGTCCCGTCTCGACCGCGTGTAGATGAGGATGTATTTTCTGTTTCTGGGGATGCAGGAAAGAAAGTCCCATAACAGCTGTGTGTGAACGGGATAAAGTAGAGGGAGCAAAGTGAACAAAACAGGAACAAGGCCCCTCCAGGTCTCCCCATTTCCTTGCCCTCATCATCTACCGGCAATGGGGTGTAGTGAAGGCAGCTAGGTGGGCTTCATGTAGAGTGAGGCACTACCGGGGGGGAGATCTCCTATCTTGGTTCCTGCGATTCGGATGTGCTAAGGTGTCCACCCATTGTGATGCCTCTCTGGGATCCGTAAAGAAATAGGCCTTGCCCTGGTAGATGATGCGCAAACGTGCAGGATATAACATGCCATATGGAAGGTGAAGCTCACGTAGCCTGCGTTTAATTGCCAGAAAAGTGGCTCTCTGCTTCTGCGTAGCTACGGAGAAATCTGGGAAAATGGTGATGTTATTGCCATTAAAGGAAACTTTGCCCCTCTCTCTAGCTACTCTGAGAATAGCCTCTCTGTCACGGAAGTGTAGCAGCTTTATAATCATGGCACGTGGTGGGGACCCAGGTGGTAGAGGGCGCATGGGGATTCTGTGTGCCCTTTCTATAGTGAACATTGGTGAAAAGGTGTTTGCCCCGAACTCATTCAACAGCCATCTTTCCATGAATGTTTCTGGTGTTTTGCCCTCAGCACCCTCTGGGAACCCCAAAAAGCGCAAATTGTTCCTTCTTAGGCGGTCTTCCATATCAGTGAGCTTATCTGTAGTGTATTCATGAGCCTGCCGCAGTTTCCTCATAGAACTTTGCAAGGGACGTGTCTCATCCTCCATGTCACTAATACGTTGCTCAGCATTAGTCAGTCTATGGCGAATATTGTGGACATCCTGTTTCAAAAAGGATAATTCTGTTTTGATGGTGTCCATTTGTGTGGTGAGAGATGCATGGCTGTGCTGGATGGCTGCCATAATCTGGGCTAGTGATGGCTCTGCAGGGCCTGCATCCTCTCTGTCTGCTCTGGGGGATTGAGGATCATGTCCCTCCGCAGGGGAGAATAAGAGAGGGTCTTCCGGGCTTAAGTTAGGGTGGGATCTTTGTGACTCACCCTTCCCCTTGAGCTGCTTATTCCAGGGTGTGGATGTGGAGGCTGCCTGCCGCTGTGTGTCTCCTTCATGCTGATCGGCACCATTTTGCTGCGGCCTGCATGGCGGTACCGACGGCCCGATTCCCGGGGCCTCCTCCATCGGTGGGATGTATTTGACCATCCCCCGGTGGTCTCAGTGCTCTCCGGGTGCTGTGGGGGTATATAGGACCCTTGGATGTCGGCCTGGATCGCAGGATTTGAGCAGGATATGTGCGGTGCGGACTTAGCTCAGGCTGAGCACGTCCTCACATCCCAGGTGCTGGCCACGCCCCCCGTATCTGCAATTCTTACCTGTCAATATGCCATTGTTGAATGTTCTAAGATGTTGTGATTCTTTACCATAGATCATACTACACTACTTGTAGAGTTTTCCCTGAACAAGGCTACCTTAGCCCTGAAATGAATTAGATATTTTCTCTACATGTATAAATTACAAATAAGCATAAAAGAGTATTGTAATGTATGATTTTTGCACTCGCTTTATTACTCTTAATATTATTTGTACGACCTTCTTCTCTTTTAATGGAATTGTAATTAAATGTATATATTTTATGACAATGTTGCTTTGAGACTTCAAAGTCCAATTCAGTGGGGGATTTTAACCCTTGATAAAATTGTGATTCAGGGATGTTGACCAATATCACAAAATAATCTCAAAACTCCTTTCTTACATACTGGATATGATGCTGAGCACGTGCACTCAACTTCTTTGGTTGACCATGACCAAGCCTGGTCTGAGTGGAACCTGTTCTGTTAAAGTGCTGTATGGTCTTGGCCACCATATTGCAGCTCAGTTTCAGGGTCTTGACAATCTTCTTATAGCTGAGCCCATCTTTATGTAGAGCAACAGTTCTTTTTTTCAGATCCTCAGAGTTCTTTGCCATGAGGTGCCATGTTGAACCTCCAGTGACCAGTATGAGAGAGTCACATGACATTGAGGAGGGAAAATGGCTAATTGGGCCCAATTTGGACATTTTCACTTAGGGTTGTACTCACTTTTGTTGTCAGCAGTTTAGACATTAATGGCTGTGTGTTGAGGTATTTTGAGAGGAAATTTACAGCAAATTTACACTGTTATACAAGTTGTACACTCACTACTTTACATTGTAGCAAAGTGTCATTTCTTCAGTGTTGTCACATGAAAAGATAGAATAAAATATTTACAAAAATGTGAGGGGTGTACTCACTTTTGTGAGATACTGTACACTATTTTGCAAAAAGTAATAGGACACCTGCCTTTACATGCACATGAACTATAATGGAATCCCAGTTAGTTCACACCACATGCAGTCCAGTGCATTTTTTTCGGCATCAAAAACGCATAGAATGTTGGTTATATGGTCTTTAATAGCATAGTTCACACCAGTGATTACAGTTCTATTGCGTACCAGTTCCATCAAAAAAGTAGAATCACCAGGGCATGTAAACTTTTGTTTAAGGTAATTTGGGTAGTTTCTGTTGTCATTATGATTTAAAAAGAGTAAACTGCTGATTGATAATAAATTGCTTCAGCCAAACACTAACCACAAGTGAAAGAAATGTTTTTGTGTTATCATTCATATTCTCTGAAAAATAGCCAAGAAATCATAAATTCTGCCAGGGTATGCAAACTTTTGAGCACAACTGTACTTACATACTATATATACGTGATCCTAAGTAAACAAGGCAGATTACCATTCTATCAGAAGGGAAGGCTTGGACCCTGTGTTCCTGCAAAGCAGGGACATGGATCCATGACTTCCCCTAGTAAAAACACCTCCCATAGTACACAGAAAAACAGGCTAGGTACACAGTTAACCTTTTGATTACCTCTGATGTTCACCCTTTCCCAGCCAGTGTCATTAGTACAGTGACAGTGCATATTTGTTAGCACGGATCACTGTATTTGTGTCACTGGTCCCCAAAAAGTGTAATTTAGTGTAAGAATGTCTATCACAGTATTGCAGTCCCGTAATAAGCCACTGTTCACAGCCATTACTAGTAAAAAAATATAAAAATTATTAAAAATATCCCATAGTTTGTAGACCCTATAGATTTTGTGCAAATCAATCAATATACGCCTATTGGGATTTTTTTTGTAGCAGAAATGTGTAGCAGAATACATAAACATTGACCTAAATTTATGAAGAAATGTGATTTTTTTCACATTTTTTTATTGGATAGGTTTTTTTTTTTTAAATTGTCACTCTTTTTTTGTTTATAGCGCAAAAAATACAAAAACATAGACGATCAAATATCACCAAAAGAAAGCTCTATATGTGAAAAAAAGGAAATACATTTTGTTTGGGTACAGCGTCGCATGACCGCACAATTGTCAGTTAAATTAACCAGTATTAGTGTTGTATCTCAAAAAAATGGCTTGGTCAGATAAAACTTCTGGAGGTCAAGTTTAAAAAAAAACTGGGAAATCAGGTAAATCCCTGTGTTTTTTACCCTTGTTTGCATTTTTTTTCTCTTTTGATGAGCTTTCGTTTTACAATGTGCATTTTTGTGCCTTTGTAATTGTGTAGAAATCAATGGTGGCATGCAAATTATTATAAAGAAAAAAAGCAATAATTCCTTTATACTAAAACACAGGCCCATATAGTTCTTTTTCTTTCAAAGTTTTTAGTGAATTTTTAACAATGCGGTATCAAGTACATATATTGCATAGAGACAACAAAAGAAGAAAAATAAGAAACAATAATGCGACAATACCTATCTTAACAAAGGACTTTTCTAATATGCATAAAATGTGCACATGCAATGACTAAGTATTATGGCACCTCCAAAATTATTAAGATCCAATGAACCAATGGACTCCTTGGGAAGCCCCTTGGTACTTGGTCTATGCCAAGCCACGCTAAAGTTGCCCCAGTAGACCCCCCGGCACCCCTATTGGGATCAATCTGTGCCAGGGAAGCCCTCCTAAGGCCCCTGAAGCACGTCAAGGACTATTGACCATAAAGAGTACCCCAGAAAATAGGTGTAGTATCTTCGGTTGTACCATAGGCTCCTGAGGGAGGTTCTGACCTTTGGAAACGGGCGCCTTTGAATTGCAGTAACAGATTAGGTGAGATATCTGTTCGCAGACAAATTACATTAGGAAAATCCAGCAAACCAAAGCAGGAGAAAAGGAACAAAAAGCAAATAGAAGGGGGGGGAGGGGAAGGGGTCTGAGAGCCACTCAGCAAGCCTCACGAAGGAGCAATGTTGTTGACATTATCTTGGTTAATTTGTATCCCAGAGATGAGGGAGAGACCTATGTGGTTAGCCCAGGGTTCCCAGGTTGATTCAAACTGTGCCCTGGAGTTTAACAGGATACTGGTCAATTTCTCCTGAGACATCATCCAGGAGATTTTCCGCTTGGCGGCAATAAAAGAGACCTTGGGCTGTTTCCAGGCCTTAGCAATGGTTAGTTTGGCGCCTAGGAGAAGGAAATTGGTTAATTTGCGTGATCGTTAGAAACGCCTGGTATATTGGCATTCAAGAGGGCCATTGCGGGATTTATAGGGATCTGTTGCCCAGTTACTTTATGAATCAGAGCGAATATCCTCCTCCAGAAAGACCTAATTTTAGGGCATTCCCACCATATGTGGGCCATAGAGCCATTCAGTTCACAACCCCTGAAACACCGTGCATCCACAGAGGGGAACATGTGGGTTAATTTAGAAGGTGTGAGATACCACCTGGTCATCACTTTAATATTTGCTTCTATTAGGGAAATATTTTTAATCCTCTTATAGGCTCTGGAGAAGGATATCCGCCATTTGTCCAGGTCCCATTGGATTTGGAGATCTCTCTCCCAAACGGACACATATATATTTTGTCTGCCGTTTGCGCCAAAGATTGGTATATGACAGAAATTCCACCCCTCTGATTCGTGGCTTGACCTATCCATGATTCGTAAAGTGTGAACCTAGGTGGGATGGGTTTCTCTACCCATATTTTGTGTAGGAAGTGTTGGATTTGAAGAAGCCTAAAGTGTTCCTTCCTGGGGATGTCTAATTGTTTCTGACAAAATTTTAAAGTTAATGGGCCTGTCGCTGTAAAGAAGTGACTAATCCGATACAGCCCCTTGTCCGAACACCATTTGAAGGAAAGTATATTTAGACCTGGAGTGAAGTCCGGATTAATTAAAGATATGTGCCAGAGGATGGTATTTAGAGGTTAATGAAGGTTGAGTCATTATTTTGTCCCAAAGGGACATGGATTGTGAGAGGATTGGTGAGAGTATGGGGGGTCTGTTTTTGGAGGGGATCCATAGTAAATAGTCAAGAGTATGATTAGGGACTGATTGTCTTTCAATTCAGATCCAATCTGGTTTTTCTGTCCTGGAAAAAACAGTTGAACGTTGGGAGATTCTTGCTGCCTGGTAATACAGAAAAGTCTTGGCAACCCTAGGCCCTCTTGTGTCCGCAACCTGTAAAGAGTGTTATTTGGAAGTCTATGACCCTTTCCTACCCAGATAAACTTGTTTTTTGTCTGGGGAGGAGTGTCATTTTAACTGAATGGATCTTCCCTAGCCAGGAAAGCTCCTTACTGCCCCTTTAGCTCTGATTCCAGTTTCTTATACGTGGGCGGGAAGTTGACTGAGTATAGTTGGTCAATTTTGGCGGTGAGATGAATCCCTAGATACTCTAGTTCCATTTAAACTTAAATGACTTTTTTAACGATTCTATTATGGCTGGTTTGAGAGAGACGTTGAGGGCATGGGACTTGTCATAGTTAACCCTTAGACCTGATACCTTAGCAAAGACGTTTAGGAGGTTACATAGATTGGGGAGGGAAGTGATAGGTGAAGTGATAAATATTAGCATATCATTGGCAAATAGGCCGCATTTATGAATTTGGGATCCACAGGAAATTCCTTGAATATTGGGGTTGGAACGAATCGCCACCGCAAGTGTCTCAATAGCCATGGCGAAAATGAATGGGGATAGCGGACAGCCCTGTCTGGTGCCCGTGCAATGTTAAAGGGTCTGGAGTGATGCCCACAGATTCGAATCTGTGCCGAAGGGTTGGAATAAAAGGAGTGGAGAATGCCCAGAAAGCGGTTGCCAAAACCCCATCTCTCTAGTAACCCATACCAGATAAGGCCACTCGACTGTGTCGAAGGCTTTGTGCAGGTCTAAAGATAACAACATCCCTTCCTGTTTGGGGCCGGCGTCCCATCCCGATTGTAGGAGGGAGACTAAATTGATGGCCCTTCTAATTTGATCAGGCCCCTGCCTCCCTGGTATGAACCCAACCTGGTCCTTATGGACGTAGTGGCTAATAAAGGAAGAGAGACGGTTGGCCATTATTTTTGTTATTATTTTGAGGTCATTATTTATGAGGGAGATTGGTCTATAATTTTCAACTGCTTTGGGATTTTTATTGTGTTTGGGAATTATAGAAACGTAGGCCGCATTAAGATGAGGGTCTAAGGGGGATCCTAGAGCTATCATGTTAAAGAATTTAGCCATGTGGGGAGATAGCGTGTCCATGAAGGCCTTGTAGTATGGCACTGATAAACCGTCGGGACCAGGGGCGGAGCCTGTTTTTTAGATTTTTAACTACCTCCTTTATTTCCTCAACTGATATGCTTGCCTCCATAATCCCCCTATGATCCTCCAAAAGTGATGATAACGGAAGATCATGAAGAAATCTGGATATCAAAGAATCCTTATTCTTGGTGGGTTTGGCACACAGGTTGGTGTAGAAGTCCCTAAAGGCCTCCAATACCTTGTTGGAGTCAGCCGTAGGGGGATGTCCTGGTATTCTAATTCTGGGAATACAGTGAGACCGTGGGCGTGGAGACAATTTAGAAGCCAACATTGTACCAATTTTGTCTTTTTGATGGTAGAATTTAGCTCCACTCCAGCGGATATGCTTCTCCGCTTTTACCATGAGAGCTAAATTCAATTCAAGCCTAGTTGCGTCCAGTTGGGCTAGAAGCTTTTTAGAGGTGTTTTTCTTGTGTCTGAGTTTTAGAGCGGCAAAGCTCTTTTCTAGTTTTTGGATATCTATTAGTCTCTCTCTTTATTTGAGTGGCCATACTAATAATTTTACCCCTGATGGTGGCTTTGTGGGCCGCCCAGAGGGTTTCGGGAGAGATATCTTCTGTGTTGTTGATAAGGAAGTATTCCTTTAGTGACTTTTCACTAGTGACTAGGGATGGGCGAATGGTTCGGCCCGAGCATAAGTTCAGGCCGAATTTTAGTTGTTCAGTTGTTCGGCCGTTTGGCAAACAACGAACATCATGCGGTTTTCGCAGCACATTCAAAAGCCGCGGAACACCGTTTGAAAAAAGAAGGTGCTCATTTAAAAGCTTATATGCAAGTTATTGTCATAAAAAGTGTTTGGGGACTCGGGTCCTGCCCCAGGGGACATGTATCAATGCAAATTTTTTTTTTTTAAACGACCGTTTTTTTGGGAGCAGTGATTTTTTTAATGCTTAAAGTGAAACAATAAACATTAAATATTCCTTTAAATATCATGCCTAGGGGGTGTCTATAGCATGCCTGTAAAGTGGCGCATTTTCCCCATGTTTAGAACAGTACCACAGCAAAATGACATTTCTAAATGAAAAATGGTCATTAAAAACTGATTGCAGCTGTAATGAATTGTCGGGTCTCGGCAATATAAATAAAACTCATTGAACAAAACGGCTGGGGTTCCCCCTCCAGTCCATTACCAGGCCCTTTGGGTCTGGTATGAATATTAAGGGGAACCCCAACCAAATTTTTTTTTTAAAATTGCGTGGGGTCCCCCCAAAATCCATACCAGGCCTTTCAGGTCTGGTATGGAAATTAAGGGAAACCCTGCGCCAATTTTTTTTTTTTTTAAATGGCATAGGGGTCCCCCCCAAAATGCATACCAGACCCAGCAGGTCTGGTATGGATTTTAAGGGGAACCCTGCACCAAAATTAAAAATGGTGTAGGGTTCCCCCCCAAAATCCATACCAGACCCTTATCTGAGCACGCAACCTGGCAGGCTGCAGGAAAAGAGGGGGAATGAGAGAGCACCCCCCTCCTGAACCGTACCACGCCACATGCCCTCAACATGGGGAGGGTGCTTTGGGGTCTGACCCCAAAGCACCTTGTCCCCATGTTAATGGGGAAAGGGCCTCATGCCCACAACACTTAAAAAGTAAACCCCCAGATCCTGGCCCGCCCTATGTGAATTGGTAACGGGGTACATTGTACCCCTACCATTTTACAAAAAAAAGTCAAAAAATGGTAAAAAAGACAAGAGAAAGCTTGGGACAAGTCCTTTTTTAAAAAATAAAAAAATAAAAATGTCCAGCGATGTAACGCCGAGTGACGCTTCTTCTTAGTGACAGCTGTTTTATAGCTGAGGGTGGGGCCACCCCCTTACCCATTCACATAGGGGGAGCCAGGATCTGGGGGTCTCCTTGTTAAAGGGGGCTGAAGGGTCTGGTATGGATTTTGGGGGGCCCTACGCCATTTTTTTAAAATTTTGCGCAGTCATCCTTAGCAGTGACACATGCTCTTTTTTTTTTTTAATTTTTAATTTTTCTTAATTTATTAAGAAAAGATACATGGTACAATAATCAAGCAAAATCAAAAAAGAAAAAAAAAACATATAAATAACAGTTGTCAATGAACAAGAAAGAGGGTCATCATAAAGTTCTTCACAGATTAACATATGGATTAACAATAGCCTGTAGGCCAAAAGGAATTTGCCTGTCTCTAAATTGGGATTAGGCCAAATAAGTCCAATTTAGAGTCTAGGACCGCTGGTGAGCCCATCACATCATGTAAAAAATCAATCACTTGGAGTCAGAAGGCATTGATAATCGGGCAACTACATATCAAATAAAAAGGGCCAGGTGCGGAGGCACACATTTGCCAAAATGGTCTATGTGTGGGTTGGTAGCAAGCAATTCTTAGTGGCGTGAGGTATGTCCGGTGCAGTATATATACTTGTGTTAGTCTATCTGATCATTTAGGGGACACTGACTTAGTATTATCTAAAATTTCTTCCCAATCGGTATGTTCTATAGCTCCAACATCAGACTCCCAGCTAGTTTTAGATTTATAAGCCAGCGTTGTGGCTTGAGGGAGACCAATGGTGAAACACAGAATGGAAGTTAGTTTGGTGGGTTCCGTTCCAAATATAGTGTCCAATATCGGGGGGGGGGGGGGTAGTTAAGGAAAGATTTGTATTACTGAACTGGGTTTGCAGAGCATGGCGAAGCTGTAGATATCTAAATAGAAGACGATTAGGGAGGGAAAATTCCTCCTTCAATATTTGAAAGTTTTGGGTCCAGAAGTGGTCATAACTTTTTAATCAAGTAATTTTTTATTCGTATAAAAAAGATAAAAAACAAATACACATTATACATCCTTCACTTTCTCTTTCAACCCACCACCCCAACATTTAACATACATACCTGTATTTAAATGATGCACTACAGTTCATTTTTCCCCTATTTATCAAAAATATTGTGCCATTTCTATTTATTCACTATGTATAATTCCAAAGAGCAGAAGAGAAAAACAAAAGCAAATTGCTGGTATCTGCGAGAGGGAAAGCCCCGTTATCCTTGGCTCTACATCGCACCCTTTCCTTATCTACTAATCCAGCATTCCCAATTATTTTAAAACATTTTGCCATTACCCCTTTTATTATTCACAAATCTTTCCTTTCTTATTGTTTTATTGACCTCATCTTCCCATTCTACACGGGTTGGTGAATTTAATGCCAGCCACCTCCTTGCTATCAATTGCTATTTTTTCCCCCACGCGCTATTATCCTTCTCTATACAACCCAGTAAACATAACTTAGGGCCTAGTTCAAAATTTGTTCCAAATACCTTATTTATTTTTCCCATAACTTCACTCCAGTATCTATTTAGCTTGGGGCACCTCCATATCATATGAATTAGATCCTCTTTGGGTCCCAGCATTTGGCATACATCCTCCACCCATATAAAAATAATTTCTTAAATGATCTATGCAGTAACATTAAATGTGACACTGATTGTGATGGTGACAGAGTACTTAAGGGACCTATTTCTAGGATATGCTTCCATTGTTTGTTTGATATGTCCAGGCCCGGATTTACTCCCTTTGCCGCCCCAAGGCCGGGTCCTTCAATGCCGCCCCCCCACACACACACACCACCATTCTCGTCCTTTATCAATGACTGCTACAGTAGATCAATTAAAAACATATCTCCACACACGAGAACACTGAAAACAACTGGCTTTAATTGTACATACTAAAAATACTTCAGGGTAAGCGCGCGAGGGGTAAGGATTTTTCGCGGGCAATTATTCAGGGCAATGGCTGGTGTTAGTGCCTCAATCATCCCCGGCACCATGGTTGATATGGTGTCAGGATGATTGAAACACATTATTTCTATCATTACATTGTAATGTAAAATGAAATAGTTCAACTCACCATAATGCAGAATCATTGGGAGCCCTGAGCGTGTCACTTGCCACCGTCGCTTGTCACTTGACACTATGCCTGCCACCAGATGGAGATGTCACTTGCCATCATACCACCACATGGGGATGTCACTTGCCACACTGCCTGGCTGCCACCAGATGGAGATGTCACTTGTCACGCTGCCACCAGATGGGGATGTCACTTGCCACGCTGCCACCAGATGGAGATGTCACTTGCCACACTGCCTGGCTGCCACCAGATGGGGATGTCACTTGCCATGCTGCCACCAGATGGAGATGTCACTTGCCACACTTCCTGGCTTCCACCAGATGGAGATGTCACTTGCCACACTGCCTGGCTGCCACCAGATGGAGATGTCACTTGCCACGCTGCCACCAGAAGGAGATGTCACTTGCCACACTGCCTGGCTGCCACCAGATGGGGATGTCACTTGCCATGCTGCCACCACATGGGGATGTCACTTGCCATGCTGCCACCAGATGGGGATGTCACTTGCCACGCTGCCACCAGATGGGGATGTCACTTGCCATGCTGCCACCGGATGGTGATGTCACTTGCCACCAGATGCGGATGTCACTTGCCACGCTGCCACCAGATGGGGATGTCACTTGCCACGCTGCCACCAGATGCGGATGTCACTTGCCACGCTGCCACCGGATGGTGATGTCACTTGCCACGCTGCCACCAGATGGGGATGTCACTTGCCACGCTGCCACCAGATGGGGATGTCACTTGCCACACTGCCACCAGATGGGGATGTCACTTGCCACGCTGCCACCAGATGGAGACGTCACTTGCCACACTGCCACCAGATGGGGATGTCACTTGCCACGCTGCCACCAGATGGAGACGTCACTTGCCACGCTGCCACCAGATGGGGATGTCACTTGCCACGCTGCCACCAGATAGGGATGTCACTTGCCACGCTGCCACCAGATGGAGACGTCACTTGCCACGCTGCCACCAGATGGAGACGTCACTTGCCACACTGCCACCAGATGGGGATGTCACTTGCCACGCTGCCTGTCTGCCACCAGATGAAGGAGGGCGGAACAGCGGTGCTGGCAATGAGAGATGTCATCTCTCTCCCCCCGCCGCCGCATCGCTGACATTACTTCTTAATCTTTTCAAAAATGGCTCCGGGCGGCGCAATCACGCTACTGCGCATGCGCCGCCTGGCCGAGTGCGTACAAGCTTTCCCGAGCCCGGCTGCTTCAGAACTGCGCATGCGCAGTAGTGGGCGGCTCACGGCCATCTTTTCTAAGGGCACCGGTGCCCTTAATCAACTTTAACGGGCAGCCTGAAAGAAGGGGGCGGCCGCGAAGTCGCCGCAGGAGCGGCGCCGCCCCTGCACCGCTGCTGCCCCGAGGCCTGGCCTCGGTGGCCTTATGGCAGATCCGGCCCTGGATATGTCCCCCAGGTCTTCCTCCCATCCCCTCCTGCAGGGAAGCTCCTCATTTCCCCTTATCACCCTGTCACATATACTATCATATATAAATTAAATCAACCCCTTGGATGTATCAGCATTAATTGTTTTGCGGAAAATGTTTACCTTTCTCCACTCCGATGGCCTCTCTTTGAATTGTGTCTTCAGAGCATGTCTGACTTGCAGATATTTAAAGAAGGATTGATTTGGTATGCCATATTCCTCCTTAAGTTCCAAGAATGATTTAAATACACCCATCCTATATAACTGAGAGAGATAGTCAAAACCGCATCTCTCCCAGTCCCTACTCTTCTCTACATTAGATAGTTCCTGCAAATATGTATTATTCCACAATGGTGAAAATTTTGTAAATCCCTGACACTCTAATATTTCTTTAACCACTTTCCAGGGTTTCTTTATCAATAAAAGTGTAGGGAATTTAAATGAGAAGGAGTCAGCCTCCAAAGCTTGCCTCTGTCAATCTATTATGGCTCGTGCCCAATAGCAACATTTCCCTACCTGGGATTTGTTCAGACAGATTGTTACATCATTTCAGATGCTGCAACTGAGATGCCAAAAAATATCACCATGGGTGCGTGACTGCCAAGCCCTCCCTATCCTTTGGCAATTGTAAAGTGTGTAACCGTATCCTTGACTGTTTTTTTTTTTTTTTTTTTCCAGATCAACTCTCTAAATATAGTGTCAATCTTCTGGAACCATTGCCTATTTATCCAAATTGGGGAATTATACAGACACATGCTTTGTTACTAGGTGGTAAAAGGCCCGGTTTGACTGGCAGATAGAAATCGGCCAGTAGTTTGCTGAAGCTGTCCCTGTTATCACTGATGCAAAACGTTCCTGCTACTGACCAATTTCTATCAAACTTCCATTAAGAATAAAGATACTGCAGCAATGTAAAATTGGTCAGCAGCAGGACAGCAGGAGAATGGGCTGTGTGTACTTGAGACAGAGGTTACAGGCAGGGGTTTTACAATATGAATTAAGAGACTCCAATGGATTACAGTGTTACTCTACGTTCACACCTATGCGCTTTTTGCTGCATTTTGGATTTTGTGGAAACACGTATGGTACACGCTTTTCAGCCAGTGCATTTTTGGAAAGGGTCGGGTGTCCAGTGTGTCCCTGTGCCTTTAAGGAGGACTGGGCTACGTCCAGGCCCATCTGCCCCCTATCTATCCATTAGAATGCATATGCTCCCATTGAGACTCTCATAAATTTATAAAGGTTAGAACTGCGGATAATACTGGGGTGCCGTGAAGGGGCCCTGCAGCTTAGGCATGCATTTGCCAATGTGTGCTAACTAAACCCCTATTTTTAACGCATACTTTTAGACAAGTTAAAAGTGGAACTCCGCTTTAAGCACTCCTCACCCCCTTACATGCCACATTTGTCCCACTTCCTGCTTCCATCCTGCCGCCACCTAGGCGACTCCTCCTCTCTGCCTAGGTGGCCCCTTCCTCTCTGCAATCTTCTGGAACATGTCACAGGTCCCCGAAGATTGCCTGGCCACTAGGAGAGCACAGCATCACTCGCGCATACGCAGTGCATACTGGGCTGTGAAGCCGCAAGCTGTCACAGCTGAGTGTCCAAACTTGTCATGACGGCGCCGCAGAGAGGAGGGGGAAAGGAGCGAGGCTTTGAGTGGCCGCATCACTGGACCATGGGATAGGTGAGTGTCTGTTTATTAAAAGTCAGCAGCTACACATTTTGTAGCTGCTGACTTTTAATAAACTGAAAAATGAGTGTAACTCCACTTTGATTCGGTTGGTAAACAGACTGGTTGGTGAGTTGAGCTGGGAATTTTCTCTGGTTTTGTTTTGTAGTTCATTCATTCACTGAATGTCACTATCATGGGGGGTGCTTAACTGTAAGATGTTACACTCTGAATATAGGTGTAACATGTAACATGTAACATGTTATCAAAGGTGAACTTATCCTTTAACCACTTGCCATTCAGCATACATATAAATGTCTTGGATAGCAAGTGGTTATACCAGCAAGCTATTTCATGTAAAAGTGATCCACGGACAGAGGCGGCTCTCTAATTAGGCAAATTAGGCGGTCGCCTAAGGCCTCGCACTCACAGGGGCCTCGCGGCCGCCTAATTTGCCTGTTCTCAATCACTGAAGTTGACGCCGGCAGCTCCGCCTACCCCCACTGGGAATCTGTGGCTTAGGAGCTGACAGACAAATCAGATACTGCCCGCAGCCTGAGGAATAGCGGTCTCATTACGGAACGTCCCAGTCCGTGGGGCCTCATGTGTAAGTTTTGTCTAAGGCCTCACAAAGCCTAGAGCCGCCTCTGTCCACGGAGCTTGGAAGCCCACCTCCTGCTGTTGCATGCAGTGTTTCCCTGGCTCTCCTCTTCCACAGGGAGCCAGAGACCACAGCAAGTATTCTGGATGACTGCCCACAGAGGAGTTGGGGGAACATTCTTTCTCTATCTCCTCTATGATGAATGATCCCAGAAGCAACAAGGATTTTGTCACTTCCAGTTTCAGAGCTGTAATTTCCTTGCTGTTAGGAAAGAAGCTGATCAATCATGATATGTGTTTGATCATCTGCCTTGAAGGGTAGCGGAGACATCATGGGTCTAATAGGCCCTATCAACATGAAATAAGAATAAATAAATCCTCAAAAGAAATTAAAATTCACTCATAAAAAGGCCAATTTTTTAAAGAGAAACCTTCAAGCAAAAAAAGCAGTTTTATCAAAAAAATGGCCTTATCAACATATAATTAAAAATAATATAACCCCAAAATAATATCCCCTAAAATGAAAGTCAGCTTTTTTTTTTTTTTTTTAAGACATACATGCTGAAAAAAAAAAACAGATAAAAAACAAGATAAAGTCTTGCAGCAAAATGGATGATAGAGCCATTAAAAGTGACTACTTACCTCAAATCAACCACAAAATAAACTTAAAGCGGACCTTCAGGTCTTTTTAAATAAATCTTTCCATTTATTAAATCTTCTGCCCTTGTTTTAACTTTGGATAGTAAAACTTTTTTTTTCTGCCAGTAATAACCTTATACAGCCCACTTTCTATTTATTGTCTTCTAAAAAGCCTAGGCTTATGACATCATGCACAGCTCTCTCACTCTCATGAGAGTTTGCCAGGAAGGGAGGGGGGATGAGTCATAAGAGGGCCAATTAGCGCTGCAGGGCTGCAAAGCTGGAGGTGTGCCTCTGTGTGTCTGTGTAAATCCAGGAAGTTAACAGGCAGCAGCTTCAGCTGTCCACAGTTAAAATGGATGCAGCCAGATTAAGGCCTGGTTCATACCTATGCATTCTTAATTGCTTTTTTGCATTTTGCAGATTTTCACTACAGAACATGTTTCATAGAAAACCATGTTAAATGACCTGTAGCACAAATCTGCAAAATGCAAAAAGCACTAAAAATGCATAGGTGTGAACCAGGGGTTAGTGGAGAAAGATTTCTGCAGCATATTTGGCAAGTACAGAATTACAGTATACATAAAATAATATGCAAACTGGTTGGAGGGAAGCTTCAGAATGGCAAAGATGTTTTTATTACAAATTATGTGAGCAGACTGCAGTTCCTCTATAAAGACAAAAAAACCTCCTATAGGAATAGAAATGACAAAGAGGTTGATTGAGTAATAGGAACTAACAATCAGAATTAAAGGGGTTCTAAGGGTAAAATGTTTTTTTACCTTAATGCATTCCCTGCCGTAAAGTAAAAAAAAGTTTTGCCATTTGCTTTGCCCTCCCTCACTCCCCCAAATACTGAGCCCTGTATTGATCCAGTGCTGTGCCCAGCTTCAGTTCTCCCCTCCCCTCCTGCTTTCACAAGCTTACCTGAGAGCAGTGGATGCCATTGGCTCCTGCTGTTGTCAGTCAAGATCACCTGTGGTAGACCCCAGAAGAGGAGGTCTGGGGCTGCTCTGTGCAATACCACTGCATAGAGCAGGTGTATATAACATGTTTATTTTTTTAATTAAAAAAATGCCTTTACAAACAATTAAAGTACAGTTTTCTGCTGGCCATCCTGGGTGAATCTACATACTGTATAAATTTGCAGGGACAGCTTATCTCAAACCCACAGAATTTGCCTTGAACCCTATCGCTAATGCCCAGTAATTAGCTACTGGAAATTGTTTGTCAGATAATAGATTTGTAAATTTTATGCGCTTCCTATGGTGGCACTTAAACCATGTATTTTTTTTTTACAAGACTTAAGTACCACATCTTAGATCTTGTAATTCCATACCAGTACTAACACCTTAATGTGTAGCCAACCAGATGTTCCTTAAATGAGATTTCAAGCCTTCTCTAATTTACTATTAGTCACCAGTGTATAAGCTGCCATATGATAGGAATTAGGAAAAAAAGACCCATTAATAATCTGTCACACACATGATTGCATAACTTAAAATTTACAAATATTCTATGTCACAATTGTGCAGACACACTACTAAATACAGAAAGCTCAAGAGAGGCACGCAGTTATGAGTACAAACTCATCCTCTCCGACACACTGACTTGAAGCTCTTAAGTAAAAAGAATAAGTGCATCAGGAAGATGTGCTTTTAAAATGGTGCACTGAAGCAATGCAAATATAAATTGAATAACTGCAGAGTAAAAAAATAATGACGAGAGAAAGAAAGTGCTTGGAATTGACTCAGTTGATATTTTTAACTTTTTCCCTTTCATCTGCTCTTGTTCTTTTTTTATTGCTTACCTGTGTTTGAATTAGACAAGAAAATGTTTCCATCACATATTGTTTGATATAGGGATAGGGGGAAATTAGAACAGTCAATTGTGGGTGAAAGGATTGAATAAGTTGAAACTAGAGATAGGCAAATCTATCTGTCATGTTGGAATCCAGATGAGGTTGATTTGTACTAGGGAGATATTTTTTAAAGTGGGAAAAAAATAGGACTAACTAGGTGGTACTATGTCCCCTCCAGGCTGGCAATGATCTACCCAGGGACATCGCCTTTATGTTACCGTGGGTGTGACCTGGAGGGCACTATGTTCCACATCTGGTGGTCCTGCCCTGCATTAGATCCTATTGGAACAAGGTCTTTCACACTCTAAGGATAATAACAGACTCCACTATAACCCCTGATCGTACCGTTGCCCTCCTGAACCAACCCATCCCCGGGTTACCCAAACACTTACAGGCTATCACATTCTATATTCTTTTAGGAGGCAAGATAATGATCACAAAAGCATGGAAAACTACTGTACACTTTAGGGGATTCAAGAGGAAAGTTTTATGGATAATGGCACAAGAAAATATTGTAGCAAAACTACATGACAGTTTGAAAAGATTTAATGCTGTCTGGGAGCCTTGGGCCTCTTACTGCAACATCGCCCTGTGCCCGGACACATAACTGAATCCTGGACGAACCTGTACTTCTCCCTTGGCCTTTCCTTCCCTTTATTTCACTCTTTGGGACGCTCTGCTCCCACCTTCTAATTTAGCGACAGGTGGTTTCCAAACTGCCCTCTAGTGGAGCAGAAGAAGTAGTACTTAGACTAGCATGTAGTGGTAGATAAAGTGGTAGTCCTGCCAGTCCACCTTGTTGGCCAGTGACACATTGCAAAATACTGTACTCATGGGCCTGTTGCTGCTAACAGACCACAGGGGGAGCGGGGGGAGGGGGTAAGGCGCTGGCCTGGGGGAGACTGGACACTCCCACATAGAGTACCCAAAGGGGTGGGGTGCTGGATGGCTCCTGGGCTGGATGGCTGGCTCCTTCTCACGGTCTCCAGGTGGGTACGCAACCTGAGTCCCAGGTACTGCGCAGTGAGTCTTATACAGACGAGTTCCAGACCAACGGTTCTTACCCCTGCAGATCCAGGGGTCCAGTTCAGGTAGTACTGAGATATCTACTGGGCCACTTTAGAAGTTAACTTTTAACCTTCAAACACCTTATGGTTAGTTTAGATATTGTTATGCTAAGGTTCATTATGTTATTACTATGTTGTTCCTGTTACTAGACCATTTGGTCTAATACTGAGATTGATTCTGTACTGCATCGTACTTGTTTTTCTTATTGTCAAAACTCAATAAAACACAAGTTTTTAAAACAGACGTTTTTTCAGGAGCAGTGATTTTATTATTATAATGCTTAAAGTGAAACAATAAAAGTGAAATATTTCTTTAAATATCGTGCTGGGGTGTGTGTCCTTAGTATGCCTGTAAAGTAGCGCATCTTTCCCATGTTTAGAACAGCACCGCAGCAATATTACATTTCTAAAGGAAAAAAAGTCTTTTAAAACTGCTTGTGGCTGTAATGTATTGTCGGATCCTGGAAATATTGATAAAAATCATTGAAAAAAAAAAAATGGCGTGAGTCCCCCCCAGTCCATTACCAGGCCCTTCGGGTCTGGTATGAATATTAAGGGGAACACTGTGCCAAAATAAAAAAAAATGGTGTGGGGCCCCCCAAAATCCATACCAGACCCTTATCTGAGCACGCAACCTGGCAGGCCGCAGGAAAAGAGGGGGGCGAAAGAGCGATCCCCCCTCTCGAACCATACCAGGCCACATGCCCTCAACATGGGGAGGGTGCTTTGTGGTCCCCCCAAAACACCTTGTCCTTATGTTGATGGGGACAAGGGCCTATCCCCACAACCCTTGCCCGGTGGTTGTGGAGGTCTGCAGGCGGGTGGCTTATCAGAATCTGGAAGCCCCCTTTAACAAGGGGGCCCCAGATCCCATCCCCCCATGTGAATGGGTAGCGGGTACATTGTATCCCTACCCATTCACCAAAAAAAGCAGTGAAATGTGACAAAAAACAATAGCCATTTTTTGACAATTCCTTTATTGTAAAATAGCTCTGAGTGGTCTTCTCCCCCGAGCCGTGTTTCTGGCCGTTAACTTCTCCTGGTGCTGTCTCGTCCCCCCCTCTTTTCCTGTGGCCTGCCAGGTTGTGTGCTCGGATAAGGGTCTGGTATGGATTTTGGGGGACCCACGCAATTTTTTTTACTTTTGGCGTGTGGGGGGGCCCCTCCGGGTCCATACTAGACCCGAAGCGCCTGGTATAGACCTGGGGGGAACCCAGCAGCATTTTTGTTAAATTTTGGCATGGGGGGGTCCCCTCTGAATCCATACTAGACCCGAAGGGCCTGGTATAGACAGGGGGGCCCATGCAGTTTTTTGCATTTTTTTCGGGCTGGCTTTTTTTTTTACTTTCAGTGGGGAGCCGATGACAGCTGATGACTCATTGGTTGTTAAGGACATGGCAGCTGGCTTCCCGGCCCCCTGCTTAGCAACCAGCTATATACAGTGTAAAAATAATAAGAGCAAACACATCAAAAATTGCATCACAAATGCAACAGTTGCATTTCTGGGGTGTGGTCATTGAAATCTATTACCTGCAAATCGCGTGAAAAAAGTCCCTGACCATTTCCAAAAACGCACTGGCCGCAAAACGCATAGATGTGAACTAGTACCATAGGAAACCATGTTAAATGGTCTGTAGAGTGTTTCTGCAAACTGCAAAATGCACTAAAAAATGCATAGGTGTGAACCTAGGGTCAGGGCCAGTTCACAATGGAGCAATACGGGAACTCTGCAAATCCAGTGTGGGTTCCCGCATCACAAACAATGCATGGGCAGTTTACACTGCCATATGTGAACTGCTGGGCGTGTCAGTAGAAAACTAATGACACCCCCAAATCAGTTTGAATTTTCAGTTCGCTCTGCGATATGCAGACTGTGCACTGTGCACCCATGCGATCCAATTCTGCTGCGGACCAAAAAAGGGTCCTGTACGAGTTTGGTCCGAATACAATCTGTATGGCTGAGTTTGAATCACACAGACATCGCATGTGATTTGCAGTGCGAGTCAAATCGCATCCAATGTCGGACAGCACAGCAGTGTAAACTGGCCCTAAGGCCCCTTTCACACTTGTGCGACTTGTCCTGCGACTCCTGTGTCCATAGACCTCAAAATTACATTTGCATTGCTTCAAATCACATCAAATTTATGGCAAAAAGCGCTGCAAAATTGCAGGACTTTCAGGTTGCACAAGTGTGAAAGGGACCTTATGGACCTCAAGTTGTATGAAAAGTCGGCCAAATGTGAAAGAAACCTAATGAGATGCATTGACAACACCTTTGAATTAGGCCCCATTTACACTTGTGTGACCAATGCCTGTGTAATCTTGCGGTATATGGACCTCAGGCCACATCAAAGTCAAACCAAAGTAGTACAGGGATGAATTTGACCCACTTGCAGGATGCACAAGTGAGACTAGGGTCTAATTCAAAGGTATAATCCATGAATCTCATTCACACTGCTGCGACCTGAAACACTATTTTGCTGCCACTTTGCTGCTGCAACTTGGCCCCAACTTCTGGGAATGCCTGTGTAATATTGCGCCCTATGTACCTCAAGTCACACCAAAGTAATACAGGGACTACTTTGAAGTTGTTGCAACTTGAAGTAGCACAGATATGAATGTTTATCATTGAGAATCATGGAGTACAACTTGTCATGCAACTCGGAGGTCCAAATTTGCTGGAAAAGTCACTCAATTGTGAAACAAGTCATATATATATTTTAATAGAAAGGAGTTCTCATTTATAGTTGCATAGTCCTTACTGGTTAACATCAGCAGAACAAATGCAGGAAGTGATGTGTGCACATGGGCCAGAAGCAAATGTGTGGTGATGCCAAACAAATCAATGAACCCCACCACACCAAATCTAACTACCACATCCACCCCCACATTGTGTAAGCACAAGTACATATCCTACACTTACCCAGCAAATAAACAGCACCTCCTCTTTGCTAAAGAGGGACCTCACCATGTCCACCTCGATGGAGATCCTGACCTGCACAGGAACTTCCAGGTCAGAAGGTGAAACCACGCTCTTTTGATCACAGCTGCGAATATTTGATCGCAACCATGATTAGAATTTTTTAATTTTTGTTTAGTTGCAGATATGCAAATCTATATTTCTACTTATAATGATATTTGAAGGTAAACTTGAGGGAGTTCGATAAGACATGGTGTCCCTGGGATAGCAGAAGCTGAATTACAAAGTCCCAGTTTGAGCCCTGGTTCACACTGACAGTGGGAGGAAATCGTGCTAGTTCAGCTGAACTTACACGATTTCATTCCCGCATGTCAGTCCCAACTGTGGGGGGAATTTCTGTGACATCTGTGCAGGTTTCTGCACTGATGTCAATAAAAATGGCACCCCGAAGTCACCAAAAAAGTAGTACAGAAACTACTTTTGGAAATTGTAGCGCTGCACCAATTAGAATGGTGCAATTGCCACTGATTTGACATGTCAAATCGCACCAATGTGAACCAGGGCTGACACATACAACACTGCCTATCGACCAGCTGAATTTATTACCTGCAATTCTCCACGGCTGTTATATATAAAGATTCCACCTTTATCATTTACTTGCATGTGTGCTGAAGAGATTAATTTTTTTTGGTGCACAAATACATATAGAAATTATAAGATATAAAAGAAAGATATTGCACTTCCCCAAAACCACCACCCACAAAACTAATTAAAAAGAAGAAAGAGAAAAAAAAAAACATAACAAACAAGCCCAATAATGTACTTTTATTTTGCCAGCAGAAACAAAATTATGTGCATTCATTTACTAGCTTCAAAAACATTTCTACATGATATATGGTGCTACATTTAGCAATTGGGTTTTAAGGGCCCTGCTCATAGGAGCTTACAATCTAAAATGTGTCTAAACCTTAGAGTGGACACAGCTTTACTTTCAGTGTATAACGGGCAACACATCACATTTTTATCTGCAAGATTACAGAATCATACTTAACAATCATTATTCTTACAAAGCATTTCAACATAATATTAAAAAAGGCACATATTCAAAATATAACGCACATTCCACACACATACATACACTAGTGAGTATGTTCTGCCGGAAGCTGCATTTCTGTGTACATGATTAAGCAATGAGATCAAAGAGTAGAAGGTCAGCACATGCTTCCATACCATGTTTGCATGGTCAGACAGGAACAATACACACAACATTGAGAGCATGGCCGCATAAACCCACTTTTGATGAAAAGAATGCACACAAATTTCAGCAAACAAACAGCCCTAGTTGGGCGTTTGTCAATATGCACTCATTTTTTTCTCCCCCTACAAATCACAGCAAAAAACCTGGCCTTCTCAGGCCAAACTAACAACCCCTACTGCAGCCCTTTATAAAATATAGGTTGTATTGTTAGCACACTGACACACGCCCAATAGAAGTACACGCCCACCAGTATCTTTCAATCTGTCTCTTCACGTATGTCTACATTGATTGCACCTGATGAGCAGGAAGACAATACTATTTGCATCAAATCTCTAACTACAGGCCAAAGATCGAAGTCCATTTGGATGCACATAAAGCAACAGTTTTCTAAGTATATGTACCCGTGCAGTGTAAACCCTACAATTTTAAATATCCAAGTCCCTGGGCATGGTTAGTGCTAACAAACATTAACATCAGTCCATGGCTGCGATGAGCTTCCAATCTAAAGTCCAAAACTAACTTTCTTACATTAGAGACTATTTTGACAGGAGACAAATAGGATGCCAGCATGTCTTTGGATTGTGGTGAGAAACCCACACAGGGAGAACATATAAACTGCAACACAAGTATTAGGATGTTGGGGAATTGAACCAGTAACCCCAATACTGCAAGACAAAATTGCTACCCGTTTATCCAGCAGGCAGCCTCACTCATCTTGTCTGCATCTCTGTAGTGTGAACCAGCCCCAAGTCCATAGCCATGCTCAGTGTCACAAGCAATATATAATACATTGGCCTAAGTATCGGGACACCTGCCTTTAAATGCACATGAACTGTAATGGCATCCTAGTCTTAAGCCTCATACACACGATCGGATTTTACGCAGACAAAACGTCAGGCGTTGTCCAGAAACTTGTCTTGCATACAACGGCACACAATTATCGGCCAACAAACACGAACATAGTGACGTACTATGTGGCTTTTCAGCTCTTTAGCTCCACCCTTTGGGCACCTTCTGCTAATGTTGTGTTTGGTGAGCATTGATTCTGAGCATGCGTGTTTGTACTTTGGACTCTTGTCTGACGGACTTGTGTACACACGATCTGAAAATCTGATGACAGACTGTTGTCCGCGGAAAATTTATCAGCCTGCCATCCAACATTTGTCCATGGAAAATCCAACAAAAATTGTCAGATGGAGCATACAAATGGTCAGATGTTAGGCCAACAGTCTGTCAAAACACAATTCCCCAAAAATCTGATCGTGTGTATGAGGCTTAACTCCATAGGGTTCAAAATAATTTGGCCCACCCTTTGCAGCTATAACCATTTCAACTCTTTTGGGAAGGCTGTCCACAAGGTTTAGGAGTGTGTCTATGGGAATGTTTGGCTGTTCTTCCAAGTGCATTTGTGAGGTCACGCACTGATGTTGGATGAGAAGGCCTGGCTTACAGTCTCCGCTCTAATTCATCCCCAAGGTGTTCTGTTGTGTTGAGGTCAGGATTCTGTGCAGGCTAGTCAAGTTCCTCCACCGCAAAATCGCTCATCACTGTCTTTATGGACCTTGCTTTGTGCAGTGGTCCAAATCATTTGCTGGAGGGGGATTATGATGTGGGGTTGTTTTTCAGGGTTTGGGCTTGGCCTCTTAGTTCCAGTGAAGGGAACTCTTAAGGCATCATCATACCAAGGCATTGTGGACAATTTCATGCTCCCAACTTTGTAGGAACACTTTGGGGATGGCCTCTTCCTGTTCCAACATGACTGCACACCAGTGCACAAAGCAAGGTCCATAAAGTCATGGATGAGCGAGTTTGGGGTGGAGGAACTTGACTGGCCTGCACAGAGTCCTGACATCAACCCAATAGAACACCTTTTGGCTGAATAAGAGCATAGACTGCGAGCGATGCCTTCTCATCCAACATCAGTGCCTGGTCTCACCAATGCACTTCTGAAAGACTGGTCAAACATTCCCATAGACACACTAAACCTTGTGGGCAGCCTTCCTAGCCTTCCAAGAAGCTGTTCTAGCTGCAAAGGGTGGCCAAATCAATTTTTAACCCCACGGACTAGGACTGGGCTGCCATTAAAGTTCATGTGTTTAAACGAAGGTGTCGCAATACTTTTGGCTAGATAGTAGGGATGAGCCGAACACCCCCCGGTTCGGTTCGCACCAGAACCTGCGAACGGACCGAAAGTTCGCACGAATGTTAGAACCCCATTGACGTCTATGGGACTCGAACGTTCGAAATCAAAAGTGCTCATTTTAAAGGCTAATTTGCATGGTATTGTCCTAAAAAGGGTTTGGGGACCCGGGTCCTACCCCAGGGGACATGTATCAATGCAAAAAAAACTTTTAAAAATGGCTGTTTTTTCGGGAGCAGTGATTTTAATGATGCTTAAAGTAAAAAAAAAAAAAAAGTGAAATATTCCTTTAAATATCGTACCTGGGGGGTGTCTATAGTATGCCTGTAAAGTGACGCGTGTTTCCCGTGTTTAGAACAGTCCCTGCACCAAATGTCATTTTTAAAGGAAAAAATCTCATTTAAAACTGTTTGCGGGTTTAATGTCGGGTCCTGGCACTATGGATGAAAATCAGTGAGACAAACATCATGGGTACCCCCCAGTCCATTACCAGGTCCTTTGGGTCTTGTATGGATATTAAGGGGAACCCCGCACCCAAATTAAAATAAGGGAAGGTGTGGGGCCACCAGGCCCTATATACTCTGAACAGCAGTATACAGGTGGTGCAAACAAGGGACTGTAGGTTTGTTGTTAAGTAGAATCTCTTTGTAATTTTGAACGGGTACATTTTTAACGTGTTTAGCTTCAGCCAAAAAATCTTTTTTAAGCTTTTTGGAAAACATAGGGAAGGGTTATCACCCCTGTGACATTTGTTTTGCTGTCTTTCCTCCTCTTCAGAAGATTTCACCTCACTTTTTGTCCCAATGAAAAATGTTTTTTGAAAATTTTAGTTTTTTTGTGGAACAAGGATTGGAAAGCATCAGTGGAAAGGAGAAATGTTTTTCCCATATTAACTCTTACAGGAAAGAATTTCCCTTCCTAGGGGTAGATTTCATCTCACTTCCTGTTGTCTCCTTCCGTTTGCAAGTAGGAGTCGTTTGTAAATTAGATGTTTGAAAGTAGGGTCCTGCCCTATATACTCAGCAGAAATTTGGGCCTTAGGTGTTGCTGTGGCCACAACACTGTAAGCCCTCACAGGGCCCTGCTGTGAAATATTAGATCAAGAATTGTAATTACATGCCCCTGTTGAACAGGAGCTGAAAAATTAGGCCTTAGGCACTGGTGCTGGTGCCACAACACTGCAACCCCTCACAGACACTCTAGTTGTAACGCAGGAACGAGCCCTGCTGCAAAATATTGCATCAAAAATTGTAATTACACGCCCCTGTTAAACAAGGGCTGAAAAATCGGGCCTTAGGCACTGGTGCTGGTGCCACAACACTGCAACCCCTCACAGACACTCTAGTTGGAATGCAGGAACGAGCCCTGCTGCAAAGTATTGCATCAAAAATTGTAATTACATGCCCCTGTTAAACAGGGGCTGAAAAATTGTGCCTTAGGCACTGGTGGTGGCGCCCAGAACCAAAAATGTTCTTACAAGCTATCAGCATGATGATTGAGGAGGAAGAGGATAATTACTCAGGGATAGTCACTCAGCATCAGCATAGGCAGTCTTTGAAGGGATCTGAGATTTCCAAAAAAATTATTCGGTTACATCAGCATCAGGTGCTTGGTAGCTGGTGGTGATCCAAGACTGATTCATTTTTATGAAGGTCAGTCGATCGACCGAGTCGGTGGACAGACGCACCCTGTGATTGGTTACCACGCCTCCAGCAGCACTGAATGTGCGTTCCGAAAGAACGCTGGATGCAGGACAGGCCAGTAGCTCAATTGCATACTGTGCAAGCTCTGGCCAGTGATCCATCCTCAAGACCCAGTAACCCAGAGGATTTTCGGTGGGAAAGGTGTCCAAGTCTGATCTTGCCCCTAGGTATTCCTGCACCATGTAAAACAGATGCTGGTGATGGTTGCTGCAACCGATCATACCTTGGGGCTGCGGACCAAAAAATTGTCTGAACACATCGGTCAGACGGCCACCTTCTCCACCGCTCCTTCTTTGACTGACCGAAGCCTCAGCAACACAATGTCCAGAAACAGGAGTTTGTAACCTCCCAGTCTCTGGGAACGCGTTGCACAGACCTTTCTGCAAGGCCTCCCAAAGATGTTTCATCCTCTGCTCCCTCTGCGATGGCAAGATAAGGTCCGCAACCTTACCCTTGTAACGTGGATCAAGGAGGGTTGCCAGCCAGTATTGATCCTTCTCCTTGATACCACTAATACGAGGATCCTTACGCAGGCTTTGCAGGATCAGGGAGGCCATGCAGCGTAGGTTTGCTGAGGCATTCGGTCCGGAGTCCTCTGGGTCACTAAGGACGACATGGTCCGTAGCCACCTCCTCCCAGCCACGTACAAGTCCATGTGTTTCTTGGGACTGATCCCTTAAAGACTGCTGCTGATGCTGAGTGCCAGGCTCCACCTCCATACTGACACAATCTTCCTCCTCCTCCTCCTCTTCCTGTGTGATCGGCGGGCACGCAGGAACACTGTCTGGATAAAGGGGGCCTTGAGAGCTAAGGAAGTCCTCCTCTTCCTGCCTCTGTTCTGCCTCAAGTGCCCTGTCCATTATTCCACGCAGCGTGTGCTCCAACAGGTGGACAAGGGGGACAGTGTCACTGATGCATGCACTGTCACTGCTCACCATCCTCGTGGCCTCCTCAAATGGTGACAGGACAGTGCATGCATCCCTGATCATGGCCCACTGGCGTGGGGAAAAAAAACCAAGCTCCCCTGACCCTGTCCTGGTGCCATAGTTGCACAGGTACTCATTGATGGCCCTCTGCTGCGTGTGCAGCCGCTGCAGCATGGCCAACGTTGAGTTCCACCTGGTGGGCATGTCACAGATTAGGCGGTTCTTGGGCAGGTTAAACTCCTTTTGGAGGTCCGTCAGCCGAGCACTGGCATTATATGACCGGCGGAAATGCACACAGACTTTCCTGGCCTGCCTCAGGACATCCTGTAAGCCCGGGTACCTGCCCAAGAACCGCTGCACCACCAAGTTAAGGACGTGAGCCAAACAGGGCACATGGGTCATTTGTCCCTGTCAGAGAGCAGAGAGGAGGTTGGTGCCATTGTCGCAAACCACCATTCCTGCCTTAAGTTGGCGTGGCGTCAACCACCTCTGAACCTGCCCCTGCAGAGCTGACAGAACCTCTGCCCCAGTGTGGCTCCTGTCCCCCATGCACACCAGCTCAAGCACCGCATGGCATCTTTTGGCCTGCGTACTTGCGTAGCCCCTTAAACGACTACGGAGCACTGCTGGCTCCGAGGAAGAGGCCATGGAGGAAGAAGAAGAGGAGGGGGTGGAGGAGAGAGGTGTGTCACAATCATTAGCATTTTGGAGGCATGGTGGCGGAACAACCTCCAACACTACTGCACCTTGTCCTGCATCCTTCCCAGCTGCCAGCAGAGTCACCCAATGCGCCGTGAAACTTAGGTAATGTCCCTGTCCATGCCTGCTGGACCATGAGTCAGCGGTAATATGTACCTTACCGCTGACCGCCCTGTCCAGCGAGCCATGGACATTGCCTTCCACATGCCGGTAGAGAGCCGGAATCGCCTTCCGTGAGAAAAAGTGGCGTTTGGGTACCTGCCACTGAGGAACCGCACATTCCACAAACTCATGAAAGGGGGCAGAGTCTACCAACTGAAAAGGCAGCAGTTGAAGTGCTAGTAATTTTGCCAAGCTAGCATTCAACCGCTGGGCATGTGGATGGCTGGGAGCAAACTTCTTTCGGCGGTGCAGCAGCTGGGGCAGGGAAATTTGCCTGGTACAATCTGACGTCGGTGTACCAAAAGCAGATTGCCCACAAGTACTTGGCTGTGACACACCTAATTCTACACCTTCATTCCTCTCAGTGCAGGTCTCAGAGAGGACTGAAGGTCTAGTGGGGTTGGAAATCTCAGCTGATGAGGAGCAAGGAGAGGTCCACTTTGTTCTTTGGTGTGGGTCTTTTAGATACGCTTGCCAAGGAACTGCATGGCAGGTCAACATATGTCTGGTCAAGCATGTGGTACCCAAGCGGGAGATGTTTTGGCCACGTGAGATACGCTTGAGACATATGTTGCAAATAGCAGCGGTGCGATCTGATGCACTCGTCTCAAAAAAGGCCCACACCAAAGAACTTTTTGAATAACGCCCAGAGACTGCAGCGCCCTGCACATGTGGAGCTTTGGGGTGTGATGCAGTCAATGTGCTGCCCTTAGGCTGGCCCCTGGAGGGTATCCTGCCTCGTTGGTGATGTGCCGCCTCCTCCTCCTCCTCCTCCTCTCTCCTAACAGGCACCCACGTTGAGTCAGTGACCTCATCATCCCCTCTCTCCTCATAACTGGAGCAAACCTGGCAGTATGCTGCAGCAGGGGGAGCATGACTGCCAGATTGCTGTCCTTCTTGGGCATCCCCTCTGTGCGTGCTCATGTTACTGCCTTCATCGAGCTCAGTATCATCATCAGAGCCTTCCAAACGCTGGGCATCCTCCTGGAGCATGTACCCAACACTGTGGTCAAACAGTTCGAGGGACTCCTCAGGAGGACATGGTGGGGCTAGGGAAGGAGTCACTGATGACATTGAGCCAAGGGAAGAGGCCGCTGCTTTGCCAGACAAAGTACCCTGGGCATGGGTGAGAGAGGATGAGGAGGATGAGGACGGCTTGGTCATCCACTCGACCAAGTCTTCCGCATGTTGCGGCTCAACATGGCCAGCTGCCGAAAAAAAGGCCAAGCATGTCCCATGGCCACGTGCTGATGAGGATGCACCGTTTCCATGACCAGCACTAGACACAGAGTCCGCTTGCCCTCTTGATTGGCTTGTGACTGTCTGCCTCTCCTTGTTGGCCTTCCAGACATACTAATGGCCTGTAGCTGCACTAAGCTGGGATATATATATATATATATATATATATATATATATATATATATATATATATGTACTGATACTGCAGCTAGCAAAATCAACTGCCTGCCTGTAGTATGAGAACCTTCTACAGGTAGCTTTAGCTGAACACTGTGAGGTGGACGCACCCCACTAACTTGTAGGTTTAGCTGAACACTGTGAGCAGGACGCACTGCACTAACTGTAAATAGTCTAGCTGCCTGACTGTGGTACTAATAGGATCAAAAGAACACCAGCAATTTTCTTCAGGTAGCTGTATTTACTGTAACAAGACAAGCCTGCCTGTCAGTAAGAAGATAACAGAAACGGATCTAGCTGAACACTGTGAGCAGGACGCACCCCACTAGCTTGTAGGTTTAGCTGAACACTGTGAGGTGGACGCACCCCACTAACTTGTAGGTTTAGCTGAACACTGTGAGCAGGACGCACCCCACTAACTTGTAGGTTTAGCAGAACACTGTGAGCAGGACGCACTGCACTAACTGTAAATAGTCTAGCTGTCTGACTGTGGTACTAATAGGATCAAAAGAACACCAGCAATTTTCTTCAGGTAGCTTTATATACTGTAACAAGACAAGCCTGCCTGTCACTAAGAAGATAACAGGAACGTATCTAGCTGAACACTATGAGCAGGACGCACTGCACTAACTGTAAATAGTCTAGCTGCCCGACTGTGGTACTAATAGGATCAAAAGAACACCAGTAATTTTCTTCAAAATACTGTAACAAGACAAGCCTGCCTGTCAGTAAGAAGATAACAGGAACGGATCTAGCTGAACACTGTGAACAGGACGCATTGCACTAAATGTAAATAGTCTAGCTGCTTGACTGTGGTACTAATAGGATCAAAAGAACACCAGTAATTTTCTTCAGGTAGCTTTATATACTGTAACAAGACAAGCCTGCCTGTCAGTAGGAAAATAACAGGAACGGATCTAGTTGAACACTGTGAGCAGGATGCACTGCACTAAATGTAAATAGTCTAGCTGCCCGACTGTGGTACTAATAGGATCAAAAGAACACCAGTAATTTTCTTCAAAATACTGTAACAAGACAAGCCTGCCTGTCAGTAAGAAGATAACAGGAACGGATCTAGCTGAACACTGTGAGCAGGACGCACTGCACTAAATGTAAATAGTCTAGCTGCCTGACTGTGGTACTAATAGGATCAAAAGAACACCAGTAATTTTCTTCAAAATACTGTAACAAGACAAGCCTGCCTGTCAGTAAGAAGATAACAGGAATGGATCTAGCTGAACACTGTGAGCAGGACGCACTGCACTAAATGTAAATAGTCTAGCTGCCTGACTGTGGTACTAATAGGATCAAAAGAACACCAGTAATTTTCTTCAGGTAGCTTTATATATACTGTAACAAGACAAGCCTGCTTGTCAGTAGGAAGATAACAGGAACGGATCTAGCTGAACACTGTGAGCAGGACGCACTGCACTAAATGTAAATAGTCTAGAAGATAACAGGAACGGATCTAGCTAAACTGAATACAGTGTATATATATATATATATGCAACACCTGGGATGCATATATATATACACAATACACTTTAAGTGCAGCTAACTGACTGACTGTCCTGCCTAATCTAGCTAACTCAAATGAAATGACACTGACTCTCTCTCTCTCTATCTCTCAGCACACCGGAACACACTGCACAGGGCCGCCGTGCAGGCGGCCTTATATAGTGTGGGGCGTGTACTAAATCCCCTGAGCCATAATTGGCCAAAGTCTCCTTGGCTTTGGCCAATTATGGCTCCCTGTTAAGGCGGCGCTGTGATTGGCCAAGCATGCAGGTCATAGTGCATGCTTGGCCAATCATCAGCAAGCAATGCAATGCGATGCCGCAGTGAATTATGGGCCGTGACGCGCCACACGAATTTGGCGCGAACGGCCCATATCGTTCGCAATTCGGCGAACGACCGAACAGCCGATGTTCAAGTCGAACATGGGTTCGACTCGAACACGAAGCTCATCCCTACTAGATAGTGTATCTGGCAGGAATTAAAAATGGTGATGGAACCCTCCTACACATAAAAACTACTTTTAGATATAGTTTTAGGATCTGAGACAATGTCTCTACATGAAGCGGCATGTTTGGGATTCAAACCCAGACGCAAAGGGATGCTAAGCAGAAGTTCTAACCTCTAAGCCACATGCAAAAGCCTCCTACACATAAATACTGCATTTCTTTGGACATACAGGTGATGGAATTACATTACTCAAGAGTTTTTCTTCTTGGTTTATTCTGTGATATTTGCTGGTTCTTTGTGGGTGAGTATAGAATAGTGATAATACCCTCACATTTTGGGGAATTACATTTTGATTTCTGATGTTGGTACACATATCACTTTTTTGGGGCTCAAATTATGATTATTTTGAAGTAATAAAAAGCACAAAAAATTGTGACTTATGTTAAATTTGCATCAGCAATGGTATTTTTTGGGCTTTGTAAAGACACCTGTGTGAGTTTGGGTAAAGATTGTTGTGAGATGGAGAGTAACAAGTGAAAGTGAGAGAGAAAAATATATTTTACCAAAACATCAAAATATTCCACATTCTAGCATTCTTAAAAACAGAATATATTAAGTAGAAGCAACAATGTTGCAAAGGAAAATTTATTTCAGAGAAAGATACATTTCATCTTAACGTTAAAAGGATTTATTTGGGGAAGTTAAAATTGTACCATTAGAACCAATGGCTAAAACTTGCATCGGACTGTAATAGTGCAGATTTTCACTCCCAAAAAAATGCTCTTTAATAGAGCTCATTTTGGTATTTACTACTGTAAAAAAGACACTGGAGCTAAAATGAGAGCTATTTGCAGGTCTGAGCATGCTCAGTTGTGTTGGCACCTAGTACAAAAACGGTGAATTTATCTCTTCTCAGACTTTTAAAGATATTTCAGTGTAGAAATCACTTTTTCACACAGTTTAAAAGCAGATTATCTTTAAATAATATACCACATATTTCAGTAGTATTTAGACAATTATAGCATGCTCTAAACATTATTTCCATGTGCACTACTCCAGGTTTTGGCAGAGTAAGGGTTTGGGTTCTATTTAGTTTCAGGGAACTATAGTAAATTAGATTTTGTTAGTATTTTTTTTACCAGCGCTATAGTGAATACCGTTTTAGCGCTAATTAGCATGATTAGCGCTAATTTGCGGTAATTATCACTAATTAGTCCTGCATTGCTATAGTAAATGACCCCCAGTCTGTGTTTTCCACATATGAACAATTACTACTTTTGTCACTACAAAACAAATGTGTATGAGGAGTGTGAGTTGAGTGTTGATACACCCTGCAGGCTGTTTTTTCATAAGGGGTGTTTGCAAAAAAAAAAAAACCTGCCTGTGATCATATAGGTAATTTGATAAACTCTAATCCAGAAATATCTCACTTTTGGGCACTCCCATTGGATATGCCTAAATGAGCCCTCTATCTGACAACCACAAAAAAACATGTGATAACAAGTTGCAATCATGTGGGATATATGTGAGCAGACCAGATATCGGTGAAAAAGAAACCTGTAATTCACCTTCAGCATCAAACTTGGCCTAAACTTCTGGTCGTGTTGGTCCAAATCTGGCTCCAGTCTCCCTCCACTGTGTGTTTATTCAAGTACCTATTTAACAGCATAAGAATGGAGGGTACAGGAAGCCTATGCAAGCAAAATACAGTACACTAGTGAATGTGGGCACAGGAGGCTAAAGGTGCTTACAATTTATTTTTATTATTTATTTGAATTGTTTTTTTTTTTTACACTGTAACTTTTTTTTGGATCAACTTTTTTGGTATTACAAGGGATGAACAACTATTGATAGTATGGGCCATTACAGGTCCTCTTTTTTGATGAAATCTGGGGTCTATTAGACCCCAAATCTCTCCTCTGGCCTTCAAACCATCTGATGAAACTGAGATCAGTTTAGATGCTGTACAAGCAAACCGAAGTGACAAAATCTTCATTGCTTCCAGTTTCTGATGTCCGGGTGGGGGGAGGGAGAATATCTGCTCCTTCTTCTCTTCTCAGTATATTTGACTGGACTGGTTGCATTGGTCCCAGGCTCCCTGATTGGATGAAAGAGCCCAGTAAAGACCCCGTTCCTCCACCCATAAAAGTGTTTGAGTGGCTCTATAGCTGCCTGAATTACTTTTACATTATGCAGACTATTATCGCTGGCTGTAAAAAACAATGCTAAGATTATGGTTGTAGCTGCAACCACAATCCCAGTATAACCACTTCAATTCAAGGCGGTATATATACATACAGCGGTATTGAGGTGGTTGAGTAAATTACCATATGTTTAATTCATATTTTATAACACTTTTTTTCCATGGCGACTCAGCATTCTTAGGAGGTGAAATTGCTAGCATGGGCAAACTTAGTTGAGTCAATAAACCTACTAGCATGTTTATGGTGGTAAGAAACCCTTGCAAGCACAGGAAGGACATGCACACACTCTACAGATAGCATTTTGGCTGGGATTTGAACTGAGAACCCTAGCACTACTAGGCAGAACTGCTTACCAATAATGCCACATGACCAGTTTTGCCGTCGGAATAAACTCCAAAGGTTTCTCCGACGGAACTCCGACGGATTTCATTTAAGCGGTCTTGCCTACACACGGTCAAACCAAAGTCCGACTGTCAAGAACGCGGTGACGTGCAACACGTGTGACGGGACTAGAAAAAGGACCCGTTGGAAATATATAGAACATGTTCTTTTCTAGGTCCGTTAGAATTTTCTAAAAATAAAGTCCGATGAGGCATACACACGATCGGAATATACAATGAAAAGTTTCCGTCGGACTTTTTCTGTTGGACATTCCGCTCGTGTGTACGTGACATAAACAAGTATTCTGTCCTTTGCCAAATGAGGATTACAAAATAACCGCCACAATTAGAAAATGCCCAGCAAATAAAGCAACAAGACTGGATGGACTACCTTTTTCTTACTATAAAATATTTCTGACTTTTTTATTACTATATGGCAGTTCACAGGGGCAGAAGGAGATCCTTACTTCAGCTGTGGATGTATCCTTTGAAGTAGCTGGCCTTTCCCTAAATCTTTCCATTGGTGGTTTAGTGGATGAAGATTGTTGTCTAGTGCTTGTTGGCTCTGCGGAAGTGGCTGCTGAGACTATAATTCCTCTTGCTGTGACTCCCAAAGAGGAGATGGTTGGTAGGCATAATACATAGCCACTGATCAGAGTACACACATTGCCTGGTGCAGTGAGGGTGTCACAGGTACCCCAATCCCCAGGGTATGGGGGCACTGAATAAGACCTTGACTCAAATGGCAGAGAGGAATGAAGAGAAGAGGTCTAACTAGGGTATTTCTAGGTCTCAGTTCCGAAGTTAAGTCACCAGCATGAGAACTGCGGGGGAGGTAGCTGGAGCCATCTTAGAGAAAGATTCAGCAGGTACCACTGGGTCAATTATCAATGGAGGCAAATTAGTCAGCTAGTGAAAGGACTGGGAAGGTTTTTTGGGGTTTTGGCATCTCTTTTTATTTGGACATTGCAGGCAGCTAGTAGGAGATTTGTAGGCAGATGCAAGTGATAAATCAGCAGGTCTGGAACAAAGATGAAGACATCCATCCTCAAGGCTGTCCAAGTTACGACCCTGAGATACCTGATTTTTCTGTGCTGCGGTTAGGTAATGCTTATAGGTCTTGTCCCTTCCTCATCCTGTGACTCGACAGAGAAAAAAGAAGCAGCGGACTGGTAAGCTAATTTCTCTGCCATTCTGCTGTCTCCTCCTATCAGCATGTCCCTTGCACTGGAGCACACCTGATTGGTTTACCACAGTCTGAAATCTGCTATTCAGAGACTGCAAAATACTGATGTCAAATTCAGGTTGTTATACTGCTTGAATGAAACAGCAGCAATAATGATGTATTAATGGATACAGGATTGCCATAAAATGGGTCTTTAATACAGTACCTGGAGTTAAGATTTAAAATGTATTTGTGAAGTTACAAGTAATGCATAGAAATCATCAGAAAATAATTAAATGTTTTAGATAGGCTTACAGACACGTAGGTTAAGCATAGACATATGATTAAAGGCATACAATTCCCACAGTTATAAAAAAAAAAAAAAAAAAATGATGTTCGGGTTGAACATAAGGTGTTAGGCCGTTCACCGAACAGCAAACATTATGGGGCATATTGCTGTTTCTAATACACTTCAGGCCGTGTGTTATATATATATATATATAGTGGGGCAAAAAAGTATTTAGTCAGCCACCAATTGTGCAAGTTCTCCCACTTAAAAAGATGAGAGGCCTGTAATTGTCATCATAGGTATACCTCAACTATGAGAGACAAACTGTGGAAACAAATCCAGACAATCACATTGTCTGATTTTTGAAAGAATTTATTTGCAAATTATGGTGGAAAATGAGTATTTGGTCAATATCAAAAGTTCATCTCAATACTTTGTTATATATCCTTTGTTGGCAATGACAGAGGTCAAACGTTTTCTGTAAGTTTTCACAAGGTTGTCACACACTGTTGTTGGTATGTTGGCCCATTCCTCCATGCAGATCTTCTCTAGAGCAATGATGTGTTGGGGCTGTCGCTGGACAACACGGACTTTCAACTCCCTCCAAAGGTTTTTTATGGGGTTGAGATCTGGGGACTGGCTAGGTCACTCCAGGACCTTAAAATGCTTCTTACGAACCCACTCCTTCGTTGCCCGGGCGGTGTGTTTGGGATCATTGTCATGCTGAAAGACCCAGCCACGTTTCATCTTCAATGCCCTTGCTGATGGGAGGAGGTTTGCACTCAAAATCTCACGATACATGGCCCCATTCATTCTTTCATGTACACAGATCAGTTGTCCTGTTGATGTAACAGTTGTCCTGTGATGTAACACGTGGGAGGAGCCAAGGACGCTCTGTGCAGATCAGCAGTATCACACAGTGTACTGCACTGAATCTGCTCCTGTCTAAGGCGGCTGACTGCTATAGTAAAACCTGCATATGCCTTATCATTATAAGGCACACGTGAGTGGATTGAAGTTTGCCTGTGTGCCTTGGTATCCTAACTATTGCACAATGATTGTTTTTTTCTCTTATCTGCCTGTTTATGATTCTCACATTGGTTGTGAATAGAAGCAAAAAGCACATTGTTACTATGAAGGTCAATGAGCACCTTGATTAAGCAAGTGTTTTTAAACAGCTTTGCTAGTGATCAAAAGCTCTATACCAATCAGGATTCTACACCTGTATAATTGAACCTTCTGAATACATCCCTATATATTTATTTTTATGTGGATTTTTTATGTGAATTTTTTTTACACATTTGGTGTCACTATTTTTTTATAATTTTACACTATTTTGATTGCTGGATTTTTTAGGAATTTTTACTCACCGCTGGATTTATTTGACTATTTATATTTATTCTTATATATTCATTTTCATGCACATTGTGAAGTGCTTCAAATATCATTATTTACTCCACTAAATGTACCTTCATCAAGGGAGAAAACATTAGAACCCCCTAAAGAAAACTATAAGGTTATTATTTAATATCGGGGGTAGACTGGAATGTCTTGAGACATCACTAGAATGTATGCCCCTTGGTTCCCATATGTTAAATATATCGGCATACTATATACTTATATGTTCTAAACTTTTATGTTATAAGGTATAACCTGGAAATATATTTTGAAAAAATATTTCTATTCCAATCTCCCAAATCAACAGAACAAATATCACTGGGTCTCCCAGGAGCTCAGAATAGAGTGAAAATTATAACCTTCTAGCATTATCAATGAAAGAATTGACATTTATATCAACATTCAGGCCATATGGGGTGTAGTTACGTACCTTATGTATCCAGGCCATTTCGAGCCTGGACAATTCCCTCACTAAGGTGCTACCCCTCCAATGGGCACTAAACCTATCTATCCCTAGAAAAATTGTGTTAGCAGGGTTACGATTATGGTGAATAGCATAATGTTTGGAAACAGAATGGAATTTGAAACCATTTTTGATATTTGTAATGTGCTCCCCCAAACGGACTTACATAGTCTGTTTGGTCCTGTCTATATACTGAAGCCCACACGGGCATTGCAATAAATATACAAAACCCGTTGAGCTACATGTAATAAATGGTTCGATGCGATGTACTTTAGATGTGCTACTTGAAATAAATGATTCTGTTTTTCTCTGTCTAATTCTATTTAGTGCACAAATTTAGCACCTACGGCATTGGTAGTATCCAGAAAGATTCCGGAAAAATTATACTCTCTTAATAGGTGGATCTACAACATTGGGGGCAATCTTATCGCGAAGAGATGGGACTCCTCTAAACACGATTTGTGGTTTTTCAGGTATGAATGTCTTGATGACTCTATCATTTCCCCCAAAAAAAAATACCAGTGTTTGCAGAGAATATTCTTGATAAGATAGTGTTGAGTAGAATAAGAGGTGATGAAAGGTAAAGTTGGTCCATTTTTGGTTCTCCCAGAACTTTCCCAGAGCAAGGTGGCTCTCCCAATTTTTTCCCACCTGTTCCATAGTTCTTTCTAAAGAGTCACCATCATAACCCTTCTCTTCCAATCTATTTTTGATGATACCCGCCTGAGTTCTGTAATCGTTTATATCTGTATAGTTTCGTCTCAATCTTATAAACTGGCTTTTTGGAATGGACTTAAGCCAAGAATCGTGATGGCAGCTCCCCAAGGGGATAAAAGCATTACGGTCAGTCTTTTTAAAGAACGACATTGTTTTGAATATGTCCTCATTCTTTATTATAGTGAGATCAAGAAAGTTTATTCTATCATGGCTCATTTCGTGGACAAACTTTATACCCCTGTCATTGTTGTTGATGGAGGAAAAAATTTCTAATTGGGGACCAGTGCCATCCCATAGTTTGGCGAACCTTTTTATGGGTAAATGGGAGGAGGACGTCATCTATAAAGACCAAAGCTCACATTTGCGTTTCTGGGCTAGGTATATAGATGACGTCCTCCTCCATTGGAGGGGTAGCTCTTTAGTGAGGGAATTGTCCAGGCTCGAAATGGCCTGGATACATAAGGTACGTAGCTACACCCCATATGGCCTGAATGTTGATATAGATGTCAATTCTTTCATTGATAATAGCTAGAAGGTTATAATTTTCACTCTATTCTGAGCTCCTGGGAGACCCCGTGATATTTGTTCTGTTGATTTGGGAGATTGGAATAGATAGATTTTTTCAAAATATATTTTCAGGTTATACCTTATCACATAAAAGTTTAAAACATATAAGTATATAGTATGCCGATATATTTAACATATGGGAACCAAGGGGCATACATTCTAGTGATCTCTCAAGACATTCCAGTCTACCCCCGATATTAAATAATAACCTTATAGTTTTCTTTAGGGGGTTCTAATGTTTTCTCCCTTGATGAAGGTACATTTAGTGGAGTACTTTTTGCAGCTCCCATTTCCAAGCACCGTATTGCTATCGGTCTGATTGTCAATCAGGACAGGTAAGGCCCAATAATGGAGGATCTCAAATGGGATATCTGCCCACCATATAGAATAATTAACTATTTTTTATACTCATGTCAGATATTATAAGCACAGGGTTCGTTCCGGGAGGATAGGCAATACACACTTAGTGAGTGCATAAGCTTGTAATTACATCAACAATTTTAATTTTAGTTTAATCACAAATTATTTTTCACATTGGGAATTCAAGGGGTATATAGTTTATATTATTAATAGCATTTCTTTATCTTTCAGTTCTTTCAGTAGTGCATTTCCACCTTCCCTTGGTGGAGTCACATATAGTGAAGTAGTATATACAGTTCCCATTTTGTATTACTACACTAGTATCTGTTTAATTGTAAGTCAAATTTGGTATGGTCTGGCAATGAAAGTCTGTAAATGAGTTATTTGTCCACTATCTGGAACAGTTAACTATTTCTATGCCCATACTTGATGACAAGTACTAGGTTTATTGTGAGTGGACAGATATTGGACACCTAGAGGGTGCATTAGTTCCAAATTGCACCAACAAGCTCAATAGGATTTTTCAGATTGATCTGCTAATATTTATCTGATGCAATAGTACCACCTTTTTAGCTAATGTAAGTAAAGTCCGTGCAAATGGCCAATCGAAACCTTTTAAAACGTAATACACTATGGAAGTTTTATATCATTTCACGGCTTATGAACGATTGCTTGCCACACGAGATGACATCTCATGCTGAGACCGTGGGGAATCCTCTTAGCACTGATAGCCACCGCAACACCCGAGGCTGGGTTAGAAGCCTAAGGCATGTTAGATCTCCGTAAAAAGAGATCTAGGGAGCTGGTAAGCGGCAGCATTCTCGTGGTGGAGGTACTTTTTGTACTGTACCCCTACACATACCACCTCCAGTGTTGGAATTGCATATCACCGTTTATAGATGAACATTAAGTCACCCCCCGGAGGACTGTCTATAATAGTGGACTTTTTATTTTTGTCAATTTGAGTGGACTTTACCATTTATTATAATTTTCATTATATTTTATATATATTTTTTTGCTTCAATTTTTTGGCATTTATTTTTTCACTGTTTGTTTTTTGTGCATTTATCACTGGTGATAGTGAATGTCTATGTGATACTATATATATGCACATTTGTATATCCACACAACTTGCAAAGGTTTTTGTAGAGGATTTCAAATCAATTTATAGCACAGTTTATTATTTGGTAAGTTATTTTGAATGCGTGTGTCTTGCATTTATAAGTTGCAGCTAGTTCACAGTATTTAAGTTAAATCTTTTATATTATTATTTTTGGGATAGCGCAGTAAAAACATTTTTTGACGTTTGCCATTTTTGAATTGCCTCAACCTTATTGGTCTGCGGCTTGACCACTCCCCGGCCAATAATGTACCCAAGGTATTTAGCCTCTTCTAGGCCTATGGCATATTTTTTTGGGTTAGCCGTAAGACCTGCTTCCCTAAGGGAATCTATCACCGCTTGTACACGGAGCAGGTGCGATTCCCAATCTGGTCTGTAGATAACCACATCGTCCAAATATGCAGCTGCATACGGGCGATGTGGTCTCAAGGCTTTGTCCATCATTCCCTGGAATGAAGCAGGGGCTCCGTGCAGACCAAAAGGCATCCGCTTATACTAAAACGAGCCCTCAGGAGTGGAAAATGCAGTCTTCTCCTTGGCCGATTCAGTTAGCGGTATTTGCCAATAGCCTTTCATTAGGTCTAGGGTCGTTATGTAGCGAGCCTGTTTTAACCTGTCCACAACTTGGACACACTGTTGAGTTTCCTGAAGTCGTTACAAAACCTGATAGTACCATCAGGTTTTGGGACCAGCATTATGGAGCTCGACCACTCACTGTGGGACTCTATGTGTGCTATCACTTGCAACTCTAACATACTTTTTATCTCCTTTGCGACTGCCTCTCGTCTGGCCTCTGGGATTCTATACGGTTTCACATTTACGCGAACCCCTGGTTCCGTCACTATGTCATGTTGGATCATGTTGGTCAGTCCGGGTATGGGGGAGAAAAAGTCTCTATTTTTATGCATAAACGCCCTAACGTCACTTTTGTTGTGCCACAGACATGGTATCTGTTATGGGGACATCAGGTGTCACCGGTACCCGGTCTGTTAGAGGCATGGATATGGCCATTAAAGTCTCTCTGTCCTTCCAGGGCTTTAAGAGATTCACATGGTAAATTTGGTGTGGTTTCCTTTTCCCTGGCTGGTAGACTTTGTAGTTTACCTCCCCCACCCTTTCGACAACCTCAAAGGGACCCTGACACTTGGCTAGGAACTTACTTTCCACCATGGGAACCAGTACTAACACTCTGTCCCCGGGGCTGAAAGTACGGACCTTGGCACCCCGGTCATAGACCCTCCTCGGGGCCTCTTGGGCTCGCTCCATATGTTCTCTCGCCAGGGGCAGGACATCTGCGATTCGATCCTGCATCAAGGAGACATGCTCTATGATACTTCTATATGGGGTGGCCTCCCCTTTCCACGTTTCTTTGGTGACATAAAGCAGCCCGCTGGGATGTCTACCATACAAAAGCTCAAAGGGAGAATAGCCTGTGGATGCCTGCGGAAACTCACAGATGGCAAACATGAAATATGGCAGCAAAAAATCCCAGTTTCTCCCATCTTTGTCGACCACCATTTTCAGCATACTTTTCAAAGTTCTATTAAATCTTTCAACCAGACCATCCGTTTGGGGGTGGTAGACAGAGGTACGGAGATAGGAGCTTTTGTATAGTCTACACAGTTCATTGGTAACCCTAGACATAAATGGGGTGCTCTGATTGGTTAAGATTTCTTTTGGGATCCCCACTCAACTAAACACCTGAACAAATTGCTTGCCGATAGCCTTAGCAGAGGTGTTGCACAAGGGTATGGCTTCAGGATAGCGCGTTGCATAGTCTAGGATCACCAGAATATGCTGGTGACCCCGGGCAGTTTTCACAACCGGCCCCACCAGGTCCATGCCAATCCTCTCAAAGGGGACCTTGATTATTGGTAGATGGACAAGAGGACTGCGAAAATGGGGCGACGGTGCCGACATTTGGCACTCGGGGCACGATTCGCAGCACTCCTTGACATCTGCATGCAACCCGGGCCAGAAAAACCTCTGGGCGATTCTCTCCCTGTTTTTTTTTATACTGAGATGTCCCCCCATTACATGACCATGGGCCAGGTCTAGCACCACCCTACGGAAGGGTTTGGGAACCATTAGCTGTTCTACAGTACCTGACCGCGAGATTGTGTTTACAGCGCGATACCATCGCGCTGGTTCTCGGCGACAGGGTACTGTGCATGTCGCGCTGGCTCACTCATCAGGAAAGGAAAACTTTGTTTTCCTTCCGCGATGAGTGACAGGCAGTGCTGACAGCTGTCTGGTATGAATCCTGAGGCGGGAACACCGCGCCAAATTTTAAATGAAAAAAGAAAGGCGTGGGTTCCCCCGCAGGGGCATACCAGGCCCTTAAGTCTGGTATGGATTGTAAGGGGCCCCCCACCCCAAAGCACCTTGTCCCCATGTTGATGAGGACAAGGGCCTCTTCCCGACAACCCTGGCCATCGGTTGTCGGGGTCTGCGGGCGGGGGGGCTTATCGGAATCCGGGAGCCCCCTTTAATAAGGGGGCCCCCAGATCCCGGCCCCTCACCCTGTGTGAATGAGTATGGGGTACATGGTACCCCTACCCATTCACCTAGGGAAAAATGTCAATAAAAAAAAAACAGTACACAAGTTTTAAGAGTAATTTATTAGTCAGCTCCGGGATCTTCTTCCGACTTCGGGGGTCTCCTTCCGACTTCTCCCGGTGTTCGGCCTCTTCTCCCGGTGTTCGGCCTCTTCTCCCGGGCCCCGTCGCTATCTTCTTCCAGCTCTATTGCCAGCGAGGGGCCCGGTCTGCTGCCGCTGTCTTGTCGCCGCTGTCTTCTCGCCGCTGTCTCGCCACCGCTGTCTCACCGCCGCTTCTTCTCTTCTTCTCTTCTTCTCTTCTTCTCTTCTTCCCCGATGTTGACACGACGCTCTCTCCGGCTTGAATGCTGTGTGCGAGCTGAGGAGCCATTTATATAGGCGGTGACCCCGCCCCCTTACGACGTCATGGTCCCAGCATGCGCAGGGACTCTGGGGTCATGCCACCTTATGACGCCAGAGTCCCTGCGCATGCTGGGACCATGACGTCACAAGGGGGCGGGGTCACCGCCTATATAAATGGCTCCGCAGCTCGCACACAGCATTCGAGCTGGAGAGAGCATCGTGTCAACATCGGAGAAGAAGAGAAGAAGAGAAGAAGAGAAGAGAAGAAGCAGCGGCGAGACAGCAGTGGCGAGACATCGGCGACAAGACAGCGGTGGCAGAACGGGCCCCTCGCTGGCAATAGAACTGGAAGAAGATAGCGACGGGGCCCGGGAGAAGAAGCGGAACACCGGGAGAAGAGGCCAAACACCCGGAGAAGTCTGAAGGAGACCCCCAAAGTCAGAAGAAGATCCCGAAGAGCTATCTAATAAATTACTCTTAAAACCTGTGTACTGTGTTTTTTTTTTATTGACATTTTTCCCTAGGTGAATGGGTAGGGGTACTATGCACCCCATACTCATTCACACAGGGTGAGGGGCCGGGATCTGGGGGCCCCCTTATTAAAGGGGGCTCCCGGATTCCGATAAGCCCCCCTGCCCGCAGACCCCAACAACCGATGGCCAGGGTTGTCGGGAAGAGGCCCTTGTCCTCATCAACATGGGGACAAGGTGCTTTGGGGTGGGGGGCCCCTTACAATCCATACCAGACTTAAGGGCCTGGTATGCCCCTGCGGGGGAACCCATGCCTTTTTTTTTTCATTTAAAATTTGGCGCGGTGTTCCCGCCTCAGGATTCATACCAGACAGCTGTCAGCACTGCCTGTCACTCATCGCGGAAGGAAAACAAAGTTTTCCTTTCCTGATGAGCCAGCGCGACATGCACAGTACCCTGTCGCCGAGAACCAGCGCGATGGTATCGCGCTGTAAACACAATCTCGCGGTCAGGTACTGTAGAACAGCTGGGGACAAGGTGCTTTGGGGTGGGGGGCCCTGCAGGGCGCCCCCCCTCCCCCAAGGCACCCACCCCCCACGTTGAGGGCATGTGGCCTGGTACGGCTCAGGAGGGGGGGTGCGCTCGCTCGTCCCCACCCCCTTTCCTGGCCGGCCAGGCTCCATGCTCGGATAAGGGTCTGGTATGGATTTTGGGGGGACCCCCACGCTGATTTTTCGGCATAGGGGGTTCCCCTTACAATCCATACCAGACCTAAGAGCCTGGTATGCCCCTGGGGGGGGGAACCCACACTGTTTTTTTCATTTAAAATTTGGCGCGGTGTTCCCACCTCAGGATTCATACCAGACAGCTGTCAGCACTGCCTGTTACTCATCGCGGAAGGAAAACAAAGTTTTCCTTTCCCGATGAGTGAGCCATCTCGGTGCTGGCTAATGCGACGGGGCTCGCAGGTGTGGCGAGATTGACACAATATCGCGGTCACCTACTGTACCTCCTCCCCTCCATGTTTTATCACTCGATACAATAAATAGTTTTTAACGGCCATGAAGGGGAAAGACACCACCCAATCAGGGTCCATCGGTTCCCCTTCCAACATCTTAACGTTTTCCCTGGCTCTCATAAGGGTGGTCTCTAGCAGTTGCTCGGTACAGAATAAGAAAAATGAGGGGAATAACTGCGCTACAGTGAAATACATAAACAATAACAATTATAGCCGCGATTCATCTATGTAACACAAACACAGTGAAATTAAAAAAGAAAAAAAGGGGGGTTGAATCGCGCTAAAACAGATTGGTGATCATACACATCATCACCAAACCAAATATTTAGAACTAAGTGAAGAGTTCCCCTTTAGTGTATACATAATATATAAAACACATGTCAAATGAATAATCAATCCAAAAATAAAATGTTCAAAGTGATAATAAAAAGTCCATGTATAAAAAATAAATCACCCAAGTGATATGAAAGTACCGTATTTATCGGCGTATAGCACGCACAGGCGTATAACACGCACATTCATTTTCAGAGGGAAGTTTCAGGAAAAAAACTTAAATTTTAAATAAGGAACTTTGAAGCAAAATAAGGGTCAGCGCCCATCTGAAGTCTCACCATTGCCACCAATGCCCATCTGCAGCCTCACCATTGCCATCAAGGCAGCCTGATCAATGCCCATCTGCAGCCTCACCATTGCCATCAGTGCAGCAGCCTCACCATTGCCATCAGTGTAGCCTGATCGATGCCCATCTGCAGCCTAGATGGGACAGGGAGGGGGCGGGACGAGCGCCAACAGATTACATACAGTGAGAATCTCCTATGATAGACAGAACAGTGGTCCAATGGCGGCCCAGGAGACGGGACTTCCTATTACAGAGGCCGCCAAGTAAACAGGAGATTCTCACTCTATGTAATCTGATGACGCTCGTCCCGCCCCCCTCACTGTCCCCTCTGAGGCAGCTAAAATTAAAGTATTGGCGTATAACACGCACACGCTATTTGCACCCGATTTTTATGGTGAAAAAGTGAGTGTTATACGCCAATAAATACAGTATCTTAAAAAAGTTCCAAAAAACATAAATTCTTGCTGTGAGAAGAAAAAAGCATGCTTGCTCCACCACCGTGAAATCAGACTGGCCGCTTACCAGAAACTCATGATCCCCCGTTACAGAGGATCAGAGAAAGCTGTTTGTTAATACTGCTTCGAACCACGACCAATGGATCAGAGACCTTATACCGAGATGGGACATCAAAGACTGCAGGGTCAGGCTAAAGATGTTCACACTGACAGGTACTTAGACATCAGCCCACAGCATTGCAGATATGATTATAGAAGGAAAAAAAGGCTCCATATAGTGTAAAATCATTGACTTTATAGGAAAAGTAAAAAGTTAAACTCACATGTTAGTAGACAATAGTAGGCATGTAGTGTAGTCTGGAGCGCTGGCCGTAAGCTCACAGACAGCCCGTCCTACTGGAAACAACAGCAGCAATGGGAGGTGACGAGAACAAGTCGCTCTGCCCTACGCAGCATTTCTTAATAGAGTCACATCATCCAGGGGCCCGGTACAGAAATCCTCTCTCCTGACCTCTAAGTCAGGTACGACATTTTGGCTACTCTCAATGTCAGGTGCAGAGGGGGTCTCCTGTTCGTTACCCTCAGGCTGAGAGCTAACTTCTAGGTCCTCCGGCTCCCCAGCCATGACAGTGAAAGTAAGAGGATCTCCGGCTTCCTTGATCCCACCAACAGCATCCCCTAGACAGACCAGAGTGGGGAGTAGATGGGTTCACCAAGTCCTCAGTAGCACTGTACCTTTCCACTAGGTCCACCAGTTGGGCTGCAGTTTTGGGGTCCCCCTGTCCGACCCACTTCCTCAGGGCATCAGGGAGTGCAGGCAGGTACCGGTCCATTACCACATGCTCCATGATCTGAGGGCTTGTCAAGGTCTCTGGCTGCAACCACTTCCTGGTGAAGTGGACCAGGTCAAACATTTGTGAACAGGGTGGCTTGTTGCTAGAGTAGGACCACTGATGCACGCGCTGGGCTCAGACTGCCATGGTGACACCCAAGCATGCCAGCATCTATGTCTTTAGAGTCTCATAGTCCTGGGCCTTATCTGGTTCTAGATCAAAATAGGCCTTTTGGGGTTCTCCTGTTAGAAATGGGGCCAACAGACCCGCCCACTGCTCTTCTGGTCATCCCTCGCGGACAGCGACTCTCTCGAAAGTCACAATGTATACCTCAACATCATCCGCAGGTGTCATCTTTTGCAGGTAGTAGGAGGCCCGTACCATCTTTGGTTCTGCTGACACAGGAGGTGCGGATCCCTTTTTCAGTTCCACCAGAGCCTCTGCGAACTGCCGGTTCATCTCCTGCTGGGCCACCTGTTGTGCTGCAGTGGCCTCTGCGACTTGGTGGTGCGTCTCCTGCTGGGCCACCCATTGTGCTGTAGCAGCCTCTGCGACTTGGCAGTTGGTTTCCCAACCAATTAGCTGCATTGGCCTGTAGCAGGGCCTTTATTATTTCCTCCATCTTCAGAAAAGTGCCCGCATTCTCCACCACGTGTGGGGAAATTAGCTCGTGGGGATCACCTTTTCTGAATGACAGTCAGCAAACGGGCACTTTCTTCAAAATCTGGCAGATGCCAGGTTTATTTGCAGGAGGTTTGCAAAAAAAAACAACAAACAGTAAATTAAATCCTTGCCATCTGGCGCTAACTAAACAAATATTCTCCTCTCTATACAGTGCGGGGCTGGGTGCTGGTGAGGCTGCATTTGATGGGCGCTTCATTAAAAAGGTGGGGTATACATGGGCAGGGCAAAGGTGGTGGTGTCAGGGGTGGAGCCAATGAGGGGTGGCAAAATAAGGTTTCGCCTAAGGTTTCGCCTCCTTGCATCAGCCCTGGGTGTACTGTTTCTAATACACTTCAGGCGGTGTATTAATATATATAAAGCTAAACCCCTCCAGAGGGTTCTGTGGTCAAGAAGGAAGGCATTGTTCTGTGTTTGACAGTTTGTTTATGTACTTTAATTATCTCCTGGGACTTCTTTGTGTCGTTAAACATATCAGCCCTCCTATTCAAGATATCGGACCAATCCCTGCTGACCCTGTTTCAAGTCCTCTTTTGCATGGTCAAGAGGACCTAAGTGAAGACTAGAGTGTACTTTACAATTGACCAATAGAAAAGTGGTTGTTTGGGCGTGGTGTTCAAACTACTATGTATAAAAGTGTGTTGTGTGCATCCAATAAACATGAGATTCCTTATTGAACTTACATACAGCCTGCCTGGTGTTTGTTCTGAGCTATAACAACTGGATTCAAACTGCACATAGTTGTAGTTTCGAATCCCGGAGCATAGGACGACCAAACTATCAGACGTTGCGATTTGCAATCTAATCCAATAGCAGAAGAGGAGTGTCAGGAGAATGGAACCAAGCGAGCAGGTGCTTGTTACTATATATATATATATATATATATATATATATATATATATATATATATATATATATATATATATACTCTGCATCCAGTGTAGCCTATATCTACAGTGTACGGTGTACTGTTTCTAATACACTTCAGGTGGTGTACACGGTATCTAATACAGTATATACAGTTTCTACTATTCTACTACACTTCTGGAAGTGTAGACAATATAAAATACAGTGCAGCCATTGTACAGTTTCTTTTTTTTGTTTTTTAGTTTACAAAAGTTTTATTTGGAAAGTTCAAGTAAACAAACAATGAGTATAATTGTAAAAGGCATATAACAATAATACGAAATGTATTTTTATAAAGGTATATAACATCGAGTTACTAACATAGTAGTACAATTTTTAAAGATAAGCTTTTACAGGAATGATATGCAGTATAATGAGTTACGAGTATAAAGGGTTATAGATATATGGGGTAATATCATATTGAAATTTTTAAGTTGGATTCCAATAAGACCATTTTCTTTTGTGAATATAGATTGTATCATTAAGAGTGTGATATATCCATTCAGAGAGTTTAAAGCGGGGGTCCACCTATCTATCGTTTTTTTTTTTTGGAGTTCATTCACAAACTTTTGTTCTCATGATTATCTACTCACATGTTCTGTGTAATAAGTCCGCCTGTGTCCGATTTCGTTGTAAAGAATAACTTAAAAAATTCACTGAAGGCGGTTTCCATCTTCATTGTGGGCATTTGAAGCCCACAAGCATGTATTTCCTGGATGCAGTGAATGCTGTGCTCCCAGCATTCACCAAGATGTTGTGATGACGCTGTTGCACAATGCATGCTGGGAAGCCTGAGACTAGCTCCCAGGGGACTGTGGGAGGTCTGGGAGAGGCTAGAAACACGCCTACTCCCATGGGAGGAAAACCAGGAAGTGCTAAGATGATTAGAAAAAAAAAGGTAATTACGGCGATTTAAATTTTTTTACACAGCATGTCAGCATCTAGGCAAGGAAGAGAATGCATAGAGATAATGTTCAAAATTTGGGTGGAACCCCGCTTTAAGCAATTTCATTCTGTTAATTACTTGTTGCCAAGATAAATTGTTAGATTTCCAATTATAGGCTATCGTCCATTGTATGGAGCTGCACAAGGAGTGAAATAATCTCATACAAGGAGAGGGAATGTTTGGTATGTTAGCGTATAGCAAGCATATATGAGGAGTGGGAGTAATTTTTTGTTTGGAGGAGTTTTTTATTATCTCAATGACTTTAAGCCATATTTGATTAAAGTTTCTAATACAGTGCAGGAGGTGTACACAGCATCTTAAACAGTGTGTACAGTTTCTACTACATTTCTGGTGGTGTACACAGTATCTAATACTGTGTGTACAGTTTCTTCTACACTTCTGGTGGTGTACACAGTACACAATACAGTGCAGCCGTAGTACAGTTTATAATACAGTGCAGGCGGTGTACACAGTATCTAATACAGTGTGTACAGTTTCTACTACACATCTGGTGGTGTATACAGTACACAATACAGTGCAGCCGTAGTACAGTTTCTACTGCTTTTTTGGTGGTGTACACAGTATCTGATACAGTGTGTACAGTTTCTACTACTCTTCTGGTGGTGTACACAATACACAATACAGTGCCGCCGTAGTACAGTTTCTACTACTTTTCTGGTGGTGTACACAGTATCTAATACAGTGTGTACAGTTTCTACCACACTTCTGGTGGTGTACACAGTATCTAATACAGTGTGTACAGTTTCTACTACACTTCTGGTGGTGTACACAGTACACAATACAGTGCAGCGTAGTGCAGTTTCTACTACTTTTCTGGTGGTGTACACAGTATCTAGTACAGTGTGTACGGTTTCTACTACACTTATGGTGGTGTACACAGTACACAGTACAGTACAGCCGTAGCACAGTTTCTAGTACGGTGCAGGTGGTGTACACAGTATCTAAAACAGTGTGTACAGTTTCTTCTACACATCTGGTGGTGTATACAGTACACAATACAGTGCAGCCGTAGTACAGTTTCTATTGCTTTTCTAGTGGTGTACACAGTATCTTATTGTCAGGGCTGGGCTCAGCCCTTCCCTCTCTGAGCTGGCCAATCAGCTGTCCGCTAATTGCCAGCTCCTTTCTTTCCACAGTGACTGAGCCGTTGATGATCCGCTCGTCAGTCCTGGCTACTTAAAGCTGTCCAGCTCACTTCATCTCTGCCTTTGCCTTTGGTCACATCTCAGAGACTTGCTCCTGCGTTCCTGTTGAAGACTTGCTCAGCTGACGTCCCTTCTGGCTCCTGATCCTACTAGCTGTACTACTACATTGATCTCTGGCTCTCTGACATTGGCATTGGCTGACTACCTGATCTGGTTACTGAGCTATGTATTGACTTTTTTATTATTATTAAACAAGTGTGATTAACTGTACTTCAGTCTCGGTCTGTTTCATGGTTTCTGAAAGTAGGCGAAGACCATGAATTCAGAAGATGCAGTCAGTCCACTTATTGGTAATATTTTTTCCAGATTGGATGACCAGGATCACCGCATTGATCAGTTTGCCTTGGCATTACAAACGCTCCTGAGTAGCATGGCTCACCTGGAATCTTCCACTATGGCTGCTCCGGTACAACCTGTGTTGCAGGCTGTCCCTGCTGCTGCTCCAGTCTCTGTGCAGGCACCTACCTTGAGTATTACCTTTATAAGAGGCATGTCTGCTTCCGCTCCGCTTCCCCAGCGATTTAGGGGAAATCCAGTTCAGTGCAGAGGGTTTCAACCAGGTTGAGATATACTGATGCTGCCCCAGACGTTTCCCACGGACAGAAGCAAAGTAGGTTTCATGATATCTTTGCTTTCTGAGAGAGCCTTGGCCTGGGCAAACCCTCTATGGGAGACGCAAAAACCGTGGTCCTGAGTTACCCAGAATTTGTGGCTTCCTTCAAAAGGGTATTTTACTTTCCTGCACGTCCGCTTCTGCTGCCAAGAGCCTCATGTCAATCAAACAGAGTTGAATTCCGTACTCTGGCAGCAGAGGTTGCTTGGAACAATGAGGCCCTTGTGGCTGCCTTCTCTCATGGTATCTCAGATAACATCAAGGATGAGATAGCAGCCTGAGATATACCCACTGAGCTGGAGAGGTTGATCACATTTGCCATCCTCATTGGCTCCAGACTCAGAGAAAGACTCTGTTAAGGAGTGCTGGCGCAAGCCTCCAGTACAATTGTTTCCGAGCTTTGCAGTCCCACCCTTGCCTCCCTCCCATGCCTCCTGGTACCAAGTCGGTCTGTGAAGATGAACCCATGCACTTGGGCTTCACGTGTCTCTCTGTGGATGAGAGAGCCCTTAGGAGGAGGGAGAGATTGTGCCTTTATTGTGGCCAGGCTGGTCACTTTTTAAAGTCTTGTCCTACCCGTCCAGGGAACGCCTGAACCTTGAGGTCCTGTCACGGACAGACCTTAGGTGGTGTTGTTTAGTCTCCAGTTTCCCAGAAAGATAAGCCCCTGGTTTCGGTTACCCTGTCTTGGGCTGAGTCATCCGTCGAGATACAGGCTCTAATCGACTCTGGGGCTGCATGCCTGTTCATTGATGCTGCCTTTGTATCGAAGCACTCGATCCTGCTGCAGCTGCATGACACTCCACTTGCCATTGAGGCTCGATTGGCTCTGTGCTGAGGTTCTGTCCTGGTCACCACAGTGCAGTGAGAGATGTTTCCAAAAGGTAGCCAAGGTCCTGTGCACCTCTTCACTCTCCTCGCTGCCAGAGGATTACTGCGATTTTAGTGATGTCTTTGACAAAGGTCCAGCTGGTACTTTGCCTCCCCACCGTTCATATAATTGTGCAATTGACCTTCAACCTGGTGCCGTATCCCCTCGTGCCCGGGTTTACCCTTTATCGGTCTTGGAGGATAAGGCCATAGAGTAGTATGTTGCAGACGCACTTTCTCGAGGTTTCATCCACAAATCCTAATCTCCTGCTGGTGCTGGTTTCTTTTTTGTGAAGAAGAAGAGTGGTGAGCTGAGACCTTGTATCGATTATAGGGGTCTCAATCATTTCACGATTAAGAATGCCTATCCCATTCCGTTGATTACGGAGTTATTTGACCATCTCAAGGGAGCAATGGTTTTCACAAAGCTTGATTTGAGAGGGGCATACAATCTTATCAGGATTAAGGAGGGCGACATTATGAGTATCTCGTAATGCCTTTTGGCCTTTGTAACGCTACAGCAGTTTTCGAGGAGTTCATTAATGATGTCCTCTGAGATTTGTTGCAGTTATGTGTGGTGCTTTATCTCGACGATATCCTCATATTTTGCAAGTCCCTGGAGAGCCACCACACAGATGTCTGTCATGTGCTTCAGAGACTAAGAGAAAACAATCTCTATTGTAAATTGGGAAAGGGCGAATTCCATTGTGAACAGGTTAAATTCCTGGGCTATGTCATTTCCACTGCTGGTTTTTCGATGGACCCAGAGAAACTTTCAGCAGTCCTACAGTGGCCTCGACCCGTGGGTTTACTTCCTCTACAGTGTTTTCTTGGCTTTGCGAACTATTATCGGAAGTTTATTCGTAACTTCTCGTCTCTGGTCAAGCCCCTGACTGATATGACCAGGAAAGACGGAAACTCACAGAGTTGGTCTCCGGAGTCCATTAAGGCCTTTGAGAGTCTCAAGGCTGCCTTTGTTTCTGCTCCTGTGTTGGCACACCCTGATCCTACATTGCCTTTTATTCTAGAAGTTGATGCTTCTGAGACTGGAGTTGGTGCCCTTCTGTCTCAACGTCCTAACTCTGAGTGCACTATGCATCCGTGTGGCTACTTTTCCAAATTATTGGTTAAGGAGAGCTGTTGGCGATCATTTTAGCCCTGAAAGAATGGAGACATCTCCTTGAAGGTACCACTGTGCCCGTTCTCATTCTTACTGACCATAAGAATCTCACACTCTTGTCTGAGGCTAAGCGCCTCTCTCCCAGAAGTGCACGATGGGCTCTTTTTTTGTCGAGTTTCAATTACATTGTCTCATTCTTACCCGGTACTAAGAATGGAAGGGCTGACGCCTTGTCACGACAATTTTCCTCCACTTCCAAGATGGAGTCGGTTCCTGTTCCTGTGATTCCTCGTGATTGTATTCTGGCTACGGTTTGCACCAGCCTTTGGGTGCCTTTGGGTGACAAAATTCTTGCTGCTCAGGTCGATGCTCCTCCTGAGAAACCTTGCGACCACTGCTTTGTTCCCGAGATTCTCCATACTGCTGTGCTCCAGACTTACCATTCTCCCAAGGCCACCCTGGGAAGAATCAACTCTTTTGGGCAATTTCCCAACAATTCTGGTGGCCTAGTCAGGTGCTGATGTAACTACCTTCGTAGCTGTCTGTTCCGTGTGTGCTCAGAGTAAGACTCCACGACACCTTCCAGTGGGCCTCCTACCACCCATACCCAATGGAGAGAGGCCCTGGACCCACCTGTCTATGGATTTCATTGTGGAGTTACCCAACTCCCAGGGCAACACAACACAACAAATGTTGCATTGTATTCCACTCAAGAAGTTGCCTACTTCTAAGGAACTGGCTTCTATTTTTGCTCGGGAGATCTTCCGCTTACATGGGCTACTCAAGGTGTCTCAGACAAGGATAGTCAGTTTGTGTCCTGGTTCTGGCGAGCCTTTTGTGCACAGTTGGATATTCAGCTTGCTTTCTCCTCTGCGTATCACCCACAGTCTAATGGGGCCGCAGAACGAGCCAATCAGTCCTTGGAGCAATTCCTACATTGCTATATTTCTGACCATCATAACAACTGGTCAGACCTCTTACCATGGGCGGAGTTTGCTCACAATAGTGCCTTAAATTCAGCTTCCCGTTTGTCCCCATTTATGACGAACTATGGTTTCCAACCTTCCGTGTTGCCTGCCTCGTTTGTTCCGCAGAGTATTCCTGCATTAGAAGAGCATCTCCATGGCCTTTGTTCCACTTGGGCACAAGTCCAGGAGGCTTTGCGACATGCAAACGATAGGTACAGACTCCATGCTGACCGCAGACGTCTGCCTGCACCTTCCTACCAGGTTGGGGACAGAGTCTTACTGTCGTCTCGTAACCTCCGACTTTGTGTTCCTTCTTTGCAGTTTGTACCTCGTTTTTTTGGGCCTTTCTGTATCCTTCACAGATTTAACCAGTGGCTTACGCGTTGGACCTTCCTCCTAGTATGCGCATATCTAATGGGTTTCATGTCTCCTTATTGAAACCTTTGGTCTGCAAACGCTTTACCACCAAAAGTTAAATAAAAAATTGCGTGGGGTCCCCCCCAAATTCCATACCAGGCCCTTCAGGTCTGGTATGGATATGAAGGAGAACTCTGTGCCAAAATTAAAAAAGAATGGCATAGGGGTCCCCCTCAAAATCCATACAGAACCCTTCAGTTCTGGTATGAATTTTGAGGGGAACCCCATGCCAAAATAAAAAAAAAGGCGTGGGGGTTCCCACCAAATTCCATACCAGACCCTTATCCGAGCACGCAACCTGGTCGGCCACAGGAAAAGAGGATGGATGAGAGAGTGCCCCCCCTCCTGAACTGTACTAGGCCACATGGGGAGGGTGCTTTGGGGTAGCAATTATTTTTTTTAATTTTGGTTCGGGGTTCCACTTAATATTCATACCAGACCCAAACGGCCTGGTAAGGGACTGTGGGGGAATCCCATGCCGTTTTTTTCAATGACTTTTATGTGTATTGCCGGGACCGACAATTCATTATAGCCGCGAGTACTTTTTAAATGACCTTTTTTCCTTTAGATATGTCATTTTGTGCAGGGACTCTTGTAAACATGGGAAACATGCGCCACTTTACAGGCATACTATAGACACCCCCCAGGTACAAAATTTAAAGGAATATTTCACTTTTATTGTTTCACTTTAATCATTACATAAATCACTGCTCCCGAAAAAACGGTCATTTTAAAACTTTTTTTTCATTGATACATGTCCCCTGGGGCAGGACCCAGGTCCCCAAACACTTTTTATGAAAATAACTTGCATATAAGCCTTTAGAATTAGCACTTTTGATCATTTATGTTCCTGTCCTATAGACTTTAACGGTGTTCGCGTGTTCAAACTAATTTTTTGCCTGTTTGCATGTTCTGCTGCGCACCAAACCGGGGGGTGTTCGGCTCATCCCTAATACAGTTTGTACAGTTTCTACTACACTTCTGGTGGTGTACACAGTATAAAAAACAGTGCAGTTGTTGTATAGTTTCTGATACAGTGCAGGCGGTGTACACTGTATCTACTACAGCGTGTACAGTTTCTAATACACTTCAGGTGGTGTAAACAGTATCTAATACAGTGTAGTATGGTGTTGCAAAACATAAAAAACATCATGTCTGAAAGGCCACCAAGGAGAGGCAGATGCTCATAGGCCACTAAAAGAGGGCAAGCAGCCTCTGTGTCTACACTCAACAGTGGTTGTCATGGACATGGTGCATCCTCTGCAGGTGGCCGTGGGGCATGCTTGTCCTTTTTTTCTGCTGCTGGCTGTGTTATTGTGCCACAACATTCAGAAGAGTTGGTGGAGTGGATAACAAAGCTGTCTTTATCCTTCTCATCCTCTGTCACCCAGGCTCAGGGTAGTTTGCCTTCAAATGCAGCTGCCAAAGTGGCCTATTCAACCGGCTCCTTGTCCGCAGTCACCCCTTCTGTAGCACCACCATCATGCATGGAGGAGTCCCCAGAATTATTCAACCACAGTGTCGGGTACATGCTGCTGGAGGATGCGCAATGGATAAAAAAAACGGTGTAACAGTCCCTTCAGTTTCCCAAATCTCAGTTCAGATGTCATCAAACTCATAAAAAGATGGGGTACGCTTACCGGAACTGTTGGATTCTACTGCCATAAGCATAGACTCAATCGAGCTGTGTGCCGCCCTGGGCAAGTGATTGTGATGGCTGAAGGCCGATGGTACCTCTATGAGGCCTGGATGTCACCTCTGGATACACGGGAAATGGATGGAGACCTGGTTCCTAGGTTGATGATATTTTCTCAGTTCCCGAAAGTATATAGAAAAGAAAAGGGGTGCCTCCACATGGTGTAAATCTGGGTAATTTGTTTGCTAAAAAAACACTATACTTAAAAGTGATCACACAATTGTAAAATGGCAGTGTGCAGGGTATAAAAACCTCCCTACGCGTTTCAATCGACTGACCTTCAACAGGGGCATAAATTACCCAGATTTACACCATGTGGAGGCACCTCTTTTCATGGCCAACGTTGAGTTCTACCTGGTGGGCATGTCACAGATTAGGCGGTTCTTGGGCAAGTTAAATTCCTTTTGGTGGTCAGCCAGCCAAGCACTGGCATTATATGACCTGCGGAAATGCACACAGACTTTCCGGGCCTGCCTCAGGACATCCTGTAAGCCTGGGTACCTGCCCAAGAACTGCTGCATCACCAAGTTAAGGACGTGAACCAAACAGGGCACATGGGTAAGTTGTCACTGTCGGAGGGGTTAGAGGAGGTTGGTGCCATTGTCGCAAACCACCATACCTGCCTTAAGCTGGCATTGCGTCAACCACCTCTGAACCTGCCCCTGCAGACCTGACAGAATCTCTGCCCCAGTGTGGCTCCTGTCCCCCACGTTCACTATCTCAAGCACCGGCATCTTTTGGCCTTAGTGCTTGAGTAGCCCCTTGAACGCCTATGGAACACCGCTGGTTCCGAAGACAAATCAGCACAGGAAGAGGCCATGGAGGAAGAAGAAGAGGAGGGGTGGAGGAGAGAGGTGTGGCAGAATCACCACTAGTAGTATTTTGGAGGCATGGTGGCGGAACAACCTCCAACACTACTGTACCCTGTCCTGCATCCAGCTGCCAGAAGAGTCACCCAGTGCGTGGTGAAAGATAGGTAACATCCCTGTCCATGCCTGCTGGACCATGAGTCAGTGGTAATATGCACCTTACCGCTGACTGCCCTGTCCAGTGAGGCCAAGACATTGCCTTCCACATGCCGGTAGAGAGCCAGAATCGACTTCCGTGAGAAAAAGTGGCGTTTGAGAACCTGCCACTGAGGAACCGCACATTCCACAAACTCACAGAAGGGGGCAGAGTCTACCAACTGAAAAGGTAGCAGTTGAAGTGCTAGCAATTTAGCCAAGCTAGCATTTAACCGTTGGGCATGTGGATGGCTGGGAGCAAACTTCTTTCGGCGGTGCAGCAGCTGGGGCAGGGAAATTTGCTTGGTACAATCTGACGTCGGTGTATTGATAGCAGAATGCCCCCAAGTACTTGGCTGTGACACATCTAATTCTACACCTTCATTCCTCTCAGTGCAAGTCTCAGAGAGGACTGAAGGTATAGTGGGGTTGGAGATCCCAGCTGATGAGGAGCAAGGAGAGGTCCTCTTTGTTCTTTGGTGTGGGTCTTTTAGGTACGCTTGCCAACAAACTGCATGGCAGGTCAACATATGTCTGGTCAAGCATGTGGTGCCCAAGCGGGAGATGTTTTGGCCATGCGAGTTATGCTTGAGACATATGTTGCAAATAGCAGCGGAGGGATCTGATCAAAAAATTCCCACCACACCAAAGAACTTTTGGAATAACGCACAGAGATAGCAGCACCCTTCACATGCGGAGCTCTACGGTGTGATGCAGTCGGTGTGCTGCCCTTAAGCTGGCCCCTGGATGGCATCCTGCCTCGTTGGTGATGTGCCTCCTCCTCCTCTCTCCTATCAGGCACCCACGTGGAGTCAGTGACCTCATCATCCCCTCCCTCCTCATCACTGGAGTAAAGCTGGCAGTATGCTGCAGCTAGGGGAACATGACTGCCAGATTGCTGTCCTTCTTGGGCACCCCCTCTCTCTGGGCTCACGTTACTGCCTTCCTCTAGCTGGGTACCATCATCAGAGCCTTCAAAACGCTGGGCATCCTCCTGGAGCATGCACTCAACATTGTGGTCAAACAGTTCGGGGACTCCTCAGGAGGTCATGGTGGGGCTAGGGAAGGAGTGACTGATGCCATTGAGCCGAGGGAAGAGGCCGCGTTGGCAGCTGCTTTGCCAGACAAAGTACCCTGAGCCTAGGTGAGAGAGGATGAGGAGGATGACGACGGCTTGGTCATCCACTCTACCAAGTCTTCCGCATGTTGCGGCTCAACACGGCTAGCTGCCGAAAAAAAGGACAAGCGTGTCCCACGGCCACGTGCTGATGAGGATGCACCGTCTCCACGACCAGCACTGTTGCCTCTAGATACAGAGCCTGCTTGCCCTCTTTTATTGGCTTGTGACTGTCTGCCTATCCTTGTTGGCCTTCCAGACATACTAATGGTCTGCAGTGAGATGTAGCTGCACAAAGCTGGGATGTATATATATACTGATACTGCAGCTAGCAGAATCAACTGCCTGCCTGTAGTATTATAAGTATGAGAACACCAACAATTGTCTTCCGTACCTTTAGGTGCACACTATGCAGAGGACGCAGTACACTAACTGTAAATACTGTAACTGCCTGCCTGTGGTATTAAAATGGGCAGAACAACAGCAATTGTCTTCAGGTAGCTTTAGGTGCACACTGTGCAGAGGACACAGTACACTAACTGTAAATACTGTAGCTGCCTGCCTGTGGTATTAATATAGGGTCAGAAGAACACCACCAATTTTATTCAGGTAGCTTTAGGTGCACACTGTGCAGAGGACAGGGTACACTAACTGTAAATACTGCAGCTGCCTGCGTGTGGTATTAATAAGAGCAGAACACCACCAATTTTCTTCAGGTAGCTTTGGGTGCACACTGTGCAGAGGACGCACTACACTAATTTGTAAATACTGCAGCTGCCTGCGGTACTGTACCAATAGGATCAAAAGAACACCACTAATTTTCTTCAGGTAGCTTTAGGTGCACACTGTGCAGAGGACGCACTACACTAACTTGTAAATACTACAGCTGCCTGCGATACTAATAGGATCAGAAGAACACCACTAATTTTCTTCAGGTAGCTTTAGCTGCACACTGTACAGAGGACGCACTACACTAACTTGTAAATACTACAGCTGCCTGCGATACTAATAGGATCAGAAGAACACCACCAATTTTCTTCAGGTAGCTTTAGGTGCACCATGTGCAGAGGAGGCACTACACTAACTTGTAAATACTGCAGCTGTCTGCGGTACTGTACTAATAGGATCAGAACACCACTAATTTTCGTCAGGTAGCTTTAGGTGCACACTGTGCAGAGGACGCACTACACTAACATGTAAATACTACAGCTGCCTGTGATACTAATAGGATCAGAAGAACACCACCAATTTTCTTCAGGTAGCTTTAGGTGCACACTGTGCAGAGGACGCATTACACTAACTGTAATTACTGCAGCTGCTTGCGGTACTGTACTAATAGGATCAGAAGAACATCACTAATTTTCTTCAGGTAGCTTTAGGTGCACACTGTGCATATGACGCAGTACACTTACTGTAAATACTGTAGCTGCCTGCCTGTGGTATTAATAGGAGCAGAACAACAGCAATTGTCTCCAGGTAGCTTTAGGTGCGCACTGTGCACACTTTGCAGAGGATGCACTGCACTAACTTGTAAATATTGTATTCTAGGATGAGAAAAAGATTTATCCGGGTGGGCCCAACCATCATACAACAGTTTTTCCATTAATGGATTGATGGGAAAGGAAAAAGCAGCCTGTGGAGACTTACGAGATCCCAGGGACGAAACAGGGGAAACAACTGGTTCAGTACAGGGCAAATTGTATGTGGTATGCACCACCTCTGTATAGTATTGCACCTATAGCCTGAGAGCCTGCAAGGTAGAAGAGAGCTTCTCCTCATCCCCTGATTCCTCCGACTGCTCATGATCCTTGTCCCCCGACAATGTTGTATCATCATCAGATTGCTGATCATCTGATAGGGAACCCAGAGCAGAGGAAGGAGATTTACCCCTGTTTTCTGCTATTTGCTAAGGATGCTGTTATAAAAGCAGTAATCCTATGTTCTAAACCACCCAATGCTGCCTCCATAGCGTCTTCAGTCACATGTGCAGGGGCTGCAATATTGGGAGAGGCAGTAATGCCTGACAGTGGCAATGGCTCACCCTTCATGGCTGCCTCCAGTCTCTCAGGGGGGAAGTTACCCTGCAGGCATGTCTAGAGTCCCCCGACCCCAATGGTGACTTCTTGGTGCTCTTTTTACCTGCCCCTAAAACCCTTTTGCAGGGAGACATAGTCCTAAGCTAACAAAGCAGAGGTACTAAAATCAATTGCATACACTGTTGTGCCTAGCTTACAATAGTAATGTTTTGCTTAGATTGCACAACCTGATGCTGAGTAGGTGTCTAGGTGTGCCTGTATCCGAACCACATGAGATGCTTATGTGCCCCAGCCCTGTGTCCTGCCGCTTACAGACCCCTGGCAACCTTGGCTTTTTAAAACAAGTGCCTAGTGCCTGCGCAGTCAATCGCTGCTGACGCCACATGTGCATGGTGCTTTCAACCACACCCCCCTCCTTCCCCGCCATTTTTGCCATAAAAGGGGGGGAGAAAGTGGCAGAGCCTGCAGCGGAGGAGGTGAGCGACTGACAGAGCGGCTTCACCGAGCTGTATTTCCTGGAAGCATGTAAGTAACACCAGGTATGCCTTTTACTCCCTCTAGTAGCGGAAAACAGGTAAGACATGCAACAACTCAAAAGCTAATCCTTAAGGTATTTACCTAGGATTGCTTCACTTACCTTATCCCCGCTGCAGGATACTGCTGAGAACAGACCCAACCTTCACCCATCACGTCGGGTAGTGTTGTGCCAACCTTCAGGGATCTGGGTTCCTACTTACAGGAGCCTCTTACCTGGATATGTAGAAGGCTCTGACAGAAAAAACTTTGCGCATTTAATATATATGCTCAAAAGCACTGTATCCCAGAGCCCAGTCCTCAGAGAGAGACATCACAGGCAAACCTCGTTTCTTCTTTTACGAGGCCTGGGTATCATCCATCTTAGGCAATATAAATTGGTCCGAGGTATGGATCTGGTTATGTAGCTCCTAGAACCCCACAGGGACCTTCAAACAGAGCTTTCTTCTAAGCACATCTTGCATCGTGACTAAACACCTTAGACACTGGCGAAAAACTGAGGTACTCTCCATATGGGAGGGGTTATATAGGGGAGGAACTCTCCTTACAATTAGGGTTTCCAGTGTCCAACACCTGAAGGTAGCTATCTAACCCATGATGTAATGAATAGAGCTCTGTGTCCCATGATATATGAACAAGAAATATAATTTTGCTGTGGCGCTGTTATAAACATGGGAAAGATGTGCTACTTTACAGGCATACTAAGGACACCCCCCAGGCACGTTATTAAAAGAATAATTCATTTATATTGTTTCACTTTAGGCATTAATAAAATCACTGCTCCCGAAAAAACTTCAGTTTTTAAAACTTTTTTTGCATAGATACATGTCCCCTGGGGCAGGACCCGCCCCACCCCCACCCCCACAATTTTTAATGGCAATAACTTGCATATAAGTACTATAAAATGAGCACTTTAGATTTTTCATGTTCGTGTCCCATAAACTTTAACGATGTTTGCGTGCTTGAACACATTTTTTGTCTGTACGCATGTTCTGCTGCAAACCGAACCGGGGGTGTTCGGCTCATCCCTAGATGCATGCCTGTTTCATTGTGAAACTGAATTGGTAGAATTAAATTTGTTAGTTCTGAGGAATAATCTACTGCCAACATCAGAACAGACTTATAGCGGTAACCTGTTTGCTTTTAGTTTTACAGAATCATAAAAGTGCTATGTGGCTTCTGATATCCCTATACTTTTCAATACAGGGTACATTATCCCAAATATATATACATAAACTCCTATGGAACATTGTGGCAGCTTTTTCTTTATTCTGCCTCAAGGGATGCTGAGCGCTTATTGTGATGTGTGCGCCACACTAAGTGAGGCTTTATTGCTTTTTAATCTTGCCCTACTAACACTATCACTCTGCTACTAATAACTCTCACTGTACAAGTCCAACATTGTACCCTGCTGATGTCTCCCACTGCTTTCCTTCACTGCTTGCCTAGAGTAAGCCACCTGAAATAATGAATCCTTCTCAGCTGCTGAAGGCAGTTGCTTCTATTTTTAACTAAAAATGTAGTCCCCTCTGCCCTGTGTTTTCTGCATCTATATATTTATTTATTTGTAAGTATAAAATCAAACCATAATACTTTTAAAAGTTTACATTCCATTATAGCTACTGACCTTTGCAGAACAGTAAACTGCTTGATGTTTTTTTTTTTTCATTCCAGTAAAACAGAATCCATTTTCTTTTTAAGAGTATTTCTTAAATGTATGCGATTATAGTATTCTAAAACGTAATTTTTTTTTAGATATTTTTTTACCCCATGAAAAATTTTTCTAAAGGCCTGGGTTATATAAGCTACTCATTCTAGTGATCCAAACGAAATAGGTGGACAACCACTGATAAAGAAACTATAGGGTCAGCAGGATCCATGCAAGCTTTTGTGTTTTTGGAAAACAGAATGCAGCATTATAATGCCCAGTACACACGGTCGGACTTTGTTCGGACATTCCGACAACAAAATCCTAGGATTTTTTCCATCGGATGTTGGCTCAAACTTGTCTTGCATACACACGGTCACACAAAGTTGTCGGAAAATCCGATCATTCTAAACGCGGTGACGTAAAACACGTACGCCGGGACTATAAACGGGGCAGTGGCCAATAGCTTTCATCTCTTTATTTATTCTGAGCATGCATGGCACTTTGTCCGTCGGATTTGTGTACACACGATCAGAATTTCCGACAACGGATTTTGTTGTCGGAAAATTTTATCTCCTGCTGTCCAACTTTGTGTGTCGGAAAATCCGATGGAAAATGTCCGATGGAGCCCACACATGGTCGGAATTTCCGACAACACACTCCGATCGGACATTTTCCATCGGAAAATCCAACCGTGTGTACGGGGCATTACAGTCATTAAGACCTCCTGCACACAGGGCATCTGTTTAACCACTTGCCTACAGGGCACTTTCACCCCCTTCTTTCCCAGGCCAATTTCCAGTTCTCAGAGCTATCACCCTTTGAATGACAATTGCGTGGTCATGCAACACTGTACCCAAACAATTTTTTTATAATTTTTTTGAGACAGTTAGCGTTTTCTTTGGGTGGTATTTAATCACCACTAGGTTTTTTTATTTTTTTCTATACAAACGAAAAAAGACTAAAATGTTGGGAAAAAAAGCTTTTCTTAGTTTCTGTTGTAAAATGTTGTAAATAAGTAATTTTTCTTCACTGATGTGCGCTGATGAGGGTGCACTGATGGGTACTGACGAGGCTGCACTAATAAGGCGGCACCGATGAGGTGACACTGATGGCTACTAATGAGGATGCACTAATATGCAGCATTGTTGGGCACTGATAGGTTGCACTGATATGCAGCACTGATGGGCACTGATAGATGGCACTGATGGGCACTGATAGGCAGCGGCACTGATGGGCACTGATAGGTGGCACAGATAAGCAGAACCGATGGGCAACTAATAGTTAGCACTGGTGGGCACTGATAGATCACACTGATAGGTGGCACTGATGAGGAGGCACGGATAGACACTGATCGGCAGCACTAGTGGCCTACATCATAGACTCTTTACCGTGATCAGTGATGCGCTATGTCTAAGGGACACAACGCACCACAGATAGCTGGTCGCGTATGCGTGGCAAGAATGGGAAGACAGGCTCCCACCTGTCCATCATTTCACTATATGCCATTGGAAAGCATTAACGCAGATATGCTTCATGCGTCTAGCATTTAGATGCATTTATACATGCTTAGCATTTTGTTCTTAATGCACTTTTGGTGGGATTTTTTCAGTTTGTAAAGGATCCTCTTCTTATACCTAAATGCCTATGTGTGCATAGACATGGGGAAGGGAGGCATTATTACTACCAGGATATTTTTTACTTTAATGCAGGAATGCAGGAAATGCATTTAAGCATCATAAGCCCAGGCCCTGGTTTTGTGGTTGTGTCTGCTACCTAGCTCCCTTCTTATTGTACCTTGCCTGTTGTATTACTTGTCACTTGAATTCTTCATTGCTGCCCCCTGCCTTGTACTTGTACTACTCATTTGGATTGCTGCCTGACTTCTGACTTGACCTCGAATTGTTTACTGGATTACATTTACCCACTACCTTCCCTGACCTAATTGTATACCAGATTGGGCTTGCCCACTGCTCGTTCCGACCTTAGACTGTCTTTGCTGCCAGCCACTGTCTTTTGCCTGACAAGATGGAAGACTACAGATACTGTTCCTTATTTCATTTTTTCAATTCTGGTAATATCTGGCCAGGAACCATAGCAATATGTTCTAAGACCAACCAAGTACCAGAAGGTCTGCATGCCAAGTACCAGAAGGTCTGCATGCCTTAAGATGATGGGGGCTGCTAAAGGCAGAAGAAACACTCACCAGCTATAATTCCTGACCTAGGCATCAGGCTGTTTGCCACAGTGTTGAGAAAAATAGAGAGCAGGAAAACAAAGCAAAATAAAAATGTGCCAATTTGCGATTTTTGCCAGCTTCATTGCTTGTTTTTTTTTTATTACATGGCTTGATAAACACATTAATACACAACACAGCCTGCCAGATTAGGCAGGGGAAGAGTCAAGATATGAAAAGGAGAAAAAAGAAAGCTGATACAAAAAGTTGATGGATTCAAGAAACATTTCCTCTTGCCCCTAGCCAGCGATGACACAAGGGGACAGGTCCAACCAATGTGACGTCAGCTGGTGACCCTGCCCCTTAGTTATTTAAGAACTTTCAGATGGCAGAGCTGGCAGACGGCGGGAGCCTTTAGTGGGAGTGGACGTTTTTTTTCTTCCTTTCTTTTTTTGGGTCGGCAGTGGCGGCAGATATCGTGATTGACGATGGATCGGGGGACATTGTTTTTTTGTTTTTTTAAAAAAGGACTTGTCAAAAACTGCCTACTGTAATTTTTTACATGAGGACACGGTGCATTAGGGTGAGGGGGGGGGGGCAGGGCCCCTGCCCCAAAGCAACCCTGTATATGTTGAGGGCATATGGCCTGGTATGGTTCAGGGGGGGCTTCTTGCTCCCCCCCTTTCCTAAAAGGGTCTGGTATGGAATTTGGGGGGACCCCAAATGGTTTATTTTAAAATTTTGGTGTGGGGTTCCCCTTAAAATCCATATCAGACCTACAGGGCCTGGTTTGGATAGGTGGGGACCCCCACACTGTTTTTTTCACATTTTTCTATTCCCGGCAATGTATTCTTTTTTTCATTCAGCTGTCAGCTCTGTAACAACCAGCTATTCACTATGCCTTGCTTCTGCAAAGCTTTGCCCAATTAGGGCTTAGAATGCACTGTGCAGTGAGAAGTGCCTTGTGGGGCACTCGGCGAGTGAACATCCCGCCAAGCGCCCTGCAAATTTTGGTGTTCGCCGTATGGAACACCAAAATGCAATACATGCAATAATCGAGCTGAACTTTTGCTTGGTCTGAACCATTCGCCCAACTCTACTTAGTGTATAGAATGCTCCTCTATATGTTTTGCGGACAACATTGCTGATTCTGGAGGACTAATATTTGATAACATCTGTAACAAAAACCTAGCACAAGATGACAGTAAATTGAAAGTGCACAAATAACGATGCATATAATGACAAGGTAAGAATGGGGTAATGGTTACAAAGTTGCTTACAAAGAAGGACCAACACTGGAGGGGGGTCAAGGCAGGTGCATCAAAAAGTCCCCCCCCACGACAGACATTGGGGCATGAAGCAGGCATGTGGATCAGTACACCGCACAACAGCTAAAATTAAAAAATGTATAGCAGAATGTATAGCAGGGGGAGGGAAAGGGGGGGGTGGAAGGGGGGAGGGAAGGAAGAAGGGGGGAAGGGGGGGGAAAGGAAGAAGGGGGGAAGAGGAGAAAGCGCCATCATTCCTGGAATATAGAAAAAGTGCCAGGGGGTCATCCCAAGGAGTGAGTTAGTCACCAAACTTAATGTACAAGACTTTGTCTCGTTTAGTTCATAGTAAAAGACACTCGTTCCTGATATGGCCATAACAGGAAAATGATGTTCCTATAGGTATAAAATATATATATGGTATAGTCACTAGTAAAGATGGGCCGAACACCCCCCGGTTCGATTCGTGCCAGAACTTTCAAACATCGCAAAAGTTCAGACCCAGACAACGAACCCCATTAAAGTCTATGGGACCCGATCTGGAAAAATCAAAAGTGCCCATTTTGAAGGCTTATATGCAAGTTAGTGGGCATGCAAATTGTACAGGGGTGCGGTTACTGCCCTTGGGGACATGTATCAATGCATAAAATGTTTTAAAAAGATAATTTTTAAATGAGCAGTGATTTAATGATGCTTTAAGTGAAACAACTGTCAGAAACCATTAATCAGACTGAGACAGAAGTACAGTTAAATCTCACTTATTTAATAATAATAAAAAAGGTAAACAGAGTAAACGTAGTCAAAACATAGCCAGAGTTCAGGAACCGGAATGGATAGTCAGACAAGCCAAAACATCAGGGATCCAGAGATGAGCAAAGTAGAACAGCAAGCAGAATCTGGAGCCAGAAGGAATGTCAGCCAAGCAAGTCTTTAACAGGAACACAGGAAAGCATCTCTAGAGATGTGACCAAGGCAAAGGCAGAGATCATCTGTCAGCTCTGACAACAAAAATGAAAAATTTCTTTAAATTTAGTCCCTAGAGTCCTTAGTCTGCCTGTAAAATGGCGCATCTGTACCATGTATGGAACCTGCTGCAGCAAAAATTACATTTATCAAGAAAAAAATGAAATTTTCCCTGCAAGCTTTCTTTATTTTGTAAACAACAGCTTGGGGAGACAGTCCGTATGATGAGGCCACAATTGTGCACTTGGAAAAAGATTAAAGTTTTTTGGATAAATTCTGCTGTTTTGCAGACTTTGGATAGAAGTAATAGGTGCAGAAAAATTGGGCTTTGAGTGTTGATGCTGCCTTCACACCATAACCCTATAGAGGTACTGTGGATGAAAGCAAGAATTAGCCTTGTTGTAAAAAATTGAAATGATATGCCCCGGTCAAACAGTGGCGGAAAAATTGGGCTTTGGGTGTTGGTGGTGCCTTCATACCATAGCCCTATAGAGGTATTCTTGATGAAAACAAGAATCGGCATTGGTGTAAAAAATGGAAATTGTATGCACCTGTCAAACAGGTGTGGAAAAATTGGTCCTTGGGTGTGACTGTATTTTCCATATATAAGATGCCCCCATGTATAAGACGACCCCCACTTTTCCAACCCAAAATTAGGAAATCAATATTTTAAACATAAAACAGGACACATTTTTAATATGTGAGAACATCCTCAGTTCCGTCCATGGCATTGCTGACCACTCAGTGGGAGCAGGTCCAAACTGTCTCTCTGCAGCTTTATTTACATGCTCTTTTGCATAGCTGATTACATTCAGTTTGAATTTTGCAGAGTAATGCCCCATACACACGGTCAGATTTTCAGACGGAAAATGTTCGATGGGAGCTTGTTGTCGGAAATTCCTACCGTGTGTAGGCTCCATCGGACATTTTCCATCTGAATTTCTGTCACACTAAATTTGAGATCTGGTCATTTATAACTAGATTTGGACGTATGAGCTGGGAAGCTTTGTCTATCTCCCACCTTAGTGTGTGCTATATAAAGCAAGCTAAGGGGGCGGGACCGGAAATGGATGATGGAGTGAGCTGGTGAGGAGAGAACGTGAATGTGTGTCCACCTCACTCCCACAATATGGATGAGAACCCGTCCCTGACTGCGCAATAAAGGAGCAAGGAGCAAGCTAACAGTACCTCTCTGGTGGTGTGTGCTGAGCCCGGTGCCTGTTCCCCGGACCCCCGTGCCTGGTTGCTGCCCCCGAACCCCCGTGCCTGGTTGCTGCTCGCGTCCTGTGGTGACATCTTGGTGGGCGGCTACAGGAGCCGGAGCGGTGTGCTGCGTCCCCCTCTGCCCTCGGAGGTCCCCGGGAGTCCTCGGAGGAACTCGGACCGGAGAGACCCTGAAAGGAAGTCAGGTGGTGGCGCGCTCTCGCGGGAGTACGGGCGGTAGTACGAGCGAGGAGAGTTTTCTCGATAGCCCCAGGAGTGTCAGCAACGGAAGCCACTGAGAGAAGAATCTGCAATACCAGACTGAGAAGCGGTGGTGACCGAGCCCCCCCGAAGCTGCGGCGCCCAAACAAAGCCACGAAGCCTGGGTGAGTGAGTGGACATTGAATTAGAGATTGAATTGATTTGTCTATCAGTCGGGGGAGAGAGAGGGCTACTTAAGGCTGTCTAAGGTTGTATACACAGCCATCATTAACAGAAGGAGACCTATAAGTGGAGCTTGGACTTAACCTTTACCAAGGTTGAACAGGGTTGCCAGTGGTGACTTTTTTTGAGGCTGGAGAAAGGTGTCTCTCACTAATAATTTACTGAAAGCTACTTTTCTAAAAAAAAAAAAAAAAAAAAAACCCTTTTTTCCTTCCCAAGTCTATGCCAATCACCCGTTATATCCATAACCGTTATATTGCCTAGGAAAATAAATAAAGTTAAGAGAGGAAAACAGGGAAGATATTATGTCAGCAAGGAGGAAAGGAGATGAGCATGCCAGCCAGGAGAGTATGGGGGTCCAGTCCTTGTGATCGGCTAAAGACAAAGGGATATCGTCTACAGTGGCAGGAGTAACAGCAGCGGCAGTTGCAGCAACCGCTAAACTGGAAAAAATGATTAATGTAACCGACCACACTGCAACGAAAGGGGGGCAGCTAGCACAGAGCAAGAAATAAATACTAAGATCCTCGCGCTAAAGTGAGAAAAAAGTGAATATAGTGACAATCACAAAGTGAACAAATAAATACTTGAAGTGAAAGATTCATATGATGATATCTAAAAAAATTGCAGTGAAATAAGCAAGTGTACACATGGCACTCGATGAAATGGATAGGGATAGAAGGATTTCGCGCATAAAATCTATCATATAAATAAATAAAATTCACATTTAGCACTAATGATAAGTGAGTGTGAAAAAAAGAAAATCTTAAATAAAGTGCATCAAGTAAAGTGACCGTGCTGAAAATTGATAAATCACAATTAATAATCACATTCAAGAAAATCAAGTAAATGTGCAAAAATGCAAAACATGTGCAGCAAAGGTGCAAAGAAGCAAACGATGTAGTGTAGAAAAACTTCCAATAGACGGATATATCAGAAAAAAACAGTTCATAGAGATGACCATATATAGTTCGTGAACAGTGGTGGTCATAGAAAAAATAAGTAAGTGTAGGTAATGATGATAATAATAATCTTCATAAAAAACTGGCGGCTCGACCAGGCTCTCTAAACTCTCACCTCAGAGATGGAAATAACAGGCATCAATGTATGTCTTTCTCTGTTGTGATAGAAGAAGCGTTCCCCTCTGCTTACTATCAGGCACCTCAGGGATGGAAACAACTGGCAACAATGTATGTTTTTCTCTGTAGTAATACAGGCAGCGTTCCCTTCTGTTTACTGTCAGGCACCTATAAAAATAAACTGGGAATTTTTCCACCTAGGCTGTGACAGCCCGGTGGGAGGAGGGGGAGGAGAGAGGAGGCCTCTGATGGTGTAGTATTTCAAATATTTAATTAATTGGGTATAAAAATAGGTGGTCTCTTACATAAAAACAAAATAAAATTCACATGAAAGGAAGGAGCGGCGTCTGAGGCGCCTCCTTACTTGACTTCCGGTATAGTCAACTCTCTGCCACGCCCTACGCGTTACGTCACCGCTCGTGACTTCAACTGGGGAACCGGATTGGCCTAAGAGGAATCCTATTTGTATAATGAAACCGGAAGTGATGTCGCGGCCATTTTTGTTATGGTAATGTTGATATCTATGGGGCAGCGGCCATCTTAGAGGTGGCAATCTACATAGATCTCGGCCGCTGCGAGGAGAAATCAAGCTGAACATAACCTAATGCTGTATCGTAGATCACAATTTAAAACAGTAATGCTAAATATCTAAAAATATAAATAAAATTATTCATTAAACTAGAAGTTCAGTTGACAAACAAATAAATAATAGCGGGTCACATATCAATCCGCCATTTTCTTGTGGATGGTAAGATTTAGTAACGGTGGCCATCTTTATGGTGGTTAACCCACTCCAGCCGGCGGCCATTTTTGGGTGGATAAAAATAATTTTAACACAGTATGTGTTGAAATAACCGAAAAAATACCAAAGTTTGACAAAAAATAAAGGAAGAATATTAATATTAAGATCACAATAAGCTAGTGGAGATACTAAAGAATCAACATTGGGGTTTTGTTCAAAAAGGACAGGTGAACAATGTACCTCAGTCACCAAGGAGGAACCTTTACATTATATTATAGTAAGTGATCCATAGAGTATTAGATTTATGTCACAGTAAGGAATATAAATATATCATTTCTTAAAATAAAGCATAATAAAGTGATACATAAAACCTTCTAAGTAGTCTTAATACTAATAAACACAGTGATCAAATATAAAAACCTGTGACATGGATAAGATTAAAAACCAGTGACATATAGATATTTTTGAGGACTTAAAAATTACTTAAAAAACAATTTAAATCGAACTCCACGTTCATACCTCTAGGGGTTAATGTGCGTAGAGTGTGTATCCAGTATGATTCTTTTTGACTAATACTTCTAATTTTATGGGTGCCTCTCCATGAACTTTTGTATCTTTCTATCCCCCAAAATTGAAGATCTATGGGGTCCCTGTTGTGTACTGCTGCAAAATGTTTAGAAACATTGTGTTTGGGATTTCCTTTTTTAATGTTCTGTATATGTTCCTTAACCCTAACTTTCAGGGCCCTTTTCGTACGTCCTACATATTGTAGTTTACAGCTACACTGAAGTACGTAAACCACTCCCTCAGTATGGCATCCAATAAAATCTTTAATTTCGTGTGTTTCATTTGTGGTAGTGGCTGTGAATCCTGTTCTTTTTCCTTGGAATTTCTGGGCGTGTTTACATGCATAGCAGTTCCTACATGGATAGAATCCTTTTCCAGTGAAGAAGGAGTATGGTGTTTGTTGGGGGGCTTCAATAACTGTTTTGACTACCATATTCTTGATGGTTGGTGCCTTCTTATATATAATATTAGGTGATTCTGGTAGTATTTTCGTCAAATCTTTATCATTTTTTAAAATGTGCCAGTGTCTCTGGATAATTTTGGATACTTGTTTATGTTGGACACTGTAATCCAGAATTAAAGTGGGTGTTTCTTGTGAGAACATTTTCTTTGGATGAATTTCTAACATTTTTGTTCTATCCATACCCATTACTTCTTCAATTTGTTTCTCTATCATTGTGTGTTCATATCCCTTTTCTATAAACCTGGATCCAATTAACTTCGCTTGTTCTTTAAAATCTTCTTCTTTTGTGCAATTTCTCTTAATTCGGACAAATTGTCCTTTCGGTATATTATATAGCCATAATTTATGATGGCAACTATTAATGGGAAGGTAGCTATTCGCATCTACATTTTTGAAAAATGTTTTGGTTACTACTTTATCTCCTTCCAGACTTATTCTGAGATCCAGGAATTCCACTGTCTTTTCATTGATGTTCCACGACAGACGGATATTTTTGTTGTTTGAGTTCAATTTTTCCAGGAATTGTTCAAGTGCCTCTCTCTTTCCATTCCAGACTATAATTACATCATCAATGTATCTTTTGTATAGAGTAAGTTCTGCTGGGGTATTCTCATAAACAGATTGCTCTTCCCATTGTGCCATAAATGCGTTGGCAACGCTCGGAGCAAACTTAGCCCCCATTGCAATACCAATGGCCTGTTTATAATATGTATGATTATGCCAAAAATAATTATGCTTTAGGCAAAAGTCTAGGCACTTTATAAGGTATTTGCGCTGTGTGCATACAAGATTGCTGAACTTTCTGAGGAGCCATTTGGTTGCTGAACATGCATCATAATGATGTACTATAGTATATAGTGAATTCACATCTGCCGTGGCTAATATTGTTCTTCCTTCAAGTACTGGTAGTGTGTCTAGGAGTTGTAACACATGCTTGGTGTCTTTAAGATAGGCTGGTGTTCGTTGCACTGCAGGTTGAATAAAGTGGTCCAGGTATTGTCCTACTCGAGATGTAAGGGACTCTATTCCATTCACAATTGGTCTGCCCGGAGGGTTTTCCAATGATTTGTGAATTTTAGGTAGGGTGTAGATAACTGGTATCCGGCATGTTTCTGGAATAAGATATTTCGACTCTTTCTTATTCAGTATCTCTTTTCTTGTGCCCATTTCTATCAAGTGTTCCAGCTCTTTTTTATACTTTTTTGTCGGATTACTCAATAGTCTAATGTATGTTTTGTCGTCCTGTAGTTGTCTCTGTAATTCATTCAGGTATTGGTCCTTTGATTGTATCACGATCGCTCCTCCTTTATCCGCTGGATGAATAATAATGTCTTTTCTCTCTTTAAGCGATTTGATACCTTTTTTAATGTGTATCGGGTCTGATACTTTTTTGACTTCCAGAGATTCAAGATCTTTAAGGACCAGCTTCTTAAAAACTTCCACATGATGATTATCCGAAACTTGGGGGTTGAAAGTAGAATTGTTTCGTAGGGTACTGTATGATATTGATGGAGAGGTATTCCTTATCGTATTAATTGTTCTGTATGGGTTCGAGAGGTAATATTTCTTCACATTTACTTTTCTCACGTATTTGAGTATACCAATGCATGTATGAAATTTGTTCAAATTGTTGACTGGAGCGTATTTGAGTCCTTTATCTAAGACGGAGAGTTCATCACTGGAGATGGGATGACCACTCAGGTTAACCACTTTACTCCCTACTGTTCTCTTTTTCGCTTGGAGTCTCTTTCCCGCTCTCCGTCCTCTCTTCGCTCCAGACTGTTTCTTGTTCTGTCTTCCTGTGTACTTCTTCTGGGGGAGGGGTAGTGATTCTGTGGTTGTCTTCGTGGGGAGTATTCCCTTCTCTCCCTCTCTAAAAAATGACGTTGGCGGTCATAATCATAATCATTTTGTTGTTGATGATGTCTTGAATCATAGTAGTAATGATCTTGGTGGTCTCTCAGGGGTTCAAACCTATCATAGGTTGGAATCGGAGTTCTCTCTCTTTCTCTGTAAGTCTCTTGAGGATAAGTGTGCCTATTGTGATCTCTATAATTCCTTTCGTTATTGGGTCGATGATTATAAGGTTTCTTAAAATGTTTCTTGAAAGGTTTCTTCCACTGTTGTCTGGGAGTCCGTTGAGTATAATTACTGTATTGTCGCTGGTCATATTGAGGTGTTCTGGCTCCTTGTTGTAATCTGTTCTCAGTATATGCTTCTCTTTCATCCCATCTTGGGGGGTTATTGGCATAGGCAGTGGTTGGATCCTGTATTCTCACTTCTCTCTCTGGAGTGGAATATGTTGAGCTGGGTGGACTGGGATCTACTTTTTTCTGCCATTTAAAAACTTGTGCCCCTTTATAATCTTCTATATCACGATGGTATTTTTTCATCTTCCGCTGTTGTACTTCTAAATCTTTACTGATCAGATCTTTATTCATCTGTGTAGCCAGTTTCTTGAAATCTGGAGATTCTTTGTACGGTTCTAGTTTCTGCTTAATTTCCTCTATTTGTTGTTCTAATATTCTAGTTTTTTTGTACTTCCTTCCTAATAAAAATTTAAGACCTTCTATACTTTTATTGTTAAAAAATTCAAACCATTCGTCCATTGACTCTTTGTCTAATAAACCATCATTGGGTGGTAATTCCCACCGTAGCCTCCTTGGTACAATATTTTCTCTGATATAACGTTCGAAGGTAATGGTATCCCACCATAGGGAGACTTTCTTCTCCATATGATGTCCCAATTTCCTAAGTAAGCTTTCTAGATCTGTATTGTGTGTATTGGTCTGTGATTTAAAAATGTCATCTAAATTAACATTCCTGTTCTCCATGAATTGAAATATATCCATGTTAGCAGCAAAGGTAAAACTATGTGTGGTGACAAGAAATAAATACTAAGATCCTTCACGCTAAAGTGAGAAAAAAGTGAATATAGTGACAATCACAAAGTGAACAAATAAATACTTTAAGTGAAAGATTCATATGATGATATCTAAAAAAATTGCAGCGAAATAAGCAAGTGTTCACATGGCACTCGAAGAAATGGATAGGGATAGAAGGATTTCGCGCATAAAATCTATCATATAAATAAATAAAATTCACATTTAGCACTAATGATAAGTGAGTGTGAAAAAAAGCAAATCTTAAATAAAGTGCATCAAGTAAAGTGACCGTGCTGAAAATTGATAAATCACAATTAATAATCACATTCAAGAAAATCAAGTAAATGTGCAAAAATGCAAAACATGTGCAGCAAAGGTGCAAAGAAGCAAACGATGTAGTGTAGAAAAACTTCCAATAGACCAGTGGTTCTCAACCTGGGGGTCGGGACCCCCTCGGGGGTCGAATGATGATTTACCAGGGGTCACCAAATCCTGGGCTGTTCCTGAAGCCCGCACCACTCTCCCAGCTGCCCATTCAGTTCACAGCATGATTGGGGGGTAGAGACTAGAGGTCAGATGACTGGTGAGGAATGTGAAGTGTGAGGGGCTGGAGGAGACCCTATCTCCTGATTTCGGCATAGGTGTCACTGCTGCAAGACACCACAAAGTCGGAGACACAGTGAGTAACACTACCTGTGATTATAGTTAAAAGTCATTAAAAGTCTGCACTATTATTTCTCGGATCAGCAGATGACCTTGATCAAGAGCACCTAAGTTGGCTGATCGCCAGCACTGCCGCTGATCCTAACTCCCCGCCAGCACTGCCACTGATCCCAACTCCCCGCCAGCACTGCCACTCATCCCATAATAAAAATAGAGAATACATGGCAGGGAGAGTAAAAAAGGGGGAGGAACAAAGAAAAAATGAGAGAAAGAATAAGAGAACAAGAAAGACGGCTGGCGAGAGGAATGGGGGAAAAAACAGGAAATTACGATAGAGAGAGATAAAAGGCAAAGAAAGGAGAACAAGGAGAGTGGTACATCCTAAAATGTACCATAAGGGGTTTTAATACTGTACAAGTGGAAGGGACTCAGGGAGCGCTAAATGTTCGTGGGTTAGGGGTGCTAATTACTTGTCTTGCCTTGGGTGCTGACAACCCACGCTACGAAAATTATTTTTCTGTTAGGGGTCCCCACAACTTGGAAAATGTTATCAAGGGGTCACAGCACTGGAGGGGTTGAGAAACACTGCAATAGACGGACATATCAGAAAAAAACAGGAAGACAGAACAAGAAACAGTCTGGAGCGAAGAGAGGACGGAGAGCGGGAAAGAGACTCCAAGCGAAAAAGAGAACAGTAGGGAGTAATGTGGTTAACCTGAGTGGTCATCCCATCTCCAGTGATGAACTCTCCGTCTTAGATAAAGGACTCAAATACACCCCAGTCAACAATTTGAACAAATTTCATACATACATTGGTATACTCAAATACGTGAGAAAAGTAAATGTGAAGAAATATTACCTCTCGAACCCATACAGAACAATTAATACGATAAGGAATACCTCTCCATCAATATCATACAGTACCCTACGAAACAATTCTACTTTCAACCCCCAAGTTTCGGATAATCATCATGTGGAAGTTTTTAAGAAGCTGGTCCTTAAAGATCTTGAATCTCTGGAAGTCAAAAAAGTATCAGACCCGATACACATTAAAAAAGGTATCAAATCGCTTAAAGAGAGAAAAGACATTATTATTCGTCCAGCGGATAAAGGAGGAGCGATCGTGATACAATCAAAGGACCAATACCTGAATGAATTACAGAGACAACTACAGGACGACAAAACATACATTAGACTATTGAGTAATCCGACAAAAAAGTATAAAAAAGAGCTGGAACACTTGATAGAATTGGGCACAAGAAAAGAGATACTGAATAAGAAAGAGTCGAAATATCTTATTCCAGAAACATGCCGGATACCAGTTATCTACACCCTACCTAAAATTCACAAATCATTGGAAAACCCTCCGGGCAGACCAATTGTGAATGGAATAGAGTCCCTTACATCTCGAGTAGGACAATACCTGGACCACTTTATTCAACCTGCAGTGCAACGAACACCAGCCTATCTTAAAGACACCAAGCATGTGTTACAACTCCTAGACACACTACCAGTACTTGAAGGAAGAACAATATTAGCCACGGCAGATGTGAATTCACTATATACTATAGTACATCATTATGATGCATGTTCAGCAACCAAATGGCTCCTCAGAAAGTTCAGCAATCTTGTATGCACACAGCGCAAATACCTTATAAAGTGCCTAGACTTTTGCCTAAAGCATAATTATTTTTGGCATAATCATACATATTATAAACAGGCCATTGGTATTGCAATGGGGGCTAAGTTTGCTCCGAGCGTTGCCAACGCATTTATGGCACAATGGGAAGAGCAATCTGTTTATGAGAATACCCCAGCAGAACTTACTCTATACAAAAGATACATTGATGATGTAATTATAGTCTGGAATGGAAAGAGAGAGGCACTTGAACAATTCCTGGAAAAATTGAACTCAAACAACAAAAATATCCGTCTGTCGTGGAACATCAATGAAAAGACAGTGGAATTCCTGGATCTCAGAATAAGTCTGGAAGGAGATAAAGTAGTAACCAAAACATTTTTCAAAAATGTAGATGCGAATAGCTACCTTCCCATTAATAGTTGCCATCATAAATTATGGCTATATAATATACCGAAAGGACAATTTGTCCGAATTAAGAGAAATTGCACAAAAGAAGAAGATTTTAAAGAACAAGCGAAGTTAATTGGATCCAGGTTTATAGAAAAGGGATATGAACACACAATGATAGAGAAACAAATTGAAGAAGTAATGGGTATGGATAGAACAAAAATGTTAGAAATTCATCCAAAGAAAATGTTCTCACAAGAAACACCCACTTTAATTCTGGATTACAGTGTCCAACTTAAACAAGTATCCAAAATTATCCAGAGACACTGGCACATTTTAAAAAATGATAAAGATTTGACGAAAATACTACCAGAATCACCTAATATTATATATAAGAAGGCACCAACCATCAAGAATATGGTAGTCAAAACAGTTATTGAAGCCCCCCAACAAACACCATACTCCTTCTTCACTGGAAAAGGATTCTATCCATGTAGGAACTGCTATGCATGTAAACACGCCCAGAAATTCCAAGGAAAAAGAACAGGATTCACAGCCACTACCACAAATGAAACACACGAAATTAAAGATTTTATTGGATGCCATACTGAGGGAGTGGTTTACGTACTTCAGTGTAGCTGTAAACTACAATATGTAGGACGTACGAAAAGGGCCCTGAAAGTTAGGGTTAAGGAACATATACAGAACATTAAAAAAGGAAATCCCAAACACAATGTTTCTAAACATTTTGCAGCAGTACACAACAGGGACCCCATAGATCTTCAATTTTGGGGGATAGAAAGATACAAAAGTTCATGGAGAGGCACCCATAAAATTAGAAGTATTAGTCAAAAAGAATCATACTGGATACACACTCTACGCACATTAACCCCTAGAGGTATGAACGTGGAGTTTGATTTAAATTGTTTTTTAAGTAATTTTTAAGTCCTCAAAAATATCTATATGTCACTGGTTTTTAATCTTATCCATGTCACAGGTTTTTATATTTGATCACTGTGTTTATTAGTATTAAGACTACTTAGAAGGTTTTATGTATCACTTTATTATGCTTTATTTTAAGAAATGATATATTTATATTCCTTACTGTGACATAAATCTAATACTCTATGGATCACTTACTATAATATAATGTAAAGGTTCCTCCTTGGTGACTGAGGTACATTGTTCACCTGTCCTTTTTGAACAAAACCCCAATGTTGATTCTTTAATATCTCCACTAGCTTATTGTGATCTTAATATTAATATTCTTCCTTTATTTTTTGTCAAACTTTGGTATTTTTTCGGTTATTTCAACACATACTGTGTTAAAATTATTTTTATCCACCCAAAAATGGCCGCCGGCTGGAGTGGGTTAACCACCATAAAGATGGCCACCGTTACTAAATCTTACCATCCACAAGAAAATGGCGGATTGATATGTGACCCGCTATTATTTATTTGTTTGTCAACTGAACTTCTAGTTTAATGAATCATTTTATTTATATTTTTAGATATTTAGCATTACTGTTTTAAATTGTGATCTACGATACAGCATTAGGTTATGTTCAGCTTGATTTCTCCTTGCAGCGGCCGAGATCTATGTAGATTGCCACCTCTAAGATGGCCGCTGCCCCATAGATATCAACATTACCATAACAAAAATGGCCGCGACATCACTTCCGGTTTCATTATACAAATAGGATTCCTCTTAGGCCAATCCGGTTCCCCAGTTGAAGTCACGAGCGGTGACGTAACGCGTAGGGCGTGGCAGAGAGTTGACTATACCGGAAGTCACGTAAGGAGGCGCCTCGGACGCCGCTCCTTCCTTTCATGTGAATTTTATTTTGTTTTTATGTAAGAGACCACCTATTTTTATACCCAATTAATTGAATATTTGAAATACTACACCATCAAAGGCCTCCTCTCTCCTCCCCCTCCTCCCACCGGGCTGTCACAGCCTAGGTGGAAAAATTCCCAGTTTATTTTTATAGGTGCCTGACAGTAAACAGAAGGGAACGCTGCCTGTATTACTACAGAGAAAAACATACATTGTTGCCAGTTGTTTCCATCCCTGAGGTGCCTGATAGTAAGCAGAGGGGAACGCTTCTTCTATCACAACAGAGAAAGACATACATTGATGCCTGTTATTTCCATCTCTGAGGTGAGAGTTTAGAGAGCCTGGTCGAGCCGCCAGTTTTTTATGAAGATTATTATTATCATCATTACCTACACTTACTTATTTTTTCTATGACCACCACTGTTCACGAACTATATATGGTCATCTCTATGAACTGTTTTTTTCTGATATATCCGTCTATTGGAAGTTTTTCTACACTACATCGTTTGGTTCTTTGCACCTTTGCTGCACATGTTTTGCATTTTTGCACATTTAATTGATTTTCTTGAATGTGATTATTAATTGTGATTTATCAATTTTCAGCACGGTCACTTTACTTGATGTACTTTATTTAAGATTTGCTTTTTTTCACACTCACTTATCATTAGTGCTAAATGTGAATTTTATTTATTTATATGATAGATTTTATGCGCGAAATCCTTCTATCCCTAGCACAGAGCAAGATAACAGCAGACAGAAAGAGCCAGGGGGGCTCAAGCGCACTGGTTAGTGGAACCACAGCAAAGAATCCACCAGTTAAAGGAGTAGGAGGAGCAGGGAAAATGATGGAAACAGCGAATACCCAGAGTCAAGTATCAGAGGGGGAGCCATCCCTGAAAGACATCCTTCTGGCAATTAATGCTTGTAAACAATCCTTGGGTGAAATGTCAGGATAGATGCAAGACATTAAAGAAGAAATTGCCCTAGTACGCCATGATTTAAAAAAAACAGCGGAGAGAGTGACAGAAATAGAAGGGAGAATAAGCCTTATAGAAGATGAGCTATATCCTATGAAACAAAGAGTCAAGACCCAAGAAGAACAGTTAAATAGACTCACGGAAAAAATGGACGAGATGGAAAATAGGCTGCGCAGAGACAATGTGAGGGTAGTGGGTCTGCCAGAGAAGAGTGAAGGCGCAGACCCAATAGGATTTTTTGAAAAGTGGCTGATCGAAATCTACGGAAGAGAGACATTCTCGCAGCAGTTCTCTATTGAAAGAGCACATAGAGTCCCGTTCAGGCCCCCACAACAAGGAAATCCCCCAAGAGCCCTACTGCTGAAATTTTTAAATCATAGGGATAAAATAAACCTTTTACGTAGGGCTAGAGAAAAAGGGAACATATTCTACAATGGAGCGAGAATCTCAATATACCCTGATTTCTCCCCTGGACTGCAAAAGCGTAGAGCGGAATTTTTAAAAATTAAACGTAGCCTCCAAGGGTATGATGTCACATATGCGCTTCTTTATCCTGCCAGGCTACGAGTAACTGCACTTGGAGGAAGTCAGATTTTTGACTCCCCTGAGAAGGCGCTGTCATGGTTCGAGGAAAAGAAGGACCAGTTGCCATTGAAATAAAAAGGGAATAGGGCAGAAAGAGTATAGAGCAGGGGAATAAATATAAACACGTAAATATAAAGATATATATAATAAAATTGGAATCATCTTGTGGGGAGGGGAGTGGGGTGGGGAAAACACATGGTTAGATTGAATCAGAAAATAAGTTTGTATGCGAATGGAGGAAGGGTGGGAAGGGTGGATAAGAGTAAGGAAGACAGGGGTGTGTGTAGAGTTGATTTTGGAATGAAGGGAGGGTATGGGACGGTCACTAAAAAAGCCTCTAACGGTAACCTAGAATGGAGTGGGGGGGGGGGGGGGGGGGTTTGGGTGGAGAGGGTGGGGGGATGGGTGTGGGGGGGAGGACACAAAACAAGGGAGTATATAATGCATAAGATTGTAAGGAAATGCTTTGTACACTATTTATTACATTTGCTCACAGGACGGCACATTAGGCACAGGGGAAAAAAAAAAGATAGTTAGGATAAAATATATAAAGGGGAAATATGTGTATAGGTCAAGGAATTGAGATATGAGTTTAAAATACTTAGTTAAAGTTGGAGTTAGAGCAATTTCTAGTTATTTTATTAATAGTGATAGGAAGGGTTTGAGCACTAAAACACAAAGGGTAAATATGTTGCACAAATTAATGGGATATAATGTATTATTGTTCTCTATTGTACTTTTTTTGGTAAGACTGGTAAAATTTTAAATCCCCCTTCTAGTAAGGACTATGTACAGTAAAAATCAGGTTAAGTGATGATGCTGAATATTGGATCGTGGAATGTTAGGGGTTTGGGAACCCCTGTTAAAAGAGCAGTGATATTTGATAGCTTGGATACATACAAAATAAGAATAGCCTGTCTGCAGGAGATGCACCTAACAAAGGACACCAAAGGATATATGAGGAACAGGAGGTATAAGTACCAGTTTCATTCTGTGCATATCTCCTACTCGAGAGGGGTCTCGGTACTAATTGACGGGGAGGTGGTATTCTCTTGCAGACAGTGCGTACTAGATGAAGAAGGGCGATATATTTTCATGCATTGTATAATAGAGGGCCAAGAATGGGTAGTAGCTAATCTATACATCCCCCCCCTTTAGAATGGAGATATTGTATGACCTATTGGAATTTATAATGGATAAGCCGGGCTTGCCAGTTATAGTGGTCGGAGACTTTAATGTAGTTATGGATAAAAAAATAGATAGATTTCCTCCAGGGAAACAGAGTCAGGGAGCACAAGAAAATCGGATGTGTCAATATCTACAAGAAGCGGGACTATCCGACATTTGGAGATTACGGAACCCAGGAACATTACAATACTCATGTTACTCGAGTTCCTACTCTACCTTATCAAGGATAGATATAGTACTGGGTAATGAACTAGCAGGACAAGTAATACAAAATATAGAGTATCATCCTAGAGGGGTGTCAGATCATTCTTTAATGACAGTCGAAGTAAACCCAGGAAACAAAAAAGAAGGTAGAGTATGGAAATTAAACCCGGCCTGGTTGGAAATTATGGAGGATTCGGAAGGGATAGTATCTGAATTGGACGAATTCATAAGGTTCAACTTGGATACTGTCACAAGGGGGGTGATGTGGGATACGTTAAAGGCATATTTGAGGGGTCTATTGATTCAGAAAGTGTCCAAAATCAAAAAAGCTTCACGGGATTGGGAGGATAAGACTAGGAGAGAGTTAATGGAGGCAGAGAAGGAGTATGTGAAAGAACCCTTGCCCGATAAACAAAAAGTGTGGGAGAAAAAACAACAAAGCTATAAAGACGCAATACTCAGGAAGGTAGAAAATAAAAGGCTGTTCCAGAGACAAATTATATACGGGGAAGGAGAAAAAGTAGGGAAGATACTGGCCAGTATTGTTAAAAACAGTTCCCCCCCCTCCACGGTCTCAGCTATTAGAACCATGAGAGGTGAAATATCATCCCAGAGAGAGATAATTATAGATACCTTTAAAGAATACTATACGGATTTATATAAATCCCGAGGGATCATGGAGGGAGAGGAAATGGACTCCTTTTTTAGTAAGATAAGTATACCAGTAATTGAGGAAGCAGATAAAGAGGAACTAGAGCGACCGATCACACTGGAAGAAATTAAAATGGCAGTAGCAGGAATGGCCAATAATAAGTCCCCGGGACCAGACGGGCTGCCAACAGAAATATATAAAAGCTATGGGGAAATACTGCTACCGGAACTCCTTAATGTATTTAACTGGGCGAAGGAGAGGGGGAAATTACCATCATCAATGACTGAAGCTATAATTATTGTATTGCATAAGGAGGGGAAGGACCCCTTGGAACCAGGATCTTATAGACCCAAATCCCTACTCTGCTCTGATGTTAAGATCCTAGCAAAGGTCCTGGTGGGGAGGTTAAGAAAGATCATTCACAAAGTAGTTCATCAAGATCAAACAGGATTTATCCCAAATAGAGCAACAAGTATGAACATCAGGAGGGTTTTTCTGAATCTTCAGATACCCACAGATAATATGGGCTCGAGAGCAGTTATGCTGCTTGACGTGGTAAAAGCATTTGACAGCGTAGAATGGGAGTACATCTGGCGGGTACTAAGGGAGTTTGGGTTTGGCCCCTCCTTTATTAATTGGGTAAAAATACTCTATAACGATCCCAAAGCAAAAGTAAGAATTAACGATGACTACTCATCCGAGTTCCAACTAGAAAGAGGTACAAGGCAAGGCTGCCCCTTGTCCCCCCTGATATTTGCTCTGGCAATGGAGCCACTAGCCATATCAATAAGGCAGAATAGGATAATAGAAGGATTCCAGAGAGCAGAGGGGGAAGAGCGGATCACATTGTATGCGGACGATGTTCTCATATTCTTAGGTGACCTGGAGGGATCCCTTAACCAGGTGTTGGAAATACTCTCAGGTTTTGGAAGATTATCGGGCTTATTCATAAACCAGGAGAAATCGGTGTTGCTACCAATAGATCCTGTGGGAGAGAACGTCCCAGTAAGCAATATACATATGGAAATAGTAGAGTCAACAAAATACTTAGGTATAAAGTTAACAAAAGATCCAGGGGAATATTTAGATAATAACCTGACCCCACTGCTGAGGAAATTTAAAAGCAAGATTGAAATTTGGAGAGGTTTGCCTTTGTCAGTGGCGGGGAGGTGCAACTTGATTAAAATGTTGTGGCTTCCCCAGCTATTGTACGTTATGCACAACTCGCCAATATGGATAAGCCGGAACTGGTTTAAAAAAATAGATACACTGTTGAGAGATCTCATCTGGAAAGGGAGACCTTCTAGGATAGGACTACAAACCCTACAACTGTCATCGCAAGAAGGGGGTTTAGCAGTGCCTCACCCGAGGGGCTATTTTTTGGCAGCACAGATGCAGCACCTGGGGAGAGGCTCTGATCCTAATGGCCATAACAGGAGAGAACTGATGATTATGGGAGCACCCCATGGCACAGTGACAGAAGTACTTGAGGCGAACTCCTTTTTGCATAAATCCCCTACGATTAAATTGATGAAAAAAGTATGGAACACCATTAAGGCCATGAAGGGAATGGGAGGTCTGATGAAATGCACTCCACTGTGGAACAATAAGAACTTAGAGGAATTAAAAGAAATAGGGAAAAAAAAATCATGGGAAATGAGAGGGATAAATAAATTAGCCCAATTGTATAATCAAAACACCTTAAAAACATTTGGATCACTAAAGGAGGAATTTGGTATCCCAGACCATTCATTTTTTAGTTACCAACGAATTAAACATGCTCTGAGTAGACAGTTTGGAGGACAAGGGCCAGTCTAGAATAGGTCTACCATATTTCAAAAACTAGACGTGCCAGGCAGACACGGGGGGCCCATAGCCGAAATGTACCCAGATATATGTAAAAGTATTATAGAGACACCAGGAAAACTGAAATGTAGAACTAAATGGGAAGAGGATCTGGGTGCAATCTCGGATGAACAATGGAAAGAGATATTGGCGGGAGGTCACCAGGTTTCAATCTCACCAGCTCAGAAAGTCTCACAATTAATGCTATTACTTAGGACATACTACACTCCTAAAAGGTTATTTAGGTTTGGGGGGAGGAAAGATGACAAATGCCCTAGATGCCAGGAATCGGGGGATCTAATGCACATGATATGGAAATGCCCGAAGTTATTTCGCTATTGGTATGAAGTGGTGTAAATGTTAAATAAGATCCTTACATTAGAACTTAAAATAGAGCCAAAACTATGCATCTTGGGAGTGGAGGGAAATATAAAAAGAGGAAATTTTAAAATTAAAATAGTAAGAAGATGCCTATTCCAAGCAAGGAAGTTAATAGCTCTAAGATGGCAGGCAAGAACCCCCCCCACGAAGGATGAATGGATTAAAATGGTAATTGAAAAACATTGTGGAAGGAAAATGTAGTATACACAAAGAGAAAGAATCTGAAAGAATTTAAAAGACTTTGGAACCCTTGGTTAGAAGAATTGGGATACCCAATGTGAGGGAATGATAAGAGAAGCGGCCCTATGGTAGCTAAATTAAGGAAGAAATAGTGATGCATGGTTGGGGAAGGGGGGAGGGGAGGGGGGATAGGGTGGGAGGAGGGCGGGGGAAACACATGGGGAAAAATGATTAGAGTATACCTTCTCTGCTATAGTTATATGTGTTTATAAATGTAGATATAGTAGATATATTTAAAAAATTGGTATGCTTGTTTTTAAAAATTTTGTATAATGTGGAAAAAATAATAAAGATTATTTAAAGGGAAAAAAATTTGAGATCTAGATCTCAAATTTTACGACAACAAAATCTGTTGTAGTAAATTCCGATCGTGTGTACACAATTCCAACACACAAAGTTCCACGCATACGGTAATTGTGCCCATGAAACATATACAAAAAAATGTTTCCAGATAAAATCAACACCCACAAAGCTAGGCAGCCTAGACAGTCATGCAGAGATTCCACATCCCAAAAACACTTATGCCCCGTACACACGGTCGGATTTAACGATGGACAATGTCCGATCGGAGCGTGTTGTCGGAAATTCCGACCGTGTGTGGGCGCTATTGGACATTTTCCATCGGATTTTCCGACACACAAAGTTGGAGAGCAGGAGATAAAATTTTCCGACAACAAAATCCGATCGCGTCAATTCCAACCGTGTGTGGCCTGTTCCGACGCACAAAGTGCCACGCATGCTCAGAAAAAATTCTGACACGGGACAGCTCGTTCTGGTAAACTTAGCGTTCGCAATGGATACAGCACTTTCGTCACGCTGCAATGTTAAAAATGGTTTAATACAGCGCACTCTCTTCTTCTTTATAATGTGACAAGAATTAAGTAGTTTTGCTGCTCATATTCACACACACTTCTCACAAACTTTTATTTGTGTTTTTTTAGTGGGATTCCCTCAATATATTGTTATTAGTTGTCACATCTGACAGTTTTATATTTTTTAATTTTTTTTTTTTGGATTTTAAGCTTTTTTTTTTCTTTAATGTTTGGATTTTTTCCAAGGCTGATCTTTGTTCAATGTTATTTTTATTTTTACTCCAGAATATTTTTGGGTGTGTTTTGTGTGTCAAGTTACCCCAACACCATTGATATCTTTTATTATTTAATCTCAAGGAGATTGTTTGGTGTTGGTGACCCTTGTTCATTTCACATTGTATATTTGAAATGTACCTGAATCCTCACAAACCAACTGTCATTTTTGAAGTAAAACACATAGGAGAGTATAATTCAAAACAAAAATCCTTTATTAAGGGATCAGAACCAAACAAAGAGGAAGGCAACACTGGATCAACATGAGAAATTAGTGAAGCCTGGGACCCCCACGGCAGACATCAATTCTTCAACATCAAAATTGGTGGCCTGAGGAGTCCATATCTAAGGGAGGGCAGTCTGGTCCGGGATTCACAGAGACTCGGATAGCAGCAGATGACATCTGTGTCCCCAGGCTGTGGTACCACAAGAGGCTGCATCTTTTGGCCGACCAGACTGAACCCAGGGCAATCACTGTCTGGTCTTCCTTCCACGCTTCCTGCTTCTGTGGCTGTGCAGTTGGAGATGTGGCAGGAGGAGGAGTAGGACCTGGAGGAGGAGGAGAACTGGGGGGACCTGGAGGAGGACTGGGGGGACCTGGAGGAGAGGGAGGAGGAGGAGGAGGACCTGCAGGAGGAGGACAATCCCAAAGATGTGTGTGAGGTGTAATTTGGCCCCTTATACCTTTCTCCAGAGCCTCTGATATGAGGGCCTCACACATGGCTTTTTGGCCCTCCTCCATCCTCTGCATTTTATAGGCTATGAAGGCAGCAATGTTCTCCTGCATGGTGTGGGGTGCTCCCAGGACCTCTGTAGCCCTCCATAAGAATGCTATAGCCGCCTCCTCTAGGTACTCATCCTACTGCCACTTTCTGTTTTCAGGGGGGGTGGAGGGACCTTGATATCAGCCAGCCGGCTCGGCCCAGCCACCTCCTGGCTGCGACTTCCCTGTGTATGAAAAAGGGACATGGTTTTAGTTTTTGCATCATCAATCACAATCCTAAATTAGTACTCCTAACTAACATCTAGTTAACATCATTGATTGGACAAGCAGAAATATTTAGAGGAATGCTATACCTGGCTCAATCTGGGCTCCTCCACATATTGCCTGGAAGGCCCAGGTTGGGCGTCAGAAGCCTCAGCCAGGGGGGAAGGAAGCGTGGAAGGAAGACTGGAGAGGGATGGCCTGGGTTCAGTCTGGCCTGCCAGAAAGTGCAGCCTGTCGTAGTACAACATCCTGGGGACATAGATGTCATCTGCTGCTCCGGATCTCCGTGAATCCAGGACTTTCTTGCGCTCCCTCAGATATGTGCTCCTCAGGCCACCAATGAAAATGTTTAAATAAGTGATGTCTGCCGTGGGGATCACCTGCTTCACAATTTCACACAATTGCTCCAGTGCTGCCTTCCTCTTTGCTTGGTTCTTGAAATGGGGGTGGGTAATCTCCCACAGACAGGGCAGCTCACTTAGCATATCTATGAATACTGACATGAAGTCAGTATCTTTCATTAAGATATCCATGTTCACTGCAAGACACACTGCGCATGCGTGTAACTCCGCCCGCCCCTGACGTTCTTTCTAGTCTATTCCCCACCCCTTTTCGTTCGGCGCAGTGGGGGAAGAGCATGATGGCGGAGTTACAGCAGGTGCGTGCTAATTCTAGCAACGAGGAGGAGGAGGAGGAAAGCCCGGATCCAGGCACGTCCCGATCCAGAAGGAGACGTTTTAAGGCCACAAATATGTCGTTTGGGGAGATGTTGGAGATGGTCGACATCATGAAGAAGTCCGACTATGACGGAAAATATGGGCCTTACCCCAACCCCAATATCCGAAAGGCCAAAATCATGGCGAAAGTGGTCAGGAGTCTTGAGAGGAATTTCGGGGTACGAAGATCTAAAGATCAGCTCAGGAAGCGGTGGTCGGACCTGAAGTTGAGAGAGCCAGAGCAGTACCGAAAGATCCGGAGAGTGCTGCAAAAGTAGTTGTGCTGTGTTCCTATTCTTTCTGTCTTTATTACGTTCGTTCTGCTCCATATGCTTTTATTAATTGTAACGTTTAAAAAGGTCAACTTTAATGTTCATGGGCCCATTATTCGTTCGTATCAAACATTTTTCTTTCGGCCTCTAGAACACCATTGTTTAGGCCATATGCATTTTCACACATTTTTGGGGGCCTAATTGGATGCCAAATATTTGTTTGTGTAGATGGGTTTGTTACTAGAATGAAATGCAAACTAGATTGTGTGTAAGGAGAGGACACTGAGCAGCTGTTTTCACATCTGGACACTGGAGCACTAGTGTGGGACACAAGAACACCATTTTTATTAGGGGGGGCACACAGGTGCTCCAGTGTATACTATAGGGGGGCTACATCTGTGAAGCTTGTACCAAACAGGTAAAGTATTGCAGCTTGACAAAGGGCAATAAAAAATATACATCTTGGAACTCGGCTAAAATAGACAATTGTACCCCACTTTCAAGCAATGTTTCCTATTTCTAATTCTGCCATCAAATATCTGTGTGCTAAGTATACCATTTTTGTTTTACATAGGGGAGAAAAGACTCGGACACCCCTCATCCCAGGAGACCAGAGACCCCCCCACCTCTGGAAGAAGGGGAAATACCAACCCAAGAAGCTGAGCAGGAGGAAGAAGAAGATGTGGTGGAGATTGGCACCACAACAGGTGAGTGTCTGCGACCACAGGCTCAGGTAAAAGAGATGGATGGTGGCAGATTTTTGAGACCTTTTTTTTTGTTCTTTATCTCTTTTTAGGTGATCGTGATGTGAGGGAGAGAGAATGTTTCACATCTGAAAGTGCCCAGATACTGATCGGGGAGATCATGGGGTGTAATCTCCAATTGCAAAACATCCAGCAACAAATCAGTGATGTTATTAAAAAAAATAATAACATCATTGATGTTTTGGGGCGAATTTAAACCCCACAAAATCACCTGTTTTATCGTGGTCCAATCTTACCAAAATTTTTTCTATGTTTAGAAAAGCCAAATTTGGAGGATGCACACAGTGTGCCAACATGTGCTATCTGCCATCACGGGAGATCAATGGACGCGTTTTGGGGGTGCAACCCCTTCCTCAATTATAAAGTAGCATTGAGGAAGGGCTTGCTCCCCCAAAACACGTCCCTTGATCCCCCCTGATGGCAGATAGCACATGTTGACATTCGTAAATTGGTGTGCATCTTCCAAGTTTGGCTTTTCCAGTGGTGATTTCCTCCCATCTGAACGCTATATCAAACCCAGTTCCTAAATACTGATGTCTGATATAGCCTTCAGGTTTTACCATATGTGAACTTTGTAAGTTCAAGTTTTTTGGCTTTCTTGTTGGTTTTACACAGGCCTGTTTTATCGGAAATGGATATTTCGATTTTTGATAATGCTACTGCAAACATTGTTATACAACAAACATGTTGGTTTGTTTTAAAAACCTTTCGTAAATGCACATGTGATTGTGCAGGTATAAAAAAGTGCCTTACTCAAGAATGTGTGGATTATTGTCTCAACACTACAACACTTTTGGGGTGATGTAATTGCTGTTTTATGGAAAAATGGGGGTTATTTCCTAAGGGCAAATACACTTTGCACTACAAGTGCAGGTTCAGTGCAGTTGCAAGTGCACTTGTAGTGAAATGTGTTTTTGCATTTAGGAAGTACCAGCCAACACTGTTTTTTTTAAAGGTTACCCAATCACGACATTTTCTGTACTCAACACATTTCTGTCAGGGTCAGCTAAAACAAACACAAGCAGTAAATGTCCACCAAGAATTTCTTTTGGTTGTTTTTTATTTGAAAAAGGTGTCACAGATTGTCTGGCATATTGATAGCCCCCCTACCCGCAAAGAACTCCAGGTAGCGTAACCGGACATCACGGGCATTCAGGGAGGGCAAGCCAGGACGGCCACTTTCAAGCGCCGTCAGTGTTGATGGATTTGGGATTCCGGCCTCAGGCCCAACTGAGCCAGCATAGTTGGCTGAATGTTTTCTTAAAAAATTATAGAGAACACAGCAGGCAAGTATTATATGGTTCAGTTTATACTCCGCCATATGGATGGGTGTCATAAATAATCGGAACCGGCTGGCCAGGATTCCAAATGTGTTCTCCACCACTCTTCGGGCTCTGGCCAGCCGGTAATTAAAAACCCTCTGTTCCGGGGTGACGGTCCTCATCGGGAATGGCCGCATCAGGTGGTCCCCCAGCGCAAATGCTTCATCAGCAACAAACACAAATGGGAGACCTTCAACATTGTCCTCTGGAGGTGGCAAGTCCAAGCTGCCATTCTGGAGATGCCTGTAGAACTCCGTCTGGGCGATCACTCCACCATCGGACATCCGGTCATTCTTCACCACGTCCACATACAAGAACTCGTAATTAGCCGACACCACCGCCAACATCACTATACTATTAAACCCCTTGTAATTATAATAGTATGACCCCGAGTTGGGTGGTGGGACGATGTGGACGTGTTTCCCATCAATTGCCCCTCCGCAGTTAGGAAAGTCCCACCGCTGGGCAAAGTGGGAGGCCACAGTCTGCCATTCCTGTGGCGTTGAAGGAAACTGTTGAGGAAAAAACAATAATCATTACTATTTTTTCAAAGATACATGGCAAGCAGATTATACACAAATTATGGGGCAACCTCCAGATAGCATTTACTAAGGGGAATTTAACAACAACAAAGTATAAGGTACAACTATCATATTCCCCCTCCCCCCCTCTCATGGGCCATTTCTAACATTATAGGGGGGGGAACTCTTGGACAGGTAACCCTCTTCACGTCATTGAGAGATGAATGCCTAAATACAGGGTATTACTTGGAACAGCCCCATCCTTAGTTACACTATTGGCAGACCACTGGACAGGTAAGAAGTGTCATAATACAAAGATATAAATACACACTGCACACATTTGAGCACATTTGAACATTCTGCTATTACCTATCAAGATAATAATAGGATACAAAAACTTTAAACAGTACCATTGGAAAGTATACAGGCAGGCCCTTGCACTACATGCTTTGGGGAATTCGTCCATAAATCTGACCAGTAAAGAGATGAGTATAGTGTGTATGGGTTTGGCAAAGTCAGCAGATAGATGATTGAGGATAGAGAATTGGGATCAGCTGACTTAGCAGTTGGGGGAGGGAGGGTTACAAAAAATTTGGGGACACCACAAAAAAAGCCTCTGGCACTCTGCCTGAATTTAAAGCTAAAATAACATTTCCAAACATTTTAGGGGGTGTTTGGGGTAAAGCACTACTATGGAGCTGATAAAATACATTGTTAAGTGACTACATGAGGTGAATATAGGGCAGGAGACACCATGCTGGAGAGGTTATTGAAGGGCAAATATGTATGAAGGACCTAAAATAATAATTACATAAAAATCCAGCATGCATGAGGACAAAGGGGACATTCACAGCATAATACAATCATGGTAATTAGGGAATGAGGGGAGAAATACAATATATTAGCAAACATTCAATACAATAAAATGTGATATTAAAGCATAAAAATCTTACCTTCATATACTCCTTCTGCAGGACCTGTACGATGGCAGAACAGGTCTCTGGGATAATGATCCCCAGAGCCTGGGGGGAGATGCCTGTCGAGAACATTAAGTCCTGCAGACTTCTCCCTGTGGCCAAATACCGCAAGGTAGCGACCAACCTCTGCTCCGCAGTGATGGCTTGCCTCATGCAGGTATCCTGCCTGCTGATATAGGGGGTCAGCGAAGCCAACAAACGGTGAAACACGGGGTCCGTCATCCTGAGAAAGTTCCTGAAATCATCAGGATTATTCTCACGGATCTCACGGAGCAAAGGCATATGACAGAACTGGTCACGCTGAAGCAACCAATTCTTGGTCCATGAACTCCTCCCCACCCTGTTCATGGACTGGACTTGTGTCAAGGTCAGGACCCCAACACCAAGCCCCCGCACAGCACGAACTCTACGAGGAGTACGCATACGAAACATGGCTAGAAAACGATCGGCTGCTCAGAACGAAGTAACAGAACGCACTGAAGAACAGCAAGGCCTGTGAAGAGCGACCTGAAAACCAGTAACGAACGAACAAGAATACAATGACTAAGTCACGCGGAACTTGCTTGCACGCACTGAAGAGCAGATAAAAACCCACAAGCACAAACTGAATGGCAGAAAACGATCTGAAAGCCACGAGTCTGAAAAAGCGCGAATCGTCTCTCACCAAACTTTTACTAACACGAGATTAGCAAAAGGAGCCCAAAGGGTGCCGCGCTTGGTTCTTAACCGGCCTTTTCTAGTCTCTTCGTACGTGGTGTACGTGACCGCGTGGTTGTCGATCAGAAATTCCGACAACTTTGTGCGACCGTGTGTAGGCAAAAAGTTTGAGCCAACATCCGTCGGAAAAAATCCTAGGATTTTGTTGTCGGAATGTCCGAACAAAGTCCGACCATGTGTACGGGGCATTAATCGTCAAAATCCGGATCAGGGGCATGATAGCTGCTGCTAATCAAGGAATAAGCTATTTTGATAAATGTAAGCCAGTCAACAGACTCTGTGGACAGACGTGCTCTTTTATCTGTCACAAAACCTCTGGTAACACTGAATGCCTATTTGGAAAGCATGCTGGATGCAAGGCAGCCCAGCAGCTCAATTACATACTGGGCAAGTTCTGGCCAGTGGTCTATTCTCATGGCCCAGTAACTCAGTGGATCGTCGACTTATCTGTTTTTGCCCTTAAATAATCTTTCACCATATGACACAGGCGCTGCAATAGGAAGTGGAAGCTGACGCCCTGGGCGTGGAGGACTAATAACATTTTCAAATGCATCACTGAGGCAACCCCTTCTCCACCGCTCATCCTTTGACCAACAGAACCCTCAAAGCTAGTTTTTCCATGAGACTGTAACCTACCAGAGTCTCGAAAGGCATTACATAAACTCCTCTTTAAAGTGTTTTAAGATATACTGTATTGTCAAAAGTATTGTGACGCCTGCCTTTACACGCACATGAACTTTAATGGCATCCCAGTCTTAGTCCATAGGGTTCAATATTGAGTTGGCCCACCCTTTGCAGGTATAGCAGCTTCAACTCTTCAGAGAAGGCTGTCCACAAGGTTTAGGAGTGTGTCTATGGGAATGTTTGACCATTCTTCCAGAAGCACATTTGTGAGGTCAGACACTGATGTGAACGAGAAAGCCTGGCTTGCAGTCCCTGCTTTAATTCATCCCATAGGTGTTCTGATTTGGACCAGTGCACAAAGCAAGGTCCATAAAGACATGGATGAGCGAGTTTAGGGTGGAGGAACTTGACTGGCCTGCACAGAGTCCTGACCTCTGTAAACACCTTTGGGATGAATTAGAGCGGAGACTGCGAGCCAGACCTTCTCATCCAACATCAGTGAATGACCTCACAAATGCGCATCAATGGTCAAACATTCCCATAGACACACTCCTAAACCTTGTGGATGGGTTTTCTTCTAATATTGCCCTGTATTTGGCTTCATTCATCTTCACACCAACTCTGACCAGCTTCTCTGTCCCTGCTAAAGAAAAGCATCCCCACAACATGATGCTGCCACCACAATGTTTCACAGTGGGGATGGTGTGTTCAGGGTGATGTGCAATGTTAGTTTTCCGCCACACATAGCTTTTTGCTTTTAGGCCAAAAGTTCACTTGGTCTCATCTGACCAGAGCACCTTCATCCAAATGTTTGCTGTATCCCCCACATGGCTTCTCACAAACTGCAAATGGGTCTTCTTATGGCTTTCTTTCAATGGCTTTTTTCTTACCACTCTTCCGTAAGGGCCAGATTTGGAATGCATGACTAATACTTGTCCTGTAACAGATTTTTCCACCTGAGATGTGGATCTTTGCACCTCCTCCAGAGTTACCATGGGCCTCTTGGCTGCTTCTCTGATTAATGCTCTCCTTGCCCGGCCTGTCAGTTTAGGTGGATGGCCATGTCTTGGTAGGTTTGCAGTTGTGCCATACTCTTTCCATTTTTGGATGATGGATTGAACAGTGCTCCGTGAGATGTTCAAAGCTTGGGATATTTATCTATAACCTAACCCTGCTTTAAACTTCTCCAGAACTTTATCCCTGACCTTTCTGGTGTGTTCCTTGGCCTTCATGATTCTGTTTGTTAACTAATGCCGCGTACACACGGTCGGACTTTTCGTCTACAAAAGTCCAACGGACGCTGACGGACTAAAGTTGGCTGGTAATCCGATCGTGTGTGGGCTGCTTCGGACTTTCAACGTACTTTTTTAGCCTCAAATCCGACGTACTTTAGATTTGAAACATGCTTTAAATCTTTACGTCGTAACTACGACGGACCCCGAAGTCCGCTCGTCTGTATGCTAGTCCTACGGACAAAAAAACGACGCATGCTCATAAGCAAAAACTAAACGGAAGCACTCGGTCTAGTAAAACTAGTGTTCGTATTGTAGGTAGCACATTCATCACGCTGCAAAATCTGTGATCGTTGAATGCAGCGCATTTTATTTCTTCTTTACGAATGCTCTAAAGAACGAAGGTGTTTTGCTGTTCATAATCAGAGTTCTCCCAAACTGATTTCTGAATTCTTTTTCTCTTTGATCTCATGAATGATATAGTATGCTTTTTATAAACAATGTTTCCATACTAATAATACTTTTTCCCTTTTTTTTTTTTTTTATGTTTGTAAAGTTACCACAAAGAACCCATTATTCTTTTTTTTTTTTTTTTCTAGTGATTATTTTTTAATTTTTAGATAAAGTTAACCCAAAGCACCGTTTTTGTTTATGTATATATTTTTTTTTCAAGACTTACCACTTGAACATTCTTAACATTAGTAATGTATTTTTGGTGTGTTTTTTTAAAACTCAATGAGATTGTTGTCCCTTGTTAATTTAACATTGTGTGTAAAATCAATGATTTAAAAGAAAACACATAAAAGTCTTTTGCTAAACTCAAAAAAGATCCATTTATTCATGGTCAAAATAAAATAAAGAGGAAGTCAACGCTGGAAAAAGTCGGTGTACAAGAAAATTGGGATCTTGAGGAGTCCATATAAGAGGGAGCACAATCTGGTCCAAGAATCCCAGAGATCAACAGCACCAGCAGATGATCTAGATGTCCCCAGACTGTGGTCCTACAACAGCCTGCGTCTTCTGTCAGACCAGACTGAACCCAGGTCATCACTTTCTTCTCTTCCCTGCAGCCTTTCCTCCACGCTGCCCTGCAGCCTTCCCTGCAGCCTTCCCTGTAGCCTTCCCTGTAGCCTTCCCTGTAGCCTTCTTTTGAGGCTGTGGCTCTGGTGTTTCAGTTGTGGCAGGAGGAGGAGGAGGAGGAGGAGGAGGAGGAGGAGGAGGAGGGGGGGGGGCTGCCTCATGTAGTTGGGTGTTTTTGGTTAGCGTGCCCTGCAGCCCCTTATGGATTGTTTCCCCAAATAGGCGCTCACAAATGAGGCGCTGCTCCCAATCCATCTGAAGAAGCCTGCTGGCTAAGTAGCAGCCATAGGCTTCTTCCGCTTCTGGGGGGCTTGTTAAAAAACGGGTGGCCTGTTGCATGAGGCGCAGGGATGCGTCCTGTGTGACCATCCCCTTCTTGGCCCTTTTTTTGGGAAGGTGGAGGGGAGGCACTTGGGATTGGGTGAGGCTCCTACTGGGCCCAGCCACCTCACTTGGCCCAGCCACCTCACTTGGCCCAGCCACCTCACTGGGAGCAGCCACCTCCTGCCTGACACTGGGCCCAGCCTCCTCCAGGATGATGGTGAATCCGGCCTCCTCCAGGCTGTCCATGGGCCCGGTCTCCTCCTGCCTGCCACTTTCCCCACATTCCTCCTGGATGGACTCATCCTGTGTATAAAAAAAGGACAATAGTTTTAGTTTCTTTTTTTGGGTTCATCAATGACACACAGTTTGCTTCTCATGACTAGCAAATTCAATGTGAATACATCTCTTTAATAAAAGAGTCTAATCAGACACCCTAATTATTTCAAGCAGGTGCCAAACATATTTAGTCACTACTATCATTTGATATGTATACACAATTTGGAGTGCTAAATTATTTGAGACAATTATAACATCCAGTTAACATCATTAATATTAGTACAGTAAATCTTTGTTAAAATAATTTACCTGACTCCAGATGGTCATATCCGGTTCATCCAGGATGGAAGACCCAGCTTGCTCCTCATCAGCCTCTGCTGGGGTGGAGGGAAGGGTGGAGGGAAGGGTGGAGGGAAGGGTTGAAAGTGATGCCCTGGCTTCATTCTGGTCATCAAGAAAACGGAGTTGTTTGTAGTACCACAGCCTGGGTACATAAACATCATCTGCTGATGCTCCTGATCTCCTTGATTCCTGGATCTTCCTATGCTCCCTTTTATACATGTTCCTCAAGACCCCAATTTTCTTGTACACTGTCTCCATTGTTGCTCCAGGGATGGTCTCCTGGACAAAGGACAGAAGTCTCTCCAGCGTTGACTTCCTCACATGCTTGTTATAATACTGAGGGTGTTTCACCTCCCACAAATTCCTCATCTCTCGATACTTTGAAATAAAAGAAGTAAGGAACTCTGGATCCTTCAATAGGGGATTCATTATATCTGGAAAAGAGAAAGTCACAAGACCAAAAAAACTTATTATATGTTTCTGCTAACCCCTCATCATCTTCTCCCTATGTAGGCCTCATCAATCTATCAAGCCATATAGGCCGCTTGCTACAAAGTCATGACCATAAACCCCCCCCAAAAAAAATATATATCTCAAATTACCTTCGTTTTGGAACGTCCTGGTCCACTATCACCTACGCACAGAACGTACGTACGACACGCGCGAAAGGCCCTCCTTTATACACTACGCATGTGTGAAACTCCGCCTGCGTCGCCCGCCCCTGACGTTCGAAATGAACTCATGTTCTCCGCCCCCTAATTTGACGCACAGAACGTACGTACGACACGCGCGAAAGGCCCTCCTTTATACACTACGCATGTGTGAAACTCCGCCTGCGTCGCCCGCCCCTGACGTTCGAAATGAACTCATGTTCTCCGCCCCCTAATTTGACGCACAGAACGTACGTACGACACGCGCGAAAGGCCCTCCTTTATACACTACGCATGTGTGAAACTCCGCCTGCGTCGCCCGCCCCTGACGTTCGAAATGAACTCATGTTCTCCGCCCCCTAATTTGACGCACAGAACGTACGTACGACACGCGCGAAAGGCCCTCCTTTATACACTACGCATGTGTGAAACTCCGCCTGCGTCGCCCGCCCCTGACGTTCGAAATGTACTCATGTTCTCCGCCCCTTTTTTGTTACGGCGCGTAGTGGAGTTAAAGAATGGCGGAGACACCTGAAATGTTGACGACCTCAGGTAGTGGAGACAGCCCGCAGGCTGGAACGTCTGGAACGTCAACCAAATCTGTGAGGCCTAGATTTAAGGCCTCTAATATGAGTTTCAAAGAGATGGTGGAGATGGTGGCCATTCTTCGCAAAGACGACTATGATGGCAATTATGGGCCGTACGCACGGCCAAATTTGCGCAAGGCCAAAATCATGGCAAAGGTCGTGGACACTTTGCAGGCATCATTTGGGGTCCAGCGCTCCAAGGATCAATTGCGCAAAAGATGGTCTGACCTGAAAATCAGGGAGCCGGATCAATACCGACGTATCCGGAAAGTTCTTAAAAAAAGTAAGTACTTGTCGTGTTTTTCTCTTGTGTTTATTACCTTGTATACTGCTCCATGTGCTTTTCCTTTCTATACGATTTTTGTTCATCGTTCTAAACGATCTTTGAAGAAACCTCGTTACATATCCATATCTATATATCTATCTCTCTATCTATCTCTCTATCTATCTCTCTATCTATCTCTCTATATCTATCTCTCTATATCTATCTCTCTCTCTATATCTATATCTATATAGATAACAATATAAATATATAAAAATATAAAAATATAAATATATAAAAAAATATAGAAATATATATATATATAAATATATATATATATATATATATATATATATATATATATATATATATATATATATCTATATATATATATATATATATATATATCTATATATCTATAATATATCTATATATATATATCTATTATATATCTATATATATATATATATTATATATCTATATATATATATATATATATATATATCTATAATATATCTATATATATATATATCTATATATATATATTATATATCTATTTTAAATTCTCTTAATTTTTTGGATTTACATTTAGTTAGATATTTAGAGATTTTGTTACAGATATAGAGAGAGATCAAAAGATTATTAACTATATTTTGAGATATTGATATCTATCTATCCGGTATGTCTTTATAATTTGAAATATTGAACTAAAATAGGAACTCTACACAAACCACTTCACTACAAATGTTGGAAAATTATTATGTCCTAAAATATCTGTGTGCTAATTAGATTACTAATTTTTTGTTTCACATAGGGGAAAAATCACTCAGCCAACCAAAAGAACACAGTCCACCCCAAGCAAAACAGGATTGGGCAATCAGTCCAAGTCCCATTGACGATGTGGAGGAAGGAGAGGTGGGCGACATGGGCACCCCACCAGGTGAGTGTCTGACACACCAGCTTACGTTAATCTATGCATGGCTGCCTTTTGTTTAATTGAATTTGTCTACTCTATTTTAGGGGATCTGCTTCATTCAAGCAACAGTGACACCCCCGAGGATGTGGAGGAATTAGGCTACATGGCCACCCCACCAGGTCAGTGTCTGAGACAACAGCTTTAGTTCTGGTAAGGTAAACTATGTATGTGTGCATATTTGTAAAGACATTTTTTGGTTTCATTCCACTTTAGGAACAACAAGAAGTGACCATTTCACCTCGGAAAGTGCCCAACGTCTAATTGGTCAAATAATGGGCTGGAATCAAGACATGGATCAAATGCGTAATAGGCTGGATCGTATGCAGCAGGAAATGAAGGACATGATTGATGTTTTGGGTCGAATCTAAATGCCCTTTTTTAAACCCCAAAACATCAATCATGTCCTTCATTTCCTGTTTTGCTGACCCCATTCTGGGCCTTCTCTTTGTTTTTTTGGCCTAACATAAATGGCTGTTTAACCTAATGTCAAAAAGGAGGGCTGTCAAAAATCCACAAAAAAATAAAAATTGATTTTCTAAAAAACAACCAAAAAAAAAAAAAAAATTGATTTTAAAAAACCCAAAAAAAAATAAAAAAAAGTGATTTTAAAAAACCCAAAAAAAAATAAAAAAAAGTGATTTTAAAAAACCCAAAAAAAAATAAAAAAAAGTGATTTTAAAAAACCCAAAAAAAAATAAAAAAAAGTGATTTTAAAAAACCCAAAAAAAAATAAAAAAAAGTGATTTTAAAAAACCCAAAAAAAAATAAAAAAAAGTGATTTTAAAAAACCCAAAAAAAAATAAAAAAAAGTGATTTTAAAAAACCCAAAAAAAAATAAAAAAAAGTGATTTTAAAAAACCCAAAAAAAAATAAAAAAAAGTGATTTTAAAAAACCCAAAAAAAAATAAAAAAAAGTGATTTTAAAAAACCCAAAAAAAAATAAAAAAAAGTGATTTTAAAAAACCCAAAAAAAAATAAAAAAAAGTGATTTTAAAAAACCCAAAAAAAAATAAAAAAAAGTGATTTTAAAAAACCCAAAAAAAAATAAAAAAAGTGATTTTAAATAACCCAAAAAAAAAAAAAAAATTAATTTTCAAAAACCAAAAAAAGTAAAAAAAATTGATTTGAAAACACCAAAAAAATTAAGAAAATTAATGTTAAAAAACCCCAAAAAAAACAAAAAAAATGATTTTAAAAAACAAAAAAAAAAAAAAAAAAAGAAAACTTGCTTTTAAAAAAAAACAAAACTTGATTTTCCAAAAACAAAGCCTGTTTTTGAAAATCCAAAAGCCCAAAATATTTTTTTGTGGATTAGGTAGAAATATTTCAATATAATTATATTTTGCTACATCATTAAGATACCATTATATTTTTGTCTCGGAACATTTTATACTAAATGCAGAACTGAATGCATACCAACCATTAATAAAAACATCTCCTTTTATAGGATTTTAACAAATGTGTGGTTTGTTATTTCAAGGCTCAGTATCAGTTTGGTTATAATTGTCAAAAAGTTGTTTACAGTGGCAATGGAGCTTATTTAGACATTTTGAAAATTCTAATACAGTTGGCACTACAACTGCTCGACCATAACCTAGGAGACAGCCCAAAAGAAAGGCAAGCAATAAATATAATGCCAGATTTCAGCAATATTTTTTTTATTGTAAAAAAAATTATATATCCTGGCCCATTGCAATGGCCCCCCTACCCATAAAATAATCAACATATTGCTGTCTAACCTGACGGGAACTTTGGGGGGCCAAGCCAGTACGGACAGTATCCAGGCCTGTAAGGTTGGCTTCTATTTGTCCGGCCTCAGGCCCAACTGTGCCTATATAATTGGCAGAATGCTTATTTAAAAAGTTGTGCAGAATGCAGCATGATAAAATTATAAAATTAAGTTTGTATTCCGCCAAATTAATGGCTGTTTGAAACAGGCGGAACCGGCTGGCCAGAATTCCAAACGCATTCTCAACCACTCTTCTAGCTCTGGCCAGCCGGTAATTAAAAACCCTCCTCTCCGGGGTGAGGGTTCTTTGGGGGAATGGCCTCATGAGGTGCTTGCTCAGAGCGAAGGCTTCATCGGCAATGAAGACAAAGGGGAGTCCTTCCACGTTATCCTCATCAGGTGGCAATCCCAGGCCACCACTCTGGAGACGCTGGCAGAACTCCGTCTGGGCAAATACTCCTCCATCCGACATCCGGCCATTCTTCCCCACGTCCACATATAAAAAATCATAGTGTGCCGACACCACCGCCATTAAAACAATACTGTGGAACCCCTTATAATTAAAATAATATGACCCCGAATGGGGTGGTGGCACAATGTGGACATGTTTCCCATCTATAGCCCCTCCACAATTGGGAAAGTCCCAACGGCTTGCAAAATGGGATGCCACAGTCTGCCATTCCTGTGGCGTTGAAGGAAACTGGGGAATCAAACAAGAAAACAAAAATCAATTAATTTGGAAGCTAACATTGCAAGAAAATTAGACAATTAAAAACATTATTCCCCAGCATCAGTATAACATTCAATAATTTAATTCTTCTGGAATAACTAATATGGAAAAAGGCACACTTATCAGATTGCTCACCCCCTCTGATAGAACATTGATTACATTTTAGGGGGTTGTGAAATCCCCAAAAAAAATTACTTTAACAACACGCAGGAATTTAGGGATAACAAAGGCTACAAGACTGCAGTTGTCGCACTCTGCAGGTGCAGTTGCAAACCAGCTTACAGTAAATGAGGTAATGTCAAAAGGCATTCATGTTGTAAACAGTACACAATCACATGCAAGGGCAATTAATGAAAACACTTTGAGGCTTGCATATGATTTGATGATGGAAATCAGCAGAGCTTCTGCTCATTTACTAAAGCAATGGAACAAATGCACTTGTAGAGTGCACATGCATTTTGCAAAGTGCAACATAGATTTGCTTTAGACAAATCAACACCACAGAACATTCAAGCAAATTTTAACGAGGGTGGGGGTGGGGGGGTTGTGAAATCTAGCTAATTGCTAATTAGCAGCACACTATTTGGAGTGAGTTCAGGTGGGGGGGGGGGGTTGTGAAATCTAGCTAATTGCTAATTAACAGCACACTATTTGGAGTGAGTTCAGGTGGGGGGGGGGGGGTTGTGAAATCTAGCTAATTGCTAATTAGCAGCACACTATTTGGAGTGAGTTCAGGTGGGGGGGGGGGGGTTGTGAAATCTAGCTAATTGCTAATTCTAAGCACACTAAATACACTCCAACAAAATACATTCAAAATGAGTAGACTAGGTGGATATGTTCCCATCACTTCATGCTGGGAAGGTTATTGAAGGAAACTATACATGCATGACAAAAAATAACAGGAAAAAATCCCAGCATGTGTGAGGATAAAAAGGGGACATTCACACTATATTGCAATGATGGGAAGTAGTGTTTGAAGCAAGAAATACATTACTTTATCAAAGATTACATAAAAGAACATGTGATGCTAATAAACTAAAAATAGCTTACCTTAATATAGTCCTTCTGCAGGACCTGTATGATGGCAGAACAGGTCTCTGGGATAATGATCCCCAGAGCCTGGGGGGAGATGCCTGTCGAGAACTTAAGGTCCTGCAGGCTTCTCCCTGTGGCCAAATACCGCAAGGTAGCGACCACCCTCTGCTCCGGAGTGATGGCTTGCCTCATGCAGGTATCCTGCCTGCTGATATAGGGGGTCAGCAAAGCCACCAAACGATCAAAAACGGGGTCCGTCATCCGGAGAAAGTTCCTGAAATCCTCAGGATTATTCTCACGGATCTCACGGAGCAAAGGCATGTGACAGAACTGGTCACGCTGAAGCAACCAATTCTTGGTCCATGAACTCCTCCTCGCCCTGTTCATGGACTGGTCTTGGGCTGAAGAATAAACTACAGCACCAAGCACATACAATGCACGAGCTCTACGACGAGTACGTACAGGTAACATGGCTTCAAAACGGTCGGCTGGTCAGAACGCACTAAACAGAACGCACTGAAGAACAGCAAGGCCTGTGAAGAACGACCTGAAAATCAGGAACGAGCGGCCAATAAAACAAAGATTTCTCAATGCCAACTGACCAAACGCACTGAAAAGCAGATACAAACCTCACAAGCACAGACTGAACACCAGTTAAAACGAACTGAAAAATACGAGTCTCACAAGCGCGAATCGTCTCTCACCAAACTTCTACTAACACGAGATAAACACGAGATTAGCAGAAGGAGCCCAAAGGGTGTCGTACGGGCTATTGAACTTCCGTTTTATAGTCTCGTCGGACTTGGTGTACGTCACAGCGTACTAAACTGGCGTACTTTTGTGTGGTCGTGTGTGGGCAAGTCCGTTCGTAAGAAAGTCTGCCCCAAGTCCGCCGAAGGTACGCCGGAAGTATGTCGGGCAGGCTGTCCGACTTTTGTAGCTGCAAAGTCCGACCGTGTGTACGCGGCATAAGGATATCCAACAAACCTCTGAGGGCATCACAGAACAGCTGTATTTATATTGAGATTAAATTAAACACAGGTGGACTCCATTTACTAATTAAGTGACTTCTGAAGGCAATTGGTTCCACTAGATTTTAGTTAGGGGCATCAGAGTAATGGGGGCTGAATATAAATGCATGTCTGAGCATGCTGTAGTTCCGCTTCAGTGGTCTAGGCTCCTGGCTGGATCCCCGGGAGACTGGCGGTGGATGTTCCCAGTGTGTCAGCATGTAGCCGCCGACAAGGTGCATGTGAGCCACCCGCTCTCAACATAGATCTTCCAATGACAGGGAGCCCGGCTCGCGTTTGCGATCACGTGATGCTCGAACAGTAACAGCTGACAAGGAGCGTTGTGGGTTGCCAAGACAATGCATTTCAGAGTGTGTGGCCTCCTTCTTCAGACCTGACTGGCAGAACATCCACCTCCATTCTCCCCGGGATCCAGCCAAGAGCATTAGACCACTGAAGCAGAATTACAGCTTGACTCAGACGATTCTTGATACACACTGGCATGTGAGTGCATAGTGTTACTTTGTATCTTTTAATTGTTTTATTAAACAGTGTTGCACTAGGAGCCAGTGAGCTCTGTTTTTTCTTTTGTTTTTGCAGTTTACCGCTGGTATATGGAGCTGCATGGCGTAGTGTGCATCTCACTGTATTAACCCCTTCCTTTGGTGGATTCTAGAGACAATTTGGCTCAAAGGAGTTACCCTTCAGTGGGACTTTTTTTGTTTGTGACTTTACTTGCCCCCCAAATCTCTTGGACATTAGCGCTGGTATGATATGTTTGTCTATATTAATAGATAATAGCTCCCTGAAGTAAACGACAGGATGGTAAAATGGTGTAAAAGGTGCAATAACATTCTCTAGCATCATCAATATCATAATCGGGCCACAATAAAATGGCAACCGCTAGGTATCTTCATTGGTCTATAATAAGATGGTGCCCATTAAGCAGTACACATTTGGTTAGCATGGGACTGTATTAAGATCCCTATATAAGCGGCCTGGCATCATGGCAGCTCATTCCCTAACAAAGTCATGTGATGTGATGACATAACGTGTAGTGAGGAGGAGACAGTGAAGTCACCCCTCGACAGGAAGTGGGCAGAACACCATTTTGAAGAGGTACACAAAGGCTGCACTATTAAAAATATATTTACAGGCAGTTTTACTTTAAATACAATGTGAGTGGATTATCATATTTACCCAAAATAAAGCTTAGTATACAGTGAGCACTATTAGTACTATTCTTTTTCGGGTACCACATGAGAATATTCGCCAGGATGGCAGTGGGTGGCAGTGCACTTTCCTGAATTTCCAGTGATGAGAAAGGAGGCACCCGCAGGAATATATAAACCCTATATTTAAAAGGGGAAAAGCGCTAGTGACCTAATTGATATTGGGTCCAATCAAGAAGGTGAGAGCGGTATTGTACTGGTGGTGAGAGCACAGTTAATATAAACGCAGTACTTAAACACACCAGAGGGCCATTTTTTGCATTATTGAAGAAAATATATTCATACTTGATGGGAAGTAAGTTAATATAACTAAGTGCAACACAGTGGATTGACACTTAACGTGAACTAAAATTTTCCTTGCATTACTTATTTTTCTGTTTGCATGATGCACTTATTTATTATTAGTCTAGACGTTATCTTGGTATAAATGCAAGCACCTAATTGATGCATTTTATATTTTATTGATTTGCGCTGCTTTTGATTTTCATGCGTTTATTTGATACATTAGTTTTATAGGAGATCTATTTGCACAATTAGGGATTTTTTATTGATTTCTATGCAACCACTTTATTGATGTCCATGCATTTTTTTAATATATAAGCATTATAGAAGATTCATTTTCTCAAATTATGGTATTCATGAAATAAGTGGATATTGCAGTTGGCTTATGTATTGTGCGGCGCTTCCCTATAATATTATTTAGATACACAGGTGTAGGTGAGAATACTTTTCTAGTGCCAGCCACAACACTATACATATGCACTATTCTTCACTAGCAGATATATTTTGCATGGGAGTATTTGCATAGTGAATACGGCAGCTCTGACCGGAGCTGACAATTTTTTTTTTTGCTCAAACCCGCTGGGTTGAACTGAAAAAAAAAAAAATATAGCATGGACCAGGCTTTCAAGTCTGCTGGAGAAAGTATGGTTACCATGGTTGCAAAGGAACAAGGTTTTTTGGGAGATTTAAAAAAACAAAGATGGTTGCAGACTGATTTAATAAGTAATCTTTGATATAATTAAAAATGAAAGTGACGTGTAACAATTATGTAAAGAGGTTTTAGAAAGCAGAGTTCACCATTAACCCTTTGCCAACCATAGTCTGCAGGTTAACCTTTACAGACACAGTCTCCCATGCTTAAGCCTAGTACACACAGGCTGAATGTCAGAAAATGGCTGTCATTCGGCCCGTGTGTACTGGAGTTGATCAGATAGAAGCTGACCATTTGTCTGGCTTCTGTCAAAGGGGCATTATTGAAAAAGGCCTGCTGATCGGCTCCTGACCAGCGCTCTTAGCCAATAGCTGACAGTGCTGACTGCAGTGTTCTGGCGGAGGGCTTTCCCCCTGTCAGAACAAAATAGAACAGCAGGGGATATCACTTTACTAACGTTGGATAGTTAGTACAGCGGCTCCTCCTGAGCTGTCAGGTTTATTTTTCGTTCGGCCCTGCTAGGTTGAACGGAAGAAAACTACTAACATGTACGAGGCTTTAAGTGCCAGTTCACACTGCAGTGACTTGTCATGCGACTTGAGAGTTCCAAGTCACATGACAAGTCTCACCCCATTAGCGGCAATGGAATCGTTCTAGAAGGTTCATGCACTAATTTTGGCTGACTTCTTCAGGACTTGGATTGACTTCTTTTAATAAAGTCGCAAGCGAATCGCAATAAAGTTGCACAGGATGTCGGATGTCAAAGTCACGCGACTTTGAAGCCGTGTAGATGTGAACCGGCACTAAAGAATGCTTATCTACATTGTGCATGTGAACACACATGTTTGTACACCTAGTGTGCGTATACCTAGTGTGTGTGTTCTGTGTAAAGGAAGTCCCCAGGTAGCCATATCGCATTGTATTTTACAGAAAACTACAGCGCTGCAGATAGAAAAGAAAGGTAATTTTTAACATTCATTTACAATATCACCTTTGTCACAATTGTATAAGCTATATTGTTATGTTATTATTATTTTTTTTTTATTTGCTAATTTTTTTTTCACGAAAGTGGAGTTACCCTTTAAATAATAAAACATGATCTGCCTTTTCTGCTCAAACCTGATTTCCAGGGAAACAGCTGAATATGCTGATAATATATATTGGTGGGAGATGTTTGAAGAAGAATTTGTATTCCTGTCAATTAAGTTTTGTCACTCCAGTTCTCTTTTCTAGAGTTCGAAGCACACTGATGGGCTTACCTCTCTGTCACTCTACTCTTTCCTGTGGCGCAGTGGATTGGCTATTTGCTGCTTCTCCCACACCCAGTCTGAGATATGCTGCATAGGCTGCCGTGGAGTACATTTTAAAGAGGTATTAAATCCAAAAGCAAACATGTATGATCCTGCAGCTTACAAATTCCTAGTTGTGGTGGCTGCATTCATTTTTTTTTTATGCTTTCTTTCTTTTTTTCCACCTGGTGAACCAGCCAGTGAGCCTGTTTTTCAACAGAGCAACCTGTCCTGCAGAAGTAGCCGTTAGAGAGTTGAGACAAATCATTTAACACTGACAGGGGTGCTTACAAATCTCAGCTTTTATTTTTGTAAAACCTTTTTTTTTCTTTTTTTTAATTGGAGTTTTGCATTAATATTAACACAAACGCAGTTTTTCACATAGTCTTTAATTATGTGTCTCTCTATTCCTGAATACATCTATCACAATCTACATTATCATAGTGAGACCCGCCTATACATTATTTATGTAAAACCTTTATTCCAAAAGGAACAAGATTGTTGTTGTAGCTGCTAAAAAAAATGATAGCTGAATTTGACTTCAATTTGTTAGTGCATCTATATCTGCTAGTACATCTAACTCTTCCCTCCCCCCAGACTGACACTGATGCTGTCAATAGGCATCTCTGTTGCCTCTTCATCCAGAGTGGGGGCACTCTAAGGGCTCCTGCACACTGCAGCTTAAAAAAAAAAGCTGCTTTTACAGGCATTTTAACTTTTATTTCAGCTTGAAAAAGCTTGTGCTTTTTTGTACTCTTGTACACATTTTTATTGGGCTTCTTCAGGCTTCTTCAAGCTCCTTTGAGCTTATTTGAGCTTTTTTGAGCATAAGTGTTTCTTTTTCCACAAACCCTCCTAGATAGTATCTTCTTAGCCACTGTATAAACAAAACAAAAGGCTGGAACAAACGTTTTTGTGACTTTTTAAGCTTCTTTGAGCTTTTTTTAGCGATTTTGAGCTTTTTGAGGAACTATGGGGCACTAGCTCCTCTCAAAAACATGAGTTTGGTGGGGTTTTTCTGCCTGTAGGAGCAAGCATATGCCTGAAAACACCTGAAAAAGGGATTGATTTATTAAATGCAAATAAACTGTTGTTGTTGTTTTCACTTGTTGTTGTTGTTTCTGTTGTTGTTTCTGTTGTTGTTTCAGTAGTTGTTTTCAGTTGTTGTTGTTTCAGTTGTTGTTGTTTCAGGTGTAATTGTTGTTTTCAGTTGTTGATGTTTTCAGTTGTTGTTTCAGTAGTTGTTGTTGTAGTTGTTTTCAGTTGCTGTAGTTGTTTTCAGTTATAACTTAACTAATACTAACTATCAAATTATAGGTATTGGAATTTCCTTTCAACTTTGGCTGTTGAACGTAACAAATACAAATGTATCCGAAGTTACAAATCATCCGAAATAGCTAATGCTGTATCTAAATGAATGGAACGTATTGACTTAATAATAATAAATAACAATAATGATAGTAATAAAAACGTTTTATTATTATTATTTTTTTTAATAATTCATTACGTTCCATTTGTTTAGATGCGGCATTCGTTATTCCGGATCATTTGTAAATTTGGATAAATTTGTATTCATTACGTTGACTAACAGCCAAATTCGAAAGGAAATTTCAATACCTATAATTTAGTAGCTATTATTAGTTAGTTAGTTATCATTTCGAATTTTCGGTTTTTTGTTCTTTCAAATTTTTGGATTTTCTTTCCTATTTTCAGATTTTTGAATTATCGAATTTTCAAATTTTTTGAATTTACGAATTTCCAGATTTTAAAATTTTTGAATAACGAATGACCTGAAAAATGGAAAAAAAAGGAATGAAACTAAAATGCTAAACAGAATATTGGCATGCATTAAAAAGGGTATTAACTCAAGAGATAAAGCGGTAATTCTCCCACTCCGCAAGACTCTGGTCCGGCCTCACCTGGAGTATGCTGCCCAGTTCTGGGCTCCAGTTCTCAGGAAGGATGTACTGGAAATGGAGCGAGTACAGAGAAGGGCAACAAAGCTAATAAAGGGACTGGAGGGTATTAGTTATGAAGAAAGGTTGCGAGCACTGAACTTATTCTCTCTGGAGAAGAGACGCTTGAGAGGGGATATGATTTAAATTTTTAGATACCATACTGGTGACCCCAAAATAGGGATAAAACTTTTTAATAAGACACGTGGCCACTCATTAAAATGAGAAGAAATTAGATTTAATCTTAAACTGTGTAGAGGGTTCTTTACTGTAAGAGCGTCAAGGATGTGAAATTCCCTTCCACAGGCAGTGGTTTCAGCGGAGGGCATCAATAGTTTCAAAAAACAATTAGATAAGCACTTGAATGACCACAACATACAGGGATATACAATGTAATATTGACATATAATCACACACATAGGTTGAACTTGATGGATTTGTGTCTTTTTTCAACCCCACCTACTTTATATGTAACTATATATGTAACAGATTGCACATGTCTATCCATCATCCATTCATGTGCCAGCAAAAATGCTGTTTTTTTTTATTTTCCTTGAACATGATTGGGTATTCTTTGCAAAGTGATTCTTTATCTCATTTACTAAGCTCTGGAGCTACTGCTCTTGCAGAGTGCAACTGTACTTTGAAAAGTGCACAATGTAGTTGCCTTTAGTAAATCAAGCCCATAGTGTGCTTGAACACATTGGGGTTGATTTACTACAGGCAGATCCACTGTGCACTACAAGTGCACCTGGAAGTGCACTGCAAGTGCACTTGAAAGTGCAGTTGCTGTAGATCTGAGGGGGACATGCAAGGAAGATTTTTAAAAAAGCATTTTGCTTGCACATGATTGGATGATAAAATCAGCAGAGCTTCCCCTCATTTCAGATCTTCCCCTCAGATCTACATTGACTGCACTTCCAGGTGCACTTGGAAGCGCACAGTGGATTTGCCTTTAGTAAATAAATCCCAATGGCTAACATGGAGGGGAGTTTCCAGGCAGAAAAAATAAGAGCTCAAAAGCCTGTAGCCTTTGAACTGCAATGCGCCTGAGCCCTAATACAGGAGGTGTTACTGGCCAGATCACCTGGTGAAAACATGAAGAAAGCTTGAAAAGTGAAAATGAATGCAGCTACCGCATCCAATGATTGGTAAGCTGCAATATACTACATTTTTGGGTTTCCGTTTAATATATACAATGCGTGCATTTAAGAACAAAAAAAACATTTAAAGCTTTATTCAGAGAAGCATTTATCTGTTTGTATTTTATATCTGCATGGAGTTCATCTTTAATAAAATATCACAAAACCACACAACAATAAATCCTTTCAATTCAATGCAATGTTAGTACTAGGGAGACTTGCTTTTCAGACCAAAAAAAATGTGTTGTCCAATACAGGGTGATCTTTTGTGCCACAGCATATGTTACTAAATGTGTTTTTATACTGTCTGTATCATTACCTGACAATGCAAAAGTCAAAGGATTGCATTTTGGAAACTATGCTAGCTAAACATTAGAATGCAAAGTACAGAAAAATGATACTTCTCGTTTAAGATAAAATGTGTTCAGGTTTCTCTTAGTCTGTTATATCTTTTCCAAAATCTTACTGTCCATGATTTATTTTCAGTATTGTGTTATGTTATTACTTTCAATTACAGATATTTTCCACACGGTACCAAAAGAGACTTCTGAATTGTCCTGATATTTCTCTTTCAGTATCTCAGATTTCACATATCCTGTTATCTCTCCGTTGAGCCCCTGAATGAAAAATGATGGCAGTTGTAAGGCTGTGTGCCTTTAATACAGCCTAATTTATTGAGGTTATTTATTAAGATAACTAGTGCTTCTTCATAAATAACGTACTATCTCCCTGTTGTTGTATGCTGCTCAGCATTTTATAGATGTCAGAAGAAAGCAATATTTATGATCGTGATGTATAATGTATCTTTTTGATAAATATATTGGAACCAGGATTTTGGTACCTAGAAATAATTGCAGATAGCCAATGTTCTTGCTACATAAAAAGCATCTTCCACTGTATCCCTCTCTTCCTTCTCTTAAATTCTTCTGTATTTTATATATAGGGTATTGTTGTGATATATATCAATATAGCTGTGCACCAGTAAATTCACACATGATGAAAGGGAGTGAACTTTGTGAAGGCATTTAATTTCCAACAAGACAACTGGGGCCACATATAACCTTTTATGTGTCTTTTTTGCAAGCCATGGGATGAACTTTTCTTTACACTGATCTCAGCATGCACATTAAGTGACACAACTGGGACTTTTCTGGACCTCTGCTCATCTGAGGTTTTCTGTGAAATACATTGGTAGCATCAGAATCTGAACCTCATAAGCCTTAGTAGACACTATTCAGAGCCCTTTGACCCTCCTACTATCATCATTTTTCCCAAGTGGACTGCATATAAAACCAATGGAGATCTTTTAAAAAGACTTCCTTCTAACCATGCTTCTCACTTTTTTGTTACTAGACTCCCAGGGCTAAGAACTACAGGATAATATCAGAAGGTGATGCCTTGGTGTTAGCAGAATAGGTTAGAGAGCATATCTCAACAGACTCATACAGTCATCTTGTATACTCTGTTAGCAAGTGTTTAAAGGGAATGTATACTTTTTGTCCATATTTGCCTCTCTTGATTTAAAGTAATTCTAAAGTCTCTTTTTTTTTCTTCAAAAATAACAAACATGTAATACTTACCTGCTCTGTGCAGTGGTTTTGCACAGAGCAGCCTTGATCCTCCTCTTCTCGAGTTCCTCGCCGACTCTCTTGGCCCCTCCTTCCTGTCGAGTGCCCGCACAGCAAGCAGTTTGGGGGAGGGAATGCCGACAACAGATGGGCCATTGAAGCCTATGGATGGTGTCACTGTTACAGGCTTCACTAGTCATTGTCATAACACTCTCCTCTCTCCTGCAGCAGCACTGCTGGCTGACACATGGCAGATCATATGACTGATTAAAGCAAGCTGAAAATAGATAAGTATATACATCTTTCTTACACAGGTTAGTAGCATAAGGACTAGGAGTAGTTAGGGTTAACTGGAACTCCACATAAAGCTGGCCATACGCTGTTAGTTTTTTTTTTTCTTCATACAGCCAGCAGGCTGAGTGAAAAAAATACTAACATATTCCTGCATCCACCTAATAGGGACATTGTATTCGGACAGCGACACCAGCTGTGCTGACCAGTGTGCTACATCTGCTAATCAAGAAAAAATTCAAGCATGTCCCTTCCATGGAATTCAATCAAACTATCAATTTCTGTCAGAGCCCTTTCACACTGAGCCGCAGGCCGCGTTAGCACTATAGTGCCGCTAGTTTTAGCGGCGCTGTTCGGCTATTAGCGGGGGCGCTTTTAACCCCCGCTTGCGGCCGAAGAAAGGATTAAATGCGTCCTAAAATCCCTGAGCTGAAGTGCTTTTCAGGCGCTTTGGCAGCGGTGCCTATTGATTTCAATGGCCAGGGGTGATGAAGGAGCGGTATATACACTGCTCCTCCACCGCCCCAAAGACGCTGCTTGCAGGACTTTTTTTAACATCCTGCCAGCGCAGCGCCCCAGTGTGAAAGCACTCAGGAGGCATTTTTTAGGTGCTTTAAGGATGCTATTTTTTGGCCCTTTAGCGCCTGAAAAATGCCTCCAGTGTGAAAGGGGTCTCAAGCAGGTACTACCACACACTAGTCAAATTTTAGCCGATCACTCCTGAACCAGCCAAGCTTTGATCAGTACATGGACAGCTTTAGACAAAGTCTGAAAGAAAATAGTTGTCATCTCTCTTTCAAAAACCTATACTGTAACAGTATGAATCATATGTTATGAGTGTGCACTGTAATTAATCTTTGTTTGTAAAACAAATATGCTATATACTGTACATAATAAATCAAGTATACATATATATATACAGTATCTCACAAAAGTAAGTACACAATCACATTTTTGTAAATATTTTATTATATCTTTTCATGTAACAACACTGAAGAAATTTCACTTTGCTACAATGTAAAGTAGTGAGTGTACAGCTTGTATAACAGTGTACATTTTCTGTGCCCTCAAAATAACTCAACACACAGCCATTAATGTCTAAACTGCTGGCAACAAAAGCGAGTAAACCCCTAAGTGAAAATGTCCAAATTGGGCCCAATTAGCCATTTTCCCACCCCGGTGCCATGTGACTCATTAGTGTTACAAGGTCTCAGGTGTGAATGGGGAGCAGGTGTGTTTAATTTGGTGTTATCGCTCTCACTCTCTCATACTGGTCAATGGAAGTTCAGCATGGCACCTCATGGCAAAGAACTCTCTGAGGATCTAAAAAAAGAATTGTTGCTCTACATAAAGATGGCCTAGGCTATAAGAGGATTGCCAAGACCCTGAAACTGAGCTGCAGCACAGTGGCCAAGACCATACAGTGGTTTTACAGGACAGGTTCCACCAGGGCTGGACTGGGACAAAAATTTGGCCCTGGACTTCATCCTGACCGGCCCGCTTTCATTTTGCAAACATGCACAAAAATAGTATTTAAACTAAATGCAATTATGCAAAATAAATAAATAAATAATAAGTAAATACATTCCACTGTAAGTATAAATGGCTTTTTTAAAAAAAAACAAAAAGATGCATTCCAACATTACAGATGCCTTTATAATGACATGTGTAAGTTGTATAAAAGGTAATGGGTATAGGACAGAACATATATCCGTCCTCCAAGTTTTACAACATTTATTTTTCCGTATGAAAATATGTTAACTGAAAATATACTCTAACTCTGTCCTCACTCACCTCTTTTATTATTTCACTTATTCACTTATTTCTCCTACTTCCTTCTCACATCACTGCGTGAAGTGGGAGGGCTAACGTCATACAGGAACATTGCTACCTCATTGGCTGGAATTTCAGAAACCGGTATTGCTGCACAGCCACTGGCTGCCTTTCAGCAATGCAGCATCACTGAGGCGGAGTCTGGTTGCGTACTATGAAGAGAGCTGATGGGCAGTGTGGATGATGGGTCTCTCACATACTGGCTGGCTGGACAAACCTGCCCCCCCGGCTGGCCAACCCCAATGGCCACCCAAGCCCCCCCTTTACTGGCCACTAGCCGTTCTACTTTATTTCTCTTATAGGCAGTACAGCGGTGCTCAGGGATAGGCACGGACCAATGCTGTGGTGGACAATTTTCAAAGTACAGACCCTAGCGAAGGACACCAAGGTACATTTCAAATTAAAACCTTTAAAAAAACACTCTGTCTACTCTCTGGCCTTGTTCTACAAGTACAAATAAGTTTAAAATAATATTTAGATAAAGACTGCTTGTGGTATTTATATATATATATATATATATATACACACACACACACAATATCTCACAAAAGTGAGTACACCCCTTACATTTTTGTAAATATTTTATTATACCTTTTCATGTGACAACACTGAAGAAATTACACTTTGCTACAATGTAAAGTAGTGAGTGTATAGCTTGTATAACAGTGTAAATTTGCTGTCTCCTCAAAGTAACTCAACATACAGCCATTAATGTCTAAACCGCTGGCAACAAAAGTCAGTACTCTCCTAAGTGAAAATATCCAAATTGGGCCCAAACGAGGTTATTTACGAAAGGTAAATCCACTTTGCAGTGCAAGTGCACTTTCAAGTTCACTGAAAGTGCACTTGGAAGTGCAGTTGCTCTAAATCTAAGGGGTGGATCTGAAATGAGTGGAAGCTCTGCTGATTTTATCATCCAATCATGTGCAAGCTAAATGCTGTTTTTTATTTTCCTTGCATATCCCCCTCAGATCTACAGTGACTTTACTTCCAAGTGCACTTTCAGTGCACTTTCAAGTGCACTTGCAGTGCAAAGTGGATTTGCCTTTAATAAATAATCCCCAAAGTGTCAATATTTTGTGTGGCCACCATTCATTTTTAGCACTGCCCTAACCCTCTTGGGCATGGAGTTCACCAGAGCTTCACAGGCTGCCACTGGAGTTCTCTTCCACTCCTCCATAACGACAGAGCTGGTGGATGTTAGAGACCTTGTGCTCCTCCACCTTCCATTTGAGGATGCCCTACAGATACTCAATAGGGTTAGGAGACATGCTTGGCCAGTCCATCACCTTTACCCTCAGCTTATTTAGCAAGACAGTGGTCACCTTGGAGTTGTGTTTAAGGTCATTATCATGTTGGAATACTGCCCTTCAGCCCTATCTCTAAAGAGAGGGGATCATCCTCTGCTTCAGTTTGTCACAGTACATGTTGGCATTCATGGTTCCTTCAATCTACTGTAGCTCCCCAGTGCCGGCAGCACTCATGCAGCCCCAGACCATGACACTCCCACCACCATGCTTGGCTGTATGAAGTACCTTTCCTCTTTCTCATTGATTATGCCTTTACTTATCCCTTCTTTCACCACTATGCTTGACTGTAGGCAAGACACACTTGTCTTTGTACTCCTCACCTGGATGCCACCACACACGCTTCACACCATCTGAACCAAATACGTTTATCTTGGTCTCATCAGACCACAGGACATGATTCTAGTAATCCATGTCCTTAGTCTGCTTGTCTACAGCAAACTGTTTGCGGGCTTTCTTGTGCATCGTCTTTAGAAGTGGCTTCCTTCTGGGATGACAGCCATGCAGACCAATTTAGATGCAGTGTGCAGCGTATGCTCTAAGCACTGACAGGCTGACCCCCACCCCTTCAACCTCTGTATCATTGCTGGCATACATCTTTTTCCCAAAGACAACCTCTGGATATATAGTTGAGCACGTGCACTCAACATCTTTGGTTGTCCAGGGCGATCCCTGTTCTGAGTGGAACCTGTCCTCATAAACCACTGTATGGCCCAATGCTGCAGCTCAGTTTCAGAGTCTTGGCAATCTTCTTATAGCCTAGGCCATCTTTATGTAGAGCAAGAATTCTTTTTTCAGATCCTCAGAGAGTTCTTTACCATGAGGTGCCATGTTGAACTTCCAGTTACCAGTATGAGAGAGGGAGAGCGATAACACCAGATTTAACACACCTGCTCCCTATTCAAACCTAAGACCTTGTAACACTAACAAGTCACATGACACCGGGGAGGGAAAATGGCTAATTGGGCCCAATTTAGACATTTTCACTTAGGGTGTACTCACTTTTTTTGCCAGCTGTTTAGACATTAATGGCTGTGTGTTGAGTTATTTTGTAGGACAGCAGAATTTACACTGTTATACAAGCTGTACACTCACTACTTTACATTGTAGCAAAGTGTCATTTCTTCAGTGTTGTCACATGAAAAAGATATAATAAATATTTACAAATATCACTTTTGTGAGATACTGTATATATATATATATATATATATAAGTGCCCACAAAATGCAGGCTCATCAGTGCCCATCAACGCAGCCTCACTGTGCCCATCAAATGCAGCCTCATCAGTGCCCATCAAATGCACCCTCAATCTGTGCCCATCAATGTGGACCCTGAGCCCCTCAGTCTGTGCCCATCAGTGTTGACACTAAGCCCCTCAGTCTGTGCACAATGCAGACTCACCAGTGCCTGGTTCACACAGTGGGTATCTCCCGCTGTGTCATGGACCTTGTGTCTGAATTCTTTGGCGGCGCTGTAACAGGGTCCCGCCCCTACACCGTCTCCTCCTGTGATAGATGGAACTTCCTTCTATTACAGGAGGAGCTGGTGTAGGAGGCGGGACTCTGTTACAGTGCTGCCAAAGAATTCAAATGCAAACTCCATGACATGTCTGTGACATACACAAGAGGAGGAGGAGGAGGGAGAGGACTCAGGGAGGACTCTGCAGTTTGCACTTGGATAGGCTGCGGACACTGCAAGGACCGCTCACGGACACCAGTGTCCATGTACAGACACCTTCCTGATCCCTGGCAGTGCTCAAATTACTTTGACAGGCTGTTACTGAAACTGGCCAACTGAGCCATCGGCCACCTGGGAAACTCCTGGTAGTCCTGATGGCCAGTACATGCCTGGGTTCCACTCAGAACAGGCCTCGCCATGGTCGACCAAAGAGGTTGAGTGCACATGCTCAGCATCATATCCAGAGGTTATCTTTTGGAAATAGATGTATGAGTGCTGCCAGCATTGCTGCAGAGGTTGAAGGGGTGGGGGGTCAGCCTGTCAGTGCTCAGACCATTTGCTGCACACTGCATCAAATTTGTCTGCATGGCTGTCTTTCCAGAAGGAAACCTCTTCTAAAGATGATGCATAAGAAAGCCCGCAAACAGTTTGCTATAGACAAGCAGACTAAGGACATGGATTACTAGAACCATGTCCTGTGGTCTGATGAGACCAAGATAAACATCCAGGTGAGGAGTACAAAGACAAGTATGTCTTGCCTACAGTCACGCATGGTGGTAAAAGAAGAAAAAAGTAAAGGCATAATCAATAAGAGAGAGGAAAGGTACGTCATACCTGAAACCTGTAGGATCCCTATTATATACGCAATCCCCAAGATTCACAGGAATAGCACAAATGCATCGAGTCGTCCAATTATAAATGGAATTGACACTCTATCTTCAAGATTGGGACAGTACATAGATTGCTACCTCCAGCCTCTAATCCAAAACACTAAGGCGTATTTGAAGGACACAAAACTCATACTGCAAATCATGAAAGATACCAGGATTTCTGAAAAGACAATCATGGCCAAACACATTTCTGATGGGAATGAATAAAAAAAGGAAAAACATCGTACTTTCATGGGAATCCAGTCGTACGAAAATCCATTTCCTGTATTTGGAAATCACTAATAAAGATAACAAGATAATTACAAAAACCCACTTTAAAGCCACGGATAGGAATTTGTATATACCCCAAAATAGTTGTTACTATAAACCTTAGCTGGTTAATGTAGCAAGAGGACAGTTCTTCAGGATTAAGAGAAATTGCACTAATGTAAGTGACTGTGAGGAACAGTCAACGGAGCTAGTTAATTTATCAGGAAAGGTTATGATCAAGCTTTTTTAGTTTCAATATATTTTTATTTTCAAAAAAGGAAAATTAGAAGGGGAAAAGGGGGGAGGGGAGAACAGTGCATGACATGACTACATCTCGAGTCAACGTAATACAGATGACCAACACGGTCGCTTGACAAACAACTTAATGAAGTTTAGGAGTACAGAACATCATAATACAGAGTAGGTTTAGTTAGACATGAACTTTGTATTTGGTAATCATGAGAAGACATATGATCAGATATAGTAGATAATATATGCGATATTGGGAGGAAGTGGTCCGCCACCCCAATTGGGGACACACTGTGGCGGGGCCTCTCCGCCTCCGACCTCCCTCCAACTAGAGAAAGAAAAACATCGATTCTCTGAGAGGGATGGAGGAGATATTATCCAAGGCTACTAAATTTATGCTCACCGCAGTGGGTGTGTGAGTTGATCCGATGTCTTCTGATCAATAACGAGCTCTTATAGCAACTGTTCTACAATAATAACTAAATAGTTGATAATGAAAATAAATGAATTAGGAGACAGGGAGTATGAACTCCAATATGGCTGTTACAGTCTGGGCCAGGACCGGGAGCCAACACAAGATGGCCCCCGGCCGAGGCCCAGGTCATGACCGTTTGAAAACAGTCCAATGCCCGAGACCATCAGTAAGGAGGGAAGGTGGGAAGAGAAAAGGACAAAAGGCGTATGGAGAGAAGAAAAAGAGAGAGAATAGAAAAAAAAGAAGGGGGGAGAGAAGGCAGAGGAGATAAAGGTTGAAAGAGGTGCATAGGAGTCGACTGGGGGGGTATAGACATATCCAAATGTGGCTGCTCTGTGTGAGAGTCAAAGCGTGACTCCAATGTAGTTTTACCAGGGTTCCCAAATTAGTTTGAACTTGGTTGAGCTGTCCAGGACTACACTAGTCATTTTTTCTTGGTTCATAATCCAAGAGATCTTTCTCTTGGCTAGGATTGTTGAGACTGAGGGTTTTTTCCAGGCTTTGGCCAGAGTGATTTTAGCTCCTAGAATGATGAAGAAGATGAGGCGTTGCATAACCTTGGGGACTTCTCTTACTGGGAAGTTGAGGAGTGCTACCAGCAGGGACACCTGCACAGGCCTTTCGGCCATCCTACTAATCCAACTGAAAATCCTGTGCCAGAATTGTCTAATCCTAGGACAGGTCCACCATGTGTGAAGCATGTCTCCCCTCAGGCCACATCCCCGAAAACAGAGGGGTGAAGCCGAAGGGTAGAAGCGAGCTAATTTGGAGGGCACCAGGTACCATCTAGTTAGCACTTTTAAGCTAGCCTCTAATAGACCAGTGTTTAAAATGCCTTTGTAAGACTGGGAGAAATTCCTGCGCCAAGTTTCCAGCTGCCAACTTTGAGAAAGATCCCCTTCCCAGGCTAGCATGTAAGGTGCCTTGAGTTGTGCAGAGGATAGTGCCTTGTAAATCACTGAGATGCCCCCCCTCTGCTCGTAGGGTGGGCCACACCGTATTTCATAAGGAGTCATTTGGGGTCCATTTGGTAGGGACCTACATTTATTGTGTAAATAGCTTGAAATTTGGGAGAATCAAAAGGATTCTGACTGTGGCATGTCGAGTTTGCTGACACAGAAAGCTTTAGAGAGTGGACCTAAAGGTCTAAGGAAGTGTCCTATTCTGTACATCCCTTTGTCGAGCCACCATTTAAAAGCAGAGATATTGAGACCTGGGGGGAAATCGGGATTGTGGAACAGGTGCTGTAATGGTGTCGTTGGGGATATTAAGCGGTTGTCGCTTTTCATTCTGTCCCATAATGTAAAGGAATGAGACAATGTTGGGGAGAGGATGGGGGGTCTAAGTTTTTTTGGGCTCCAGAGGAGGAAGTCTAGGGTGTGGTGGGGGACTGCTTGCCTCTCTATGTGGATCCAATCAGGATGTTCCCATCGAGAGTAGACTGTAGAGATCTGGGCTAATTGAGCTGCTTGTAGGTACCAGAGTAAGTTTGGTAGACCCAAGCCGCCCTCTGACCTAGGTCTAAACAGGGTCGTTTAAGAGAATCTGTGTCCCCCTTTACCCCAAATGTATTTAACAATGTTGGCCTGGAAGCGTTTTAGGCGGATAGTGTCCACTGGTATCGGAAGAGCTCTAAAATAGTATAGGATGCGGGGGAGCAGTGTCATCTTGATTAGGAGTCAGCTGTATCCCTAAGTATGAAATAGAAGAGGCGCTCCATGAGAACCGAAAGCTGTCCCTGAGCCTGGCCAGGAGAGGATCTGGGATATTGATATTAAGTGCCTGGGATTTGTCATAATTTACTCTAAGGCCTGAGATCTTCCCAAAATCATCCAAGAGACGGCAGATAATGGGGAGCGATGTCAGCGGAGAAGATACAAATAGTAAGATGTCATCAGCAAATAATGCACATTTATGACACTTGGGGCCGCTTTGAATGCCTTGAATGTTTGGGTTGTTTCTGATGGCAATCGCCAGGGATTCGATTGCTATGGTGAAGATCAACGGGGAGAGTGGGCACCCCTGTCTTGTGCCTCTGGCTATGGGGAAGGAGTCTGAGTAGAACCCCTGCAGACGCACCTGAGTTGATGGAGTTGAGTTTAATGCGTGAATGACATTGAGAAAAAGAATCCCCAAATCCCCATTTTCGTAGTAGATGGAAAATGTAGGGCCATTGGACAGTGTCAAACGCTTTTTGTAAGTCCAGAGACAGAAGACACCCCTGCCTGGATGAGCCCCCATCCCAGTTGGAATTTATAAGGGAAACTATGTCTATCGCTCTTCGTATTTGGTCGGGCCCCTGTCTCCCCGGTATGAAGCCCACTTGGTCTTTATTAATGTATATGCTGATGAAGGAAGCCAGGCGGTCCGCAAGGATCTTAGTCAAGATCTTTAAATTATTGTTGATGAGGGATATTGGTCTGTAGTTGCTGACCGAGCTGGAGTCTTTATCTGGCTTGGGGAGGACCGTGATGTAGGCCGTGTTAAGTGATGTATCAAGGGGATCCCCCTTCCTAAGAGCATTGAAGATTCTAGCCATGTATGGGGCGAGTAAGGTAGAAAATGATTTGTAATATGGTATGGAGAAGCCATCTGGGCCAGGGGCTGAGTGTGATTTCAGGTTTTTGATGACCGCGCAAATTTCTTCGGCAGAAATAGGAGAATCCAGAATCTGGCGGTGCCTAGCTTCTAATTTGGGAATCTGGATGCTGTTTAGGAAGAGGTCCATAGCCTCAGGAGAAGGGCTGCTTCCACTACTGTATAGGGATTTATAGAAGGTTAGGAATTCTCCCATTATCCGTTGTGGGTTTTGGGACAGGGTACCACCCTGAATCCTGATCTTTGGTAGGGCCGGAGATCGAAATTTCGGGGATAATTTGCCTGCCAGCATAGGACTGATGCGGTCGCCATTGCTATAGAATCTGTTTCTATTCCACCTAAGCCATTTTTCAGCCTTAGTGGTTAAGGCGAGGTTTAGGGCTGTGCGTGCTGCATCCAGCTGGGTGGTAGGAACTGCATTTCGGTCCGCTTTGTGTTGTTTAATTAAGGCTGTATATTCCCTATCCAGCTTTTCTATGTCTGTTTTGTTCTCTTTATTGATTTGAGAGGCTAATTGGATCAGGTGTCCTCTTATCACTGCTTTATGAGCTGCCCAGAGACAAGATGGGCTAGTGTCTGCTGTATCATTAATGAGGAAGTAGTTGCATATGTTGGTTTCAATAGCTTTTGATCTGATCGGATCACTCAGGATGGACTCGTTAAGCCTCCGTCTTCGGGTAGGTTTATGGCCCCTCGGGTGCTGAAGTACAAGAATCACCATCGAGTGGTCTGACCAGACTACGTCTTTAATATATGCCCTGTGCCTTAGTGGAATGGATACTGAGGCTATAAGGATGTGATCGATTCTTGCGAAAGATCTATGGGGGTTGGAGAAATGGGTGTAGTCTCGCAATGTAGGATTTACTTCCCTCCAAATGTCTATCAGACCCTGCTGGAAGATAAGTTTAGCTATGCGTAGGCTCTGTTTTGTCGGTCTAATGAGGCGCTTGCCCAGGGGACGTGATTTGTCCATGCCCTGGTCAAAGGCCGAGTTAGAGTCGCCTCCATAAATCACTGTGCCTTCCAATAGTGGCGTTAGTGTTGAGAACATGTTTTGGAAGAAGGCAAACTGGCCCCTATTGGGAGAATAATACGAAATTAGAGAGTATAATTGATTGTCTAATTCCCCCACTAAGAGAAGGTAGCGCCCGTCCGGGTCCCTAAATTCAGATTTGGGGGTAAATTTGCATCATTTGGAAATAAAAATACCCACCCCCTTTGTTTTGTTCTCAGCATTGGCAAGTTTAAAGAAGGGGAATTTGGAGTGGATGAATGTAGGGTTAAAATTTCTAGGAAAGTGAGTTTCCTGTAGAAGGATCACATCTGCTTTTTGGGAATGTAGGTATTGAAAAACTTTGCGTCTTTTGGACTGGGAGTTCAGGCCTTGGGCATTATGGGACACTATTTTAAGGGCTGCGTTTACAGGTGTGTCATTAGCCATTGAGCAGAGGTAAGAGCAGAGCTGGGCAATCAACAGCACTCACCATCCTGTGTCCACGGGTTCCAAGGCTCCTCAAATGGTGAGCGGAGAGCGGTGAGAGCAGCAGTAAACGTCTAAAGTAGTCCCCCCAGAGGACTCCTGTGGTGAAAAACACATTAGAATATAAGCAGAGAAGGAAAGCGGGAAGGTAAAGAGGAAAGACGGGGAGCAAGGGAGATCCCCGGAGAGTGGAGGGGACAGAGTCCTCCATCAGGAAGAGTGAGTCACAGAAGAATCTCTCCAGTAGGAAGAGATTGGTCCTGTCTAGGGATGAGCTTCGAGTTCGAGTCGAACTCATGTTCTACTCGAACATTGGCTGTTCTCAAGTTCGCCGAACAGCGAACAATTTGGGGTGTTCGCGGCAAATTCGAATGCCACGGAACACCCTTTAAAAGTCTATGGGAGAAATCAAAAGTGCTAATTTTAAAGGCTTATATGCAAGTTATTGTCATAAAAATTGTTTGGGGACCCAGGTCCTGCCCCAGGGGACATGGATCAATGCAAAAAAAAGTTTTAAAAACGGACGTTTTTTCAGGAGCAGTGATTTTATTAATGCTTAAAGTCAAACAATAAAAGTGTAATATCCCTTTAAATTTCGTACCTGGGGGGTGTCTATAGTATGCCTGTAAAGGGGCGCATGTTTCCCGTGTTTAGAACAGTCTGACAGCAAAATGACATTTGGAAGGAAAAAACTCATTTAAAACTACCCGCGGCTATTGCATTGCCGACAATACACATAGAAGTTCATTGATAAAAACGGCATGGGAATTCCCCACAGGGCAACCAAAATAAAAAAAAAAAATGATGTGGGGGTCCCCCTAAATTCCATACAAGGCCCTTCAGGTCTGGTATGGATTTTAAGGGGAACCCCGCGCCAAAAAAAAAAAAAAACGGCGTGGGGTCCCCCTAAAAATCCATACCAGACCCTTATCCGAGCACGCAACCTGGCAGGCCGCAGGAAAAGAGGGGGGGACGAGAGTGCGGCCCCCCCCCCTCCTGAACCATACCAGGCCACATGCCCTCAACATTGGGAGGGTGCTTTGGGGTAGCCCCCCAAAACACCTTTTCCCCATGTTGATGAAGACAAGGGCCTCATCCCCACAACCGTGGCCGGTGGTTGTGGGGGTCTGCGGGCGGGGGGCTTATCGGAATCTGGAAGCCCCCTTTAACAAGGGGACCCCCAGATCCCGGCCCCCCCCCTGTGTGAAATGGTAAGGGGGTACTTACCCCTACCATTTCACTAAAAAACTGTCAAAAATGTTAAAAATGACAAGAGACAGTTTTTGACAATTCCTTTATTTAAATGCTTCTTCTTTCTTCCTTCATCTTCTTCTTCTTCTGGTTCTTCTGGCTCTTCTGGTTCTTCCTCCGGCGTTCTCGTCCAGCATCTCCTCCGCGGCGTCTTCTATCTTCTTCTCCTCGGGCCGCTCCGCACCCATGGCATGAGGGGGGAGGCTCCCGCTCTTCTCTTCATCTTCTTCTTCATCTTCATCTTCTTCTTCATCTTCTTCTTCTTCTTCTTCTCTTCTTCATCTCTTCTTCCTTCTTCATTTCTTCTGCGGGCCGCTCCGCAGCCATGCTGTGGCATGGTGGGAGGCTCCCGCTGTGTGACGGCGTCTCTTCGTCTGACGGTTCTTAAATAACGGGGGGCGGGGCCATCCGGTGACCCCGCCCCCCTCTGACGCACGGTGAATTGACGGGACTTCCCTGTGACGTCACGGGGAATGCCACAGGGAAGTCCCGTCATGTCCCGTGCGTCAGAGTGGGCCCCGCCCCCCGTTATTTAAGAACCGTCAGACGAAGAGACGCCGTCACACAGCGGGAGCCTCCCTCCATGCATATATGCGGAGCGGCCCGCAGAAGAAATGAAGAAAGAAGAAGAGATGAAGAAGAGAAGAAGAAGATGAAGAAGAAGATGAAGATGAAGAAGAAGATGAAGAGAAGAGCGGGAGCCTCCCCCCTCATGCCATGGGTGCGGAGCGGCCCGAGGAGAAGAAGATAGAAGACGCCGCGGAGGAGATGCTGGACGAGAACGCTGGAGGAAGAACCAGAAGAGCCAGAAGAACCAGAAGAAGAAGAAGATGAAGGAAGAAAGAAGAAGCATTTAAATAAAGGAATTGTCAAAAACTGTCTCTTGTCATTTTTAACATTTTTGACAGTTTTTTAGTGAAATGGTAGGGGTAAGTACCCCCTTACCATTTCACACAGGGGGGGGGGCAGGATCTGGGGGTCCCCTTGTTAAAGGGGGCTTCCAGATTCCGATAAGCCCCCCGCCCGCAGACCCCCACAACCACCGGCCACGGTTGTGGGGATGAGGCCCTTGTCTTCATCAACATGGGGACAAGGTGCTTTGGGGGGCTACCCCAAAGCACCCTCCCAATGTTGAGGGCATGTGGCCTGGTATGGTTCAGGAGGGGGGGGGCCGCACTCTCGTCCCCCCCTCTTTTCCTGCGGCCTGCCAGGTTGCGTGGTCGGATAAGGGTCTGGTATGGATTGTTAGGGGGACCCCACGCCGTTTTTTTTTTTTGGGGGGGCGCGGGGTTCCCCTTAAAATCCATACCAGACCTGAAGGGTCTGGTATGGAATTTAGGGGGAACCCCACGTCAATTTTTTTTTTAAATTTTGGCTGGGGTTCCCCTTAATATCCATACCAGACCTGAAGGGCCTTGTATGGAATTTAGGGGGACTCCCACATCATTTTTTTTTTTAATTTTGGTTCGGGGTTGCCCTGTGGGGAATTCCCATGCCGTTTTTATCAATGAACTTCTATGTGTATTGTCGGCAATGCAATAGCCGCGGTAGTTTTAAATGAGTTTTTTCCTTCAAAATGTCATTTTGCTGTCAGACTGTTCTAAACACGGGAAACATGCGCCCCTTTACAGGCATACTATAGACACCCCCCAGGTATGAAATTTAAAGGGATTGTTTGACTTTAAGCATTATTAAAATCACTGCTCCTGAAAAAACGGCCGTTTTTAAAACTTTTTTTTGCATTGATCCATGTCCCCTGGGGCAGGACCCAGGTCCCCAAACACTTTTATTGACAATAACTTGCATATTAGCCTTTAAAATTAGCACTTTTGATTATTCATGTTCGTGTCCCATAGACTTTAACGGTAGTCGCGTGTTCGAACGAATTTTTTTCCTGTTCGCATGTTCTGGTGCGAACCGAACAGGGGGGTGTTCGGCTCATCCCTAGTCCTGTCCAGTGGCAGTTGGAGTACCAAAAACCACTAGGCAGAAAGGGGGGCATGAACACCGCCCCAGCAGAGGGACCTTCTAGTAGATTATTTAAGATGAAGATCCTAGAAATAGGCACTTGGCCCGTCACATACATCTCAACCTCCGGCAAAGATAAGCATTCACTTTAAGTAGAGCCCAGCGGAGAAGATGTACAGGTCAACATAATATTAAACAAACTAATAATCTAGTATTAGAACTGTGCAAAGGGACCTGGAATAGCAGGGGAGATTGGGGAGAGGCATTACGAGGGGACCTCCAGAGTTAGCATGGGTTATTGAGAATAAATCCCAGGGTCAGTCTAGCAGGACGGGTACCCACCCTCCTCTCTACCCGCCCGGACTAACCAAAAGCTGTGGAGGCGTAGATCACAATCAGTGTATGATGAAAAGTAAGGGTTAACAACGTCCCCAAGGATCGTGCCCCCCGAGATCGCCTCAAAAGAGGCGTAAGGGTGTCCCGACTTGACACTCATCTCGGGGGTCACAAACGGGGAGGCCCCACCCCCTCAGCGAACATCTGAAGAGGGAAAAGGGGGTTACTAAATATAGGTGGATGTCAAAAAAAAATTGAGTTCCGAAGAAAAAGTGAGGACTGGAGTTCACGGAGGATTAATTTCCTTGGATTTCTTGTTTCTTGCTTTTTCCCAAACCGGATTCAGGGGACTCGTGGGCAAGTGTCTCTTTGCCGCGTTAGGTTGATTTCCTGGGTGGCGTGCAGTCGGGTCCTGGTTGATGAAGCCTAGTTGAAGAAAAAGCTTTTCTCCTTCCTGCAGGGATCCGAAGGTATATGCCTTGCCTTTGTGGAGTAATTTGAGTTGAAACGGGAATAGCCACCAGTATTTGATTTCTCTGTCCATCAGGATTTGGAGAAGTGGCTTTAGGGTTCTCCGTTTTTGTATAGTCGAGGGGGATAAGTCAGCAAATATTTGCAGGCGGTGTCCCTGGAACAAAATTTCAGACATGGATTTCGATTTCCTCATGACCTCTTCTTTGATTGAGAAGAAATGTGGTTTCACCACGACGTCACGGGGGAGGCCGTCAGCTCCAGGAGGTCGGAGTGCTCTGTGGGCCCAATCCAGCTCAAGCCTGTGCTGTGGGGTGTCTGGGAGCAAATCTTTAATGAACGATTTTATAGTTTTAGGGATGTCCTTGTAGGATTCAGGGAGCCCCCTGACCCTAAAATTGTATCTTCGGTTACGGTTTTCAAGGTCATCAATCTTAGCATTAGCAGTCTCTAGTTGTTCCTGCAAGGTCTGTATACATGCAGTATTTTGGTTTGTTCTGGAAATCGTGGAGTCAAGATTAGATTCAATGATTTCCATGCGGGTGCCAATGTTCTGGAGATCTGCTTTAATGTCACTGGTTATTTTGTGTGCAGTATTATGAAGGCCTCTGTCCAGTAGTTCTGCAAACTTGGTATATAGGTCTGCTACTGATGTTGGCTGGAGTAGGCCTGAATCCCCATGCTGTAGTAGCTGGTGAGACTGGGGAGGGCCTGCATCCATTGGGGAATACCCCAGGCTTGTCAGGTTATGCTCCAGGAGAGAAGCGGTGGACGCTGGGGATGCTGGGTTTGATGGGATGTTGCCTGTAGGGTGTTCTGGCTGAAGCAGGGAGGGGGAGGCCGTGTATGGAGGGTTCGGCTGTGCTGCCTGAGGAGAGCTGAGGGGCGCGATCGCCATCTTGGCAGTCTCGGCCTGCGGTAAAGCGGCTTCAAAAGCCGGTTTTAGGTTTCTCCTTACCGCTCCCGAGTACATCGGGAATGTCCCCAGGGATTCCGGTGGCCGTGTAGGGCAATTCCAGGTCCCGATCGCCGGTCCAAGTGCCGAATTTTCGATCCGGTCTGCTGAGGCGGGACGGAGCTCCCGGACTACGCGTCCATCTTAGGTGCCGCCTCGCATGCGCCTATGATCAAGCTTTTATTGAAAAGAAAAGGCAGGATGTGGGTAAAATAGAAAGAAATTTACTATAAGAAAACAAACCCGTACAGAAAAGGCAGGAATTGCCTCTAGCATTGGTAATGGATTATAACCTCCAACATAAACAAGTAGAGAGGATTATTGAAAAATATTTGGATATATTAAAACATGATGATATCCTAAAATCCCTCATACCAGAAAAACCAACGTTCATATACAAAAGAGCCACCAATCTAAGGGACCAATTGGTTAAAAATGTAGTGGATACATACAATACAATACCATCACTATATTTGATGGAAAAGGTTTTTATGCCTGCGGCAGATGCTATAGTTGCAAGGCAGCGATAAGTTATATAAAAAAACTTGATACATTCACCAATAGTCAAAATGGGAAACAATATACACTTAAGGACTTTATATCGTGCAACACAGAGGGGGTAGTGTATGCTTTGGAATGCCCATGTGGTATGATTTATGAAGGGAGAACTAAGAGGGCTATGCATATAAGAATAAAGGAACATATATACCAAATAACTAAAGGAAAAAAGGAGCATTACCTGTACCAATATTTAAGAACACAACATAATAGAAAAGTATCAGGGATGAAGTTTTGTGGATTAGAAAAATATAAAAAAACATTGGAGGGGCAGCCATTTTATTAGGACCCTCAGTCAAAGTGAATCCTGGTGGGTATATGAATTGGGTTTATTAGCGCCTCAAGGTTTAAATAAGGAATTTGACCGTAACTGTTTTTTGGCTAATTTTTAAACTTAAATACTATTTTTAATAATTTTATTATATCTATTTTATTTTAAACCTTTACAATTATATTTAAACATGATTATTAATCATATGTATTCCTTATTTAAAATAAATGTGGGTCTGGCTTACTCAAAATGAATGTAGTGTTTAATAAATATAGTAGTATTCGCATTTAATAATATATTATTTACTCCGTTTAAGTACACTATCATATCAGATTGATACCAGTCACTGATCTAGTGGCTCTGGGTCTATGGTAAAATAGGCACACAACTAGGATAGCAATTTGGAAAACAACAAGTTGTATACATTACTAAAGAGTATATGAATAGACAGGCACTGCACAGGGATAATATGAGCACAAATAAAACTACAAGAAAACCACTACTATCCATGTTTTACTGTGGGCTAAAAGAAAATGGTGACGATTAATGAATGACATATTGGCCACTGTTTAAGTCTGTCAGGAACTTTGGCAAAATAGGCTTACACAGTAGGGTAGGAATTTAGAAACCATTATTTGGATATATTATTAAGGAGTTTATAAATAAGTGTAGAAATTGCGCTAGGATAAAGACAGTTACTGCACTAGGATTAATATGTGCATAAACAAACTACTAGAAAATGGGCACTATCCATATGTGACCGCCAGCTACAGGAAAATCGCCACTATGAATAACATGGGAAGTACGTCAGCCAATCACAATTCCCCGAGGAAGTCACGAGGAAGTCACGAAACCGATAGGAGGAGCTTGAGAGACTGACGTACAAGGAACAAGGAAGTGCTTTGGATTAAAGCTACGGATGGAGGGAACACCGCTGACCGGGGCTGCAGATCCGGTTTGAGGTGACACCACCACCCTAGCACATATGAGTGCACCAAGGCTTGTTTGATTTTATGAAATGTGAGTGCATTTATGCAGTGTGAAGTTTGTAATAAATACATTTTTAAAAAGGATATTATACTATTGCAAGCTTCTGTTTTTTCTACATGTGGCTTATGTGAGTGGAGGTTGCTTATAACCATCAGGAAGGAGTAATTTCTGACTGGGCATCTGTGCTAGAGGTTTACTACAGGAAGGAGGAACCACAGGAGAAATATCTAAGTGTATATATATATATATATATATATATATATATATATATATATATCACAGTCACTTTTTATAAGCCCTTAAGGTGAGGGTACATCAGGTGGAGGGGAGCACCAAGAAGGCATTATATTTACCCATCCACATATGATAGACTGTCATGTTATTTATTGGATATATTGAGGACAGTGTGCAGAACACGTAGCACTTGAACCTTATATTGTGGACGTTATATATTTTGAATGCTATTTGCATGTTTCAGATCATTTGCACAAGAGTGGATATTTTTTAATTATAGTATTTGTGTATAAGGATATCACACTTTGCATATTTAATTAAGGGTCATCTACTTAGTATATTTTATTTATTTATTCACTGGTTGTTTTCAGCGACACACTAATTGTTTTTATGGTTTAAACATGACTTCAACTAAATCTTGTTAGGTTATGCAACTCCAACGCCAAGCCCAGCATATTAGATCTGTTAAGGACCTCAACTACCAATATAATCAGAGGCGGGCTGGGCCGGGGGGCAGGGTGGCAATCTCCCCCCGGGCCGCTCTGATGACTGGTAAAAAGGCTGCACTCATGGCTGGGTAATGAGGGGCCATTGACACTGCACAGCCAATGGCCGCCGCTTCCGAATGCTGTGTTTGCAGAGCTGCAGCGGAGCGGTAGTAATATGCCTGCTGGAACTCTGGTTCCAGCCCAGGGACAAACACTGGGAGCCGGGGGTAAGCGGTGACCGCTGCCTTTATAGTGTTAACACAGGTCATGGCCGCCGCTCACCTCCCACTGTACGGCCATGACCTGTGTCTCCTCCAAGGTAGATGGCTGCAGGGCTGAGCTATGTGTCTCTCACACAGCTCAGCCTCAGAACACAGTCACCAGCGCTGACGTCCTCTCCTCTCTCTGCACGGACACGAGGAATGATAGGGCTCATTAGCTCCTCCTCCTCCTGGGTCTGCCCCACCCACACTTCCCGGGCATGTTTGAACCAAGAAAAGAAAAGCTGCAGAAAGTCCTCAGCCTCCATGAGTAAGCTCACCCTCTCTCCTGCCTCCCAGTCTATAAAATGATTTTAAGGGGTGCTCTGTGGACTTTGATAAGTGAGGGGGGGGGCAGGCTTTGGTGAGCAGAGACCCCCTTTACACCAGAGCCACAGCATTCCCCTTAAATCAGGATTCCCCTTTACACTAGAGTCCACAGAGCTCCCCCTTACAGTGTAAGTGGAAATTCTGTGCGGACTCTGATGTAAGGGGGGGCCTCTGTGCAGACTCTGATGTAAGGGGGGGCCTCTGTGCAGACTCTGATGTAAGGGGGGGCCTCTGTGCAGACTCTGATGTAAGGGGGGGCCTCTGTGCAGACTCTGATGTAAGGGGGGGCCTCTGTGCGGACTCTGATGTAAGGGGGGCCTCTGTGCGGACTCTGATGTAAGGGGGGGCCTCTGTGCAGACTCTGATGTAAGGGGGGCCTCTGTGCGGACTCTGATGTAAGGGGGGGCCTCTGTGCGGACTCTGATGTAAGGAGGGGCCTCTGTGCAGACTCTGATGTAAGGGGGGGCCTCTGTGTGGACTCTGATGTAAGGGGGGGCCTCTGTGCGGACTCTGATGTAAGGGGGGCCTCTGTGCGCACTCTAATGTAAGGGGGGCCTCTGTGCGCACTCTGATGTAAGGGGGGCCTCTGTGCGCACTCTGATGTAAGGGGGACCTCTTTGCGGACTCTGATGTAAGGGGGGCCTCTGTGTGCACTCTGATGTAAGGGGGGCCTCTGTGCGCACACTGATGTAAGGGGGGCCTCTGTGCGGACTCTGATGTAAGGGGGGCCTCTGTGCGGACTCTGATGTAAGGGGGGCCTCTGTGCGGACTCTGATGTAAGGGGGGCCTCTGTGCGCACTCTGATGTAAGGGGGACCTCTGTGCGGACTCTGATGTAAGGGGGACCTCTGTGCGCACTCTGATGTAAGGGGGGCCTCTGTGCGCACTCTGATGTAAGGGGGGCCTCTGTGCGCACTCTGATGTAAGGGGGGCCTCTGTGCGCACTCTGATGTAAGGGGGGCCTCTGTGCGGACTCTGATGTAAGGGGGGGCCTCTGTGAGGACTCTGATGTAAGGGGGGCCTCCGTGCGGACTCTGATGTAAGGGGGGCCTCTGTGTGGACTCTGATGTAAGGGGGACCTCTGTGCGGACTCTTATGTAAGGGGGACCTCTGTGCGGACTCTGATGTAAGGGGGGCCTCTGTGCGCACTCTGATGTAAGGGGGGCCTCTGTGCGGACTCTGATGTAAAGAGGGCCTCTGTGCGGACTCTGATGTAAGGGGGGCCTCTGTGCGGACTCTGATGTAAGGGGGGCCTCTGTGCGGACTCTGATGTAAGGGGGGCCTCTGTGCGGACTCTGATGTAAGGGGGGCCTCTGTGCGCACTCTGATGTAAGGGGGGCCTCTGTGCGCACTCTGATGTAAGGGGGGCCTCTGTGCGCACTCTGATGTAAGGGGGGCCTCTGTGCGGACTCTGATGTAAGGGGAGCCTCTGTGCGGACTCTGATGTAAGGGGGGCCTCTGTGCGGACTCTGATGTAAGGGGGGCCTCTGTGCGGACTCTGATGTAAGGGGGGCCTCTGTGCGGACTCTGATGTAAGGGGGGCCTCTGTGTGGACTCTGATGTAAGGGGGGCCTCTGTGCGCACTCTGATGTAAGGGGGACCTCTTTGCGGACTCTGATGTAAGGGGGGCCTCTGTGCGCACTCTGATGTAAGGGGGGCCTCTGTGTGCACTCTGATGTAAGGGGGACCTATGTGCGGACTCTGATGTAAGGGGGGCCTCTGTGCGGACTCTGATGTAAAGAGGGCCTCTGTGCGGACTCTGATGTAAGGGGGGCCTCTGTGCGGACTCTGATGTAAGGGGGGCCTCTGTGCGGACTCTGATGTAAAGAGGGCCTCTGTGCGGACTCTGATGTAAGGGGGGCCTCTGTGCGGACTCTGATGTAAGGGGGGCCTCTGTGCGCACTCTGATGTAAGGGGGACCTCTTTGCGGACTCTGACGTAAGGGGGGCCTCTGTGCGCACTCTGATGTAAAGAGGGACTCTGTGTGGACTCTGATGCCTACATAATAACGTACATAAAATGTACAGGGGTCAGGAGTATGTAATTTACAGGGTGCAAGAGTATGTAATGTAGAGGGTTCAGGGGTGTGTAATGTACAGGGTGTAGGGCTCAGGAGTGGGTAGTGTACAGGGTGTAGGTGTCAGGAGTATGTAATGTACAGGGGTCAGGGGTATGTAATGTACAGGGGTCAGGAGTATGAATTGTACAGGGGTCAGGAGTATGAATTGTACAGGGGTCAGGAGTATGTATTATACAGGGGTCAGGAGTATGTATAGTACAGGGGTCAGGGGTATGTATTGTACAGAGGTCAGGAGTATGTATTGTACAGGGGTCAGGAGTATGTATTGTACAGGGTTCAGGGGTCAGGAGTATGTAATGTACAGGGGTCAGGAGTATGTAATGTACAGGGGTCAGGAGTATGTAATGTACAGGGGTCAGGAGTATGTAATGTACAGGGGTCAGGAGTATGTAATGTACAGGGGTCAGGGGTCAGGAGTATGTAATGTACAGGGGTCAGGAGTAGGTAATGTACAGGTTCAGGGGTCAGGGGTATGTAATGTACTGGGTGCAGGGGTCAGTAGTTTGTAAGGGACAGGGTTCAGGGGTCAGGAGTATGTAATGTACAGGGGTGAGAGTCATGGTACAAGGAGGGAGTCCCATAAGGACCAGAGTGAATGAAGGTGTTCACTGTACACTCTGTTAGAAAGAGGCCCCCTCCAGGTCCCATTATACTCCTTTGTAGTCTCTAATAGAGCCTGGAGGGAACGCTTTCGCACAGACTCTCTGTTGTACTTTGTACAAAATGTGGGGGCGAGGCCAGGGGTGGGTCATGGACAGGGCAGGGGTGGGTCATGGGTGGGGCCTGACAGGGGGCCCTTGCTTCATTTGGTCTGGGGGCCCTGAGTGTTGTCAGGCCACCCTTGCCGGCAAGTGTACCATAATGCTCTCCCATCATGACGTCGTTCAGAGGCCGTGTTGGAAGAGGAGAAGTGCTGCTGCGACCTGCGGGGAGCGTCCACTACTGTGAGTGAGCGGCTGAACATTGCTGCACTACTTTGATCTTACTGAAGTGGTTCATTTTTTAATTTTTTTTGGGGTGGGGGGTTTATTAATCTACAATGCTATTTATTATATGCAGCATGAAGGAGGTTGTATTGCTATTGGTCACTGATGCATTCGTGACCAGTGGCATTTAATTAACCCCTTTGTGCTGAATTAGCAGCAGTGGTGTCAGTGTTAATTAATCCCTTCATGCTGCAGGGGTTAATTAGCACTGACACGGGTGCCACTGCCACTAACGCAGCATAAAGGGGTTAATTAACTGCCACTGGTCACGAATGCATCAGTGACCAATAGCAATACAACCTCCTTCATGCTGCATATAACAAATAGCATTGTAGATTAAAGTGGTTGTAAAAGTTGTTTTTTCTATTTATAAAAATAACAAACTTGTCATACTTACCTGGGTTTTGCACAGAACAGCCCAGACTCTTCTTCTGGGGTCCCCTGCTGGCATTCCAGGCCCCTTCTCTTCATCCCGCCACCTGTCACCTTGAAATCATCACATGGGGACTTTTTGTCCTCTATGTGATGAAAAAAAAATAACTTAAGGAAAAAAGTTACACGCAAGCACATAAACCCCTCTCCCCCCAAAAAATTTATGAAGCCCCCCACATAAACACATGTACGAACGTAAACGCATGCATCAGGGGAGCCTATGCATGAAAACATAGATTGCTATACACGTTACATATTACCATGCACGCCAGAATGAGAGCAACACAAGACCTCCTCCGTAACACTAAACTGAGGGGGGGGGGGGGGCTTTTGAACCTTCCCCTATAGAAAATATGGAGTATTGAAGTTTGCCGCCATTTCACACAAAATTAAGGTTTGACATGTTTGATCTATTTACTCGGTGCAACATCCTCTTTTATATATTACCAAAAATGTGGGTAGTTTATTGTGTTTGTTTGCTCTAAATTTCGCTTTAATGTGTTTTTTTTACAGAAATGTTGCGTTTCCTAGACCTTTGCGGTAATATCGTGTGACATAAAAAATTGGAACTACCACTATTTTATTGTCTAGGGTGTCTGCTTTCAGAAAATATATAATGTTTGGGGGTTTTGTGTAATCTTCAGGCCTAAAATGATTTTTTAAACATGTGTGCAAAAAACACAAAAATGGCTCTGTTGGGAGGAGGCAGGGATGAGGGAGAGTGGAGCCGAGTTGCTCCACCATGGGCCTCTGGGTTATACTTTCCCTGAGCCAAAAGTTGCCAGTCAGCCCCTGCCAGGGGCTCTGGAGGGCCAAATTGTCCTTCCTCCACCTTTGTGATCATGGTAAATCTTTCTAAATGAACGGACTTGCCTACACACAATCAACCAAAGTCCGACGAATTCGTACGTGATGACGTACGACCAGACTAAAACAAGGAAGTTCATAGCCAGTAGCCAATATCTGCCCTAGCGTGGCTTTTTGTCCGTCGAACTAGCATACAGACGAGCGGACTTTTAGACCGGACTCGATTTCGACTGATTGATTTAAAACATGTTTCAAATCTAAGTCTGGAAAACTTTTGAGAAAAAAAAGTCAGCTGGAGCCCACACATGATCGAATTGTCTGACGGACTCCGGTACACCGGAAAAGTTTCCTGGAAAGTCCGCTCGTGTGTACGCGGCATTAGACTGTTTTCCTTGATCCTTCACTTTTCCACCACAGGCTCTATGGGCCACTTGACTGGACTTGCCCCCCAGGCCTAAGGCTGCCAGCCCTCCCCTGAATATAATTGTACAAATCCACCCAAGTAGACCCAAGGGTTGCTAACATCCCAATATATAGAATCATGTAAAGAGAGAATCCCCCAAAAGAATACTGTGGGACTTTAAGGGCAACTAAACAGTAACACATTATCAGAAGATAGAAATATATTTATTAGTATAAATAGTGTGGTTAATCACCTTCCGTAGAACAAAATCCATTAAAGACCAGCTAGTTCAAAGTGAGTTCGTAGGCCATTTTAGATCTGATCCATGTAAAAGCTTAGGCACATTCACATGTGGTGGTTATACCATCTGCCGATATATGAATACACAATCAGACACTATACTTCCCAACGGCTTATCCTTCAAACCTCAACATTTTGCGAATTGCAAAATGGTAGGGGTGGTATATTTATTTACCTGTCAGTGTGGGAGTTTTTACATTGGCAAGACCAAGTAAGAATTTTGCAAACGTGCAAGACGCCATGTTATCAGCATGATGACAGCCAACCCTGAGCTCCCCTTAGGGAGGCATGTTGGTTGTTATCATGCTGGAATATGTCCCAATTTTCAATTGCTAATCCTTGATCGTATTCACCCCAATACAAGAGGAAGAGACTGGAACAAACTCCTCCTGCAGCGGGAAGCCCGCGGGATCATGGAGCTTAATGCTACCCACTTACCTGGTTTAAAAACCCAACTTAGCTATAGGCCATTTTTGGAAGGGTTCGAATCGGGGGTTTGTGAAAAGGATCTCTGATTGAGGGGTCTCGGTTTAGGCATGATCGTTATTCATTACATTAGATCCTACTATGTTGCCTATTTTTTACATTTGAATTTAATATATCTGTTACATATTTTTGCCTTCTAATCCTTTTTATTCAACAGCTGTAACTCTGTTTATATGAAAATTGCTTTCTGTCTGCTTATGTGGTGGTCTTATAATCCCTTGAAGCAAAGCCTGGAAACAGACGACCGATCTTTCTTTATTACTTTTCTGCATAGGTCTCCTTCTCTGGGTAGTATGTACTACTATGCTGTAGGAACTGTTATGATCACCTCCTTTAAATCTATGGATATCACATACTATCGGGTGTCTTATATCTTATATTGTGCCCCTTGATCTCTGTGGCCATCCCAGCAAGTCTGTGTCTTTGTGCACAGTTGCTATTTATTCCCTCCCCGCTTACCACTATTCACAACTGTATGGTTTCATTCTGCCCCCTATCATTTAGGGAACACTTAGCACAGCGTGTGACTCAAGCACCGACATTATCTTTAATTCAATTCATTTTTCACATGAGGTGGTTATGTTGGCTTCAAAGATGCCTCTCTTCCTTATGTGTGGTTACCTGATGGCTATCTGCGCGTCTGGTCCCTTTTTTGGATCGCAGGCTCTGTTCCTCTGAATGCTGGTCCTGTGGGCTTTCCCTCTCTCCCTTTGTGGGTTTGGAGGGAGGAGCTGAGCAATATGGGAGGCCTATGTGTGCATTCTGACTTGGAGACCGTCGTTAGGTGCGGCCCCCATTTGTCTGCCATCTCACTGCCCTTTCCCTTCTGCTCTGCGTGATTGTGTACACTGGGGCTGAGTGTCTGGTCGGCTATCTTTTTCATCTATAAAAGTTTAGTATGCAGTCACTACCTTTTGCATGGCTGCTGTTAGTAGCTTTTATGTGCACATTTATGGGACTGTTTTGTTTGATATATATTTAATGGTTATAGTCTCCCATAAAGAGGTATATACTTTATATTTATATGCATTCTATGCTGGTATGTACCTTGGCTTTCTGAGGCTAGAGCTTCTCTATCATTTGATAACACTTTGGTGGACTACCTGCCCAAATGCTGGTGTTACCATACCATGATGACTACCGCGGTGGACATTTAGACCCTCTCTGGAGGAATTATTCTATCTGTTTTGACAGCTAGACAGTTGATAGTACAAGCTCTCTAAATCAGCGTAATATATTTTCTCATTCAAGTTCCATACTCCCTACGGTGATACAGCAGATATAAATACTGAATTTACCCCGTCCTAACAATGACTTTGTTGTTAAATACATTTTTATATTTGTTACCTTATAATCATATATATAACTATGGGGCTATAAACAATCAATTTATTCTATATACAGAAATATCTGAGCTCTGTTTTGTATTCTCCAATGTTACTAACAAAATCTGCAGTACCATCTAAGCATGCAATTTGATTAAGTGGTTTACTTACTCTAACTCACCTGATGCTCCTAACTTCCAACCTACGATGACTTTGCCGGGTCTCATACTAGCCAATGCCTCCCTGTAACCCTTGAGCCTTACTTCACATATGGCTTGACATTAGGTGGTATCCATAGCGCAGACCCCATTTCGGATTGGTATGTGTCTCTTCCAGACCTTGCTTTAACGATGCTCCTGTATCCCTGATTCTGATTTTAATCTGTAACTGTGTTTCATTGTAGAATATTGTATAGCAGTAATACCCTACATGGAATGCCCCTGAAGAAAGGATTCTCTTTCGGTCCTGAAACACATCAAGCTCAATACTAAAGGAATTGCATTTACATATTCTGTTCTGCCTTTTGTTTTTTATGTATTCTAGTTATGGTGATGTATAATTGATTGGATCTCTGAATATGAAAAAAGAAATTGAGACAAGATCTCATTGGTTATTAAACCTGAAATCAAGGTAGAAAATTGAAGTTAATGTGTCAGATGACAGGCTAGTTTCACTTTCAGTAACTGTACTTTGATTCTATGTTTTGATTTTACAAAACAGCAGCAAAAATCTCACTAGCTGTAGCTAGTGTTTTGCAGTTTTATATAAATAAATATTGTAAAATTCTTATGATGTTCTTTCTGCTGCTCTGTTTTTAGATATCTTTATATAATGTGAACCTAAGTTATTGACATTTTTGAAAGTCATACTGGCACCTAATAGAGATAAGCAAACCATGAAATATTCTATTTGCAGGAGGTTCAGCAAACCCAGTGGGAAGTCCAATAACCCTGAACATAACGCCAAAACCTATAGAGCCTAATCTTGCTATATATTTTCTGGGCTTTTTCAAGGCTAATTTGCAAGCTATTTTTAAAAAAAATGGTAAGGGAAACTGGACACTGCCATGGGTGAAAATAACATGGAAAAAAAAAGGAAAAAAAAATACTTAGAAGGAAAAGAGTCTATTTTCATGTAGCTTAAAGGTAAACATTGAAAATATGCAAATCTTTTAGATAACATGCTTGGGGGGTGACTTAAAGCTGCAAGTGAATTTGAAAAATATTATGATGTAGTCCTTTAAAATGATATTTAAAAGAAAAAAGTTTAAACCAAATACTTAAGCAGGCTGGGTGGTCATTACAGGGAGGATGTCATGGTTATGCAATAGAGTTTGTTTGTCGGCTTACCTGTCTCCATGTGTTCATCTCCAAAGACCAGCTGTCTCTCACCTAACTGCTTTTATTAACTCTCCTCTAGCATGGCTCCACCCCAGCTCCTATCAGAGAACTCTATATTAACCTCTGCACTGCAGGTCAGCCCTACCGATCAACCTTTGTGTGTTTGGCTTTCTGTTCCTGCCTGCCGTGTGCTCTGTTTATTTCTGTTACCGACCTTGGCATGTTCTATACTATTCTTGTCTGCTCGTGACCCTGAACTTTGGCATGTCCCTGACTATCCGTGTTTGCCTGTGACCCTGAACCTTGGAGTATACTCTGTTTTCCTTGTCTGCTTGTGGCCCTGACCTTGGCTTATTTCTTTACTATCCCTATCCTTCTGTTGTCTACTGTGGGTGTGAGCTGGGGGACCCTGGGGGTCGCGACCTGGAGCCAGTTGCAGCCCAGTCCACCCTCACCACTAGAGGCTCTGGGGAACACCTTCTTGTTCTTAGACTCCGTGCCCCAGGGAATCCTATGCTCTAACCCCGGTTGGATCTGTGTTGGTGTTCCAGCGGCCCTGCCTTCCTTATACCTGGACTCCCATCCTCAGCAGTCACCCATGGGGTCCACTGCCTTGCAGTGCACTCTTGATCCCAATGGTGTGCATCTGGGAGGAGCCCGGAGGGTTTTTAAGCAGCCCACTCGCCCATGCTCTTTGTCGATTCCAGGGAAATTGGGCCAAATTCCTTTAAAATTCAGCCAAATTCCATTAAAATTGGGCCAAATTCCCTTAAAATTGGGCCAATTTGACTTAAGATTGGGCCTAATTCTCTTAAAATTAGCCCAAATTTCACTAAAATTGGGCAAAATTCCCTTAAAATTTGGCCGAATTTCACAAAAATTGGGCCAAATTTCATTAAAATTGGTCCAAATTCCCTTAAAATTAGACCAAATTTCACTAAAATTGGGCCAAATTTCACTAAAATTGGGCCAAATTCTCTTAAAATTGGGCCAAAATCTCTTAAAATTGGGCCAAATTCTCTTAAAACTGGGCCAATTTTCCTTAAAATTGGGCCAAATTCCTATAAAATTTGGTCAAATTTCCCAAAAATTGGGCCAAATTCGATTAAAATTGGGCCAAATTCCCTTAAAATTGGGCCAAATTTAACTAAAAGTGGGCCAATTCTTCCAAACTTGTGTTGAATTCTTCTGAATTTGTGTTAAATTCTTCTGAATTTGTGTTGTCTTCCGAATTTGTGTAGAATTCTGCTGCATTTGTGTTGAATTCTTCTGAATTTTTATAGAATTCTTCTAAATTTGTGTTGAATTATTCAGAATTTGTGTTGAATTCTGCCAAATTTTTGTTGAATTCTGCCAAATTTTTGTTGAATTCTTCCAAATTTGTGTTGAATTCTGCCGAATTTGTGTTGAATTCTTCCGAATTTGTGTTGAATTTTGCAGAATTTGTGTAGAATTCTTCCAAATTTATGTTGAATTCTGCTGAATTTGTGGTGAATTCTTCCAAATTTGTGTTTAATTCTGCCAAATTTGTGTTGAATTCTGCTGAATTTATGTTGAATTCTGCTGAATTTGTGTTGAATTTTGCAGAATTTGTGTAAAATTCTTCCGAATTTTTGTTGAATTCTGCCAAATTTGTTATGAATTCTTCTGAATTTGTGTTGAATTCTCCCGAATTTGTGTAGAATTCTTCTGAATTTGTGTTAAATTCGGCCAAATTTGTGTTAAATTCTGCCAAATTTGTGTTTAATTCTTCTGAATTTGTGTTGAATTCTTCCGAATTTGTGTTGAATTTTGCTGAATTTGTGTAGAATTCTGCTAAATTTGTTATGAATTCTTCTGAATTTGTGTTGAATTCTGCCAAATTTGTGTTGAATTCTTCTGAAGTTGTGTTGAATTCTTCCAAAATTGTGTTGAATTCTGCCAAATTTGTGTTGAATTCTGCCAAATTTGTCATGAATTCTTCCGAATTTGTGTTTAATTCTGTCAAATTTGTTATGAATTCTTCTGAATTTGTGTTGAATTCTGCCAAATTTGTGTTGAATTCTTCCAAATTTGTGTTGAATTCTGCCAAATTTGTTATGAATTCTTCCGAATTTGTGTTGAATTCTGCCAAATTTGTGTTGAATTCTTCTGAAGTTGTGTTGAATTCTTCCAAAATTGTGTTGAATTCTGCCAAATTTGTGTTGAATTCTTCCAAATTTGTGTTGAATTCTTCCGAATTTGTGTTGAATTTTGCAGAATTTGTGTAAAATTCTTCTGAATTTTTGTTGAATTCTGCCAAATTTGTTATGAATTCCTGTGAACTTGTGTTGAATTCTTCCAAATTTGTGTTGAATTCTTCTGAATTTGTGATAAATGCTGCCGAATTTGTGTTTAATTCTTCAGAATTTTTGTAGAATTCTTCTGAATTTGTGTTAAATTCTGTCAAATTTGTTATGAATTCTTCCGAATGTGTTTAATTCTGTCAAATTTGTGTTGAATTCTTCTGAATTTTTGTAGAATTCTTCTGAATTTGTGTTGAATTCTTCCGAATTTGTGTTGAATTCTGCCAAATTTTTGTTGAATTCTGCCAAATTTTTGTTGAATTCTTCCAAATTTGTGTTGAATTCTGACGAATTTGTATTGAATTCTTCTGAATTTGTGTTGAATTTTGCAGAATTTGTGTAGCATTCTGCTGAATTTGTTTTGAATTCTGCCAAATTTGTTATGAATTCTTCCGAATTTGTCTTTAATTCTGTCAAATTTGTGTTGAATTCTTTTGAATTTGTGTTGAATTCAGTCGAATTTGTGTTGAATTCAGTCGAATTTGTGTTGAATTCTGTCGAATTTGTGTTGAATTCTTCCGAATTTGTGTTGAATTCTGCCGAATTTGTGTTGAATTCTGCCGAATTTGTGTTGAATTCTTCTGAATTTGTGTTGAATTCTTCTGAATCTGTGTTTAATTCTGCCGAATTTGTGTTGAATTCTTCTGAATGTGTGTTGAATTCTGCCAAATTTGTTATGAATTCTTTTTAATTTGTGTTGAATTCTGCCGAATTTGTGTAGAATTATTCAGATTTTGTGTTAAATTCTGCTGAATTTGTGTTGAATCCTACATAATTTTGTATAATTAATCGTAATTTCCTAAAACTCAGCAGAATTTATAACACATTAAACTAGAAAAGAATAGAAAAAGAATGAATAGATAATAGAAGAAAATATAAAGAATATAACCGTTATTCTCTTTCTATTTTATTCTATTCTTTTTTCTTTTTTTCAATTCTTTTTTTTGAGATTCTATTATCATGTTTTAAATTAGAATTATATTTTCTTTAACTTTGAGCAAATTCTGTTAATTTTTTTTATTTTATTTTTTGCATTTGAATTGATTAGAATTTCAGCTCAATTTCTGGTTTATTATTTCGTAATTGTTTAAATTCGTTACTATTGTAAATAATGAATTCTTACAAATCTGACAAACTGCACATGTCTAGTCACTATCCAGTAATTGTAGCCCCCAAAGTGTAGGAGATTAAAATGTCTCTTTGTTTCTAAAGTTAATAGACCTTTGCATAATGTATGTTCAGCCTGTGGTCCTGCTGATTCTAGCATGCCTCGACCTTTGTCAGTGATGCTTGTAACTGTCAGTCTTGCAATGCTTCATGGGATTTGTATTTCCCTAACAGCTGTATTGCTTTGTTTGAGACTAATGTTCCTTTAAAAACTTTATTCAAAAAAATTCAACTGCAAATTTGGCTATTTGTTTTTAATAGTATCCTAATGTCAGATACACATTTTTCAATGCAGGCAAAAAAAACAGAGCAGAGCTTGAAAAATTGAACAAACATAAGCTTAACAAAAAAACACATTCACAATGTTTAGAAGATCTGTCAAATTTCATCTATCTAGGCTATTGCATCTAGCTGCCATGGCAGCTGACCTTCTGGAGACATGAAACATAAGCAGAAATTTTCTCAGAAAGCAGCACCACTCCTGCTGCCCCGAGTGAATCTCATTTCTGCACTTGTCATGGCCTAATTGCCAAGGGTGTTCTCAATTTGGAACCCGTCATGCTCTCAAATAAAATTATGGAGAGCACAAGTAGCTTTCACAGCCTGTATAGCGTGTTGCATTTTTAGATATATTGGTGTGTGCAACAAACACCATTTGTTGACCAGTATGCCAAAAGCACATTCAACAACTCTCCTAGCCCGAGTGAGTCTATAATTGAACACACTTTTTCGGGGCTCAAACAGTGGCTTGAATAGGGTCTGAGAAGGTGTTCCCCTAGTGCAAATGCTTCATCAGCCACAAAGACATACGGCATTGCAGGCCCACTAGTTCCAGGGAGTGGTCTATTGGCTGGTAGTCCCAGCCTATTTTCTTGCAGAAGATGCGCTAAGGTTGAGTGGATAAATATACTAGACTCTGAACTTCTGCCATAGGACCCTATATCGACATATACAAAACAGTAATTGGCATCTGCCATTGCAAAAAGCTCAAATGAAAAATATTTTTTATAGTTATAAAAGCTGATGCCACTGACTACTGGCTTCTTGATGTGTATATGCTTTCCGTCAATAGCACCCACGCAATTTGGGAAATTGCTCTCTGGCCCGTCGCGACAGGACAGGCAAAACAAGCAATTGCTAGGGGCCCGAGCTGGCCTGGGGCCCCAGCCGTACCGCCACTGGCTGCTGCGCCGCTGGCTGTCGCTTCCTCTAAGCTGCAGCCTGTAGCATGGCTGAGCTCCTCTTCCTTCCTCCTGCAGTCCGCGCAGTACAGGAGATTCAGTTTCCTGTTCCCGGGCGGACTGACAGGAAGTGCACACACTGAGTGCTCACTTCCTTTCAGTCTGGCCGGCCGGGAACAGAAAACTGAATCTCCTGCCCAGCGGTACATGGTAGGGAGGGGGGTTAAAAAGAACACGGGGGGAGTAGTAAGGGGGGAAGCAGTCATCAAGACCCATTTAGTAATAAAAATATGGTAGCTTGCTGACCATAGTAAAAACAATTACCATAGCTTTCTTTCTATTTTCTTCTTTCTTTACCATCCTATTTCCATCCTATTGCTTCTTTTTTGAATCAGGTAATATTTATTAAAGCTTTTTGCAAAAATTTACAAAGCAGAGAAAAGACTCTACAGTACACTCTACTGTAAAGTCTTTTCTCTGCTTTGTAAATTGTTCGAACCATATTTGATTTTATGGTACAGTGGTGTTTTTTTTGCAAATGTTCAATTGTTGAAAATGTTCAAATTGTATGCACATTATATGCAACAGCAGTATTTGCACTGTAAACCTTTTTTATTTATGTAACGTGTTGGTGAACTTAAACTGTATCGCTATGCTGTGATTCCTGTAGGCTTTGCGTGCATGCGGGTTGGGGGGCCTCCATGTCCATTTTGCTTGGGGCCCCCAAATTCCTTCAAACGGCCCTGATTGCACTGCTGCCAGAAGATATCTGCTATCTTTGCCCATTCATCAGTTGTAAGTTTCGAGAAGACCACCTCTTTAAGAACGTCCCATATGATGGAGCACATGTCCCGGATTAGTAGCTAGCAGTTGATTTCCCAATCAAGAACTGAACATGCAGACTAGAAATGGAGTGTTCAGTTGCTAGGTATCTGAAATTATAACAAAAATATGTTTTCATTGTTTTTCAGTAAAAGCTTTGCAAACCAGGTGGTGTAGTGCCAAGGATAGCTTTAACAGTCATTTAAAAAAGGAACTGAGTTTGAGAAGTGGTTCGGCTGCACACCATACTCGTATGCCAAAGACCTTGATTTTTTGAGACCCATTCTGGAGATGCGAAGGTAATTTTTCTAAAAAGGGTATTATGAATCTGTGTTTCTGTCCAATTATTACCCACCCCCCCTAAAAACAATGGTCTGGTTTGTTTTGTGATTTGCAGCACAGACACCTGCTGGGACGATGAACCTGCTGAAGAAGACTCTACAGCGCCCACACAGGAGCCTCCAAACCCAGGATCTCCAAATCAGCAATTGGCTGAGATAGCTGGAGAAGAGGAACAGGAGGAGGGGGGCTGCTGCACCAGTGCACAATTGGCGCACAACTAAGAGGGGAGTGACACCAAACGAGCAAATAAAAAAGAGTCTGAGAAAATGTACACTTTATTAAAGGATCTGTCTGATCGTTTTACCGAGCAATTGTCTCTCTCCCAATAATTTGCGAATACCCTTGTGCCCTATTTTGACTAGGTGCCCAATGCCCTAAAAATGGAGATGCAAATTTAAGTGATGCAATGCATCAAATCATATCTCCCCAGTCCCTAAAACAGTTTCCAGACAGACAGAAATCTTCCACTGCAGCCAACGCAGACAGCCACTTATGCTCCTTTCCCAAACCCCCCATTATATTACCAGATGCCTATGCAACAAAGTTACAGACCAGGAAATCAATACCCATCTAGACCACCACTTAGACAGCTTGATCACAAACAACCTCCTCTACCATCTGCACTGTGGCCACCAGGATCCTGTTTTGGAGCACCAGATGTGGGCAATAGGGGGCCACCTTAACGTTTCACAAATGCTCCAAGTCTTTCTCAGGACCAGCACTATAGAGAAAGTGCTCCTTCTTTGTCCTCCCAGCAACCTGAAGCATCCCAAGATCCATTTACTTATCATACTTTATGATAAAAAAACCTAATTCTGTGTTTTTTTAAATTTAATAATTCAAATACATATGGTGGAAACTTAACTAAAATAATTTTTATATTGAAATAGGGATGAGCCTAATACTTAGTTACTTATTTTGTGATCTGAACAATTTTGTTTTTGAAGGAATGAAGCAGTTCTACACGTTATATGTTTGTGGCAAAATTCTAACTAAAAATCAAAAATAATTTTTTTTGGTGAAATACACACTTACTGTGCCTGTTCATTTGATTAACGCTTTGTGGGTTAAAATATAAACCAAAAAGTAAAAAATTACCTCAATGTAATAATTAGCCTTTCAACTGGTGGAATGCAGTCCCTGGAGAATGTGTTTTGACATTGCAGCTTGCTGCTGAGTAAACCAAGCAAAGCATCAAAACTGTGTGGGCAAAAAAGAGCATTGAGAAAACCACAAGCACAATGTGACCTATATGAGCACCTACATTGAGCCTATTTAGTCAGGAGATTTCACTTTAAAAATTGGTTTAGGGTTAGGGTTAAAATTTGGGTTAGGGTTAAGACTAACCCTAACCCAACTTTTAACCCTAACCCAACTTTTAAACCTAACCCGATTTTTAACCCTAACCCAACTTTTAAACCTAACCCAACTTTTAAACCTAACCCGACTTTTAACCCTAACCCAACTTTTAAACCTAACCCAACTTTTAACCCTAACCCAACTTTTAACCCTAAGCTGACTTTAAATCTAACCCTAACCCTACTGTTAAACCTAACCCGATTTTTAACCCTAGCCCGACTTTTAAACCTAACCCAATTTTTAACCCTAACCCGACTTTTAACCCTAACCCGTCTTTTAACCCTAACCCTAACCGGACTTTTAAACCTAACCCGACTTTTAACCCTAGCACGACTTTTAACCCTAACCTGTCTTTTAACCCTAACCTGTCTTTTAACCCTAACCCGACTTTTAAACCTAACCTGACTTTTAACCCTAGCACGACTTTTTTTATTTTTTACAAATACAAAACTAAAACCATACATCGACATACACCTTGAAAAAGAACTTCTCTAGCATCCCCCTTAAACTAAAATCCCACCCCCACCCACCATTATCCTGCAGTTATTGTATTGTACATACAAAAAAACCTGGTTTCCTCAAATAATTCCCTATCTTTATACCCCTGATGCTTTAACCAATAATCTCCTCGACATAACTTCATGTCTTTTTAAACCTCCGCCACCCTACCTATTTATCTTTTCTTTCAGCCACCTCATCTGGATCTATTCCTGTCGGAAGGAATCGGAAGCATCTGGAATTTATAAAGGATTTTCAGGGCCAGCACCATTTTTACTGTGTTGATGCGCCCGATCCAAGAAAGGGGGCGCATTTACATCTTTTTAGTTTCTTTCCTAATCTCGTCTAATAAGGGTATATAATTTATTAGATATATTTTCTTCAAAGAATTAGATAGCTCCTAAATATTTGATGTCCTTTCTGTAAGGAAAATGAAATTCCCTTGAAAGTTTTTCTTCTTCCTGTTTGTCTACATTTATGTTTAAGACTACAGATTTGCTGAGATGTATCTTAAAGTTTGAGACATCTCTGTATCTTTTTAAAATCTGCAGCAAATTTGGAATCGTAATCCTAGGATTAGTAAAATAGAAAAGGACATCATCGGCAAACTTCGCGAGTTTATGTTCCTCTGTCCCTATCTTTACCCCGCTGCAGTCTGGGTTGTTTCGGATAGAAGGGATTTCAAAGTTAATACTAATAAGAGGAGAGACAGTGGGCACCCCTGTCTGGTTCCGTTCTCCATCTTAAAAGGTCTCGAAAGAAACCCATTCACTTTAACGAACGCCGGAGGGTGATTGTATAATATTCTTAACCATGTAATAAATCTTGGTCCGACTTCCATAGATACCAATGTTTTTATCATGAGTCCCCAGTCTACCCTGTTGAAAGCTTTTTCGGTATCCATCGACAGGAATAGAGCTGGGGACCCACCTGATTTAATGGACTCGAGAAGAAGCAATGATCGCACTCCATTGTCCCTACCTTCTCTTCCAGGAATAAAACCTACCTGGCCTGGCTGCACCAGGGTAGTCATTTTATCCTTCAACCTGCCAGCTAGAGCCTTGGTATAAAGTTTGGTGTTGGCATTTAGTAGGGCAATGGGCCTATAACTAGAGCACAACGTGTTATTCTTTTTTTTTTAATTCTTCATTTAATTTTATATATAAAAATACAAAAATTACACTCTTCCATTATACATATCTCCGTAAAACAATGATAATCCCCATTTTAGCCCCAAACATTCCCTTCCCTCCACCCCAAACCCCCCCCCCCCCGCAAATACTTTCCATCCGGAACAAAAATAAAAACAAAAAGAATAGATGTGCATATGTTAATTCATGATGACTTCAGCAAATCTCTCAGATTTTTTGAAGGCTTCCCACCTGGCCCATCTACCTCCACTATAACAAGGAGTCCGCTGCCTCAGTCTTCTCTAAAATATAAGTTTCATTAACCCTTGAAATCCAATCCCGAATCCTAGGCCCCTTAGCTTCCTGCCATTTTTTGGTATTACACTTTTTGCTGAATTCAAAAGCACAGGGATTAAAGAAGATTTATACCCTCTATTCAATCCCTCAGATCCATGAAACAGACAAACCCATGGGTCATACGGAATAGCTTTGCCCGTAATCTCCTCAATAAGCTGAATCACCTCCCACCAGTATATTTGAATTATTGGACAACCCCACCAAAGGTGCGCCATCGTTCCCAGGGTCGTACATCCTCTCCAACAGTTAGGAGATTTGTCAGGTTGGAATTTGCTGATTTTCACAGGAGTCGCATACCACCTGGCCAGGCACTTGTAATTTGTCTCAATCATTTTCATGTCTACCGCCGAACTATGTGTTGCCCCCAGGATGCTCCCCACTGCACTTTTATTACAAACTACTCCCAATTCATTTTCACATTTTTTAATGAATGGCGGCACATCCAGCCCTCCTCTGCTTGACAAAATTTTATATAACGCAGAAACATTCCTCCTAGATATTTCCCTACAAAATAGCTTCTCTATCGGTCTGTAGTCTTCTTCCTCTTTCAAAGGCCCAGGAATGCTTCCGACAAAATGCGAGAGCTGGCCGTACTGCCACCCATTTATCTTCATTAAATCCCTTTGTGTAGATAGTTCCTGAAATGTGCTAATTTTTCCTTTCTTAGTAATATCTCTTAATTGTGCTTCTCTATTAATAATCCAATTTCCTCCCACTTCCTCCATCCCCGGGGGAAAGTACGTGTTATCTTTTAAATAAATTAAAGGTGAATTATATTCCCATTTGTTATTAAGATGGATCTGGTCCCAGATTTTAAATGTGTGGTGTGTTATATCGTGCATATCTGGACCTAGCTTCCTATATTGTGGAGGGTTCCAAAACAAGTGATTCAACCCGTGCATTACTTAAACCTATTTCCAAATTAACCCATCTTTTCTTAGTACCTCCTTTTGCCCAATCTATACAAAACTACTTATTAATCCTGTTAACGTTCTAAAGTATGTTTGAGGCAAAGGGATTGGGAGCATCTGCATCTTATAGAACACCTTTGGGGCCAGCACCATTTTAACTGTGTTAATTCGCCCGATCAATGAGATTGGGAGATGTGATATTCTTCTAATTTCTGATCTAATTTCATCTAATAATGGGATAAAATTCAGCAGGTAAATCTTTCTTAGGGAACCTGCTAACTTAACCCCCAGGTAATTAATGTTTTCCCTCCAAGGGAAATGAAACACCTCGCTCAGTCTAGCTACTTCCTGCTTATCAACATTAATCTTTAGGGCTTCTGATTTATCGAGGTTGATTTTGCAGTTTGATAACTCTCCGTACTTCTTCAATGTGGACAGCAAATTGGGGATCGAGATCCTAGGTTTTGTGATAAAGAGAAGAACATTATCGGCAAAAGCAGCCAATTTGTGCTCCTCCTTTCCCACTATGCAGCCGCTGATGTCCGGATTTTTTTCGGATCGCGGCCAATAAAGGCTCCAAAGTCAAAACGAATAAAAGAGGAGACAGCGGGCATCCTTGCATAGTCCCATTTTCCATTATGAACTGTGCTGAGGCTAGATTATTAACCTTCACAAATGCTGTGGGATGATTATACAAGACTTTAATCCATTTTAGCATTGTTGGTCCAACTCCCATGGCTTCAAGCGTTTTGAACATAAATCCCCAGTCTACTCTGTCAAAAGCCTTCTTGGCATCTATTGACAGAAATAGACCTGGGATCCGCTGGATTTAATAGCCTCTGAGATAAGCAGAGACCGCACCTCGTTATCTCTTCCTTCTCTTCCTGGGATAAATCCCACTTGGTCCGGGTGGACCAAGTAGGACATTTTTTCCTTAAGCCGAAATGCTAGCACCTTGGCATATAATTTAATATCTGCGTTTAAAAGTGCAATCGGCCTGTAACTAGATCATAGGGTGCGGTCTTTGCCCTCTTTAAAAATTAAGGTCACTGATGCCATTAACGCTCCCTTGCACAGTTCTCCTTGCTTCCCCAGCCCATTCCAAACCTGGCAGAGCCTTGGAAACAATGAGTCTTTAAATCTTTTGTAAAAGCTAGATGTGAAGCCATCCGGTTCAGGGCTTTTGCCTGGAAGGGGATGATTTCAGAGCCACGCATATCTCTTCTTCGGTTATAGGTCTCTCTAGTTCTATTATGTAATTTTCAGACAAGGTAGGAAGCCCCGCCCCTTTCAAAAAATCTCTCACCCACTCCTCCTTTTTCCCACCACTATTTTTCCTCTGCCTAACAGAGTAGGGGGAGGTAAAATACTGCCTGAATTCTTCTCCTATCTCTTTAGAAGTAAACCTCAATTCACCTTTCTTGTTTTGAATCTTATTGATGAAATTCACATCCCTTTTTTTCCTCACAATTGTTGCCAAGTGTTTACCCACCTTGTTTCCCCCCTCAGAAGCTATCTCTTAGATGTTTATCCATAATCCTATTTGACTCATTCTCCAATAAGTCTTTTAATTCTTCTCTTTTAATTATCAGTTGCTGCAGCAGGGGCCTATCGATTCCTTTACAGGTTTTATGTATTTGTTCTAAATGTATGGATTTCAATGAAAAGATTCTCTTTCCATTTAATTCTCTCTTTCTTCTAACCCGCCCCAATAGAAATCAAAACCCCCCTTATATAAGCCTTGAAGGCCTCCCACAGGACTGCCCCCAAGATCTCTCCGGTGTCATTGATCAAAAAAAATGAATCAATTTCCTGTTGAATTTTTACGGCTATCTTATCGTCCCTCATTAGATTTTCATTCAGACGCCATGTATACAGAAACCTTTGGAGCCCTTTTATTCTCACTTTCATCATGACAGGGGAATGATCTGACAGTGTCATGATCTCCATCTTCAATTCCCCTACTGAGTCCAATAAACTGTGATCCACCATCAAATAATCCAGCCTTGAATAGGTCCCATGCACAGGAGAGAAGAATGTGTAATCCCTCACCTTCACATGCTGTACCCTCCATACATCTATCATTTGGCAGTTATGCAATTTACGCCCTATGCTCATTAAGAGGTTTTTACTTACTCCCCATGCACTAAATGAACTATCAAAGGCTGGATCAAGACAAAAATTGAAATCTCCTGCTAATATCACTTCCCCCTCCTTAAATTCCATCAAACTTTTCAGGGTCTGGGAGAGATATTTAATCGGATTTCTATTCGGACAATAAACATTGGTGAGAGTGAAAATCCTTTCCCCAAATTTAACCTTCAAAAACAGGAAACAGCCTACCGGATCCGTTCTCCTTTCTATCAAAACATAACTAATCCATTTAGAAAAACCGATTGCCATTCCCTTTGCCCCTTTAATGGGGGAATCACAGTAGATCCAGCTCGGGAAATTCCTTGAGTACAGCTTAGTGCCTTCCTCCAACGCCAAATGGGTCTCCTGCAAAAAAACTATATCCGCTCCATAGTGCTGTAACTCTTTAAGCACTTTGTGCCTCTTACCGGGAGAATTCAGCCCTTTTACATTAAATGTCAAGCAATTGATTTCCAACATACCTGATCTTTAGGACGTACCTTATTTCAGACTCATGCACATACTATTTGCCCTCTGATTGAAAAGAATCTGCAGGAGCGCCCAACCCCCTCCTTTCCCTCTCCCCCACCACTCCCCCACCCCTCCCCTCTCTCCACCTCCAAACCCCCCACTCCTACCCCCACCCACCCCCACCCACCCCCACCCCCTAGCCAATACCTGACCACTGGGTCGCAGCATCGAGGATGCCACCATCTCAACCTGCGTCCCCCCGTGCAGTGGGGTGAGGCTCCCACAGTGGGCCGCAGTGGTCTTCCCCCCCTTCCAATAGGTTGGGGGGGAAGAACACGGAGGTTCCTATACCTTTTCCCTCCTCTCCCCCCGTCCTCTCCCCACTCCTTCCCTCCCCCCCAGCCTTTAAACTTTTTTTTTTTTTTATCCCATCTTTTTCCTTTCTTTTCTTCTTTTTTCTTTATCTTTTTTATCTATTCCCACCTCACATTGGTTATTCCAGAATTCTCACACCCCTCTTCCTAAGCCTACCCTTCAGTTATAGATTCACCCCTCCAGAAATAGTTGGTACTGGAATATTTAAATTCCTACAGAAGTCCTGTAAGTCCTCCAAATGTTTCAATCCATAGTCCCCACCCTCTTTCATCACATTTAAAGCTATTGGAAAACCCCAACTATACTTTAAATTAGCCCCCCTCAGTGATTCCAATAAAGGTCTTAATTGGCGTCTCCTGAACAGGGTCCTGGACGAAAGATTGGAGAATATTTGAATTTCACTGTTGTTGAATTTCACTGATTGGACCCCTCTCAATTTACTCCAGATCTTTGCCTTGTCCTTATATTGATGAAACTTAACAATAATATCCTCTCTCACACTTGGGGGTTTTCTTATCCTGTGGACTTGATCAATTTTTAATTCTTCATCTAAGCTTCTACCCAGGAGTGGGTTGAAGATTTCTTTCATCTTAATGAACAGGTGTTCTCCTCTCCGTTCTGGAATAGATCTAATCCTTAAATTTTGCCGCCTATTTTGATTTTCCTGTTCTTCCAATTTGTAAAGCATCTCCCGCTGATCTGACTGTAGCTTTTTTATTTGATTTTTAAGAGCTGTAATCTCATGCGCCTGTTCTGATGCCTCCTCAACTTCTTCCACTCGCTTCAAGAGATGACCCAAATCTGACCTTACATTAAGAATCTCTGCTTTAATTGAGTTCTCTAGTTTGACAAACATGTCCTGCATCTCCATTTTTGTTGGGAGTGCATTCGTAACTGAGTCCGCCTCCATGCTGAGGTCCAGATCCGCTTCTGGGTGTATCTCCCCTCTGGGGGTCCCCCCTTGAGCTCCTTTGTTCTTAGCTGGATCCTTCTTCTTATATTTTAAGCTCTGTTGCCTATTGTCCATGGCCAGGCTTTTTAATTGCGCTTCTTTTGGATATTTTTGAATCAAGCTTGAATTTAAACTTTCTCTGGGCTTTTTAGATTCCGCAGCTTTTTGGGAGCTACCTTTCATGATCTTCTACACCCAGCTCTATTCCTCTTCCTTGCGTCTGGCTTGCTCTTAATTACTCCTTGTACCTCTTTCGCCCCACTTTACCTCCTCACCACGGCGTTGTCTTGTGATTATATTTTCTTTCCTTCTTATAATCTCAAAGACTACTTTTGGGCATTTCGTAATGGCAAGGTGCTGTCATATCATAAACCATTAATCCATATATCAGCCTTTAATCTCCCACACTTTGCAAAGCTGGCTACAGTCCAGTTATATTTATTGAGACTCAGTGCATGCCCCTGGAATCCTGCGGTACATATAAGAATTGACAATTTGTCATCTCCACATACTGTCTTACTTAGGTAAAGTAAGGTAAGAGAAAAATCCTCAAATCCTCAGGCACCCCACTCTCACCACAGCTATACCTATCAGCGTCCGCTCAGCTTATCTTATTGATTGGACATCTCTACTGAACCACAGTGCAGTTCCTTAGTACCTCAGTGCTTCTTTTGCATGATGGATATACAAAAACACAAAAAAAAAACAGAATCCAGAGCAATATAATAGAACTCAGCATCCGCTGATCCTACCTGGAGCCCGCAGTTTTCAAGAGGAGACCAAGCTGCCAATACGGTCGTACCTCATGGTCTCCAGGGGGTACCGAAGCATTTTCAAGGGGTAGCCCCGGATTCCAGGGTCCTCCAAGGTCCTTCGGGTCACTGCTTTATGGTAGGGGCTGCTGTGTACAGCGATCCTATGGGTCTTTTACCATAAGCGGCTGTAGAGGGGAGATCCCGAGCAGAGAGCAGAGCCAGGGAGCTGGGTCCAGGGAGGACATAGCAGCGGACTGTGTGCTCCTCCGGTCGGTCCAGGAGCCCCACTCCGATGGTGTTTGTGGCCGGTTTCACGATCCCCGGCCGCCTCTTCTGGAGCGACTCCTCCCGCTGTTCCAAGGTGGAAGATTAGCGGGACAAACATGGGCTCTCACCCCGAGCCGTCCCTGCCACCATCTCCATTCAAACCTCCGCCCTCCTCCACCACACCACCGCCAGGCCCCTCCCCCGGTTCTAGCACGTCACGACAACGTGTTATTCTTTCCCTCGTTTAATATCAGGGTGATGGTTGCAGATAAAGCATCTCCCCCCATTTCCCAGTTGGTACCCAAGCCATTCCAGTAATGGCAGAGCTTCAGAACCAATATCTTTTAATATTTTTTAAAATAATAAGTAGTAAACCCGTATGTATAAAGAAACTTGATTTTGTGCTAACCATACAAAAAATAAAAAAAATTGTGCTATTGCTCGTGTTAGTCCATAAATACAAAAGATCCAAAAAATAAATAGTAAATATTGTAACGAGCGCGCATGATATCTTAGTGTGTATTGAATATAAGTGATCCCGATAGTTATGACTACTATTGGTATACCACACTTAAAGCCATTTCAATCCGGCCAAAATTCATGAAAAACATTATTACTATAGACATATATTTAAAAAATCGTGAAATTGACTTTTTTTCCTATATTAGGAACATTTAAATCCTATACTCACACCACGTGTTCAACAGTGAAACGAAACATGTATTATTAATTACAATGTTACTTATGAAAATCAATCCGCAACAATGTAGTGAGCACCCTGAAACATATGTTGCTAATAACAATGTTACTTGTGACTATCAATTCGCAACAATGTGGTGAACACCATACATATCCAAATTAGTGCTAAAAATGTTTATCAGTGGGACACTTATTGGAAATATGCTAGGTTGATATTAGCACCAATCTTCTTTATAGAAAGAGACACACCGATATTCCTCCTTTTCACAAATATGGTAAAAAAGGCCGCTTACCGGATCGGATGGATCTCAGGTTAGTGAGATCAGATGAGCATGTTGCATTAGCCTGCTGGCCTTAGATTATCACCTGGGCGTTTTCCTGGGAGATTTCCTCAGCCACTGTGCTCCAATTCACAGGCAGATCTGGGAGATTTCCTCAGCCACTGTGCTCCAATACACAGGCAGATCTATCCTCACTGATAAAATGTATCCGGTTTCAAAATATTAGTTCATCCATACAGAAGATACCCCTCAGTGGGAATAAAATGAAAAGGGCTCCATAGTGCAAATGTGTTTTATAGATTTATTCAAAATCTCTTTCACAGTCACTTTAAAACAATTCTTTCCACTGCAAATGTTCACAGCAACACTCCACTGCACATCAGGAACTACAAATCAAAAAAACTCCCAAGTATACACCAAACGGAACTCAGATAAAAAATGGGAACCAGATAAAAATTAGCTAAAAATCAGCATACATGCAGAGTGGGAGCAAACCGAGAAAGAGAAAGACCAGATAAACGTAATGGCGTCACAGCCTCTAGCTCCACCCGACGCGTTTCCCCTAAACAGGCTTCCACTTGGAACGGAGATAGGACTGAATGCTGACACATCACGTTTTTATACTCATATGGCAGGAGACACAGAAAGTGACATTCCCACATCCCCTTCCTGTGGTCACTTGATATAAAGTTATTTTTTCTTCAAAAACTGCTCGTTAAATATCAAAACTAACCACTTCTCTTCACCACTATATAGGGAAGAAAGAAATTAGCTCAAAAACAAGAAAAAATTAAAAAAATTAAAAAAATAATAATTTTTTTTTAAATCTTTTTATTAGAAAAATATTTTTCTTTCATATGTATAATTGGGCGTTCCTGATTCTAACTTCCATTTATTATACATATATCAACCTTTAAATGACATATATTACTATTAATCATCCTCTAGTTCACTTTTAATCAGCTCCTCTGTATGGTTATGCAGCAGTCTAACCAAAAAAATACAAAGGAACTTCACATAAGGAACCAGAAATTCTCTCCTAGCAGAGGATTAATATAACTTTTACATATACCCCTGACATTATCTTCAATAAAAATATATAAAAATACAAAGGATCAATACAGATTCTCAAAAAATTATTTTTAGAAATTCTCAAAAAATTATTTTTAGAAATTCTTTTTTGAAACTAGGAAGACTATCACCCATTATCTATTATCAATGTAGCAATTGATATCCCACTCCACGTTGAGTCCTAGGGGTCTATAACATTGGAGGTCATATATCCATCTGGTTTCACGGCGAGAGATGGACCTTCTCATATTGCTTCCCCTCCAATGGGGGGTATATTTTTCTATTGCTATTACTTTCAAAAGTGCTGTATTCCTGTTGTGATGTATTCTAAAGTGTTTTGAAAGCGTGGGAATGTCCCCAGCTACTTTTCTGGCCAAGGTTTATCGATGACGTCTTCTTTCTGTGGAAGGGGTGCGCAGAGTCATTGAAGTTTTTTATGGCAAAAGTTAATTCCACCAAATGGGGCATCAATTTCACGTATGAATATAGTATAACTTCTGTCAACTTTTTGGATCTTACGATCACTAAAAATGAGGGACGATTACTCACTAAAACGTTTTTTAAAACAACCGATAGGAATGGTTACATTCCTATTGGGAGCTGCCACCACCCAAATTGGCTGAAAGCTATACCTAAGGGCCAATTTCAGAGGGTGAGAAGAAATTGTTCCCGGATTGAAGATTATTGAGATCAAGCAGGGGTCTTAAAAAAGCGTTTTGAAGATAAGGGATATAGGTCCGATATATTGGAAGACGAGCTGGTTAAAATAGCCAATATTGAGAGAGAACAACTCCTGAAACCTAAAACCAATGTGAAGGAAGGCATAAATAAAGATTTTGAGTGGGCCTTCATCACCACTTTTTCATCACAGTACAGGTGGGTCAACAAAGTTATGAAAAAGCATTGGAATATTTTAAGGGGAGATGAAATTCTGGGCCCTATCCTTCCTGCCAGACCTAATATTATATTCAGGAAAAACCAAACACTGAAAGATAAATTGGCATCAAGTGCCATAGATTGTCCCCCTAAGATAAGTATGTTCGGGAATCTAAAAGGGTTTTTTCCCTGTAGGAGGTGTAAGGTATGCAAAACCTCCCAGATGATTAGAACCTCAACTTTCTCCTCTAATGTAACTACTAAAATATACGACATCAAGGATTTTATCACATGTAGCACAGTAGGGTGGTCTACTTGTTAATTTGCCCCTGCAGGTTACAATACGTGAGGTGGACCACCCGGGCCCTCAATATCAGAATAGGGGAACATTTAGGAAATATCAGGAGGGGTTTTGTAGGACATAGTGTTTCAAAACACTTAAGAATACATCACAACAGGAATACAGCACTTTTGAAAGTAATAGCAATAAAAAAATATACCCCCCATTGGAGGGGAAGCAATATGAGAAGGTCCATCTCTCGCCGTGAAACCAGATGGATATATGACCTCCAATGTTATAGACCCCTAGGACTCAACGTGGAGTCGGATATCAATTGCTACATTGATAATAGATAATGGGTGATAGTCTTCCTAGTTTCAAAAAAGAATTTCTAAAAATAATTTTTTGAGAGTTTCTAAAAATAATTTTTTGAGAATCTGTATTGATCCTTTGTATTTTTATATGTTTTTATTGAAGATAATGTCAGGGGTATATGTAAAAGTTATATTAATCCTCTGCTAGGAGAGAATTTCTGGTTCCTTATGTGAAGTTCCTTTGTATTTTTCTGGTTAGACTGCTGCATAACCATACAGAGGAGCTGATTAAAAGTGAACTAGAGGATGATTAATAGTAATATATGTCATTTAACCACTTGACAACTGGGCACTTAAACCCCCTTCCTAACCAGACCAATTTTCAGCTTTTGGTGCTCTCACATTTTGAATGACAATTACTCAGTCATGCAACACTGTATCTAAATGAAATTTTTGTCCTTTTTTTCACACAAATGGAGCTTTCTTTTGGTGGTATTTAATCACCGCTGGGTTCTTTATTTTTTGCGCCGTAAAAGAAAAAAGACCGAAAAATCTATAAAAAAATACATTTTTCTTCATTTCTGTTATAATATTTTGCAAATTAGTAATTTTTCTTCATATATTTTGGCCAAAATTTATACCGCTACATATCTTTGGTAAAATTAACCCAAATCGGTGGATATTATTTGGTCTTTGTGAAAGTTATAGAGCCCAAAAGCTATGGTGCAAATATCTGAAAATTGATCACACCTGAAGTACTGACGGCCTATCTAATTTCTTGAGACCCTAACATTCCAGAAAAGTACAAATACCCCCCAAATGACCCCTTTTTGGAAAGAAGACATTCCAAGGTATTTAGAAAGATGCATGGTGAGTTTTTTGAAGTTGTAATTTTTTCCCACAATTCTTTGCAAAATCAAGGTTTTTTTTTTACTTTTTTTTCCCCACAAAAATGTCATATTAGCAGGTTATTTCTCACACACCGCATATGCATACCACAAATTACACCCCAAAACACATTCTACTATTACTCCCGAGTACGGTGATACCACATGTGTGAGACTTTTACACAGCGTGACCACATACAGAGGCCCAACATGCAGGGGAGCACCTTCAGGCGTCCTGGAGCACCCATGCCAATTCTGACATTTCTCTCCTACATGTAAAAATCATCATTTATTAGCTAAAAAATTACATAGAACCCCAAAACATTCTATATTTTTTAAAGCAAAGACCCTAGAGAATACAATGGCGGTCGTTGCAACTTTTTATCTCACACGGTATTTGCGCAGCAATTTTTTTAACGCGTTTTTTTTGGAAAAAAAACTGTTTTGTGCTTTACAAAAACCAAAACAGTAAAGTTAGCCTAATGTTTTTGCATAATGTGAAAGATGAAGTTACGCTGAATAAATAGATACCCAACATGTCACCCTTCAAAATTGCACGCGCTTGTGGAATGGCGCCAAACTTTGCTACTCAAAAATCCCCATAGGCGACATTTTAAAATTTTTTACTGGTTACATGTTTTGAGTTACAGAGGAGGTCTAGGGCCAAAATTATTACTCTCGCTCTACCGATCGCAGCGATACCTCACATATGTGGATTGAACACCGTTTTCATATGTGGGCGGGACTTACGTATGCGTTCGCTTCTGCATGCGAGCACACAGGGACAGGGGCGCTTTAAAAATTTTTTTTTTTTTATTGTTCATTTTACTTTATTTATTTTAGTTTGATGCTTTTTTCCAAAAAAAAAAAATTTTGACCACTTTTATTCCTATTACAAGGAATGTAAACATCCTTGTAATAGGAATATGGCATGACAGGTCCTCTTTACAGTGAGATATGGGGTCAATAAGACCCCACATCTCACCTCTAGGCTGGGAAGCCTGAAATAAAAAAAAAAAAAAAAAAACGATCCTGGCTTTGATCGTAGCGGTGAGTCGGTAGAAGCACGGGAGGGGGGGACATCCCCTCTCGCCTCCCGTAAGAACGATCAAGCAGTGGAACAGCTGCTATGATCATTCTCATGGTGTAGGGAATCACCGGCTGAAAAAGCTGATATCTGAATGATGCCTGTAGCTGCAACCATCATTCAGATATCTCCGCACAAAGTCAAGGACGTTGTATGACGGCCGGCGGGCGGGAAGTGGTTAAAACGCTTTTTTTTTTAACACAAAGTTGTCCATTTATACAATATTTCTACCACATAACATGTACATACCAAAAATGACACCCCAAAATAGATTCTCCTGCTCCTCCTGAGTACGGCGATACCACATGTGTGAGACTTCCACAGCCTGGCCACATACAGAGGCCGAGTACAGCCGAGTATGGCTGAGTATGGCTCAGCATGGCAGGGTATGGCTGAGTATGGCTCAGCATGGCAGGGTATGGCGGGGTATTGCGGAGTATGGCGGAGAATGGCGGGGTATTGCGGAGTATGGCGGGGTATTGCGGAGTATGGCGGGGTATTGCGGAGTATGGCGGGGTATTGCGGAGTATGGCGGAGTATGGCGGGGTATTGCGGAGTATGGCGGAGTATGGCGAGGTATTGCGGAGTATGGCGGAGTATGGCAGAGTATGGCGGGGGCATTGCAGAGTATGGCGGGGGCATTGCAGAGTATGGCGGCGGCATTGCAGAGTATGGCGCGGGCATTGCAGAGTATTGTGGGGGCATTGCAGAGTATTGCACAGCATTGCAGAGTATTGTGGGGGCATTGCAGAGTATTGTGGGGGCATTGCAGAGTATTGCACAGCATTGCAGAGTATTGTGGGGATATTGCAGAGTATTGCACAGCATTGCAGAGTATTGTGGGGGTATTGCAGAGTATTGCACAGCATTGCAGAGTATTGTGGGGGTATTGCAGAGTATTGCACAGCATTGCAGAGTATTGTGGGGGTATTGCAGAGTATTGCACAGCATTGCAGAGTATTGTGGGGGTATTGCAGAGTATTGCACAGCATTGCAGAGTATTGTGGGGGTATTGCAGAGTATTGCACAGCATTGCAGAGTATTGGGGATGGCTGAGCATGGTTGGATGGATGGCTGGATGTCTCTGTGCAGCGCTGTGGGCACTACACATACAGCCCACAGCGCTGCAGACATCCATCCATCCCCCTCCCCGCTCACTGTGTACCGATCGGTACACAGGAGGGGAGGAGAGGAACCGGCGTCATCAGATGACGCCGGTCTGTTTACATGTGATCGCGCCGTCATTTGACGGCGCGATCACGTGGTAAACGGCCGCGATCAGTGGCCATTTACCGGGATCCGTGATGCGCCGGGTCCTCTGGACCCGGCGGTCACAGATGTGTTCGGGTGCGCGCCCCAGGGGAATTCTGGGAGGACGTCATAGTACGCCCTCCCAAAGTTATCCAACCGCCCTGCAGCCGTCATTCGGCTATGGGCCGGTTGGTAAGTGGTTAAAAGTTGATATATGTATAATAAATGGGAGTGCGAATCAGGAACGCCCAATTATACATTAGAAAAAAAAATATTTTTCTAATAAAAAGATTTTAAAAAAAAAAGAAAAATTTTTTAATTTTTTTAATTTTTTTTAATTTTTCATGTTTTTGAGCTAATTTCTTTCTTCCCTATATAGTGGTGAAGAAAAGTGGTTAGTTTTGATATTTAAAGAGCAGTTTTTGAAGAAAAAATAACTTTATATCAAGTGACCACAGGAAGGGGATGTGGGAATGTCACTTCCTGTGTCTCTTGCCATATGAGTATAAAAACGTGATGTGTCAGCATTCAGTCATGTCTCCGTTCCCAGTGGAAGCCTGTTTAGGGGAAACGCGTCGGGTGGAGCTAGAGGCTGTGACGCCATCACGTTTATCTGGTCTTTCTCCATGCAGTCAGCCGGTTTGCTCCCGCTCTACATGTATGCTGATTTTTAGCTAATTTTTATCTGGTTCCCATTTTTTATCTGAGTTCCGTTTGGTGTATACTTGGGAGTTTTTTTGATTTGTAGTTCCTGATGTGCAGTGGAGTGTTTCTGTGAACATTTGCAGTGGAAAGAATTGTTTTAAAGTGGCTGTGAAAGAGATTTTGAATAAATCTATAAAACACATTTGCACTATGGAGCCCTTTTCGCTTTATTCCCACTAAGGTGTATCTTCTGTATGGATGAACTAATATTTTGAAACCGGATACATTGTATCAGTGAGGATAGATCTGCCTGTGTATTGGAGCGCAGTGGCTAAGTAAATCTCCCAGGAAAATGCCCAGATCTGCCTGTAAATTGGAGCACAGTGGCTGAGGAAATCTCCCAGGAAAACGCCCAGGTGATAATCTAATGCAACATGCTCATCTGATCTCACTAACCTGAGATCCATCTGATCCGGTAAGCGGCCTTTCTTACCATATTTGTGAAAAGGAGGAATATCGGTGTGTTTCTTTCTATAAAGAAGATTGGTGCTAATATCAACCTAGCATATTTCCATCAAGGACTGATCATTGTTTCTACATCTAAGATGTTCAAGGGGAATAAGTGTCCCACTGATAAACATTTTTAGCACTAATTTGGATATGTATGGTGTTCACCACATTGTTGCGAATTGATAGTCACAAGTAACATTGTTACTAGCAACATATGTTTCAGGGTGCTCACTACATTGTTGCGGATTGATTTTCATAAGTAACATTGTAATTAATAACACATGTTTTGTTTCACTGTTGAACACGTGGTGTAAGTATAGGATTTAAATGTTCCTAATATAGGAAAATAAGTCAATTTCACGATTTTTTAAATATATGTCTATAGTATTAACGTTTTTCATGAGTTTTGGACGGATTGAAATGGCTTTAAGTGTGGTATACCAATAGTAGTCATAACTATCGGGATCACTTATATTTAATACACACTAAGATATGATGCGTGCTGGTTACACTATTTACTAGTAAACCCGTATGGGCTCAGGCTTTTTCCCAAGGGGGAATCCTTTAATGCAGTATTAATTTCATCTTCTGTTATAGGTCTATCCAAGTCCGTTCTGTCTCCCTCAGTCAGACCTGACAAACCTGTTCCGTTCAAGAATTTCTCCACCTTCCTGTCCTCTCTTTGTTCCGGATGTCCCTTTTATCTTACAGTATACAGGGCTTCACAGTCCTTCCTAAACTCTTCTGCTATCTCTTTAATTGTAAAAACTGCCTCACCATTTTTATTTTGAATTTTCTCAAAAAAATTCAAGTCTCTTTTCTTTATCAGTAACCTCGCTAGATGTTTGCTTGACTTATTTCCCCAAAGATATCTATCTCTTATTATTTTATTTAGGGACCTCCTGGAGTCCTGCTCCATGTTATCTTTAAGTTCATCCCTTTTAAAAGTCAGTTGGTGAAAGCATTCCTGGTGATGTCCATTGTGTTGTGTTTTTGGATATGAGGACCCCCCTAATGTATGCTTTATGGCCTTTCCAAAGCGTGGAAACTGGTATTTCCCCTGTATCATTAACCTGGAAAAAAAATAAATTTCTTTCTGAACTGTTTCTGCCGCTTTATCATCTTTAATAGATTTTCATTTAGATTCCATGAGAATGGTTGTCTTTGGGTCCCCAGTATCCTAATCCTCATTGAGATCGGAGAATGGTCAGATAGCGTAGTTATTCCTATTTTAGTTTCCTCCACAAGGTCCAGTAGGCTATGGTCAGTCATCATATAGTCTAGTCTTGAGTACGTCCCGTGCACAGGGGAGAAGAAGGTATAATCATTTGCTTTTGCATGCTGCACTCTCCACATGTCCATAATATGACATTGGTGTAGCTTGTGCCCGATAATTTTTAATTGCGCCTTACTTGTCCCCTGTGCCCAGGATGTACTATCCAAGGAAGGATCAACACAAAAATTAAAGTCCCCCACCAGGACAACCTCCCCCATCTTAAACTCCATCAACTTATCCAATACCTGCTTTAAGAATCCGATCTGGTTTTTATTTGGGCAGTAGACATTTGCTAAAGTGAAAATTTTATTCCCCAGCTTACGCTTCAAAAAGAGATAGCGACCCTCTGGGTCCATCAGTCTGTTGATCAAAAAGAACTTAGACGTTCTAGAAAACCCTATTGCTACCCCCTTGGCTCTTCTTATGGGTATATCACTATAGAACCAAGTCGGCAGTGCAGGAGAGTATCATTTAATATTTGTATCCAGAGCTAGATGGGTCTCCTGAAGGAATACCACATCTGCTCGATAGTGTTGGGGATGCTGACGTGACACATCAGAGTGGGGGAGGTGCCTGATGGTGGCGCTGGTGTGAGGGAGCTAAGGCGGTGTGGACAGACTGAGCGGCTCAGAGGCGGAGCGGGGTGAGAGCCCGCTGTGATACTGACAAAGGAAGCCTGGAGACAACCCCCCACTACGGCGGCTGGAGGTAGCTGGCTCTCATCTGGGTCGGATGGGATCTGACGGGAGAGGAGCACGGGATTGAAGACGCTAGTACGCTTAGTACTGCCTGAGGAGCAGCGAAGCCTTGAATCACCCCATCGGGTCGGACGAGGCTCGTTGCTGCACAGCCTGTTGTTCTGTGGCATTTTCTCCTACTTGACTCCCCCGCTGCCCTTCTCACCTCCAATAAGTGACCCAGAGCTGACCCCTGTTTGAAAGGGGATAAGGCAAATGGATGTCACACATTCTGACAGCTAGTGTATTTCAGCAGACCAGGACGTCTCTGGCGCTATGCAACTACTAGCTACGTAACTGTTATCTCACAGTAAACAGAAGCATCTGCCTCAGATCAACTCGGGAGGTAGGGAGATGCGAGAAGGAGCCCTCCCCAGGTATGAAACTTAACCCTCACTTACCCCGAAGAACTGTAGTATTAAGCTCCATTAAAGTATTCTTAAGAGACTTGTTTAACAACTTTGCCAACTTTGCCATGTTGACTCTATGGTATATTGCAAGCTTTTTTACTTATCTGTCTCCCTATCTTCTCGAGCCAGCAATTTACATTTAATACTTAGCTAGATGGCTAATTATGCGGAATATTGATAAGCACGTTACTATATTGAGATCATTGTACTCAGTTAACAGGCTCTTGAAGAAAGATCATATTTCCAGCTGCTGCCTAGTCTTTTCCAGACACATCTAGTAAGACCCTCTGGACAGTTTACTTTTTTGTTTTCTCTCACATCAAAGGAAAAGCACAGGGTATTTTGACAGCGGATTTTGACAAAATATAAATGAATAATATTTCCAGCTAGAACAATTGATAACAGGGGACAAATATTAAATCTGTTTTCGCTGCATTTTGCGGGATCTGGGGGCCCCTTAAGTGGTGCTGAGGTTGGGAGTGAGTGGGAGAGATCCCTCATTGCAGGTCAGCGAAGGGGGAAGAAGAAAGTTTGGAAGGGTTCTCTTTTCTTTTTTGTTTAAAAGAGGGGGAAAGGAAGGGATTTGCAGAAAGAAAAGGGAAGGAAAAATGAAGAATAAGAAAGAAGGAAGAAAACTCCAAAGAAAAATAAAAAAGGAGAAAAATAAAGGAGGTAATATGAGAGGCCGATCACAAAGAGCAACAGAACCCAAGACCCCAAGAGAGAGTTTAAATTCCAGTACAATCCAGAAATACCTCAAGGACGTGGGCTCAAAAAGTCCCGGACCGGAAAAGAAACAAACAGGAACAAAAGAAAAAAAGAAAGACCTGGTGAAACAAAAAGGGGAACAAGGTGAGAGGTCTAGGGAGGAGTTGGAACAGGAAAGAGAGCCTGATCTCAGTGAAATGGATGAACAAAGAAATATTGCATTAATTCCAACTAAATCGGAAATGCTGGAAATGTTCACCAAGTTAGAAAACTCTATAAAATCAGAGATATTGAATGTACGGACTGATATGGGCCATTTGCTGCGGAGAGTAGAGGAGGCAGAGGAAGTATCAGGAAAACAGGCTAAAGAAATACTAGAATTAAAAACACAAAAGAGGAAAATGCAGAGCGACTACCGAGATTTGTCATGTAAATTGGAAGAGCAAGAAAACCAAAGCCGCCGTCAAAATTTGCAGATTAGATCCCTACCAGAACAACAGAGTGAAGACCTGGCGATTAAAAGGAAAAAAATCCAATCTTGGGCAGACAGGAAGATGAGGCCCTAAAGATAGACCGGGTGCACAGGATTAGAAAACCTCCAAATCTGAGACAGGATACACCCAGAGATGTAATTATTAAATTCCACTCATATCAAGATAAAGACAAGATTTGGAATAGACTTCGGGGAGACCCACCAGTTCTTTTTGAGAGTACGGAATTAAAAATATTCTCCGACCTATCAGCAGGAACTCTGGCACAGAGACGGCAGCTAAGACCACAGCTTGAACAACTGAGAAAGGCCAAAATTAAGTACAGTTGGGGGTTTCCTACATGCCTAATGGTATTGAAAGAAGGAAGATCGATTAGACTGAGGTTCTTGGAAGACCTCCAAGACTTTTGTGAAAATTTGGGCATCCCTGTACCAGACATTCCTAGATAAGAGTTACAAGTTCTTTAGATCCTAGAGAGGATTTTTCTGTGCTAAATGCTAAAGGGCTTATTGGATTTAAATTATAAACATCTTGAATTTAAGTGGAGGGGGGATGCTAAATTAATATAGATAAAATGCGATGTGTGAAGGGGGTCTCAGGGAAAGGTCCGGCTTGGTTTAGTCCGCCCGCTTTCACCCCTCCACCCCGCTTGTTGCGGAGGGGGGTGGAGGAATCGGTGGCTGTGATCGGAGTCCCACCCTGGGTGAAGAAGTGCGTAAGATGGGATCAGTTTCGATTCGCATCTGCGGGCTTAGAGTTGGAGGGAGGGGGGCTGGGGGGAGTTGGGGTGGGGAGTTGGGGTGGGAAGGTGGGGATGGAGCTCTATCCTGCAGGGACGGGTACAAAATTCCTTTAGAAGACAGATTATGTTAGCTATACGAAACCCCTTACCAGACTAAAATAAATGACAGATTTCAATTTTTTATCATATAATGTTAAGGGCCTGAACTCTCCGGTTAAGAGACACAAAGTACTAAAAGAACTTCTAACAGGACTTTTAACCCTAACCCGACTTTTAAACCTAACCCTAACCTGACTTTTAACCCTAACCCGACTTTTAAACCTAACCCTAACTTGACTTTTAACCCTAACCCGACTTTTAAACCTAACCCAACTTTTAACCCTAACCCGACTTTTAAACCTAACCCGACTTTTAAACCTAACCCTAACCCGACTTTAACCCTAACCCTAATCTGAATTTTAACCCTAACCTGACTTTTAACCCTAACCCAACTTTTAAACTTAACCTGACTTTTAACCCTAACTCGACTTTTAACCCTAGCCCAACTTTTAAACCTAACCCGACTTTTAACCCTAACCCTACTTTTAACCCTAACCCGACTTTTAAACCTAACCCGACTTTTAAACCTAACCCTAACCCGACTTTTAACCCTAACCCTAATCTGACTTTTTTTTTTAAATTAAATATTCTTTATTAAATCATTCACAATACAAAAAAGACTAAAAAACATTATATTTTTCACAACAGCTTATGGATATTATCCAGTTCAATCTAATTATATCAAAATGATTTTCACTCCAAACTACCCATAAGCCAACCCCCCCCCACCCACGCCCACCCGCCCACCCCTATCCCTAGACTATATAAAAAAGGTTACGAGAAGGTCCTCATATGCCATCATCGCATTGCCAATTATCCCTTACTTCATTGGCTCACCCTTATCTCTACCCTATACTGACGGGCATTCCAATTCCTTGGGAACGTTTAAGGTTGGATCCGATCAGGGGGCTATACCTGACCATTGTAACCAAGAGCTCCAAATTTTTATAAATTTATCCTGACTGCATCTCCTGATGTAGCATGTTTTTTCTGTCCATACTAGCTTATCCACTGTCCTAAGCCAATCTTCTATAGTTGGAGGCATGCTAGATAGCCAATACTGCGCTATTAATTTCCTAGCTTGGAACAGGCACCTTCCTATAGCTATTTTCTTGTTATTGGATTCCACACTATCCCCTAGCAGGCCAAGGATACATACCCTGGCCTCCTGTTTTAACTTGGTTTTAAACCTAGCTCCTATGATCCTAATTATCTCTGACCAATACCTAGTCAGCTTTGGACACCTCCATACCATGTGTATTAAATCACCAGTATCCAAGCATCTAGGACATTTGTCATCAGGTCTACTGCCAAATCTAAACAGAGGGGTATAATAAACCCTGTGTATCAGAAATAGTTGTGACACCTGTTGCGATGGGGAGATCGATACCAATGGACTATCCTTCAAAATTCCCTTCCACTGACTATCGGATATCTCCCCCACCTCCCCTGCCCACCCTTCCCTGACACCCAGGGTCGTTTGCAGATCTAGCAATTTAGCGGAGATTTGTCCACTAACCATTGCTATCAGACCCTTAGTGGAGGTTGCTCTAATGATTTTATTTAGTAGAGACGCATTGCACCATTCTAATGGGCAGCTGCTAAATTGACTGTTGAGTGCATGCCTGATCTGCAGGTAGGTAAAAAAGGTGTTATTTGGAATACCATATTCACTCCTCAACTCAGTAAATGATTTCAAATTTTTACCTTCAAATAACTGCACCAACCTACTAATTCCGTGGCGGACCCATATCCAGTTTTTTTCCAACGTTAACAACTCCCTCAGACCCCTGTTATCCCATATAGGCGAGAATTTAGTATATCCTCCATACCCCATAATCCTCTTGATGGCCTGCCAGACTTTAATAACCAATCTATATGTTGGAGATCCTTCCCGAGATATCCCAGCCTCTAGTGCTTCTGCCAGGGACCCATGTGAAACATCCTGCATCATAAGTATCGCGTTGGAATTCGATCGGCCCTGGTTTTCGCAACCTTCTAGATGTTGTATTTGTGCCGCCAGAAAGTAGCTATAGGGATGAGGTACTGCCAATCCCCCCTCCCCAACAGGGCGCTGGAGAGTTTGTAATTTGATCCTTGCCTGCCCTTTTTTCCATATTAATTCCCTAAATATAACGTTTAATTTATGAAACCAACTATTCCCAATCCAGACTGGTGAATTGTGAAGTACGTATAATAATTGTGGCATCCAGACCATCTTAATCAAGTTAACTCTCCCTGCCAGGGATAACGGGAGTTGACACCAAATAGCGCTTTTCCTTCTAAATTTTTCCAGTAGAGGGACTAGATTATCTCCAATATACTGTGCCGGGTCGGTTGAGATAATTATCCCCAGATAGCGCATCTTCTCCACTACCCTCAGTTTCGGCAACCTAACCCCTTGAGTATTACGTGTAGAATCTAATGGGAGCAATGTTGATTTTTCCCAATTGACCATCAGGCCCGATGACCTTCCAAATCTTTCCACCAGCTGTATTGCCTTTTCCAGGGAGGATCCCATATCCCCAAGAAAAATCAGCACATCATCAGCGTAGAGTGCCACTTTTTCCGACCCATTCCTCCCTCCAAATCCCTGTATTCCAGGCAAGTGTCTTATTACCTCTGCTAATGGCTCCATCGCTAGTGCGAACAGCAGGGGCGAAAGTGGACACCCCTGCCTCGTCCCTCTCTCAAGGGGTAGCCACTTGGTATATTCGCTGTTAATTTTTACCCTAGCTTTTGGGTAGAAGTACAAGGTCTTCACCCACTTAATAAATTTCGGGCCAAACCCAAACTTCTCCAGTACCCACCAGAGATACTCCCACTCCAGGCTATCGAACGCCTTGGTAATATCCAAAGCAAGGACTGCTCTCGAGCTCTTACTCCCTGCCGGGGACTGCAGGTTCAGGTATGCCCTTCTGATGTTAATACTAGTTGATCTATTTGGGATAAACCCGCACTGGTCCGGGTGTACTAGCTCCAATATATACTTCTTTAGTCTAGTGGCCATTATTTTTGCCAATTATTTTATGTCAGAGCATAATAGCGAGATAGGTCTATATGATGCTGCTTCGAGATGATCTTTCCCCTCCTTTTTTATTAAGACTATATTAGTTTCAGTCATCGAAGTGGGCAATGCACCTTCCGTGGTCGCCCAGTTCAATGTCTTCAAGAGTTCTGGGATTAACGCCTCCCCATAGTACTTATAGATTTCCACCAGCAGGCCATCCGGACCTGGGGTTTTTTGGTTGGGCATATCTACCACTGCTTGCTGTACTTCCTCCAAAGTTATGGGGGAGTCCAGATTGGCCCTTTCGCTTTCAGAGAGGTGTGGCAGGCTAACCCCCTCTAAAAAGTTCTCTACCTCTCTTACTTCCAGTTGATGCTGTGAATTATATAGGTTACTATAGTATTCGAAGAATACCTTTTTGACCATCAAGGTGTCTGACGTAACTACCCCACTAGGAGTTCGAATCGCAGCGATCGTTGATGAGGGCGAATTAGTATCAGCCAATAGTGCCAACATGCGACCCACTTTTTCACCCTCCTCAAAGTATCTCCACCTCTGGAATAAACTTTTGTTTTCAGCATTTTTGAGCATATCCATCTTGTATTCCTGCTGCTTTTTTACCCAAAGCTGCTGGATTCCTGGATTTGGGTCCGCCACGTATTGTTTTTCTAATTCTAACACCTCCCTCCTAATCTGATCCCCTTTTCCTCTTGATTGTCTCTTAACCCGTGTTATATACTGTAGGAGGATACCCCTCAGAAATGCTTTGAGGGAGTCCCATACCATCCCCTGTGACGCCGAGCCCGAGTTAATTAACACAAATTCTTTTATTTTTTCCAATATGTCTTCTTTTTTTCCCATAATCTCCAACCATATAGGATTTAATGCCCATATTCTCTCATTATTTCTGTTATGGATAACTATCGCCAGCATCAAAGGAGAATGGTCCGATACCCCTCTCGGCCTATACTCTATTTTCCCTATAAGGGGAAGTACCCCATTATTACCCACTGCCATGTCTATGCGAGAGAGAGTTTGATGCGACTCCGAGAAGCAAAAATACCGCCGCTCCTCTGGATTACGAATTCTCCAGAGGTCGCACCACCCAATCTCTTCGAACAGCTGGGTAAGCCGTCCTTCCATTGCTCTATTCACCCTTGCTCTTGGAGGGAACCTGTCCATTTTCCCATCAAGTACCATGTTGAAGTCTAGGAGGCAATATAAGATCTCCATCTTAAAGGGAGGGGGAATATACATATTAGCTATAACTAAAGGTTTACCCTCTATTGTACAAAATAAAAAGACATAACAGCCGAACGGATGGGTCCTGACATCCCTACAGGAGAACACCATCCCCTTTTTGACCAGTATACATACTCCTCGCGAATAGGAGGTATGCACCGAGTGATATTGTGCTTGAAACTTTTTGTTCCAAATTGCGGATTTAGAGTCGTTGGTGAGGTGAGTCTCCTGTAAGCACACCAGTCCCGATCCCAGTGCCTCCAACTCTAAAAGTACAGTAGCTCTTTTGTTGGGGTCTCCCATACCCCGAATATTCCATGAGGTTATTCCTACCATACTAACCCTCCTTTAAATTGTAAGCATATGTGCAAGTAAAATAAATATCCATATAAATAGGCTAAATATACATATACAATATACAAATAACTATATATCTTCCAACAAAGAAAATCAAAAAAGAAAACAATGTGGTATTAAACCTAAGATCACCTTAGTTAAACCCAGCAGTGCCAAATCTGTTTTCGCTGCATTTTGCGGGATCTGGGGGCCCCTTGAGTGGTGCTCAGGTTGGGAGTGAGTGGGAGAGATCCCTCATTGCAGGTCAGCGAAGGGGGAAGAAGAAAGTTTGGAAGGGTTCTCTTTTCTTTTTTGTTTAAAAGAGGGGGAAAGGAAGGGATTTGCAGAAAGAAAAGGGAAGGAAAAATGAAGAATAAGAAAGAAGGAAGAAAACTCCAAAGAAAAATAAAAAAGGAGAAAAATAAAGGAGGTAATATGAGAGGCCGATCACAAAGAGCAACAGAACCCAAGACCCCAAGAGAGAGTTTAAATTCCAGTACAATCCAGAAATACCTCAAGGACGTGGGCTCAAAAAGTCCCGGACCGGAAAAGAAACAAACAGGAACAAAAGAAAAAAAGAAAGACCTGTGAAACAAAAAGGGGAACAAGGTGAGAGGTCTAGGGAGGAGTTGGAACAGGAAAGAGATCCTGATCTCAGTGAAATGGACGAACAAAGAAATATTGCATTAATTCCAACTAAATAGGAAATGCTGGAAATGTTCACCAAGTTAGAAAACTCTATAAAATCAGAGATATTGAACGTACGGACTGACATGGGCCATTTGCTGCGGAGAGTAGAGGAGGCAGAGGAAGTATCAGGAAAACAGGCTAAAGAAATACTAGAATTAAAAACACAAAAGAGGAAAATGCAGAGCGACTACCGAGATTTGTCATGTAAATTGGAAGAGCAAGAAAACCCAAGTCGCCGTCAAAATTTGCAGATTAGATCCCTACCAGAACAACAGAGTGAAGACCTGGCGATTAAAAGGAAAAAAAATCCAATCTTGGGCAGACAGGAAGATGAGGCCCTAAAGATAGACCGGGTGCACAGGATTAGAAAACCTCCAAATCTGAGACAGGATACACCCAGAGATGTACCGTATATACTCGAGTATAAGTCGAATTTTTCAGCACATTTTTTTGTGCTGAAAGTGCCCCCCTCGACTTATACTTGAGTCAAGCACTTTTCTGCAGCAAAAAATTTCATTTTCCGAACCGATTTTGGGGCCCCGTATCTCAGGGCCACTTGGTGCTAGGAACCCCAAGTTTGGTGTGCAAACCCAGTGGAACTGATACCATAACATATCCAAAGCTGGGGTTCCTAGCCCCAAGTGGCCCTGAGATACGGGGACCCAAAACCGGTTCTGAAAATGTCATTCTCTGCTGCAGAAAAGTGCTTGACATTTTCTGAACTGATTTTTGGGGCCCTGTATCTCAGGGCCACTTGGTGCTAGAAACCCCAGCTTTGGAAATGCTATGGTGCTAGTTCCACTGGGTTTGCACACCAAATTTGGGGTTCCTAGCACTAAGTGGCCCCGAGATACGGGGCCCCAAATTCGGTCAACTGTGTCCATCTGCAGCAATGTCATTTCAGGACCCTTTGGGTTCAGAGACCCCAAATTTTGGCTGCAGCTAGGGGGCATCTAGGAACCCTTAACTACCAAGTTTGAAGTTCAGGGGACCTTTGGCTGCAAATGGGCACAGTGAGGCATGCAAATGGGCACAGTGATGCTGCAAATGGGCATTGTTGACCCTCTTTTCCACTTACAGTAGCTGTGCATTTCTCACCCTCGTCTTATACTCGGGTCAATAAGTTTTTCCCATTTTTTTTGTAGTAAATTAGGGCCTCGACTTATACTCGGAACGACTTATACTCAAGTATATACGGTAATTATTCAATTCCACTCATATCAAGATAAAGACAAGATTTGGAATAGACTTCGGGGAGACTCACCAGTTCTTTTTGAGAGTACGGAATTACAAATATTCTCCAACCTATCAGCAGGAACTCTGGCATGGAGACGGCAGCTAAGACCACTGCTTGAACAACTGAGAGAGGCCAAAATTAAGTACAGTTGGGGGTTTCCTACATGCCTAATGGTATTGAAAGAAGGAAGATCGATTAGACTGAGGTTCTTGGAAGACCTCCAAGACTTTTGTGAAAATTTGGGCATCCCCGTACCAGACATTCCTAGATAAGAGTTACAAGTTCTTTAGATCCTAGAGAGGATTTTTCCGTGCTAAATGCTAAAGGGCTTATTGGATTTAAATTATAAACATCTTGAATTTAAGTGGAGGGGGGATGCTAAATTAATATAGATAAAATGCGATGTGTGAAGGGGGTCTCAGGGAAAGGTCCAGCTTGGTTTGGTCCGTCCGCTTTCACCCCTCCACCCCGCTTGTTGCGGAGGGGGGGTGGAGGAATCGGTGGCTGTGATCGGAGTCCCACCCTGGGTGAAGAAGTGCGTAGGATGGGATCAGTTTCGATTCGCATCTGCGGGCTTAGAGTCGGAGGGAGGGGGGCTGGGGGGAGTTGGGGTGGGAAGGTGGGGATGGAGCTCTATCCTGCAGGGACGGGTACAAAATTTCTTTTAGAAGACAGATTATGTTAGCTATACGAAACTCCTTACCAGACTAAAATAAATGACAGATTTCAATTTTTTATCATATAATGTTAAGGGCCTGAACTCTCTGGTTAAGAGACACAAAGTACTAAAAGAACTTCTAACAGGACTTTTAACCCTAACCCGACTATTAAACCTAACCCTAACCTGACTTTTAAACCTAACCCCAACCTGACTTTTAACCCTAACCCGACTTTTAAACCTAACCCAACTTTTAACCCTAACCCGACTTTTAAACCTAACCCGATTTTTAAACCTAACCCTAACCCGACTTTTAACCCTAACCCTATTCTGAATTTTAACCCTAACCTGACTTTTAACCCTAACCCAACTTTTAAACTTAACCTGACTTTTAACCCTAACCCTACTTTTAACCCTAACCCGACTTTTAAACCTAACCCGACTTTTAAACCTAACCCTAACCCGACTTTAAACCCTAACCCTAATCTGACTTTTAACCCTAACCTGACTTTTAACCCTAACCCAATTTTTAAACCTAACCCGACTTTTAACCCTAACTCGACTTTTAACCCTAACCCAACTTTTAAACCTAACCCAACTTTTAAACCTAACCCAAGTTTTAAATCTAACCCTAACCTTACTTTTAAACCTAACCCGACTTTAAACCCTAACCCTAACCCGACTTTTAACATTAACCCAACTTTTAAACCTAACCTGATTTTTAACCCTAACCCGACTTTTAACCCTAACCCGACTATTAAACCTAACCTGACTTTTAACCCTAACCCGACTTTTAACCCTAACCCGACTTTTAAACCTAACCCGACTTTTAACCCTAACCCGACTTTTAAACCTAACCCGACTTTAAACCTAACCTGACTTTTAACCCTAATCCGTCTTTTAACCCTAACCCCAACCCAACTTTTAAACCTTACCTGGCTTTTAACCCTAACATGACTTTTAACCCTACCCCGACTTTTAAACCTAACCTGACTTTTAACCCTAACCCGTCTTTTAACCCTAACCTGACTTTTAAACCTAACCCGACTTTTAACCCTAACACAACTTTTAACCCTAATCTGACTTTTAAACCTAACCCTAACACGACTTTTAGCCCTAACCCAACTTTTAAACCTAACCCGACATTTAACCCCAACTATAAACCGACTTTTAAACCTAACAGGACTTTTAACCCTAACCCGACTTTTAACCCTAACCTGACTTTTAACCCTAACCTGACTTTTAACCCTAACCCAACTTTTAAACCTAACCCGACTTTTAACACTAACTCAACTTTTAACCCTAACCCAACTTTTAAACCTAACCCGGCTTTTAACCCTAACCCAACTTTTAAACCCAACCCTACTTTTAACCCTAACCCCAATTTTAACCCTAACCTGACTTTTAAACATAACCCGACTTTTAACCCTAACTCGACTTTTAACCCTAACCCAACTTTTAAACCTACATAGTTACATAGTTACATAGTAGGTGAGGTTGAAAAAAGACACAAGTCCATCAAGTCCAACCTATGTGTGTGATTATGTGTCAGTATTGCATTGTATATCCCTGTATGTTGTGGGTCATTCAGGTGCTTATCTAATAGTTTCTTGAAGCTATCAATGCTCCCCGCTGAGACCCCTGCCTGTGGAAGGGAATTCCACATCCTTGCCGCTCTTACAGTAAAGAACCCTCTACGTAGTTTAAGGTTAAACCTCTTTTCTTCTAATTTTAATGAGTGGCCACGAGTCTTGTTAAACTCTCTTCTGCGAAAAAGTTTTATCCCTATTGTGGGGTCACCAGTCCGGTATTTGTAAATTGAAATCATATCCCCTCTCAAGCGTCTCTTCTCCAGAGAGAATAAGTTCAGTGCTTGCAACCTTTCCTCATAACTAAGATCCTCCAGACCCTTTATTAGCTTTGTTGCCCTTCTTTGTACTCGCTCCATTTCCAGTACATCCTTCCTGAGGACTGGTGCCAAGAACTGGACCGCATACTCTAGGTGCGGCAAGACCAGAGTCTTGTAGAGCAGGAGAATTATCGTTTTATCTCTGGAGTTGATCCCCCTTTTAATGCATGCCAATATTCTGTTTGCTTTGTTAGCAGTAGCTTGGCATTGCCTGCCATTGCTGAGCCTATCATCTACTAGGACCCCCAGGTCCTTTTCCATCCTAGATTCCCCCAGAGGTTCTCCCCCCAGTATATAGATTGCATTCATATTTTTGCCACCCAAATGCATTATTTTACATTTTTCTACATTGAACCTCATTTGCCATGTAGTCGCCCACCCCATTAATTTGTTCAGGTCTTTTTGCAAGGTTTCCACGTCCTGCGGAGAAGTTATTGCCCTGCTTAGCTTAGTATCGTCTGCAAATACAGAGATTGAACTGTTTATCCCATCCTCCAGATCGTTTATGAGCAAATTAAATAGGATTGGTCCCAGCACAGAACCCTGGGGAACCCCACTACCCACCCCTGACCATTCTGAGTACTCCCCATTTATCACCACCCTCTGAACTCGCCCTTGTAGCCAGTTTTCAATCCATGTACTCACCCTATGGTCCATGCCAACGGACCTTATCTTGTACAGTAAACGTTTATGGGGAACTGTGTCAAATGCTTTTGCAAAATCCAGATACACCACGTCTACGGGCCTTCCTTTATCTAGATGGCAACTCACCTCCTCATAGAAGGTTAATAGATTGGTTTGGCAAGAATGATTCTTCATGAATCCATGCTGATTACTGCTAATGATACCGTTCGTATTACTAAAATCTTGTATATAGTCCCTTATCATCCCCTCCAAGAGTTTACATACTATTGATGTTAGGCTAACTGGTCTGTAATTCCCAGGGATGTATTTTGGGCCCTTTTTAAATATTGGTGCTGCATTGGCTTTTCTCCAATCAGCTGGTACCATTCCAGTCAATAGACTATCTGTAAAAATTAGGAACAACGGTCTGGCAATCACTTGACTGAGTTCCCTAAGTATCCTCGGATGCAAGCCATCTGGTCCCGGTGATTTAATAATGTTAAGTTTCTCAAGTCTAATTTTAATTCTGTCCTCTGTTAACCATGGAGGTGCTTCCTGTGTTGTGTCATGAGGATAAACACTGCAGTTTTGGTTACTGAAGCCCCCCGATTCACACGTGAAGATTGAGGAGAAGAATAAATTCAATACCTTCGCCATCTCCCCATCCTTTGTAACCAGATGTCCTTCCTCATTCTTTATGGGGCCAATAAGGTCTGTCTTCCCTTTTTTACTGTTTACATACTTAAAGAATTTCTTGGGATTTTTTTTGCTCTCCTCCGCTATGTGTCTTTCATGTTCTATCTTAGCTGTCCTAATTGCACCCTTACATTTCCTTTTGCAGTCTTTATAAAGTCTGAATGCTGAGGATGATCCCTCAACCTTGTATTTTTTGAAGGCCTTCTCCTTTGCTTTTATATGCATTTTTACATTGGAGTTAAGCTATCCAGGACTTTTGTTCGCTCTTTTAAATTTATTACCCAATGGGATACATTGGCTAATGCCCTTATTTAATATGCTCTTAAAGCAAACCCATCTCTCCTCCGTATTCTTTGCTCCTAATATTTTATCCCAATTTATGCCTTTTAGCAAGGTTTGTAGTTTAGGGAAGTTGGCTCTTTTGAAATTCAGTGTCTTTGTATTCCCTTTATGTTTCCTATTTGTGTGATTTATACTGAAACTAATTGACCTGTGATCGCTGTTACCTAAATTGCCCCGTATTTCCACATCTGTGATCAGGTCTGTATTGTTGGTAAGATCCAGTAATGTTTTTTTTCTAGTTGGTGCGTCTACCATCTGACCCATAAAATTGTCCTGCAAGACATTAAGGAACTGGCGAGCCTTAAATGAATGCACGGTTCCCTCCGTCCAGTCTATGTCTGGATAATTAAAATCCCCCATTATGATAACACCTCCTATCCTTGCTTCTAATCCAATTTGTGATAGGAGATCCGTCTCCACTTCCTCCCTCAGGTTAGGGGGCCTATAGCATACTCCCAGTATTATTTTCCCCTTACCTTTATCCCTTTGGAGCTCTACCCATAAGGATTCCACCTCCTCTCTAGCTCCCTCAGTAATGTCATCTCTCACATTCACTTGTACATTATTCTTGATATATAGGCATACCCCTCCCCCTTTTTTACCCTCTCTATCCTTGCGGTATAGGGTATACCCTTGAATGTTTGCCAGCCAATCATGAGAGCTGTTGAACCAGGTCTCTGAAATTCCCACAAAATCCAAATCCTCCTCGTACAACAGTATCTCTAGCTCACCCATCTTGTCCACCATGCTCCTGGCATTGGTGAACATGCCACATAGTTTAGACCGGTCGCATATTGTCCTCGTATTGGGTGTTTCGAGATTGCAACTAGGACTTGCTACTATACTCACCTTGTGTTTTTGTGCTTTGGTTAACCTACCACTAATGCCCCCAATACTACCCTCTGGAATATCTTCCACGCTGGCTATCTCTGCCTGTGGACCCTCCCCCCCATCGCCTAGTTTAAAAACCCCTCTAACTTTTTGGCCATCTTCATTCCCAGCAGATCTGCACCCTCCTCATTTAGGTGCAGTCCGTCCCTTCTATAGTACCGGTTACCGACTGAGAAGTCGGCCCAGTCCTCCAGGAACCCAAACCCCTCCTTACTACACCAGCTCTTCAGCCACTTGTTTACTTCCCTAATCTCCCTCTTCCTTTCTGGTGTGGCTCGATGTACCGGTAGTATTCCTGAGAACACTACCTTGGAGGTCCTTTTCCTTAATTTAGCTCCTAAGTCCCTAAAATCGTTCTTTAGGACACTCCATCTGCCTCTGACTTTGTCATTGGTGCCAACGTGCACCATGACAGCCGGGTCTTCCCCAGCCCCTCCCAGTAATCTGTCCACAAGATCCGTGATGTGCGCCCGGTAGACAACATACTGTTCGGTGCTTCAGGTCTTGGTTACAGATTGCCCTCTCTGTCCTTCTAAGAATTGAGTCCCCTACCACCAGAATCTGTCTTTCCTTTCCCTTTGCTGTCCCGCACTCTTACTGGAGGAGTTCTTCCCCTGGCAGCTAGGAGAGTCCCTCAGCTCCAGCAGTGCTGGTCCCTGACTGGTTTCACCAATGTCACTCAAAGTAGTGTACTTATTGGGATGCTCCAGTCCTGGATCGGCCTCCCTGGCACTTCCCCCTCTACCCCTCCTGACTGTCACCCATCTACTCTTTGCTAGTGCCAGCACCTCTTTGTCTCCACCCGCCTCTGTGCTGGCCCCTGCCGGCACCTGCCGTGTACGTTCCTGGCTCTCCTTTAGTATGGAGTGACTTCTCAGTGCTGACAGTTGCTTCCCCAGATTCAGAACCTGGGCTTCCAGGGAAACAATGTGCTTACATTTTGCACAGCAGTATTCGCCCTCGATCGGACGATCAAGGAACGCATACATGCGGCAAGATGTACAAAGAGTCGCCTCTCCACACCCACCGGGCATCGTACCTATTAAATTTAGTGAGGATTGGGGATTTTACCCTGTCCAAATTACCTAACAGCTAGATTCCTGGCACTAATACCTCAAGACAATACACAGGTACACAACAAGACAATACCCAGGTACTCACAGACCTACGTGCAATCGCAGAACAGTCGCAGACCTACGTGCGCTCACAATACTCAAGTATACAGTACACAATACACAAGTACTAACGATCCACACACACTACCCAGAACAGTGGGTGGTGACACATACTTTGTGGAAGGAGACACCCAACCCCCACATCCCTGTATAAATATATGAAACAGCAAATTTTTCCTCTTAGGGGATTTTAAATTGGGGGAAGGTCTCCAAGAAATATAACAAAGGAAGTATAAAAAATATATCCAATTTTTATTGTATCAAAAAATTATTAAAAAACATACCACTCCCACATGACCGCCCATGACAGGGATATGTTTATCCTGTTGTCAGGGCGATCAGCGCGCCGCGGGTGCCCGACGCGGACGCCGGTCCCCTCCCAGCACGGGTCCTCCTTCCCCTCCAGGATGCGATGCACTCCGCTCCTGGATTGGACCCGTGTGTGGGGCGGGGGGGCGGGTCTGCGCGCCGGGGACTCGGAGGGCGGCCCCTCCTGTCAGCAATGACGCTGCTCCCTGTGGAGTCAGCTGTCATCAATATACTAATCACGAACAGCACTATTTAAACTGCACATGAAGCCGCCAGCTCACTCGCTGGGGAGATACTGAACTGAATGTGCAGTTGCTGCTGATCGTGTAAGGTAAAAGAATTTAGTCTCTTGTATGTGTATGGAAGATAGAACTCGAATGTTAAGAGGAGCTGTTGGATGTTCATACATCCTGAGCATAATCATTATTCCCCCCTTTTCTTTGTAGTCACCAATCGAGGAACTCCAATGCTATTTCTTTTTGGATCAAAGCTCAATTAGTCACCATAAACAGCATTATAGGTATGCCTATTAGATTTTTGTAGATAGTTGCACAATAAGTGACAAACACTCAACTTAGTAAGACTCTCTATTATGTCTTTTCTTTTTTGTCTCTTTTTTTCTATCTTTAGTCCATTAACATCACTATAACTGTAAACAGCCGGGTGGCTATCAGCCAGATGGTCATCCATATGTTGGAGCGAGAGTTGAGATTTCTACTCTCTACACAACAATAGGTATGTACTAATAAATACCCATTGGAGCTCCCTTGTTTTAGGCACAATGTTATTGATTAATTTTCAGTCAATACTTAATTTTACCATAAGAGGGGTTGCCTCACTATTTACGAGGATATATCTTCCTCCTCACATACATTTTGCCCAATTCCTAGCTAATAACATGATTTAATATCTAGCTGACAGACGTGACGCCCTTTGTGTTCGGTCTCGATCTGCTTACGATCTCGGTCTCGTGGTGGTGGCGCCGTTATTCGGTTCTGGACCCCGGTGGCTAACCATTTTATCCTCCCCCTTCCTTGGATTGGATGTCATGTGATGTTGACCCGATAATACTACGGTTAGGAAGCATTATCACTTTTGTTATTACTCTGCAATATTTTGAGTATGTCAATAGCTGTATTTGCATTATTTTTGATATATAACATATTCTGTCGTGTGTCTCTTTCTTTTTTGTTTTTTCTTTTTCCAAAAATGTTCCTTAGACGGATATACACCTCACCCTCAGCCCCTGAAGAAGAGGTTATAATCATTATCAAATACCTTGAAACGCGTTGGGCCTGCACTGTCAAGAGCTTCTTGCTCAAGCAGCCTTCAAGGGTTAAGTGTAGTTCCGCCAATTTGTTCTGTATACCTCTGGTTGTATTATTGTCAATTGTACATTCTGGCATCCATTATATATATTTGTTGGTATCTGTGATCCCCTTTAGTATGTGCTATGTTTTTTAATAATTTTTTGATACAATAAAAATTGGATATATTTTTTATACTTCCTTTGTTATATTTCTTGGAGACCTTCCCCCAATTTAAAATCCCCTAAGAGGAAAAATTTGCTGTTTCACACACACTACCCAGACAACACTCATGTACTCACACTACACAGGTACTATGACCCCTGTTATAATCTCCTGTTTTAAACTCTGGTTTTTAACTCACCACTTAGAAAAGTTCCACTTGGTTTAAGTTCCAGCAGACTCCCAATGAGCAGGCTCAGGATGAGTCCTACACACAGTTATATAGACTGCAGGCACCTGTGAGCAATTACCCCCTCCCCTTAATTAATAGCCTGAAGGAACCAAAGAAGAAAAAAAGCTATTTAAAAAGTGACAGAAAAAGGTTGTTGAAAAGCTAAAAGGAAAAGCCCCAAAAATGCAACCCAGCAAACAAAAAGTAAGACTTGTTCACTCTCCCTCTGGTTTTTAACTCACCACTTAGAAAAGTTCCACTTGGTTTAAGTTCCAGCAGACTCCCAATGAGCAGGCTCAGGATGAGTCCTAAACACAGGTATATAGACTGCAGGCACCTGTGAGCAATTACCCCCTCCCCTTAATTAATAGCCTGAAGGAACCAAAAAAGAAAAAAAAAAAAAAGCTATTTAAAAAGTGACAGAAAAAGGTTGTTGAAAAGCTAAAAGGAAAAGCCCCAAAAATGCAACCCAGCAAACAAAAAGTAAGACTTGTTCACTCTCCCTCTGGTTTTTAACTCACCACTTAGAAAAGTTCCACTTGGTTTAAGTTCCAGCAGACTCCCAATGAGCAGGCTCAGGATGAGTCCTACACACAGTTATATAGACTGCAGGCACCTGTGAGCAATTACCCCCTCCCCTTAATTAATAGCCTGAAGGAACCAAAGAAGAAAAAAAAGCTATTTAAAAAGTGACAGAAAAAGATTGTTGAAAAGCTAAAAGGAAAAGCCCCAAAAATGCAACCCAGCAAACAAAAAGTAAGACTTGTTCACTCTCCCTCTGGTTTTTAACTCACCACTTAGAAAAGTTCCACTTGGTTTAAGTTCCAGCAGACACCCAATGAGCAGGCTCAGGATGAGTCCTAAACACAGTTATATAGACTGCAGGCACCTGTGAGCAATTACCCCCTCCCCTTAATTAATAGCCTGAAGGAACCAAAAAAGAAAAAAAAAAAAAAAAAGCTATTTAAAAAGTGACAGAAAAAGGTTGTTGAAAAGCTAAAAGGAAAAGCCCCAAAAATGCAACCCAGCAAACAAAAAGTAAGACTTGTTCACTCTCCCTCTGGTTTTTAACTCACCACTTAGAAAAGTTCCACTTGGTTTAAGTTCCAGCAGACTCCCAATGAGTAGGCTCAGGATGAGTCCTACACACAGTTATATAGACTGCAGGCACCTGTGAGCAATTACCCCCTCCCCTTAATTAATAGCCTGGAGGAACCAAAGAAGAAAAAAAAAGCTATTTAAAAAGTGACAGAAAAAGGTTGTTGAAAAGCTAAAAGGAAAAGCCCCAAAAATGCAACCCAGCAAACAAAAAGTAAGACTTGTTCACTCTCCCTCTGGTTTTTAACTCACCACTTAGAAAAGTTCCACTTGGTTTAAGTTCCAGCAGACTCCCAATGAGCAGGCTCAGGATGAGTCCTAAACACAGTTATATAGACTGCAGGCACCTGTGAGCAAATACCCCCTCCCCTTAATTAATAGCCTGAAGGAACCAAAAAAGAAAAAGAAAAAAAGCTATTTAAAAAGTGACAGAAAAAGGTTGTTGAAAAGCTAAAAGGAAAAGCCCCAAAAATGCAACCCAGCAAACAAAAAGTAAGACTTGTTCACTCTCCCTCTGGTTTTTAACTCACCACTTAGAAAAGTTCCACTTGGTTTAAGTTCCAGCAGACTCCCAATGAGTAGGCTCAGGATGAGTCCTACACACAGTTATATAGACTGCAGGCACCTGTGAGCAATTACCCCCTCCCCTAATTAATAGCCTGGAGGAACCAAAGAAGAAAAAAAAAGCTATTTAAAAAGTGACAGAAAAAGGTTGTTGAAAAGCTAAAAGGAAAAGCCCCAAAAATGCAACCCAGCAAACAAAAAGTAAGACTTGTTCACTCTCCCTCTGGTTTTTAACTCACCACTTAGAAAAGTTCCACTTGGTTTAAGTTCCAGCAGACTCCCAATGAGCAGGCTCAGGATGAGTCCTAAACACAGTTATATAGACTGCAGGCACCTGTGAGCAATTACCCCCTCCCCTTAATTAATAGCCTGAAGGAACCAAAGAAGAAAAAAAAAAAAGCTATTTAAAAAGTGACAGAAAAAGGTTGTTGAAAAGCTAAAAGGAAAAGCCCCAAAAATGCAACCCAGCAAACAAAAAGTAAGACTTGTTCACTCTCCCTCTCGTTTTTAACTCACCACTTAAAAAAGTTCCACTTGGTTTAAGTTCCAGCAGACTCCCAATGAGCAGGTTCAGGATGAGTCCTAAACACAGTTATATAGACTGCAGGCACCTGTGAGCAATTACCCCCTCCCCTTAATTAATAGCCTGAAGGAACCAAAAAAGAAAAAAAAAAAAGCTATTTAAAAAGTGACAGAAAAAGGTTGTTGAAAAGCTAAAAGGAAAAGCCCCAAAAATGCAACCCAGCAAACAAAAAGTAAGACTTGTTCACTCTCCCTCTGGTTTTTAACTCACCACTTAGAAAAGTTCCACTTGGTTTAAGTTCCAGCAGACTCCCAATGAGTAGGCTCAGGATGAGTCCTACACACAGTTATATAGACTGCAGGCACCTGTGAGCAATTACCCCCTCCCCTTAATTAATAGCCTGGAGGAACCAAAGAAGAAAAAAAAAGCTATTTAAAAAGTGACAGAAAAAGGTTGTTGAAAAGCTAAAAGGAAAAGCCCCAAAAATGCAACCCAGCAAACAAAAAGTAAGACTTGTTCACTCTCCCTCTGGTTTTTAACTCACCACTTAGAAAAGTTCCACTTGGTTTAAGTTCCAGGAGACTCCCAATGAGCAGGCTCAGGATGAGTCCTAAACACAGTTATATAGACTGCAGGCACCTGTGAGCAATTACCCCCTCCCCTTAATTAATAGCCTGAAGGAACCAAAGAAGAAAAAAAAAAGCTATTTAAAAAGTGACAGAAAAAGGTTGTTGAAAAGCTAAAAGGAAAAGACCCAAAAATGCAACCCAGCAAACAAAAAGTAAGACTTGTTCACTCTCCCTCTCGTTTTTAACTCACCACTTAAAAAAGTTCCACTTGGTTTAAGTTCCAGCAGACTCCAAATGAGCAGGCTCAGGATGAGTCCTACACACAGTTATATAGACTGCAGGCACCTGTGAGCAATTACCCCCTCCCCTTAATTATTAGCCTGAAGGAACCAAAGAAGAAAAAAAAATTAAAACAATGACAGAAACAGGTTGTTGAAAAGCTAAAAGGAAAAGCCCCAAAAATGCAACCCAGCAAACAAAAAGTAAGACTTGTTCACTCTCCCTCTGGTTTTTAACTCACCACTTAGAAAAGTTCCACTTGGTTTAAGTTCCAGCAGACTCCCAATGAGTAGGCTCAGGATGAGTCCTACACACAGTTATATAGACTGCAGGCACCTGTGAGCAATTACCCCCTCCCCTTAATTAATAGCCTGGAGGAACCAAAGAAGAAAAAAAAAGCTATTTAAAAAGTGACAGAAAAAGGTTGTTGAAAAGCTAAAAGGAAAAGCCCCAAAAATGCAACCCAGCAAACAAAAAGTAAGACTTGTTCACTCTCCCTCTGGTTTTTAACTCACCACTTAGAAAAGTTCCACTTGGTTTAAGTTCCAGCAGACTCCCAATGAGCAGGCTCAGGATGAGTCCTAAACACAGTTATATAGACTGCAGGCACCTGTGAGCAATTACCCCCTCCCCTTAATTAATAGCCTGAAGGAACCAAAGAAGAAAAAAAAAAGCTATTTAAAAAGTGACAGAAAAAGGTTGTTGAAAAGCTAAAAGGAAAAGCCCCAAAAATGCAACCCAGCAAACAAAAAGTAAGACTTGTTCACTCTCCCTCTCGTTTTTAACTCACCACTTAAAAAAGTTCCACTTGGTTTAAGTTCCAGCAGACTCCCAATGAGCAGGCTCAGGATGAGTCCTACACACAGTTATATAGACTGCAGGCACCTGTGAGCAATTACCCCCTCCCCTTAATTATTAGCCTGAAGGAACCAAAGAAGAAAAAAAAATTAAAACAATGACAGAAACAGGTTGTTGAAAAGCTAAAAGGAAAAGCCCCAAAAATGCAACCCAGCAAACAAAAAGTAAGACTTGTTCACTCTCCCTCTGGTTTTTAACTCACCACTTAGAAAAGTTCCACTTGGTTTAAGTTCCAGCAGACTCCCAATGAGTAGGCTCAGGATGAGTCCTACACACAGTTATATAGACTGCAGGCACCTGTGAGCAATTACCCCCTCCCCTTAATTAATAGCCTGGAGGAACCAAAGAAGAAAAAAAAAGCTATTTAAAAAGTGACAGAAAAAGGTTGTTGAAAAGCTAAAAGGAAAAGCCCCAAAAATGCAACCCAGCAAACAAAAAGTAAGACTTGTTCACTCTCCCTCTGGTTTTTAACTCACCACTTAGAAAAGTTCCACTTGGTTTAAGTTCCAGCAGACTCCCAATGAGCAGGCTCAGGATGAGTCCTAAACACAGTTATATAGACTGCAGGCACCTGTGAGCAATTACCCCCTCCCCTTAATTAATAGCCTGAAGGAACCAAAGAAGAAAAAAAAAAGCTATTTAAAAAGTGACAGAAAAAGGTTGTTGAAAAGCTAAAAGGAAAAGCCCCAAAAATGCAACCCAGCAAACAAAAAGTAAGACTTGTTCACTCTCCCTCTCGTTTTTAACTCACCACTTAAAAAAGTTCCACTTGGTTTAAGTTCCAGCAGACTCCCAATGAGCAGGCTCAGGATGAGTCCTACACACAGTTATATAGACTGCAGGCACCTGTGAGCAATTACCCCCTCCCCTTAATTATTAGCCTGAAGGAACCAAAGAAGAAAAAAAAATTTAAAACAATGACAGAAACAGGTTGTTGAAAAGCTAAAAGGAAAAGCCCCAAAAATGCAACCCAGCAAACAAAAAGTAAGACTTGTTCACTCTCCCTCTGGTTTTTAACTCACCACTTAGAAAAGTTCCACTTGGTTTAAGTTCCAGCAGACTCCCAATGAGCCTAACCTAACCTAACCCGACTTTTAACCCTAACCCGACTTTTAACCCTAACCCAACTTTTAAACCTAACATGACTTTTAACCCTAACCTGACTTTTAAACCTAACCGACTTTTAACCCTAACCCGACTTTTAACCCTAACCTAACTCTACACCAGAGTAGGGGTAGGTAATGGTACAAAATCAAGAACTCACCTTTTAATAGACATCCATGTGTAATCTATAAACTTGTCTTCATGGGCTCGGAGGTCATTGTAAATTATCCAGAATTGCCCTCTCTGCTCCCTATTGGCAATCACTGGATGCACCCAAAATCTACGTTTTCTCCTTTGTTCCTCTTCTTCGGCTTCCTCTTCAAGCAAAACTGCAGCAGTAGCTGTGGCTACTGCTAAAAAAAAGGACATTGAAGCCAGGATAATCAAAGTACCAAAACACACCAAGACTAGGGAGGAAGCAGGAAGTACAAATGTCACCTGACATTCTGTAATATAAGCAATGATGTTTTCCAATTGGTCCTTTAAATGAAAACCGCAAAACGCAAATCAAGGCAAAATCGTGGCAAAAACGCATGTTCAAAAATGCGGCAAGCACCACAAAAAGCACTGCAGAAACGTTCAAAAGCCACATGCATAGATATGAATCGAGCCTAAGGGGTGGCAAACACTCTACAACGAATTCATATTAGATTAATTTAATACTCCTTACTACCGATTCATATCAGATTCATTGCATACTTTCTACCATGCCATTCGTTGTATCCCCCATGCCGTGTGCTTTAGTTCCTGCAGCGGAACTTACGAATCATTTGTACACATTCTTCTCTCATTTATTTACCAAACCAAAGTTATTTTCTGTGCGTAATGCAGGGTGCCGCACCACACACTTCAGATGTATTGCACACCCGCTCCAGTCCAATGCGAACCCAGTCACATGGTCAATGTCGCAGGTAGGATTCGTTACCATGTCTTGTCATGTCAAAATTTGTGGAAACTCGCTGTGTCGCCCGTACCATGTGTTTGGTTCCTGCAGTGGAACTTACGAACCATTTGTAAGCACTTCTCGCATTCTATTTTCTACACCAAACCTTGTTTGATTTGCCCAGTGTACGGCACCGCGCCACACCTTCCCGATATGTTGCACTCCAGCCACTCTCCGCCACAAACTCACTCTCATGGCTCACTGTCACAAGTAAGATTTGTTACCACATTCTTTATGTCCTATCAATTCATTACCATTCATTGTCTCCCATATCGTTTGGTAGTTCCCCCTACGGAACCTATGAATCAAAAGGAAGTTGTCCTTATCCCTTATACTGCTCACTTAAGGGTATGGTAATCACATTCGTATCACACAACGGGAGCCTCCTTCCATGCCATCATGGATGCGGAGCGGCCCGAGGAGAAGAAGATAAGAAGACGCTGACGCCGCGGAGGAAGATGCCAGACGAGAACACCGGAGGAAGAACCAGAAGAAGAAGATGGAGGAAGAAACCGAAGGAAGCTAGAAGATAGAAGAAAGAAGAAAAAAGATAGAAGAAAGAAGAAGCATTTAAATAAAGGAATTGTCAAAAACTGTCTCTTGTCATTTTTTAACATTTTAGACAGTTTTTTTGTGAAATGGTAGGGGTACAAACCCTTACCATTTCACACAGGGGGGAGGGCCGGGATCTGGGGGTCCTCTTGTTAAAGGGTGCTTCCAGATTCCGATAAGCCCCCGACTCGAACTCGAAGCTCATCCCTATTTAGAACCCCATTAAAGTCTATGGGACTCAAACGTTCAAAAGTGCGCATGTTTCCTGTGTTTAGAACAGTCCCTGCACAAAATAAAATTTTTAAAGGAATAAAAGTCATTTAAAACTGCTTGCGGCTTTAATGTAATGTCAGGTCCCGGCAATATGGATGAAAAGATTCCCCAAGACAGGGACTGTAGGTTTGTTGTTAAGTAGAATCTGTTTGTAATTTTGAACTGGTACATTTTTAAAGTGTAGCTCCAGCCAAAAAAATCTATTTTTAAGCTTTTTGGAAAACATAGGGAAGGATTATCACCCCTGTGACATTTGTTTTGCTGTCTGTGCACCTCTTCAGAAGATTTCACCTCACTTTCTGTCCCAATGACAAATGTTTTGTGAAAAATTGGGGTTTTTAGTGAAACAGAGATTGGTGATAAAGCATCAGTGAAGAGGAGACATGTTTTTCCCATATTAACTCTTATGCCCGTACACACGGTCGGATTTTCCAATGGAAAATGTCCGATCGGAGCGCGTTGTCGGAAATTCCGACCGTGTGTGGGCTCCATCGGACATTTTCTATCGGATTTTCCGACACACAAAGTTGGACAGCAGGAGATAAAATTTTCCGACAACAAAATCCGATCGCGTCAATTCCGACCGTGTGTGGCCTGTTCCGACGCACAAAGTGCCACGCATGCTCAGAAGAAATTCCGACACGGGACAGCTCGTTCTGGTAAACTTAGCGTTCGCAATGGATACAGCACTTTCGTCACGCTGTAATGTAAAAAATGGTTTAATACAGCGCACTCTCTTCTTCTTTATAATGTGACAAGAATTAAGTCGTTTTGCTGCTCATATTCACACACACTTCTCACAAAGTTTTATTTGTGTTTTTTTAGTGGGATTCCCTCAATATATTGTTATTAGTTGTCACATCTGACAGTTTTATATTTTTTATGTTTTTATTTTTTTGTTTTTAAGCCTTTTTTTTTCTTTAATGTTTGGATTTTTTCCAAGGCTGATCTTTGTTCAATATTATTTTTATTTTTACTCCAGAATATTTTTGTGTGTGTTTTGTGTGGCAAGTTACCCCAACACCATTGATATCTTTTATTATTTAATCTCCATGAGATTTTTTGTTGTTGGTGTCCCTTGTTCATTTCACATTGTATATTAGAAATGTACCTGAATCCTCACAAACAAACAATCATTTCTGAAGTAAAACACATAGGAGAGTATAATTCAAAACAAAAATCCTTTATTAAGGGCTCAGAACCAAACAAAGAGGAAGGCAACACTGGATCAACAGGAGAAATTAGTGAAGCCTGGGACCCCCACGGCAGACATCAATTCTTGAACATCAAAATTGGTGGCCTGAGGAGTCCATATGTAAGGGAGGGCAGTCTGGTCCGGGATTCACAGAGACTCGGATAGCAGCAGATGACATCAGTGTCCCCAGGCTGTGGTACCACAAAAGGCTGCATCTTTTGGCCGACCAGACTGGATCCAGGGTCCTCACTGTCTGGTCTTCCTTTCACACTTCCTTCCGGGCTGTGGCTGTGCAGTTGGAGATGTGGCAGGAGGAGGAGTAGGACCTGGAGGAGGAGTAGGACCTGCAGGAGGAGGAGGAGGACCATCCCAAAGCTGTGTGTGAGGTGTAAGTTGGCCCCTCACACCTTTCGCCAGAGTCTCTGATATGAGGGCCTCACACATGGCTTTTTGGCCCTCCTCCATCCTCTGCATTTTATAGGCTATGAATGCAGCAAGGTTCTCCTGCCTGGTGTGTGGTGCTCCCAGGACCTCTGTAGCCCTACAAAAAAATCTGATAGCCGCCTCCTCTAGGGTACTCCTCCTACTGCCACTTTCTGTTTCCAGGGGGGGTGGAGGGACCTGCAGATCAGCCACCTCCTGGCTGAGACTTCCCTGTGTATGAAAAAGGGACATGGTTTTAGTTTTTGCATCATCAATCACAATCATAAATTAGTACTCCCAACTAACATCTAGTTAACATCATTGATTGGACAAGCAGAAATATTTAGAGGAATGCTATACCTGGCTCAATCTGGGCTCCTCCACATGTGGCCTGGAAGGCCCAGGTTGGGCGTCAGAAGCCTCAGCCGGGGGGGAAGGAAGCGTGGAAGGAAGACTTGAGAAGGATGGCCTGGGTTCATTCTGGCCTGCCAGAAAGTGCAGCCTGTCGTAGTACAACATCCTGGGGACATAGATGTCACCTGCTGCTCCGGATCTCTGTGAATCCAGGACTTTAGTGCGCTCCCTCAGATATGTGCTCCTCAGGCCACCAATGAAAATCTTTAAAAAAGTGATGTCTGCCGTGGGGATCACCTGCTTCACAATTTCACACAATTGCTCCAGTGCTGCCTTCCTCTTTATTTGGTTCTTGTAATGGGGGTGTTTAATCTCCCACAGACAGGGCAGCTCCCTTAGCATCTCTATGAAGACTGAAATGAAGTCCTGATCTTCCAGTACCATATCCATGTTCACTGCAAGACACAACACAAGACAAAGCCTAATGTCACACCAAACTCTCCTAATCTTGTTACAATATAGGCCTCAATCTATAGAAGCAGTATAGGCCCAAGTTTGTCTCTTACCTTCGTTCTTACGATCGCCGCGTTCAATGCTCCTTCCTCCGCTCACAGATCAAACGTAATACGCACGCGTGTTACGCTTTATATACACTGCGCATGCGTGTAACTCCCCCCGCCCCTGACGTTCTTTCTAGTGTATTCCCCGCCCCTTTTCGTTCGGCGCAGTGGGGGAAGAGCATGATGGCGGACATACAGCAGGTGCGGGCTAATTGTAGCAACGAGGAGGAGGAGGAAAGGGCGGATCCAGGCACGTCCCGATCCAGAAGGAGACGTTTTAAGGCCACAAATATGTCATTTGGGGAGATGTTGGAGATGGTCGACATTATGAGGAAGTCCAACTATGACAGAAAATATGGGCCTTACCCCCACCCCAACATCCGAAAGGCCAAAATCATGGCGAAAGTGGTCAGGAGTCTCGAGCGGAATTTTGGGGTACGAAGGTCTAAAGATCAGCTCAGGAAGCGGTGGTCGGACCTGAAGTTGAGAGAGCCAGAGCAGTACCGAAAGATTCGGAGAGTGCTGCAAAAAAGTAAGTAGTTGTTCTGTGTTCCTATTCTTTCTGTCTTTATTACGTTCGTTCTGCTCCATATGCTTTGATTAGTTGTAACGTTTCCAAAGGTCAACTTTAATGTTCATGGGCACATTATTCGTTCGTATCAAACATTTTTCTTTCGGCCTCTAGAACACCATTGTTTAGGCCATATGCATTTTCACACATTTTTGGGGGCCTACTTGGATGCCAAATATTTGTTTGTGTAGATGGGTTTGTTACTAGAATGAAATGCAAACTAGATTGTGTGTAAGGAGAGGACACTGAGCAGCTGTTTTCACATCTGGACACTGGAGCACTAGTGTGGGACACAAGAACACCATTTTTATTAGGGGGCCACACAGGTGCTCCAGTGTATACTATAGGGGGTCTCCATCTGTGAAGCTTGTACCAAACAGGTAAAGTATTGTAGCTTGACAAAGGGCAATAAAAAATATACATCTTGGAACTCGGGTAAAATAGACATTTGTACCCCACTTCCAAGCAATGTTTCCTATTTCTATAGTTCTGCCATCAAATATCTGTGTGCTAAGTATACCATTTTTGTTTTACATAGGGGGGAAAAGACTCGGACACCCCTCATCCCAGGAGACCAGAGACCCCCCCCTCTGGAAGAAGTTGAAATACCACCAACCCAAGAAGCTGAGCAGGAGGAAGAAGAAGACGTGGTGGAGATTGGCACCACAACAGGTGAGTGTCTGCGACCACAGACTCAGGTAAAAGAGATGGCTGGTGGCAGATTTTTGAGACCTGTTTTTTGTTCTTTATCTCTTTTTAGGTGATCGTGATGTGAGGGATCCAGAACGATTTACATCTGAAAGTGCCCAGATACTGATAGGGGAGATCATGGGGTGTAATCTCCAATTGCAAAACATCCAGCAACAAATCAGTGATGTTATTAAAAAAAATAATAACATCATTGATGTTTTGGGGCAAATTTAAACCCCACAAAATCACCTGTTTTATCGTACCAAACTTTTTTCAATGTTTAGAAAAGCCAAATTTGGAGGATGCACACAGTGTGCCAACATGTGCTATCTGCCATCACGGGAGATCAATGGACGCGTTTTGGGGGGGCAACCCCTTCCTCAATTATAAAGTAGTGTTGAGGAAGGGCTTGCTCCCCCAAAACACGTCCCTTGATCCCCCCTGATGGCAGATAGCACATGTGGACATTTGTAAATTGGTGTGCATCTTCCAAATTTGGCTTTTCCAGGGGTGATTTCCCCCCATCTGAACGCTATATCAAACCCAGTTCCTAAATACTGATGTCTGATATAGCCTTCAGGTTTTACCTAATGTGAACTTTGTAAGTTCTAGTTTTTTGGCTTTCTTGTTGGTTTTACACAGGCCTGTTTTATCTGAAATGGATATTTTGATTTTTCATAATGCTACTGCAAACATTGTTTTATACAACAAACAGGTTGGTTTGTTTTAAAAACCTTTGGTAAATGCGCATGTGATTGTGCAGGTATAAAAAAGTGCCTTACTCAAGAATGTGTGGATTATTGTCTCAACACTACAACACTTTTGGGGTGATGTAATTGTTGTTTTATGCACAAATGGGGGTTATTTCCTAAGGGCAAATCCTCTTTGCACTACAAGTGCAGGTTCAGTGCAGTTGCAAGTGCACTTGTAGTGAAATGTGTTTTTGCATTTAGGAAGTACCAGCCAACACTGTTTTTTATAAGGTTACCCAATCACGACATTTTCTGCACTCAACACATTTCTATCAGGGTCAGCTAAAACAAACACAAGCAGTAAATGTCCACCAAGAATTTCTTTTGGTTGTTTTTTATTTGAAAAAGGTGTCACATATTGTCTGGCATATTGATAGCCCCCCTACCCGCAAAGAACTCCAGGTATCGTAACCGGACATCACGGGCATTCAGGGAGGGCAAGCCAGGACGGCCGCTTTCAAGTGCCGTCATTGTTGAAGTATTTGGGATTCCGGCCTCAGGCCCAACTGAGCCAGCATAGTTGGCTGAATGTTTTCGTAGAAAATTATGGAGAACACAGCAGGCAAGTATTATATGGTTCAGTTTATACTCCGCCATATGGATGGGTGTCATAAATAATCGGAACCGGCTGGCCAGGATTCCAAATGTGTTCTCCACCACTCTTTGGGCTCTGGCTAGCCGGTAATTAAAAACCCTCTGTTCCGGAGTGAGGGTCCTCATCGGGAATGGCCGCATCAGGTGGTCCCCCAGCGCAAATGCTTCATCAGCAACGAACACAAATGGGAGACCTTCAACATTGTCCTCTGGAGGTGGCAAGTCCAAGCTGCCATTCTGGAGATGCCTGTAGAACTCCGTCTGGGCGATCACTCCACCATCGGACATCCGGCCATTCTTCCCCACGTCCACATACAAGAAGTCGTAATTAGCCGACACCACCGCCAACATCACTATACTATTAAACCCCTTGTAATTACAATAGTACGACCCCGAGTTGGGTGGTGGGACGATGTGGACGTGTTTCCCATCAATTGCCCCTCCGCAGTTAGGAAAGTCCCACCGCTGGGCAAAATGGGAGGCCACAGTCTGCCATTCCTGTGGCGTGGAAGGAAACTGTTGAGGAAAAAACAATAAACATTACTATTTTTTCACAGAAACCTGGCAAGCAGATTAGACACAAACATTATGGGTCAACCTCCAGATAGCATTTATTAAGGGGAATTTAACAACAACTAAGTATAAGGTACACCTATCATATTCTCCCCCCCCTCTCATGGGCCATTTCTAACATTATAGGGGGGGGAACTCTTGGACAGGTAACCCTCTTCACTTCATTGAGAGATGAATGCCTAAATACAGGGTATTACTTGGAACAGCCCCTCCTTAGTTACACTATTGGCAGCCCACTGGACAGGTAAGAAGTGTCATAATACAAAGATATAAATACACACTGTACACATTTGAGCACATTTGGACATTCTGCTATTACCTATCAAGATCATAATAGGATACAAGAATTTTAAACAGCACCATTGGAAATTATACAGGTAGGCCCTTGCACTACATGCTTTGGGGAATTCATCCATAAATCTGAGCAATAAAGAGGTGGGTATAGTGTGTATGGGTTTGGCAAAGTCATCAGATAGATGATTGAGGATAGAGAATTGTGATAAGCTGACTTAGCAGTTGGGGGGAGGGAGGGTTACAAAAAATTTGGGGACACCACAAAAAAAAGCCTCTGGCCCTCTGCCTGAATTTAAATCAAAAATAACATTTCAAAACATTTTATGGGGTGTTTGGGGTAAAGCACTACTATGGAGCTGATAAAATACATTGTTAAGTAACTACATGAGGTGAATATAGGGCAGGAGACACCATGCTGGGGAGGTTATTGAAGGGCAAATATGTATGAAGGACATAAAATAATAATTACATAAATATCCAGCATGCATGAGGACAAAGGGGACATTCACAGCATAATACAATCATGGTAATTAGGGAATGAGGAAAGAAATACAATATATTATCAAACATTCAATACAATAAAATGTGATATTAAAGGATAAAAATCTTACCTTCATATACTCCTTCTGCAGGACCTGGATGATGGCAGAACAGGTCTCTGGGATAATGATCCCCAGAGCCTGGGGGGAGATGCCTGTCGAGAACTTGAGGTCCTGCAGGCTTCTCCCTGTGGCCAAATACCGCAGGGTAGCGACCAACCTCTGCTCTGGAGTGATGGCTTGCCTCATGCAGGTATCCTGCCTGCTGATATAGGGGGTCAGCGAAGCCAACAAACGGTGAAATACGGGGTCCGTCATCCTGAGAAAGTTCCTGAAATCATCAGGATTATTCTCACGGATCTCACGGAGCAAAGGGATATGACAGAACTGGTCACGCTGAAGCAACCAATTATTGGTCCATGAACTCCTTCCCACCCTGTTCATGGACTGGACTTGTGTCAAGGTCAGGACCCCAACACCAAGCCTCCGCACAGCACGAACTCTACGAGGAGTACGCATACGAAACATGGCTAGAAAACGGTCGGCTGCTCAGAACGAAGTAACAGAATGCACTGAAGAACAGCAAGGCCTGTGAAGAGCGACCTGAAGAACAGCAACGAGCGGACAAGATCGCACAGAAAACTCCAATACGAACTGACTGCACACACTGAAGAGCAGATACAAACCCACAAGCACAAACTGAACGGCAGAAAACGATCTGAAAGCCACGAGTCTGAAAAAGCGCGAATCGTCTCTCACCAAACTTTTACTAACACGAGATTAGCAAAAGGAGCCCAAAGGGTGCCGCGCTTGGTTCTGAACTGGCCTTTTCTAGTCTCGTCGTACGTGCTTGACGTCACCGCGTTCTTGGCGATCGGAAATTCCGACAACTTTGTGCGACCGTGTGTAGGCAAAACAAGTTTGAGCCAACATCCGTCTGAAAAAATCTGAGGATTTTGTTGTCGGAATGTCCAAACAAAGTCCGACCGTGTGTACGGGGCATAACAGGAGAAAATTTCCCTTCCTAGGGGTAGATTTCATCTCACTTCCTGTTGTCTCCTTCCGTTTGTAAGTAGGAGTTGTTTGTAAGTTGGATGTTTGAAAGTAGGGGCCTGCCCTACATACTTTGCAGAATTTGGGGCCTTAGGTGTTGGTGTTGCCACAACACTGTAAGCCCTCACAGTTACTCGTGGTGGGCGCAGGAACGGGCCCTGCTGTGAAATATTAGATCAAGAATTGTAATTACATGCCATTGTTGAACAGGGACAGAAAAATTGGGCCTTTGGTGGTGGTGGTGGTGGTGCTGGTGGTGCTGGTGCCACAACACTGTAGGTCCTCACAGTTACTATTGGTCAGCGCTGGAACAGGCCCTGCTGTGAAATATTAGATGAAGAATTGTAATTACATGTCCTTGTTGAACAGGGGCAGAAAAATTGGGCCTTAGGCACTGGTGCCACAACACTGCAACCCCTCACATATGCTATAGTTGGAGCACAGGAATGAGCCCTGCTGTAAAGTATTGCATCAAAAATTGTAATTATACGCCCCTGTTAAACAGGGGCTGAAAATTTGGGCCTTGGGCACTGGTGCTGGTGCCACAACACTGCAACTCCTCACAGATACTATAGTTAGGGCGCAGGAATGAGCCCTGCTGCAAAGTATTGCATCAAAAATTGTAATTGCACGCTCCTGTCAAACAGGGGCAGAAAAATTGGGCCTTGGCCACTGGTGGCGGTGCCCAGAACCAAAAATGTTCTTACAAGCTATCAGCATGAAAATTGAGCGGGAAGAGGCTTGTGACTCAGCATAACAGGATAGTCACACAGTATCAGCATAGGCAGTCTTGAAGGGATCTCACATTAAAAAAAAATCAAATGGTTACATCAGCATCAGGTGCTTGGTAGCTGGTGATCCAAAGACTGATTCATTTTTATGAAGGTCAGCCGATCAATCAATTCGGTGGACAGGCGCACCCTGTGACCGGTTACAAAGCCTCCGCAATGAATGTGCGTTCTGAAAGAATACTGAATGCAGGAAAGGCCAGTAGCTTAATTGTATATTGTGCAAGCTCTGGCCAGTGATCCATCCTCAAGACCCAGTAACCCAGAGTATTTTCGGTGGGAAAGGTGTCCAAGTCTGATCTTGCCCCTAGGAAATCCTGCACCATGTAAATCAGACGCTGGCGATGGTTGCTGGAACTGATCAGACCATGGTGCTGCGGACTAAAAAATTGTCTGAATGCATCGATCAGACGGCCACCTTCTCCACCGTTCCTTCTGTGACTGACCGAACCCTTAGCAACACAACACGTTGTCCAGGAGGACCAGGAAATTGTAACCTCCTAGGCTCTGGAAATGCGTTGCACAAACCTTTCTGCAAGGCCTCCCGAAGATGTTTCATCCTCTGCTCCCTCTGCGAGGGCAAGATAAAGTCCGCAACCTTACCCTTGTTACGTGGATCAAGGAGGGTTGCCAGCCAGTAATCATCCCTCCCCTTGATACCACGAATATGAGGATCTTTCTGCAGGCTTTGCAGGATCAGGGAGGCCATGTAACGTAGCTTTGCTGAGGCATTCGGTCCAGAGCCCTCTTGGTCACTAAGGACGACATAATCCGCAGCCACCTCCTCCCAGCCACGTACAAGTCCATGGGTTTCTTCGGACTATAAATGATCCCTTGAAGACTGCTGCTGATGCTGAGTGCCAGTCTCCACCTCCATGCTGATGCAATCCTCCTCCTCTTCCTCCTCCTCTTCCTGTGTGATCGCCAGGCATGCAGGAACACTGTCTGGATAAAGGGGGCCTTGAAAGGTAAGGAAGTCTTCCTCCCTCTGTTCTGCCTCAAGTGCCCTGTCCATTATTCTATGCAGCGTGTGCTCCAACAGGTGGACAAGAGGGACTGTGTCACTGATGCATGCACTGTCACTGCTCACCATCCTCGTGGCCTCCTCAATTGGTGACAGGACAGTGCATGCATCCCTGATCATAGCCCACTGGTGTGGGGAAAAAAAAACAAGGTCCCCTGACCCTATTCTGGTGCCATAGTCGCATAGGTACTCATTGATGGCCCTCTGCTGCATGTGCAGCTGTTGCAGCATGGCCAAAGTTGAGTTACACCTGGTGGGCATGTCACAGATGAGGTGGTTCTTGGGCAGGTTAAATTCCTTTTGGATGTCAGCCAGCCGAGCACTGGCATTATATGACCTGCGGAAATGCACACAGACTTTCCTGGCCTGCCTCAGGACATCCTGTAAGCTCGGGTACCTGCCCAAGAACCGCTGCACCACCAAGTTAAGGATGTGAGCCAAACAGGGCACATGGGTCAGTTGTCCCTGTTGGAGGGCGGAGAGGAGGTTGATGCCATTGTCGCAAACCACCATACCTGGCTTAAGCTGGCGTGGCGTCAACCACCTCTGAACCTGCCCCTGCAGAGCTGACAGAATCTCTGCCCCAGTGTGGCTCCTGTCCCCCAAGCACACCAGCTCAAGCACCGCATGGCATTTTTTTGCCTGCATGGTTGCGTAGCCCCTTGAACGCCTATGGAGCACCGCTGGCTCTGAGGACAAATCAGCACAGGAAGAGGCCATAGAGGAAGAAGAAGAGGAGGGGGTGGAGGAGAGAGGTGTGGCAGAATCACCACTAGTAGAATTTTGAAGGCGTGGTGGCGGAACAACCTCCAACACTACTGCACCCTGTCCTGCAACCTTCCCAGCTGCCAGAAGAGTCACCCAGTGTGCAGTGAAAGATAGGTAACGTCCCTGTCCATGCCTGCTTGACCATGAGTCAGCGGTAACATTATTATTATTATTATTATTATTATACGAGATTTATATAGCGCCAACAGTTTACTCAGCGCTTTACAATGTATAAGGGGGACAACACAATTACAGTACAATACAAAAGGTACAGGAGGGCCCTGCTCGTAGAGCTTACATTCTAAAAGGGAGGGGGTGGTGGTACAAAAGGTAATAGCTGCAAAGAATGATTTGATGGGGGTGGCTCAGGGACAGTTATGTGGGTGTGGGATAGGCTTCCCTGAATAAATGAGTTTTCAAGGATCTCCTAAAGGTGGACAGGGTAGGGGCTGATCGGACATACTGGGGCAGGGAATTCCAGAGGATGGGAGAGGCTCTGGAGAAGTCCTGAAGGCGAGCATGGGAGGAGGTAACAAGGGAGCTAGAGAGCAGGAGGTCCTGGGAGGAGCGGAGGGGGCGATTTGGGCGATATCTGCAGATGAGGTTGGTGATGTAGATGGGGGCGATGTTGTGAATGGCCTTGTATGTTATGGTTAGCATTTTGAATTTTACACGGTGGGGTAGGGGAAGCCAGTGAAGGGATTGGCAGAGAGGAGCAGCAGTCACGGATCGATTAGTGAGGTGTATTAGTCTAGCAGCAGCATTCATAATAGACTGAAGGGGGGATAGCCTGCTTAAGGGTAGGCCATTAAGGAGAGAGTTGCAATAGTCGAGGCGGGAAATAATCAAAGAGTGAATAAGTTGTTTTGTAGTGTCATTAGTCAGAAAGGGTCGAATTTTGGAGATGTTGCGGAGGTTAAGGCGGCAGGATTTAGCCAGTGATTGGATATGGGGGCTGAAGGAGAGGTCAGAGTCAAGGATTACACCCAGGACTCTGGCATGTGTGGAGGGACCAATGGTTGTGTTGTTGATATTAATGGTGAAGTCACAGGAGGGGGACCGTGAAGGAGGGAATATAACAAGCTCAGTTTTAGAAAGATTAAGTTTGAGGAAGTGGTGTGACATCCATACCGATATGTCATTCAGCAAGTTTGAGATCCGTGAGGAGATAGTGGGGGTGAGTTGGGGAGTGGAGAGATAGATCTGTGTGTCATCGGCATAGAGATGGTATTGGAAGCCATGGGAGGTGATCAACTGGCCCAGGGAAGAGGTATAGAGTGAGAAAAGGAGAGGCCCAAGGACAGAGCCTTGGGGTACCCCAACAGAAAGAGGAAGGGGAGCGGAGGAGGTGGAGTTGTAAGTGACGCTGAAAGTGCGCTGAGATAGGTAGGAGGAGAACCAGGATAATGCAGAATCACGGAGGCCAAGGGAGTGTAATTTGCTGAGGAGCAGCAGGTGGTCAACTGTGTCAAAGGCAGCAGAGAGGTCTAAAAGTATGAGTATGGAGTAGTGGCCATTGGTTTTGGCAGTTATTAGGTCATTGGTGATTTTTAGTAGGGCAGTTTCAGTCGAATGTTGTAGGCGGAAGCCAGACTGTAGGGGGTCGAGAAGGTTGTTGTCCGTGAGGTAGCGACTCATTTGGTCATGAACAAGGCGTTCGATGAGCTTGGAGGCAAACGGGAGAAGGGAGATAGGTCTTAAGTTATTCAAACAGGTGGGGTCTAGTGAGGGTTTTTTGAGTATGGGGGTAACCAGTGCATGTTTGAACGGGGAAGGAAAGGTGCCGGAGGAGAGGGAGAGGTTGAAGATGTGGGTTAGGGAGTTGAGGATAGAGTGGGAAGGTGGTCGCAGCAATTGAGAGGGGACAGGGTCCAGGGGACATGTAGTGAGGTGTGCCATGGAGAGGAGTTTATCAACTTCTTCTGTGGTAACTGGGCAAAAGGAGGAGAGTATTGAGTGTGGTGTTGGACCTGATATGTTGGGTAGGGGAGGAATTTTAATGCTGGATATCTCCTTGCGAATAGTGTTGATTTTGCTATTGAAGTGGTTGGCAATATGTTGAGCGGTAAGCAAGTTGGTGGGAGGGGGCAGTGGGGGGTGAAGTAAGGAATTAAGGGTAGAAAAGAGTTGACGAGGTTTGGATGAGAGGGTTTTGATGAGAGTGTTGTAATAGGTTTGTTTAGCAGTGTGGAGGCAGGAGTTGTATTTGAGAAGGACAGATTTGTAGAGGGTAAAGTCTTGCAGGGATTTAGATTTACGCCATGCTCGCTCAAGAGCGCGGCTGCGTCTCTTGAGACTTCTGGTGTCGTCTGTTTGCCAGGGTTGTGGCAGATGGGGCCTGGTTCTGCGTGTAGAAAGAGGAGCAAGTACGTCTAGGGAGGATGACAACGTGGTGTTGTAGATGGAAGTGGTTAGGTCTGGGCAGGACAGGGGTGCGATTTTGTCATAAAGGCCATCAGTAGCAGAGTGAAGAAGGGAAGGTTTGAGGTTGCGAAGGTTCCTGCGGGTAGACTGCCCTGTCCAGCGAGGCCAAGACATTGCCTTCCCCATGCCGGTAGAAAGCCAGAATTGCCTTCCATGAGAAAAAGTGGCGTTTGGGAACATGCCAATGAGGAACCGCACATTCCACAAACTCACAGAAGGGGCAGAGTCTACCAACTGAAAAGGCAGCAGTTAAAGTGCTAGAAATTTAGTCAAGGTAGCATTCAACCGCTGGGCATGTGGATGGCTGGGAGCGAACTTCTTTTGGTGGTGCAGCAGCTGGGGCAGGGAAATTTGCCTGGTACAATCTGACGTCAGTGTACCGATAGCAGATTGCCCGCAAGTACTTGTCTGTGACACACCTAATTCTACACCTTCATTCCTCTCAGTGCAGGTTTCAGAGAGGATTGAAGGTATAGTGGGGTTGGAGATCCCAGCTGATGAGGAGCAAGGAGAGGTCCGCTTTGTTCTTTGGTGTGGGTTTTTTAGGTACGCTTGCCAACGAACTGCATGGCAGGTCGACATATGTCTGATGAAGCATGTGGTGCCCAAGTGGGTGATGTTTTGGCCATGCGAGATACGCTTGAGACATATGTTGCAAATAGCAGTGGTGGGATCTGATGCACTTGTCTCAAAAAAGGCCCACACCAAAGAACTTTTGCAATAACGCGCAGAGACAGCAGTGCCCTGCACATGCGGAGCTCTGCGGTGTGAGGCAGTCGGTGTGCTGTCCTTAAACTGGCCCCTGGAGGGCATCTTGCCTCGTTGGAGATGTGCCTCCTCCTCCTCTCTCCTATCAGGCACCCACGTGGAGTCAGTGACCTCATCATCCCCTCAATCCTCATCACTGGAGCAAAGCTGGCAGAATGCTGCAGCTGGGGGAGCATGACTGCCAGATTGCTGTCCTTCTTGGGCACCCCCTCTCTCTGGGCTCATGTTACTGCCTTACTGCCTTCCTCTAGTTCGGGGGACTCCTCAGGAGGACATGGTGGGGCTAGGGGAAGAGTGACTGATGCCACTGAGCCGAGGGAAGAGGCCGTGTTGGTGGCTGTTTTACCAGACAGAGTACCCTAAGTCTGGGTGAGAGAGGATGAGGAGGATGAGGATGGCTTGGTCATCCACTCTACCAAGTCTTCCGCATGTTGCGGCTCAACACGGCCAGCTGCCGAAAAAAAAGGGCAAGCATGTCCCACGGCCACGTGCTGATGAGGATGCACCGTGTCCACGACCAGCACTCTAGACTGTTGCCTCTAGACACAGAGCCTGCTTGCCCTCTTTTATTGGCTTGTGACTGTCTGCCTCTCCTTGTTGGCCTTCCAGACATACAAATGGCCTGCAGTGAGATGTAGCTGCACAAAGCTGGGATGTATATATATCCTGATACTGCAGCTAGCAGAATCAACTGCCTGCCTGTAGTATTATTAGTATGAGAACACCAGCAATTGTCTTCAGGTAGCTTTAGGTGCACACTGTGCAGAGGACGCAGTACACTAACTGTAAATACTGCAGCTGCCTGCCTGCGGTACTAATAGGATCAGAAGAACACCACCAATTTTCTTCAGGTAGCTTTAGGTGCACACTGTGCAGAGGACACAGTACACTAACTGTAAATACTGCAGCTGTCTGTCTGTGGTATTAATAGGATCAGAACAACAGCAATTGTCTTCAGGTAGCTTTAGGTGAACACTGTGCAGAGGACATAGTACACTAACTGTAAATACTGCAGCTGCCTGCAGTACTAGGAGGATCAGAAGAAGACCACCAATTTTCTTCAGGTACCTTTAGGGGCACACTGTGCAGAGGACACACTACACTAACTGTAAATACTGCAGCTGCCTGCGGTACTAATAGGATTAGAAGAACACCACCAATTTTCTTCAGGTAGCTTTAAGTGCACACTGTGCAGAGGACGCACTACACCAACTGTAAATACTGAAGCTGCCTGTGGTACTAATAGGATCAGAAGACACCACCAATTTTCTTCAGGTAGCTTTAGGTGCACACTGTGCAGAGGACACAGTACACTAACTGTAAATACTGCAGCTGTCTGTCTGTGGTATTAATAGGATCAGAACAACAGCAATTGTCTTCAGGTAGCTTTAGGTGAACACTGTGCAGAGGACATAGTACACTAACTGTAAATACTGCAGCTGCCTGCAGTACTAGGAGGATCAGAAGAAGACCACCAATTTTCTTCAGGTACCTTTAGGGGCACACTGTGCAGAGGACACACTACACTAACTGTAAATACTGCAGCTGCCTGCGGTACTAATAGGATTAGAAGAACACCACCAATTTTCTTCAGGTAGCTTTAAGTGCACACTGTGCAGAGGACGCACTACACCAACTGTAAATACTGAAGCTGCCTGTGGTACTAATAGGATCAGAAGACACCACCAATTTTCTTCAGGTAGCTTTAGGTGCACACTGTGCAGAGAATGCACTAGACTAACTGTAAATACTGCAGCTGCCTGCAGTACTAATAGGATCAAAAGAACACCAGCAATTTTCTTCAGATAGCTTTAAGTGAACACTGTGCAGAGAACGCACTAAACTAGTTGTAAATATTGAAGCTGCCTGTGGTACTAATAGGATCAGAAGACACCACCAATTTTCTTCAGGTAGCTTTAGGTGCACACTGTGCAGAGAATGCATTTCACTAACTGTAAATACTGCAGCTGCCTGCGGTACTAAAAGGGTCAGAAGAACACCACCAATTTTCTTCTGGTAGCTTTAGGTGCACACTGTGCAGAGGACGCACTACACTAACTGTAAATACTGCAGCTGCCTGCGGTACTAATAGGATAAGAACACCACCAATTTTCATCAGGTAGCTTTAGGTGCACACTATGCAGAGAACGCACTACACTAACTGTAAATACTGCATTTGGCTGCAGTACTAATAGGTTCAGACGAACACCACCAATTTTCTTCAGGTAGCTTTAGGTGCACACTGTACAGAGGACGCACTACTCTAACTGTAAATACTGCAGCTGCCTGCGGTACTAATAGGATCAGAAGAACACCACCAATTTTCTTCAGGTAGCTTTAGGTGCACACTGTGCAGAGGACGCATTACACTAACTGTAAATACTGCAGCTGGCTGCAGTACTAAAAGGATCAGAAGAACACCACCAATTTTCTTCAGGTAGCTTTAGGTGCACACTGTGCAGAGGACGCACTACACTAATTGTAAATACTGCAGCTGCCTGCGGGACTAATAGGATCAGAAGAACACCACCAATTTTTTTCAGGTAGCTTTAGGTGCACACTGTGCAGAGGACACACTACACTAACTGTAAACACTGCAGCTGCCTGCGGTACTAATAGGATCAGAAGAACGCCACCAATTTTCTTCAGGTAGCTTTAGGTGCACACTGTGCAGAGGACGCACTACACTAACTGGAAATACTGTAGCTGCCTGCCTGTGCTACTAATAGGATCAGAAGAACACCAGCAATTTTCTTCAGGTAGTTGTAAATACTGTAAAAACACCTGACTGCCTGTCAGTAGAAAGATAATAACAGGAACAGATCTAGCTAAACTGAATACAGTGTATATATATATATACAACACCTAGGATGCATATATATACACAATACACTGTAAGTGCAGCTAACTGACTTGCCTGCCTACTCTAACTTAAAACAAATGACACTGTCTCTCTGTCTATCTCTCCGCTGCCACCGCAAGACACTACACAAGGCCGCCACACAGGCTGCCCTATATAGTGTGGGACGTGTACTAAACCCCCTGAGCCATAATGCTTTGGCCAATTATGGCTCTCTGTACAGACGGCGCTGTGATTGGCCAAGCATGCAGTTCATAGTGCATGCTTGGCCATTCATCTGCCAGCAATGCACTGCAATGCCGAAGTGAATTATGGGCCATGACGCGTCACTTGAATTTGGCACGAACGGCCCATAACTTTCACAATTCGAATATGCAATGTTCGAGTCAAACATGGGTTCGACTCAAACTCAAAGCTCATCCCTACTCCTGTCCCACCCTGGTCGTTGCTGACGATGGACTGAAGTCGCATCTCGCCAACACAACCCAGCTCATTAACCACTCCTTAGCACACAGCACACTGAAGGCCTATCACACTGCTTGGAACACTTGCCACAAGTTTTTGGCTTCTTTCCCCGGAGCAGAGATAGGCGACATTAGACACATCCTTGCCTTCATATCGTATTGCCACATGCAGCTGGCCCTTTCTCACAATACTTTCAAGCTATACCTAGCCAGCGTCCAATATTTCCTGTCCTTACAGGACCCCAGTAAACCATCAGTATTCTTGGCCCATGCAGTCAAGTCCCTCCTACAGGGCATACAGAAGCACCAACCCGTAGTCAGTGGCAAACACCTACCTTTACGAGTGCCCTCTTCAGGGACATGTCTGAAATCGTTACTCATTCTCCGTTTTGGGGCTTTGTCCACCTTTGTCATCCAGGCGGACATCTACCAGGCCTTCTATGGTTTCTTGCGAGCTAGTGAATTTACCGTCAGTGGCTCCGGCAGTCAGACACTGCTCCGACGTCACCTGACTCACTTTCCGAACCATTACACTCTTCATCTAACACTCTGCAAAAAGCAACAAACCGGCCCCAGGGTTGACATCAACTTGTTTCAGACTAACAATGCCTGGTGCCCAGTAACGGTGCTCGACCATCTACCCAGCCAATCTGATGGTAGCTCGTTGCTACCCTTTCTAACTAGCCACCTGAGTGGCAGCCAGTTTATCAAGCATGTCAGGAACTCCCTAAGCAACGTGGGCTTCAACCCCAGTCAGTTCACTTCCGGATTGGAGCAGCCTCAGCTGCCTCCCAACAGGGAGTACCAGAGCACATAATCAAGAAACTAGGCCGATGGGAGTCTGCTTGTTTTGCCACATACATCCCAAATCCTCAGGAAGAAATGGTACAAGCCTTCACCAAGCTGGCTCAATAACCACAAGAATCAATTAAGAGTTATTCCCCTATCTGTGTCTTTTGCCCCTTTTCTTCTCATACTGACCAGACCACCAAGGCACATTTCAGGTCTATTTATGTTGTAAGTCTTGTTGCATGTTTATGTGATCCATATCTCTCTCGGTCATAGGGCCACGACCATAAATAAGAAGGCCAGTATGGTGGCCTGAATATATGAGAGGAGCCCAGAGGGTATTTGACCAGCCCACTTGCCCATGCTCTTTGTCTGTTCCAGTGCGCGATACCCTCCCGTCCCTTCCCTTTTTCAGGGCACTTCTCAGCACATCCTTCTTCATAAATTATCCATTACTTACCTTGGATATGCCCCCTTTTCTTGGCATACAACCAGACCACCAAGGCACACTTCAGGTCTATTTATGTTGTAAGTCTTGTCGCATGTTTATGTGATCCACATCTCTCTCGGTCATAGGGCCACAAACATATATATGTATTTATTTATGAATTATTTTTTACAGTTTATTGTTTTTATATTTCCCGCTGGTTCTAGTATATGTTTATATACATTTGCCAATCAACGCTCATGATGTGTATTGCTGTGTATACAGTACCTTTACATTCAGCAAAGGAGATCAACAGAAAAGCCTACATGCTCAGGGGGCTTAAAGCGGAGTTCCACCCAAAAGTGGAACTTCCGCTCATTTGTCTCCTTCCCCCCTATGGTGCCTTTTGGGGGGAGGGGGGAGCGGATACCTTTGACAAGTATCCTGTCCCCACTTCTGGGAGTCTCAGCCACGGCCGTTGACGTCACCACTCGGCTCCCTCCTCCTTACCCCGCCCCCGTGCTAGTACGAGAGTGCAAAGGGTGCCTTGCGCATGCGCAGTAGGGACCCGACGTGAAGCCGTAATGCTTCACTACCGGGTTCCCTTACTGACTATGGTGGCAGCAGCACCTTAATGCTGATGGAAACACCAGCTGCGGTGCCAACATCGCTGGACTCTAAGACAAGTAAGCGTCCTAGTATGTGTAGCTGCTGGCTTTTAATTTTTGCAGCGGTGGGCAGACCCCTGCTTTAAGCTTGCCTATTATTAAGTCCCTGCAGAGCCACTTTACTTTGTGAGGAAATACTCCAGATTGATAGCAACTTGGCACTAGCTGGACTGTTTGTGCCATTACTTATTAATGTATATACACACAATATCCATACCGCATATTCTATATATTGTTTGTGAGAAATTAAAGGTCTTATAATCTTTAGTTTGTTGGTTGTAGTAGTTGATTAACCTTGAACAAAGCAAGTAAAAAAAAAAATTTAAGGAGGCTCTGATCCACTGCTCAAAAGAGGTATTAACCACTTTACCCCGGAAGATTTTTTCCTCTTCATGACTAGGCCATTTTTTGCGATACGGCACTGCGTTAATTTAACTGACAATTGCGTGGTCGTGGGACACTGTATCCAAAAACAGTATGTCCTTTTTCCCACAAATAGAGCTTTCTTTTTGTGGTATTTGATCACCCTTTGCGCTATAAACAAAGAACGGCTGACAATTTTGAAAAAAAAATATATATTTTTTTTACTTTCTGCTCTAAAACACATCTAATAAAAAATGTAAAAAATCAAATTCCTTAATCAATTTAGGCCAATATGCATTCTGCTACATATTTCTTGGTAAAAAAATCCCAATAAGCATATACTATATTAATTGGTTTAGCAACTGCAAACTATGGGATATTTTTATTTTATTTAACTAGTAATGGTGGTGATGAGCAACTTATAGCCAGACTGCAGCAGACAAATCGGACACCTAACTGACACTTTTGCATTTTTTTGGGGATCAGTGACAATATTTTAGTCATCAGTGCTAAAAAATGCACTGTCACTGTACTAATGACACTGGCAGGGAAAGGGTTAACAGGGTGATCAAACGGTTAACTGTGTGCCTAGGTTGTGCTTACTCTCTGTGGGGGAGGTGCTTTGACTAGCGTAAGGCAAAGATCCGTGTTCCTGCTTTGCAGAAACACAGGATCAATAACTCCCCTTCTGACAGATTGACAATCTAGTTTCAAGTCTGCGGTACCCGCTGCTGGGCTCCCACTGTGTAATTGGCGCATGCGCGATTCCCAGAACTGGAAACCTTAGATCACTTACTAGGTACATGATCTGGCGCAGCGTGGCTGTCCTGCCACAATAAATGTATGGTGGGCGGTCCACAAATGCATTAACCTAAAAGCAAACATTTTTAATATTGAAGCATACCAATTCTTAGATGTGATGGCTGCATTTGTTTTCTTGTTTTAGGCCTTTTTTCTTCTATTATAATCTGGAGATCCAGCCAGTAAGTCTGTTGTTTTTCAAAAGAACAAGCTCTCTTGCAGATGTATAAGCCCCACGGATGGGAAAAACCATTTAACCACTTTAGCCCCAGAAGGTATTGCCCCCTTAATGACCAGGCCATTTTTTGTGATATGGCACTGTGTTGTTTTAACTGACAATTGTGCGGTCGTGCGATGTTGCACCCAAACAAAATTGACGTCCTTTTTTCCCTCAAATAGAGCCTTCTTTTGGTGGTATTTGATCACCTCTGCGGTTTTTATTTTTTGCACTATAAACAAACAAGGAGCAAGAATTTTGAAAAAAAAAATTAAAATGTTTACTTTCTGCTATAATATATATGCAAAAATAAAATCAAAAAATGTATTCATCTGTTTAGACTGATACATATTCTTCATCATATTCTACATATTTTTTGTAAAAAAAATTGCAATAGGCGTATATTGATTGGTTTGCGCAAAACGCGTCTACAAATTATGGGATAGATTTAGGGACTTTTATTTATTTTGTATTGTTTTTACTAGTAATGGTGGCGATCTGCAATTTTTAGGCTGGACTGTGACATTGCGGCGGACAAATATGACCCCAAATTACACTTTTTGGGGACCAGTGACATTATTACATTGATCAGTGCTATAAAAATGCACTGATCAATGTAAAAATTACACTGGCAGGGAAGGGGTTAACACTAGGTGGTGATCAAGGGGTTAAGTGTGTTCCCTGGGTGTGTTCTAACTGTAGGGGATGGGCTGCCAGGGACATGGCAGAGATCACTGTTCCCGATCACTGGGAATAGTCTATTTCTGTCATGTCTCCTGTCAGAATGGGGATCTGCCTTGTTTACAAAGGCAGATCCCCATTCTGCCTTTGTACTAGGCGATCGGGGGTCACCAGCTGACATTGAGTCCGCCGCCCCGCAGGCACGCTCCCACAGTGTGCAGCGAGCATGCCTTGCTGGCAGCGTGCACCCATCCACTATTGTGCCTGCGCAAGCCCCATACAGCTACGGTGATTTGCGCAGGAGAGCTGACCTGCCACCATATAACAGTGGCTGGTTGGAAAGCGGTTAACACTGACAGGGGCACTTAGAATGATCAGCTTTTATTTATGTAAAACTTTTAACTCAAAAGGAAGAAAAAACTGTTTGCTCTAACGGTCTTTAAAATATTTGCTGGAGTCTGGCTTTAGTTTGTTAGTATATTTAAATCTGCTAGTACCTCTAACACTCTTGACCTCCCAGACTGACGATGTTGTTGTCCAAATGTGCCCCTGTGCTTCTTTATCCAGAGTAGGGGCACCGACCAATTATTAGAACCCACTTCAAATTCATATTGTAGTCTGTGGGGGTGATTTACTAAGAAGAAGGCATCTACCCAACTTCTCTCTGCTGGTGGACACAAGAACCTACATCTATAGATATAGCTATATATATATATATAGCTATAGCTATATATACACACACACTGAAGTAGGAAGCAATATACATTGGCCCGGAAGTGAATCTGTACACAGGAAGTAGGTGTGTGTGTTTTGAGGCCAAATCATTTAGACATACACACATGACCCACACAAACACCACCCAATATGAAAATAAATCATAAATTATCTTAATTTGCAAATAAGGATCATCTCTTCCTCAGAGAACAGTGAGCAGGGCATGATGGTGGTCTGGTGGATTAGGTAAAATGGCCATTTTCGATTTCTAGCTTTTATACTAACAAACAGGATACTGTGCATGTCGCGCTGGCTCACTCATCGGGAAAGGAAAACTTTTTTCCTTTCCCGATGAGTGACAGGCAGTGCTGACTGCTGTCTGGTAGGAATCCTGAGGGGGAACGCAGTGGCAAATTTTAAATGAAAAAAACGGCGTGAGTTCCCCCAGGGGCATACCAGGCCCTTAGGTCTGGTATGGATTGTAAGGGGAACCCCCTACGCCAAAAGATCGGATCAGACCCATATCCGAGCACGCAGCCCGGCTGGTCAGGAAAGGGGGTGGGGATGAGCGAGCGCCCCCCCTCCTGAGCCGTACCGGGCCGCATGGCCTCAACATGGGGGGGTTGGTGCCTTTGTAGTGTTTTTTTTAATAACACTTTTTTTTCCTAGGTGAATGGGTAGGGGTACCATGTACCCCATACTCATTCACATAGGGTGGGTGGCTGGGATCTGGGGGCCCCCTTATTAAAGGGGGCTCCCGGATTCCGATAAGCCCCCCGCCTGCAGACCCCGACAACCAACGGCCAGAGTTGTTGGGAAGAGGCCCTTGTCCTCATCAACATGGGGGCAAGGTGCTTTGGGGTAGGGGGGCCCGCAGGGCACCAACCCCCCATGTTGAGGGCATGCGGCCTGGTACGACTCAGAAGGGGGGGGGGCGCTCGCTCGTCCCCACCCCCTTTCCTGACCGGCCGGGCTGCGTGCTCGGATAAGGGTCTGGTATTGATTTTGGGGGGACCCCCACGCCAATTTTTCGGCGTAGGGGGTTCCCCTTACAATCCGTACCAGACCTAAGGGCCTGGTATGCCCCTGGGGGGAACCCATGCCGTTTTTATCATTTAAAATTTGGCACGGTGTTCCCCCTCAGGAATCCTACCAGACAACTGTCAGCACTGCCTGTCGCTCATCGCGAAAGGAAAAAAGTTTTCCTTTCCCGATGAGTGAGCCATCTCGGCGCTGGCTCCCGCGATGGGGCTCATAGGTGTCAAATCTCGCCGAGAAAAGCGGCGAGATTGACACAATATCACGGTCACCTACTGTACAAGACTGGATTGGGGTTGTAGAGATAGAGATGTAGAGGGTTGGGAGATCAGAAGGAATGTTGTAGAGTTGTTGGTGAGGATTGCTGGATGTGAGACACGAGGGGGCTGAGGATGTTTTGATTGCTTTGGATGTGGCGGAGGCCATCCACAGAGAGCAGTGGATGAAGGGGGAGATGCAGCGGGGGAGACTGACGGTGTATGTGTATCACCAATACATTGACAAGAATGAACCGTTATGTGTGCTGACTGACAATAACAAGCCACCTCCCTATGATAACTGTAACACCTGTCACTCCAGTGAGCCCCGCCTGCCATCACATGCCCCATTACTGCCCTTACTTCCACCCACAGCCCAACACACCCCTTCCAGCGGCCATCTTAGTACACCCAGTCAAGATGCCGGAAGACTCCCTATGACTCCTTCCGGTGGCCATCTTAGCACACCCAGTCAAGATGCCGGAAGACTCCCTATGACTCCTTCCGGCGGCCATCTTGGTACACCTGGTGAGAGTACCAGAAGGCCTACAGGCCCTATAACCTCCATCCACCCTATTATAAGGGCGGACGGTACCTTCTACATGCCTCCCCTACCGACAGGAACTCCTGACATGCCCAACCTAGTAGAACCGTATGCCACCGCTCCAACAGACGGAGTTCTGGCCTTTCCCCATACAATGGCAAGTCCAGATGTGAGTTTACATTCATATCAACATCCCCCGACATCCATACCGGACACTTTCCCATCCTCTTTACAGGATGAGGAGTTAATTACTTGGAACCCCCCTCCACAAACCCCAATGCCACGGGCATTGACAGTAGTTCCTAGGCCAGTGCACCGGTGATTTATGTCACGTTCACTCCATCCCAAGCATCCACCCTGGTGACCACTCTGTGAGACCTGGTAAAACAACTCATGCCCTTTCATCGTAGGTTGGCCCAGATCCAAAAAACCTACTCAGCAGTAGGGATGAGCTTCGAGTTCGAGTCGAACTCATGTTCTACTCGAACATTGGCTGTTCGCAAGTTCGCCGAACAGCGAACAATTTGGGGTGTTCGCGGCAAATTCGAATGCCGCGGAACACCCTTTAAAAGTCTATGGGAGAAATCAAAAGTGCTAATTTTAAAGGCTTATATGCAAGTTATTGTCATAAAAAGTGTTTGGGGACCTGGGTCCTGCCCCAGGGGACATGGATCAATGCAAAAAAAAGTTTTAAAAACGGCCGTTTTTTCAGGAGCAGTGATTTTATTAATGCTTAAAGTCAAACAATAAAAGTGTAATATCCCTTTAAATTTCGTACCTGGGGGGTGTCTATAGTATGCCTGTAAAGGGGCGCATGTTTCCTGTGTTTAGAACAGTCTGACAGCAAAATGACATTTGGAAGGAAAAAACTCATTTAAAACTACCCGCGGCTATTGCATTGCCGACAATACACATAGAAGTTCATTGATAAAAACGGCATGGTAATTCCCCACAGGGGAACCCCGAACCAAAAAAAAAAAAAAAAAAATGATGTGGGGGTCCCCCTAAATTCCATACAAGGCCCTTCAGGTCTGGTATGGATATTAAGGGGAACCCCAGCCAAAATTTAAAAAAAAAATTGACGTGGGGTTCCCCCTAAATTCCATACCAGACCCTTCAGGTCTGGTATGGATTTTAAGGGGAACCCCGCGCCAAAAAAAAAAAAAAAAAAAGGCGTGGGGTCCCCCTAAAAATCCATACCAGACCCTTATCCGAGCACGCAACCTGGCAGGCCGCAGGAAAAGAGGGGGGGACGAGAGTGCGCCCCCCCCCCCTCCTGAACCGTACCAGGCCACATGCCCTCAACATTGGGAGGGTGCTTTGGGGTAGCCCCCCAAAACACCTTGTCCCCATGTTGATGAGGACAAGGGCCTCATCCTCACAACCGTGGCCGGTGGTTGTGAGGGTCTGCGGGCGGGGGGCTTATCGGAATCTGGAAGCCCCCTTTAACAAGGGGACCCCCAGATCCCGGCCCCCCCCCTGTGTGAAATGGTAAGGGGGTACTTACCCCTACCATTTCACTAAAAAACTGTCAAAAAAGTTAAAAATGACAAGAGACAGTTTTTGACAATTCCTTTATTTAAATGCTTCTTCTTTCTTCTTTCTTCCTTCATCTTCTTCTTCTTCTGGTTCTTCTGGCTCTTCTGGTTCTTCCTCCGGCGTTCTCGTCCAGCATCTTCTCCGCGGCGTCTTCTATCTTCTTCTCCTCGGGCCGCTCCGCACCCATGGCATGAGGGGAGGCTCCCGCTCTTCTCTTCATCTTCTTCTCTTCTTCATCTTCTTCTTCATCTTCTTCTTCTTCTTCTTCCTTCTTCTCTTCTTCCTGTCTTCTCCGGGCCGCTCCGCAGCCATGCTGGCATGGAGGGAGGCTCCCGCTGTGTGACGGCGTCTCTTCGTCTGACGGTTCTTAAATAACGGGGGGCGGGGCCATCCGGTGACCCCGCCCCCCTCTGACGCACGGTGACTTGAGGGACTTCCCTGTGACGTCACGGGGAATGCCACAGGAAAGTCCCGTCATGTCACCGTGCGTCAGAGGGGGGCGGGGTCACCGGGTGGCCCCGCCCCCCGTTATTTAAGAACCGTCAGACGAAGAGACGCCGTCACACAGCGGGAGCCTCCCTCCATGCCACAGCATGGATTGCGGAGCGGCCCGGAGAAGACAGGAAGAAGAGAAGAAGAGAAGAAGGAAGAAGAAGAAAAAGAAGAAGAAGAAGATGAAGAAGAAGATGAAGAAGAGAAGAAGATGAAGAGAAGAGCGGGAGCCTCCCCCTTCATGCATGGGTGCGGAGCGGCCCGAGGAGAAGAAGATAGAAGACGCCGCGGAGAAGATGCTGGACGAGAACGCCGGAGGAAGAACCAGAAGAGCCAGAAGAACCAGAAGAAGAAGAAGATGAAGGAAGAAAGAAGAAAGAAGAAGCATTTAAATAAAGGAATTGTCAAAAACTGTCTCTTGTCATTTTTAACATTTTTGACAGTTTTTTAGTGAAATGGTAGGGGTAAGTACCCCCTTACCATTTCACACAGGGGGGGGGCCGGGATCTGGGGGTCCCCTTGTTAAAGGGGGCTTCCAGATTCCGATAAGCCCCCCGCCCGCAGACCCTCACAACCACCGGCCACGGTTGTGAGGATGAGGCCCTTGTCCTCATCAACATGGGGACAAGGTGTTTTGGGGGGCTACCCCAAAGCACCCTCCCAATGTTGAGGGCATGTGGCCTGGTACGGTTCAGGAGGGGGGGGGGGCCGCACTCTCGTCCCCCCCTCTTTTCCTGCGGCCTGCCAGGTTGCGTGCTCGGATAAGGGTCTGGTATGGATTTTTAGGGGGACCCCACGCCTTTTTTTTTTTTTTTTTTTTGGCGCGGGGTTCCCCTTAAAATCCATACCAGACCTGAAGGGTCTGGTATGGAATTTAGGGGGAACCCCACGTCAATTTTTTTTTTAAATTTTGGCTGGGGTTCCCCTTAATATCCATACCAGACCTGAAGGGCCTTGTATGGAATTTAGGGGGACCCCCACATCATTTTTTTTTTTTTTTTTTTTGGTTCGGGGTTCCCCTGTGGGGAATTCCCATGCCGTTTTTATCAATGAACTTCTATGTGTATTGTCGGCAATGCAATAGCCGCGGTAGTTTTAAATGTGTTTTTTCCTTCCAAATGTCACTTTGCTGTCAGACTGTTCTAAACACGGGAAACATGCGCCCCTTTACAGGCATACTATAGACACCCCCCAGGTATGAAATTTAAAGGGATATTACACTTTTATTGTTTGACTTTAAGCATTATTAAAATCACTGCTCCTGAAAAAACGGCCGTTTTTAAAACTTTTTTTTGCATTGATTCATGTCCCCTGGGGGAGGACCCGGGTCCCCAAACACTTTTATTGACAATAACTTGCATATTAGCCTTTAAAATTAGCACTTTTGATTATTCATGTTCGTGTCCCATAGACTTTAACGGCGTTCGCGTGTTCGAACGAATTTTTTTCCTGTTCGCATGTTCTGGTGCGAACCGAACAGGGGGGTGTTCGGCTCATCCCTACTCAGCAGCATGGAGAGATCTAGTCAGTTTATGTGAAATAAAAGCTGGAGACGCTTACTGGCCCATCATGGAGAAACGTCTCCATTATGCAAGGATTGTCGATGACAATACCTTTACTTCTGGTGTGGAATTCTGTGAGCAGCTGCTCAGGTGGGTGGGGGACAGACTGGCCGACCAAGCCACAAGTATCCAAGATGTTACTCAAGACAAAACAGAGTCAATAGAGAAGTATTACACAAGACTGTTACAAGTTTTTTCAAATTTGGTATTCATCACTTATAACAAGGTATACAGTCAGATGCTGTCTTCAGCCTTCGTGGCAGGCCTCAAGGAGTCAATCCGAAAAGGCCTCACCATTGCCAAACCGGAGTACTGTGTGTTGCCCCTAGACACCCTCCTTTTGGTAGCAAAGGGTCCAGAATCTTCTCAGACCACCAAAAAAACTACACCACTTATGGTTGCGGGGACTACCCCATACACACCAAGGCCATCACCAATCTGTTTCAACTGTGGAAATCCTGGACATTACAAAAGGGTCTGTAAAGCGCCCAGACACCCTAGGTAATTTCCCCCACCAGGGAACCCAAGGGCACAAAATCAATATCCTCAACAACAGTACCAACATCAGCGGCAACAAGATCAAAACCCTGGATGCCCCACCTCGGAACACCTGGATCTCCTACGCTAGGAATTGGGCAAGCCTGTGTCACTCACCCCTGTCATGGCAACCTCTTCAAAGAACTCAGAAGACCCATTAGCGAGGGTGACCCTACCCATTGAGGGACATCCAACCACTTTCCTAATCGACACAGGTGCAGCCAGAAGCGTGATTAGAGAAGAGCATTTAGCTGGCCACTCCTAACTTTCCGATATTGACATATCTTGTGTGGGTGTAGATGGAACTCCCAGAACTAACCCGTTGACCCGCCCCCTACAAATTGGAAAGTGCCGAGACCTTCTGGCTCGATTCATTGTCTCTTCCACATGTCCACTCAATCTCTTGGGAGCAGATGTACTGTCCAGACTTCAAGAATCCATTGGCTTCTCTGAAGATGGATCTGTTACTGTCTCTTCTCCTCTGGGCATTAAGGACACTTCTGCACTGTGTTCCATCCCTCTGCTAATGTCCAGAGAAGAATCACCTACTACTGCAATTCACCAGATGTGATGGACAGAATTCCAGATCGTTTATGGTCCACAGTAGCTGCGGATATAGGACACTTAAAGGTGCCACCAGTCATGGTGCAGTGGAAACCTGGAGATCCCCTGCCACGGAAACCACAATACCCTCTAAAGTTAACTCAATCTGCAGCTATTTCAAAGCATGTCAAGGCCCTCATGTCAGATGGAGCCCTGATACCCTGTATATCTCCATGCAACACACCTCTGTTCCCTGTGAAGAAGAGAACCCCTAAGGGAGAACCAGCCAAGTACAGAATGGTCCAGGACCTCTGAGTAGTTAATGAAGCTACAGTCTTAGACACACCATTTGTCCCAAACCCTCACACTCTACTTGTGGGGGTGCCTCCAACAACAACACACTTCACAGTGGTGGACCTTGCAAAAGCATTCTTCAGTGTCCTCCTTCACCTCTCCTGCTGGTACCTTTTTGCATTTACCCACGAAAAACAAAAATATACCTGGACAGTTATGCCACAAGGGGCACAGAACTCTCCAAGCCAGTTTGCAAAAGCTACCATCCCTGACACATGGCAAAAGGATCACCCGGAAGTGATTCTCCTCCAATATGTGGATGACCTTCTCCTCTGCGCAGATGACTTACCCACTGCTGAAGTCACCTCAGAAAGCCTGTTGTGCTATCTCGCCAACCAGGGTTGCAAACCTCAAAACCCAAATTGCAGTGGTGCTCAACATCTGTCATTTTCCTTGGACACTGTCTGCCCCACGGTACAAGACACCTGCCAAGAGACAGAGTGAAAGCATTCTCAAACATTCCTCTGCCACAAGGTCAGATGCCCCTTCATGCCTTCCTCGGGCTGATCTCCTATTGTAGAGCATGGATTCTGAAAGCCTCCTTACTGATACAACCCCTTTATGATGCCCTGAAGTCTGACCCCTTCCAAATGTCCTCAGAGGCAATGTCCAACTTCGAGGCCCTCAAACAAGCCATTTCATCAGCTCCAGCTTTAGGGCTCCCAGACTACGAAAAAATGTTCAAGCTCTTTGTATCCAAACATCTGGCACATGCTGCAGGTGTACTCACCCAATCACATGGCAACCGCCTATGCCCCATAGGATATTATTCCTGTCAGCTGGATGCGGTAGAAAGAGGAGGTCCATCGTGTCTACGAGCTGTCTTTGCTGCACAAGCCTTGCTTGACAAAACATCGGACTTAGTCCTCGGACATTTCCTTATTCTGCTTGCTCCTTATGACATTGCTGCCATACTCAACCAGATCCAGCCGAAACATCTGTCCACTGCCAGACATTTGAGACTCCAATGCTCCCTCCTTCTCCCGGACAACATTACTCTATTACGTTGTCAAACACTGAACCTTTCCACCCTTCTTTCACTTCCCGAGGGGGGGGAATAGAGAAGGAGCTGCCGAGTCCTGACTCGTCACCCCATGACTGCTTTGAATTAATGCAGCTGGAAACCACACATCCCCCCACCGTGTGTGAAATACCCCTGAAAAATGCAGACCTAACACTTTTTGTTGATGGCTCCCAATTTTCTGATGAACGAGGCAAATACCACATAGGATACGTGGTCACCACTGAAAACACGGTTCTACAAGCTGACGCCTTACCACCAGTGATGTCTGCACCGGAGGCAGAGCTGCAAGCACTCATTACAGCGTATAAACTGGCAGAGGGAAAAAGAGCCAACATCCTTACAGACTCAAGATATGCTTTCGGCGTTGCCCATGACTTTGGTGTCATGCAGGAACACCTGTGAAACACAGTTCAGCTATCAAAGACCTGATGGACGCCTTACTTCTCCCAACCCAAGTGGCTATTCTGAAAGCAAAAGCACATGGAAAACTGAACTGTAAGGAAGCCCGAGGCAATCACCTAGCCTATTCAGCTGCCAAACAGGCAGCCAGCAGTCCACGGGAAGTGGAAAGCAGGGTGGTAAAAGAAGACCACCCTGTGCTTGCCTTATGGACTCTCCCAGTGGACAGAACTGAAAGAACTACAGGAAGCAGCAAGTCCGGATGAGAAGGGAAACTGGAAGCGGAGGGGAGCAACCCTCAGGGATGGACTATTCGAGTGCAACAAGACAATGGGCACATCTGCTGCCCATCTGTCAAAGACTCTTTTGAATTCCCTCATTAACAAATACTATGTAGCACCAGGGATCACTCCACTGACTAGCAACTTCTGTAAGTCATGCACCATTTGTGCAAACTGTAACCCAGGACACACAGAAAAGACGCCACAGAAACACCTGGCAAAGCCCTTGTACCCTTTCCAGCCGATACAAATTGACCACATCCAAATGCCAAAGAGCGGATGATTTGAGTATGTCTTAGTAGTTTCACACACCCTACCACCCCCAGAGTAGCGGGAAGGTAGGAAGAATGAATGGCACCTTGAAAACCCGAATGCTAAAAATGGCCCATGAGACTAGTATGAGCTGGCCGGACATTCTGCCCATTGCCCTGTTCAGCATCAGATACACACCAAGGGGAGAACACTCCCTATCCCCTTACGAGATTTTGTTTGGTTCAGCCCCTAGACTTGGTTGTTATTTTCCACAACAGTTATAATTGCAGTCTGATGTGATGACTAACTATATAACTGCATTATTACGATAATTAACCCAATTACATGCCCAGGTGTTTTCTTCCATTCCAGATCCTGAATTGGAACACACCAAACTACTGCCTGGAGAAAGACATTTGTGAGAAAAGATTATCTTGAGCCCAGATGTGATGGTCCCTTCCAGGTCTTGCTGACCACAACCACATCTGTTAAGTTGGCAGCTTGGCTGGGAAGAACACTTGGATCCATCCCTCCCACTGTAAGAAAGTCCCAAACCCGGAAAACAAGACATTGACTGCACCATGATGTATATATTATATATCTTTTTATATCCTTTTCCTGTTAAATCTGATGAGGACCCAACAGGTGGCTATCACTAAGAGGAGTGCTCCTGAGGGAAGTTTTGACCCACATGTGTATATAGATGCCATAGGGGTGCCAAGGGGGTCCTAGATGAGTTTAAAGCCCGAGACCAAGTAAAGGCTGGTTTTGAGTCTCTGATTCCCATAATAACTGTCAACAAAAATGTAGACTGGATAAATGACATATATTACAACCAGCAGCGGTTTGTGAATTACACCAGAGATGCCCTACAGGGGATTGCTGACCATTTAGTCCCCACATCTTACATGACATTTCAGAATAGGATGGCCTTGGACATGATTTTAGTGGAGAAGGGGGGTGTTTGTAAAATGATAGAAGGTACAAGGACATGCTGTACATACATCCCTGACAACACGGGTCCAAATGGTAAGGCCACCCTGGCCATCAAAAAGTTGGAAAGCCTATCAGTAGAGCTGAAGAAGAATTCAGGTATCTCAGACCCATAGGACCAATATTTTAGCTGTATTCAAGAAAGAGGTGGGGTTCCGGCGCTCCTATTATTATGATGCCTTAAATGGAATGGTGCAGTAATAATATAAACAGCACATTAAAAATAGCACATAAAAAATAGCACATTTAAAAATAGCAGGGGAAGAGAGAGGAGGCAGCCATTCTCAGAGGGTATCCAAAGCCTCTGTGAACACACAATTAATAGGGGGGGGTTTAATGGAGGCGCCAACTCTAGTAACACTGTCACATGAACACCAGCACACCCCAGGATATCGCCACCCCATCTAAACCTACGAACCAGTAAGTGTATGCTTTACACAAACATCATGTGACAGTGTTACTAGAGTTGGCGCCTCCAAAACCCCCCTTCCCAATATTTTAGCTGGATGAGCGAGTATCTCACAAAAGTGAATACACCCCTCACATTTTTGTAAATATTTTATTATATCTTTTCATGTGACAACACTGAAGATATGACACTTTGCTACAATGTAAAGTATTGAGTGTACAGCTTGTATAACAGTGCAAATTTGCTGTTCCCTTAAAATAACTCAACACACAGCCATTAATGTCTAAACCGCTGGCAACAAAAGTGAGTACACCCCTAAGTGAAAATGTCCAAAGTGGGCCCAATTAGCCATTTTCCCTCCCCGGTGTCATGTGACTCATTAGTGTTACAAGGTCTCAGGTGTAAATGGGGAACAGGTGTGGTAAATTTGGTGTCATTGCTCTCACTCTCTCATACTGGTCACTGGAAGTTCAACATGGCACCTCATGGCAAAGAACTCTCTAAAGATCTAAAAAAAAGAATTGTTGCTCCAAATAAAGATGGCCTAGGCTATAAGAAGATTTCCTTGAAACTGAGCTGCAGCACGGTGGCCAAGACCATACAGCGGTTTAACAGGACAGGTTCCACTCAGAACAGGCCTCGCCATGGTCGACCAAAGGAGTTGAGTGCACATGCTCAGCATCATATCCAGAGGTTGTCTTTGGCAAATAGACGTATGAGTTCTGCAGAGGTTGAAGGGGTGGGGGGTCAGCCTGTCAGTGCTCAGACTATACGCTGCACACTGCATCAACTTGGTCTGCATGGCTGTCATCCCAGAAGGAAGCCTCTTCTAAAGATTATACACAAGATACACTGTTATACAAGCTGTACACTCACTACTTTAAATTGTAGCAAAGTGTCATTTAGGAATGTGTCTTTGCAAAGTTAAACTAAATGAAATCCTTTATTATTTTTGCTTGGGGATATAGAGCAGAAGGATTAGAAGTCTTGTCAGTTTTTGGGGATGTCTGTAACCCTGATAGGGTGAAGACACCTCCCAAATTTTGCCAGTTTCTCCTTCAAATGTATTCACTTCCTGTCACATAGCCAAACAGGAAGTGAGGGTAAAACCCTACCAATGTCTTTCCTTGGGGACACACAGGTCAATCTAAATAGTTTCCCCACTAGGTAAATTGCACTCTAGCAGTTTGCTGTGTACACCCAAAATTATTAGGTTTCTTAGACTTTGGGGTTTATTTACTTTAAGCAAATCCACTTTGCAGTACAATTGCACTTGGAAGTGCAGTTGCTGGAGATCCAAGGGGGACATGCAAAGAAAACAAAAAAAAACAGCATCTTTGCTTCTATATGATTGGATGATAAAATCACCAGTGCTTCCCCTCAGGTTTACAGCGGGTACACTTGTATTGAAGAGTGGATTTGCCATTAATAAACCCCAAAATACCTAATAATTTGGGGTGTACACAACAAAGTGCTAGAGTGCAATTTGCCTAATGGGGACACTAGTTAGATTGACCTGTGTGTCCCCAAGGAAAGACATTGGTATGGTTTTAACCTCACTTCCTGCTTGGCTATGTGACAGGAAGCAAAGCCAATTTTCAGAAAAGGGACACAAAGCCCAACCTAAAAAAACCACAAGCAGGGGTTCTAACACTCACTTGTTTTCCCTCAAATGCCCACAAATAGAATAGGATTGTCTTGAGCTAGATTTTAGCTCAGTGCTTTAAATCAGTGGCTCTCAACCCTGTCCTCAAGTACAACAGGCAACATGTTTACAGGTTTTCCTTCATCTTGCACAGGTGCTTTAAATCAGAGTCAATAGCTTGGTATTTTGGACAGCTATTTTAGCTAAGATAAATTCCCAAAACATGTTCTGTCGGGGGTACTTGAGGACTGAGGCTGAGAATCACTGCCCTAAAATGGAAAATTTAATACTTACCTCTCTGTAATTTTCCTTTCCTGGTGCCTATCCATGGCAGCATACGCACAATCCATGCATATGCTACCTTGAAGGCAGCAGGAAGGTAGCTTTTAGACGAATCACATCTTTTTTGTTTTGCCATGCCAATCAGCCCAGTTAAGCTGCAGCTGGGAAATCTGTTGAATGAAAATTGTTTGGGGAGGGGGGGGGGTGTAAAATGCATTACTTGAGCATGCATCTGCAAAACAAATTATTAACAAAACTTAACAAAACACATAAAACATAAAAATTTGCTACAAATTTTATTGGTCAACAAAACAGGACTTGGAGAAGAGCAAGGGAAACAAAAAACGCATGTATGTTAATTTGAGACACTAACAGAATATGGTTTTGAGGTCTGACCATTTTGCAGAGGAAATGAACAGGAGTTAAAAGGACTGCGCCCACAAATGGACAGTCTCTCAAGGATTTAAACATTTATTAGTCAACATCTAGAGAACGATTTTGCAAAATAATGCAGCACAGACAATTAAATCAAAGTGAAACTAAGGCTGGCCATACACTATTCAATTTTCCTGTTCAACTTTCCTTTAGATTTACCAAAACCATATAATAGGAGGTCAAACCTAAACACTTTCAATTTGGATGCAATCAGGCAGGCCCTTGTACTACATAGTTGAAGGTAAATCTAAAGAAAATTGAACAGGAAAATTGTATGGTGTATGGCCAGCTTAACAACCTACAAACAACACAGATTGACAACATCAAAAATATTTCAGGGAAAAATACCCCCCCACCAAAAAAAATGAAATAAATAAAAGTAAAAAATACTTGCTTTAAAACACATCTGTTTTGCATAGACATAACAAACAAAATACAAAGAGAAAATACATGTGTTACAAACAAGGTAAAGAATGCTATCCGCAAGCTTTATATAGCATAGGTTTGTGTGCTAATGAGGCAATTGAAAACACATGCACAGTCCATGAAACACACAAAATACAAGTTCACCCAATGTAGAGACATTACTTCAAAGTGGGTACACATGTTAAGGATGTCATTAACCTGTTACCATCTGCGCTATAGTCGAATGATGGCTACATCGTGGACCTACATTGCCGGGAGGCCGTCAATAGATGTCCTCCCCTTTGCACGCTCCCCGTGTGCCCCCTGAAGGAATGAAGGAAAGAGAGTATACATAAAAACATTATACATTCCTTGCTTCACACTACCCTGCTTCACAGCGACTCGCATCTCCTGCATTTTTCTGTGTTGGTGGTTGCGGCTGCAGGAACAGGTGCGGACCCACAGCGGGAACCACCCGCACAAGCGTGTACCAGGCAATTTGTTAAAACCTATGATTTAATTATATTTGAGTCTGCATTTTGTGAATTTCAAATGAGAACTTCTACAATGACACATGAAAAAAATAATATCTGGAGGGGGCGTGGCCGACCGGAGCTGAAGATGGACGCCTGAATCCTCAGCTCGTCTCACAGGGGAGATAATATAGCTACTCAGGCCGCACAGCTAACAAAATCCAGCGCCATCCTTGCTCCTGAGACACTTGGGATCATGGCCAGCGTCTCCAGAAAGAGAAACCCGGAATACAAGCCTAAGAAACTCACAGAGTTCTCATACAAGCCGGCGGAGCAGGTCAGTGAAAGCCAAGATGGCGCCGGCCAGGCCGCGCTGAACGAATCCTACACGGATCTACCGGACGAATTCCCGGTAGAATCCGCTTCACCTGACCCCCCAGCTTTACCCACTCACCCCCTAGAAGGCGACCATCTCCTAAATAGCCCAGCGAAAGCTAAGATGAGGCTCGATGCGCCGCCGCAGCGCCCGCCCTCTTTACAAATTGAGGCCCAGGCTTTCAATCCCCTTCTCAGCAACCAGGCCCTGCACTCATCTATGGCATCATTCCCCACATCGGGGCAGCCTGTGATGGACACCACCTTAAAGGACATGCTACTGTCCCTGCAGACCTCCCTCATGACAGATCTCTCCTCATTATTTGCTAAAATCTCTTCAGACATACACACTATAGATGAAAGAGTGACATGCATTGAAAAAAATATGAATGACTGCACAGCCACAGTTAATGAGGTCATAGATGTGTGTGAAGATGTGAAGGAGGACCAAGCATGGATCCGCGCCAAGCTGGCCGATTTAGAGGACAGATCACGCAGGAACAATGTCAAACTGCGTGGAGTCCCCGAATCCATATTGCCTGCTGATCTACCAAGATACGCGAAGGAACTAATGCACGCCATTGTTCCAGAAGCATCCCCCAGGGACATAATCATTGACAGAATACACAGGATAGCCAAGCCATCCCACCTCGCTGCTTCTGTTCCCAGAGATGTTTTAATGAGAGTCCACTTCTTTCACATTAAGGAGAAACTCCTGCTAGGGGTCAAAAACAAATCTCCACTACCAGCTCCGTACACGGGAATCCTTTTTTTTCCGGATCTCTCTAAATACACGCTCCAGCTAAGAAGAAACCTGAACCCGATCACAAAAGGGCTACAAAACAACAAAATTCCTTACAAATGGCGCCACCCTGCGACTATTCTAGTCACTAGGAATGGTCAGACCCACACCATACATGACCTAAACAAAGGCCTGCACCTCCTCCACAACTGGGGAATACTCACAGAATCTCCCAAGACCCCACCAACCCGCAGTGGCCCCTCTCAGGCCCGCAACCGCAGGGATCATCACCCCAGCTGAAGTGTCTCCACAGACATTGTCAAAGTAGGCCTAACTACTACTTCACTCCTCCCCTGGAGACCACGCAACCTTTCACTGTTTGTTCAGCTCCCTTCGTTATAAACTGTTTACCCCCACATAGAGGCTGAAGCGGTGTTTACACCTCCTCTACGTTGCTCCTTTCAACTAAGCACTGTTGCTTTATCGGCAGCTTGACCATTGGGCTACTAATAGAAAGTGTGATTAACATTTTGCTCTATCCGCAGCTCCTCTAGCCAACCATCTCCCAGCCAGGGGACCGAAATCCTCCTGTCATCACCCACAGATCGCAGGATCCTCCATATCATTGACCAGGACAACTAACCGTAAGTGACTCTCACTCAGATCTACTCCCATCCTACACCACAATGCCACTAAACGTCCTCTCACTTAATGCCAAAGGATTGAACCACCCGGCTAAACGCCACTCCTTATGGAAAACCGCCAGAGCTCTCCAGAGCGACATTCTCTGTATTCAAGAGACACATCTGACCAATTCAGATTTATCATTATGCAACAACCGCCACTTCCCACACATTTTTCATGCTTGTCATCCTACCAAATCCAAAGGAGTCATGATAGCAATCAAAGACTCGGTGGACTTCCACCTATCCAATCTACTAATCGACCCCGACGGTCGTTACTTAATTTTAGTGTGTACCATCAACAAAATATTCTACACTTTAGCCAACATCTATGCACCAAACACCCAACAGATGAAGTTCATGCATAAAGTACAAAGGTTAATCAACCAGATAAAAAAAGGCCATGTAATTCTATGCGGGGACTTCAACAATGTTCCAGACGTTACCATGGACACAACAGCTCCTGCGAAGAGGCGACCGTCGCCATTGAAGAAATTTCTGTCTACACAGGACTTATTCGATGTGTGGCGCTGCCACCACGGTTCTGAAAAGGACTTTACCTTTTATTCTCCTATGCACAATTCATATTCACGAATTGATCTTTTTGCTACAGATAAATGGCTACTCCAGAATATTTGCAAGTCTGAAATCCACACCACAACATGGTCAGACCACGCCCCAATATCGATCTCTATCTCAGATTCCACCCCACAACGCAACACATTTCTGTGGCGCGCAAACAACTACATACTTCAAAATGAAAAGTACACAACAGAAATCTCCCACCATCTTTCAGAATTTTTCTCTATAAACAAAGGCACAGCGTCTGACCATGGGGTGGTGTGGAACGCCCATAAGGCATGTATTAGAGGTTTGTTAATCAAGCTAAGCTCCCTTCACAAAAAGAGGAGGACGCAGCGTATAGATGAGCTAACTACTCAAATTGCCTCCCTAGAACAACAACATAAGACTAAACCCCAAAACCCAATAGCCCACCGACTATTCAATCTAAGACAAGAACTGAAAACCTTACTCCTTCAATCATTTGAATACCTCCAACGTAGAATTAAAGCCACCTCCTATGCCACCTCCAATAAAGCAGGAAAGTCTCTGGCAACGAAACTTAGGGGTATAAGACTTAAAACTAAAATCGCCCAGATCATTCACCCTCATACTAACATTCCCCAGACCAATCCCCAAGACATAGCCAACGCATTCAGTGATTACTATAGCGACCTCTACAACTTGAAACACGACACTAATACTCCACAGCCCTCTCCAGAAGAGATTAACCTCTTCCTCCAATCTATCAAGCTACCTACCCTGAATGAGAACCAGTTAGAGAAACTCAATAAGCCCTTTACAGAACAGGAAATTCTCTCCTCAATAAACTCCCTACCTAATGGCAAAGCTCCAGGCCCAGACGCCTAACAGCTGAATACTACAAACAATACTCCCCCCAAATCGTCCCACAACTTACTGAACTATACAACAACGCTGCCTCCTCCTCTAAACTTCCGAATGATTATTTAAATGCACTAATAGTTACGATACCAAAGCCAGGGAAAGAACCAAACTCCCCCAAAAACTTTAGACCGATCTCCCTACTCAACCTTGATCTGAAAATCTATGCTAAGACCATCGCCTCACGCCTATTAGACATTATACCTACCCTCATACACAGAGACCAGACAGGATTCACTAAAGGACGACAGGCACCAGATGCCACTAGAAGAATGCTCAACCTGTTACACCATGCGGAATCCACCGGAACGCCTTCTCTGCTACTCTCATTAGACGCAGAGAAGGCGTTCGACAGGGTTCATTGGACCTACCTCAAAATGGTCCTACAGAGATTCGGGTTCAGGGACCACATCCTTAAAGCCATCTTGGCTATGTACACTACCCCTTCAGCCCAGGTCTTTACACAGGGTATGCTCTCCAAACCATTCCCCATTACCAATGGCACGCGTCAAGGGTGTCCCCTGTCCCCACTTATCTTTAACCTACTAATGGAACCACTAGCACAACATATTAGATCCAATACTACAATATCCGGAATCCAAATTGGTAACGTCTGTCACAAAATTAGCCTTTTCGCAGACGACGTCATTCTAATACTCACCAACCCTCCATCTTCCCTGGCAGCAGCGCAAGAAACTCTAAACTGGTTCAGTAAGATATCATATTACAAACTAAACACAACCAAATCTTCTATTCTAGCTATTAATATCGATTCCACCACCAAGAATTTACTCCAGACACAGTATACCTTTGACTGGGCAGACAAGGAAATCACATACCTGGGAATACAACTCCCAAAAACCACTAGACATATTTACTCCTCTAACTTTCTCCCACTCCTACAAAAAATCAAATCAGATACACAACATATAGTTAAACACGAACTCTCCTGGTCGGGGAGATTGGCAGCCTTCAAAATGACATGTCTTCCCCAAATATTATACTTCTTTCGCACACTCCCAATCCCAGTCCCAGCCTCCTTTTTCAAAACCCTCCAAACAATCTTCAACAAGTGTCTTTGGAATGGGAAAAAACCCAGATGTGCACACACAAAATTAATTAAACACAGACTAGCGGGAGGCACAGGATCCATTGATTTTAGAGATTACTACCTCGCAGCAATACTTGCACAACTCCCTCAGTGGTTTCAACCTACTACCCAATCTCTTTGGGCACAGATAGAAAATTCATCGTTGTTGCGCCCAAACCTAAAAATATGGCTGATGAGCATTCCTCTGGGATCTTACATATCCCCCTCCATCTCCCCGACCATGAAAGCTTCAGTCTACGCCTGGAAACAATTGATATCCCCCTCAGAATACAATCCCCCTAACACGCCCCACAACATACCCCTAGAGACGCTTCACCACTTAACACCTGACCTAGGACTTTCCAAATGGTCCCATAGTGGAATTCATGCAATACAACAACTTTTACGAGGTAATCAAATTAAACCCTTTTCCCAACTACAGAGGGAATTTGATCTCCCCGCCTCTGAAAGCTTCACGTACCTCCGCATTCAACATTGTCTCAATAAAATACCTCTTCCTCTCTACAACATCCCCCAGAAGTCATGGGACTTCCTCATAAACCCCACACCAAGGCCCAAAGGCATATCCTACTTCTATAACCTCCTGCAGGGTAAAAGATCCTTCACCAAGATGACCCCCCACCATCAATGGGAAAAAGATCTCACAAAAACATTCACTGACACACAATGGCAACTAGCTCTCAAGTCCATATACAATGCAACCCAATGTTCAGCACTCTGGGAGCTTACACAGAAAATCTCACTCCGTTGGTACTTAACTCCAGATAAACTAGCCAAATTCAACACTAACACCCCCAACATTTGCTGGCGATGCAAATCATTTAAAGGAGACATGTTCCACATCTTTTGGTCATGCCCCTCCATCCGAAAATACTGGGTAGACACGTTTAACCTGCTTACCAACATCAACAAAACTATAATCCCACCTTCGCCCGAAATGGCACTCCTAAACCTAAACATAGAGGCTATACCAGGCCCACTCAGGCACACAACGACCCACATCTTATTAGCTTCCAGACTCAACATAACAAGGAATTGGAAATCAGACATTCCCCCTTCCATATCACAAACGAAAGACCTGGTCTCACTCCACTTCAGCTATGAAACAATGATGGCTTCCAGTAATGGTCGTCCATCCAAAACCAAGAAGCATTGGTTACCCTGGATAAACTGGACCAATGCTGCAGTCCATACCCAGAAAATCAATGACGACCTTAAACCTTCTTGACCGAGCAACCTGTGCATCACATATGTGCTCCTATACTTACAATCCGACCTCACTAGAGGTTCCACACCTCCATAGAAATGACATGGACTGTACTCACCTGCTAATCCTGGGGGGCGCTCTCCCCTCGCGGCACAAAGAGATCCCATTTGGGGTGCGGCGATGGGAGAGGGTGCCCTAGATACACATATATATTGGTATAAACTTATAGCCAAAGTACAGTTCGTTTCTCTACCTAAGCTCATCTGAATACACGAGGCCCGATGTCAGGCTGCTGTCTATTTCATTTACTTACATTTAATCACATTTGGTTCAATTAAGTTGTTTCTCTGTCTTTTACTTAAGAAAAACGTCGTTGCACGACGTACAATGTCTTGAATTGTACTTTGTAATTTCCTACAAAATAATAAAATACTTTGAAATTAAAAAAAAAAAAATAATAATATCTGCACCTAGTCATGCCAGTTTTTATATACACACTACAGTGTTCTTACTGCATTTTTTGAAAGTAAATACATGTCTTTTTTTGCATTTTAAACAAGCAAGAAGCATATTATAATCCTTACTCTGATCACTCTAAAGTATTCAGATATTCACTGATAAATACAGATTGCTTTATGTGTTGCTTAGTAGATAATACAGGCTTGTCAAATAAATGGTCTACTGACAACAAGAGGTTACAATGCAGGTTGATAAAATCTATCTATCTCTCTATCTATCTATCTATCTATCTATCTATCTATCTATCTATCTATCTATCTATCTATCTATCTATCTATCTATCTATCTATCTATCTATCTCTCTATCTATCTCTCTATCTAATGCCAGGTCTGCTGTTTGACAAAGCCAATTGCTATTTGCCCTTTGACTTAACTGGCTGTGGCTATGGCATCTGTTATTAATAAATTATTTTATCTAAGTTCTGCAGATAGAGCAAAGTACTGTCAATCTAGGGTATGTGGGATCTGCTAAGGGTAGCTATTCATTGGCTATCAATTGTGCCAACGTCTATACAGCTACAGCAACAGAAAGAGTGACAACACTGCAATCATTTACTGCAGTAGGCTGACCTCTGAGAAAATGTTTAGGCTAAGCATACTAAAGAGATAAGGGACTATGGATTTACTCCACATCTGTGTGATGTTAAGAACCCCTATGCGGGCAAACTGCATTTAAAGGTGCTTTTGTTGGAAAAAAAGTGGGCAGGAACCCTAAATTGAAATTTTTTGAGTGGACTGAGTTTCTGGAAAGCTCTCTATTTGGAACCACTATAAATCTCACAACATGTATTAAAAAAATGCTCCTGGGGAACATAGAAATTAGAGGGCCCATTCTTACTTGACCCTAGCACATTCAGTTGATATTTAAGGTTTTTTTTAGCATTTTTGTGCATTTTAAGAGATCTCTTTGAAGTCTATGGGCTCAAAAAGCCCAAATCTGCATAAATAAGAGCTCTTTTACACATTAAATTCTACAGCAATCCTAATGCACAATAATGCACCTATAGTGTTAATGGGCATTTTGGTTGTAAAGTCAGAAGGTTTTTTATCTTAATGCATTCTATGCATTAAGATAAAAAAGCTTTCTGTGTGCAGCACCCCCCTCAGCCACCCTAATACTTACCTGAGCCCATCTCTCTCCAGTGATATCAACGAGTTCCTCGGCTGTCTGGAACTCTCCTCCTGATGAGACACAGCAGAGGTGCCATTGGCTCCCGCTGTTGTCAATCAAAGTCAGTTAGCTAATCAGGAGAGAGAGGGAGAGGGGCCGGACCGGGGCTCCACATTTGAATGGACACACAGAGCTGTGACTCAGCTTGGGTGCTCCCATAGCAAGCTGCTTGCTGTGGGGACACTCGACAAGGGGGGGGGGGGCAGGAGAACTGAAGAGGGACTCGAGAAGAGGAGGATCTGGGCTGCCTTGTGCAAAACCACTGCACAGAGGAAGTAAGTAGAACATATTGTTATTTTAAGAGAAAAAAAAAACGAGACTTTACAATCATTTTAAATTCACTGGTAATTCCATAAGTGTGTTTACAGTGCTTTTTTATGGAGAGTTTGTGGTGTGTTACAATTGGTATCATTTAAAACAATAGGATTTTTTTTTAATGTTGAACATTTTGTAGCTTTGTACTACAAAACGCTTAGGTATAAATATGGCCTTAGTTGTATAGACAGCCACATTTGTCATTTTATCATTTTACTTTAGTTTAGTATGTGGCAAAGGGTTATTTCATGGTTGCTGTCACATAAATATTAAAGATGCCTATTATTGAAGAATCAATAAAATGTGTCTGTACATCAAGTGAATATGACATTCAGAAAACATTCTCTGCATGGGAATCTTCCACATTCATATGTTTTAAATGACAGTGATTGATTCTCCAGCAAAGAATGTTTGGTGAAAGTCACGTCCAATGCTTTATTAATAGACCAGTGTCCAGTGTGCTATTAAAATGGGTTCACAAATTTGAAACATGGTATAAGCTACTCTTTGAAACTTTTTACAGCTTCATACAATGATCGCTCTCAAAACCTTTAAGCTGCTAGTGTGTATAAAAGCTTCCATCCAAATCCTGATTTTATTTATATGATAAAGTATGTTTACAAATTTCTGCTTACTTGCAGAGAAAATGCAAATTTCTAAAGCTTTCAGAATGTGATCTCCTGCCGAGAAAACAAAACAAAAATAAAAAAGTAGAAGTCTGTGCCAAATATACTGATAAAATACAGTATTTTCACATTTTGCTTCAGTTCTTACCCAACACTGTGAAATGGAACACAGATCAAACAAGAAAAAGTAAAATACACAGAGCAAATGTATTAATAATAAATAAACTATAGCAATTTTTGTTTTAATATTTTTGACAGGTCGTGCTGATTGGTTACAATGTTTTACTGCTCCTTGCCCGCCACTATTGCTCTCCCTCTTTAAATGAATCTACCTTTTTTGTTTCCAACAGGGACACAAGCAGCAATAAAAGCCAATTTTATGAACAATCAAACTGGCTGCACTCCAGTGAGATCAACCTTCACAAAACTTTATTGCTCCACAATAAGATCACACACGAGAATCTGTATGCTTAACTCCATTCTAGAAGAAATATTAGAGTGTGGCTTGGTCTGGGTGGATTCTTTTGTGATATTGTGCAGGAAAAAAAAAAGGTTTGTCAAGGCTGATGCAATTGCAGTGTGACCATCTTGTATGTACATTCCACGTGGAGACTGGAGAGTGCTGACGAACTCCATCCACTAATACCTGAAAACCTCAGAAGTTAGAGGGTGGCGAGTTTTGAGCAGCAGATCCCCTTGGTACTAAAAACATGTTTTAACTCCTTTACACCGACCTAAAACAAATATGCAGCTTCACTGGGCTTTTTTTGGACTGGGCTTTTTTCCGTGGGCCACATATTTGCGTATCTCCCGCGTGGGGGCCTCCCAGCAGATCGTGGTCTCGCAGAGAGCCCCACACCCCGTACTAAGGATCTGGACTTGAAACTCTCGATTCTGGGTCACCTGATCACTGTCATAGCCCTTGATTGGCTATCACAGTGATTAGTCACTGTGTAGCCAGCCCCATATTTTTTCACATCATATCTCTCTCCTTGCATAGTAAAAGTGTGTGTAAAAATGAATGATAATAAAAAATAAAATATATATCTAGATCAACATTTGATCTGGGCCACTGCCAGGGTTAGTGTTTGGGTCAAAGTCAGGGTCAAAGGTCAAGGTCAGGGTCAGGTTTTTTTGGACAGTTTTTTTTTTTTTTAATTAGTATCAGATACTGACAGTGTGCAATATCTGCACTATTGTTTCTGGGCTGTATTATGGGTATAAACAACAATTAACACACACATATGTGGTATCACTGCAAGAGCAGAGGAATTTAATTTGGGTGGTTCTTTGGTGGAAGTTTATGGTACTACCAATAAATATCCAACTACATTAAAAAAAAAGTTTGTTTTACTATTATGGGCCAGTTTTCCTTTGATATAGTAAAAAAAAAAAATAGGCGCTATCCATTACCATTTACCACCAAATGAAAGCCCAATCCACCTAGATACACAAAGTAGTTGTGATGATATGTACAGCTTTACTAATACATGTCAAAGTTGCAAAATTGTGCTTAGGCATTTCAATATGTTTTATCCTTAGGCGTGAAGGGGTTAAATAGAAAGGAGAAGGGTTTGAAATGTGTTAATGATATATGAATCTGTCCAGGTTTGGTTTTCAGCAAATTGTGTTTGAAATTCAGTGAACTAGAGCTTGGGGGGCAAACCAATTGGAGTTAATCTTGATGAGCAGTGATAGATGAATTGGGTTCCATTTGCAGGCACATTCTGTGAACATGGCCAAAAGTCAGCAAATTGTGAAATGTTTACTCCATTGAAGTCAATGGGGGCTAAACTTGAAAATCAATTCTCTCAATGTTCAAGGCTAATAGGCAAGATATTGTCAACGGGCCATGGAGGGTTGGCATTGTCGGGGGGGGGGGGAAGGGGCATGAACCGAATTCCATTTGTTGGGTTGCAGCTCTTTTATTAGGCCTAAAGTGAAACATTGAAATTTGAAAATGCAAAATTTTACGAAGAAAGAAAACACCATTTAAAGCGGAGCGCTGCCGAAAGAAAAATTTTTAAAAGTCAGCAGCTACAAATACTGCAGCTGCTGACTTTTAAAACATGGACACTTACCTGTCCAGGGCGCCCGCGATGTCGGCACCCGAGGCCGAAGCGTCTCTCCGTCCTCGGGTGCTGCCGCCTCAATCTTCGGTAAGGGAATCAGGAAATGAAGCCGTGCGGCTTCACTTCCCGGTTCCCTACTGCGCATGCGCGAGTCGCGCCGCGCAATACGAATGCTCCCTGCTGCCTCTGGGACCCGTGTGTGTTTCCCAGCAGGCAGCGGGAGGGAGCAGGAAGTGGCGTAAATAACCGCAGATTCTGCGGCTATTTATGCCAGAAGTGGGTACAGATACCTGTAATATACAGGTATCTGTACCCCCCTCCCCCCTGAAAGGTGCCAACTGTGTCACCGGAGGGGGGGAAGAATCTGATTAGTGGAAGTTCCACTTTTGGGTGGAACTCCACTTTAAAGTGCTGCTGAATTACATTTCCTGGTCTGTTTGTTCAGTTGTAAACAAAAGTGTCCAGGATACTCCTCAGCATCCATGCATTGCCCAATCCCTGACAAAACATCTTGTCCCCATGTTGATAAGAATAAGGACCTCTTCCCTACATACCTGGTGGATATGGAGGTCTGCAGAAGTTGGGGGAACTTATCTGAAAGCCATCTTTAAAATAAGGGGGCCCCAGATATCCACCACCCATGTGAATGTATAAGGGGTACATATTCATATTAGTTTAAAAAAGATTTATTTTTAGTGTGTGTTAGAAGCAATGCATGTGTCTTTTATCAAACAGTAACACGCCACTTTGGTGGATAGAAATTGTCCAGTTCCCACTAATGCAAAACTGTCCTGCTGCTGTCTAATTTCTGTCAAGATCTTATTATAAAAAAAGGATATGTATACCTTTTATAACATGTTACATCTGTATTCAGGGTATAACATGTAACATGTTACTGCTGCAGCTGCCCCTGCGACAACCCCCCCCCCGCCCGAGTCCCCGCTGTGACAGCAGGCCAGGGATCTTCTCCCCACGTCTGCTGTTACAATTTTAGAAAGATGTGTCCGGAGTGGCCAGAGCTCTGTGAATGAGAAACTACAACTAACGTCAGACTCTGATGCTGTTGTCTTGTAGTTCTCAATGAACTACCAGGGAGCTGTTGATCTTCCTGTCAGTGTGTAACTGCCTGATTGTATAAGGTATGAGCAGACCTTACACTGACAGTCTGAAAAAGCCCTACATTACTGCATGGCTGATCGCAGGTGCATTGCTTTATAGGCTCCCAATTAAAAAAAAAATGCACATTTTTTTTACCTGCAAAAAAGATGTGATTTTTTTTTTTTTAAAGGTGAACTTATACTTTAGGAGACCACCAATAATACAGAAGTGGAAAATTAACCATCAGAAAAAAAAAATTTATAGAGGGAGAATAAAGGCTGGGTTTTACTACAAGAATGAGGAGATCGCAAAATACACAGCAGTGTAAAATTATCCAGCAAAAGGACCATATTAAATAGCAAGGCTAGACTCAAATTTCTTGAGAGAAAAATAGCACAGCTGGGGGTTTTCTACAATAATACTTAGATACTGCAAAGGATATATAATGTATATTGGTCAGCAGTAGGACAGTTCTAATCAAGGATAAAAGGGCTAATCAGTGTATAACCTAACTTTTTTTTTATAATTGCAATTTTTTAAAATTTTTTAGCAAGGAAAAACAAATGTTAAAATGCAGAGGCAAGATTGAGCCCAATGACCATCTGTGGGGCATTGAACTATATGTACATTACATACAGCTTAAAATAAAGAATCATTTTTAGAGTTTTCACATTGGTTTACATTTATAAAATGGTTATATCAGATACAGTAAAGCATAAAGATATTAGGACATTTTTATTAAATGTCCTCCAGAACAGGAGCTCGGCAAAGAAAATGTGATCTTACCCCTATAGAAGATACATGTTGTATGTACTTGCATAGTTGCATTGCTCAGCAAAAAATGCATTTGCTTAAGAAACATAAAAAAAATAAATAAAAAATAAAGTAACCATTAGGAAACTAGTCTGGGATACCATGCTGTCACGGTTTGGAGTTGGGCTTGGAGGTCAATACCTATAGCAGTAGAGAGGCATCCACCCACCAGCTGGATAGGTACAGTAGCAGATCATGCTGGAGGTGGGTTTTGCTGTGTGTTAGTGCCAGGTCATGGTCCTCAGCATTGTCCCACCAGGAGGTTGACAACAGAGAGATATTTGCTGGAGAGAGCACAAACAGAAAGTGTGGAGACATGGCTTCAATCAGGAAGTTCATGGGAGGAGCAAAGAGTTCAAGGTTCAAGAAAAATGGGGTTCAAAAGGCAGAATTATTCAAGGAATTGTCCAGGGAGCAAAAACAACAGAATAAAAATGTAACTTTAACATACCAGGATATCGTGAAAAAGTGCCTTCCAAAATGTATAACTTTACTCATGGCAATAGGAAATAGTGTTCAAAGGTTTGGGACTCAGGGAAGAAAGGTCTCACTGCACCCATCTTACTTTTATTTTTATGTTAAGATAGACAGGGTTGGCTATTAACATTAAAACAATATTAAAAATACAACAAAATAAATGAAAAGCCCAAAATACCACCCCTAAAACAAAATAGGAAAGACTTTAACAAATTTGGCCTAAAATAAAAACCCAGCCTAAAATAAAAGCCATATCAACATAAACAAAATCAATATACACACAAAAGAAATAAATGAGTACACCATAAAGCAAAAGCCCATTATTTAAAATTTCAAAAACATTTTGTCATGGATGAGACCATAGTGAGCACTGACCTCAAAACAATGTTAAACTTTACAAACGTTCTAACTCCTACCTCTTTATCCAAAAAAAAAATCTTTGCAGTTTTTGGAGTATTTTAAAATAATTGTAGAATTTTGTTGTAACTTATGCTTAACATAAATAAAGTCGCTTCTAGATTTGCTACATTTTGTCAATCAGGTAGGTAGTGCAAATCAAATAAATTGTCAAGCATTGTATTTAGCTATAAGCCACTTTTTTTTGTAAACATGTTCAAACTCAGTAATAGGGATGAGCTTCGTGTTCGAGTTGAACCCACGTTTGACTCGAACATCGTCTGTTCGCCCGTTCGCCAAATTGCAGACGATATGGGCCGTTCGCGCAAAATTCGTGTAGCGCGTCACGGCCCATAATTCACTGCGGCATCGTAGTGCATTCCTGGCTGATGATTGGCCAAGCATGCACTATGACCCGTATGCTTGGCCAATCACAGCGCCGTCTGTAGAGAGAGCTGTAATCGGCCAAAGCCAGGGTGGCTTTGGCCAATTATGGCTCAGGGGTTTTAGTACATGCCCCACACTATATAAGGCCGCCTGCACGGCGGCCCTGTGTAGTGTGTTCCGGCATTGAGAGACAGAGAGACAGTGTCATTTGATTTAGGTTAGATACATTAGGCAGGACAGTCAGTCAGTTAGCTGCACTTACAGTGTATTGTGTATACATATATATATATATATATATATATATATATATATATATATATGCATCCCAGGTGTTTTTTTTTAATTTTGGCCGGGGTTCCCCTTAATATCCATACCAGACCTGAAGGGCCTAGAATGGAATTTAGAGGGACCCCCCACATCATTTTATTTTAAATTTTGGTTCGGGGTTGCCCTGTGGGGAACTCCCATGCTGTTTTTATCAATGAACTTCTATGTGTATTGTCGGACCAGCAATGCATTAATAGCCGTGAGTAGTTTTAAATGACTTTTTTCCTTTGAAATGTCATTTTGCTGTCAGACTGTTCTAAACACGGGAAACATGCGCCCCTTTACAGGCATACTATAGAAACCCCCCAGGTACGAAATTTAAAGGGATATTACAGTTTTATTGTTTCACTTTAAGCATTATTAAAATCACTGCTCCTGAAAAAAAAACGGCTGTTTTTAAAACTTTTGATCCATGTCCCCTGGGGCAGGACCCAGGTCCCCAAACACTTTTTATGACAAAAGCATGCATATAAGCCTTTAAAATTATCACTTTTGATTTCTCCCATAGACTTTTAAAGGGTGTTCCGCATTCGAATTTGTCGCGAACACCCCAAATTGTTCGCTGTTCGGCGAACTTGCGAACAGCCGATGTTCTAGTTGTACATGAGTTCGACTCGAACTCAAAGCTCATCCCTAGTGTAGTGCAACCTCTGCACAGTGTTCAGCTAAAGCTACAAGTTAGTGTAGTGCGTCCTCCTCACAGTGTTCAGCTAAAGCTACAAATTAGTGTAGTGCGACCTTTGTACAGTGTTCAGCTAAAGCTACAAGTTAGTGTAGTGCGTCCTCTGAACAGTGTTCAGCTAAAGCTACAAGTTAGTGTAGTGCACAGTGTTCAGCTAAAGCTACAAGTTAGTGTAGTGCGTCCACCTCACAGTGTTCAGCTAAAGCTACAAGTTACTGTAGTGCGTCCTCTGAACAGTGTTCAGCTAAAGCTGCAAGTTAGTGTAGTGCGTCCTCCTCACAGTTACATAGTTACATAGTTACATAGTAGGTGAGGTTGAAAAAAGACACAAGTCCATCAAGTCCAACCTATGTGTGATTATGTGTCAGTATTACATTGTATATCCCTGTATGTTGTGGTCATTCAGGTGCTTATCTAATAGTTTCTTGAAGCTATCGATGCTCCCCGCTGAGACCACCGCCTGTGGAAGGGAATTCCACATCCTTGCCGCTCTTACAGTAAAGAACCCTCTACGTAGTGTTCAGCTAAAGCTACAAGTTAGTGTAGTGCGACCTCTGCACAGTGTTCAGCTAAAGCTACCTGTAGAAGGTTGGTGGTGTTTTCCTGATCCTATCACTACCGCAGGCAGCTACATTATTTACACAATAGTGTAGTGCGACCTCTGCACAGTGTTCAGCTAAAGCTACCTGTGGAAGGTTGGTGGTGTTTTCCTGATTCTATCACTACTGCAGGCAGCTACATTATTTACACGTTAGTCTAGTGTGACCTCTGCACAGTGTTCAGCTAAAGCTACCTGTAGAAGGTTGGTGGTGTTTTCCTGATTCTATCACTACTGCAGGCAGCTACATTATTTACACGTTAGTCTAGTGTGACCTCTGCACAGTGTTCAGCTAAAGCTACCTGTAGAAGGTTGGTGGTGTTTTCCTGATCCTATCACTACCACAGGCAGCTACATTATTTACACGTTAGTCTAGTGCGACCTCTGCACAGTGTTCAGCTAAAGCTACCTGTAGAAGGTTGGTGGTGTTTTCCTGATCCTATCACTACCACAGGCAGCTACATTATTTTAACGTTAGTGTAGTGCGTCCTCTTCACAGTGTTTAGCTAAAGCTATCTGTAGATAGCCTCTTCCCCCGGCTCAATGGCATCAGTGACTCCTTCCCTAGCCCCACTATGTCCTCCTGAGGAGTCCCTCGAACTGTTTGACCACAGTGTTGGGTAGAAACTAAAGGCTAAATTAGCCTAAAGAAGGAGGGGGAGGGGAAAAGATTTTCCCCAGGGACTTTTAAGGTGCTATTTAAATCAACAATATAATCAAAAATTCTGTACAATCATATTAAATAAAATTGATAGTTTATTAAATCACAATTAAAATATCCATGCCTCACTTGAGGAGTGGGACATGTTTGTAAGAACAATTTGACATAGACAATGTCACCCAAAATAATTCACATTAAACAGTGCAACATAAAGCAACTACTTAAAGGTGCCATGACAATCTGCCGCTCGACATGTTTCGCTCTAATACGAGCTTCTTCAGGAGTTTAAAGGCAATGATTGTGGTGGACTCAGGCTGTGGCGCACCAATATGACATAAATACTTCAATAGAATGACACACTGCTGCCTTTAAACTCCTGAAGAAGCTCGTATTAGAGCGAAACATGTCGAGCGGCAGATTGTCATGGCACCTTTAAGTAGTTGCTTTATGTTGCACTGTTTAATGTGAATTATTTTGGGTGACATTGTCTATGTCAAATTGTTCTTACAAACATGTCCCACTCCTCAAGTGAGGCATGGATATTTTAATTGTGATTTAATAAACTATCAATTTTATTTAATATGATTGTACAGAATTTTTGATTATATTGTTGATTTAAATAGCACCTTAAAAGTCCCTGGGGAAAATCTCCCCCCCCCCTCCTTCTTTAGGCTAATTTAGCCTTTAGTTTCTGTCCATTATTTAATCATGGGATGTGGTGCTTTCAGCTGACTATCTCTGTCCTCCCCATATCTCACAGTGTTGGGTACATGCTCCAGGAGGATGCCCAGCGTTTAGAAGGCTCTGATGATGATACTGAGCTAGATGAAGGCAGTAACGTGAGCACGGACAGAGGGGGTGCCCAAGAAGAACAACAATCTGGCAGTTATGCTCCCCCTGATGCAGCATACTGCCAGGTTTGCTCCAGTGATGAGGAGGGAGGGGATGATGAGGTCACTGACTCAACATGGGTGCCTGATAGGAGAGAGGAGGAGGAGGCACATCACCAACGAGGCAGGATGCCCTCCAGGGGCCAGCCTAAGGGCAGCACAATGACTGCATCACACCACAAAGCTCCGCATGTGCAGGGCGCTGCTATCTCTGCGTGTTATTCCAAAAGTTCTTTGGTGTGGGCCTTTTTTGAGACAAGTGCATCAGATCGCACCGCTGCTATTTGCAACATATGTCTCAAGCGTATCTCGCGTGGCCAAAACATCTCCCACTTGGGCACCATTTGCTTGACCAGACATATGTTGACCTGCCATGCAGTTCGTTGGCAAGCGTATCTAAAAGACCCACACCAAAGAACAAAGAGAACTCTCCTTGCTCCTCATCAGCTGAGATCTCCAACCCCACTACACCTTCAGTCCTCTCTGAGACCTGCACTGAGAGGAATGAAGGTGTAGAATTAGGTGTGTCACAGCCAAGTACTTGTGGGCAATCTGCTTTCGGTACACCGACATCAGATTGTACCAGGCAAATTTCCCTGCCCCAGCTGCTGCACCGCCAAAAGAAGTTCACTCCCAGCCATTCACATGCCCAGTGGTTGAATGCTAGCTTGGCAAAATTGCTAGCACTTCAACTGCTACCTTTTCAGTTGGTAGACTCTGCCCCTTCCGTGAGTTTGTGGAATGTGCAGTTCCTCAGTGGCAGGTACCCAAACTCCACTTTTTCTCATGGAAGGCGATTCCGGCTCTCTACCGGCATGTGGAAGGCAATGTCCATGCCTCGCTGGACAGGGCGGTCAGCGGTAAGGTGCATATTACCGCTGACTCATGGTCCAGCAGGCATGGACAGGGACATTACCTAAGTTTCACGGCGCATTGGGTGACTCTGCTGGCAGCTGGGAAGGATGCAGGACAAGGTGCAGTAGTGTTGGAGGTTGTTCCACCACCACGCCTCCAAAATGCCACTACTAATGATTCTGACACACCTCTCTCCTCCACCCCCTCCTCTTCTTCTTCCTCCATGGTCTCTTCCTGTGCTTTGTCCTCGGAACCAGCGGTGCTCTGTAGGCGTTCAAGGGGCTACTCAAGTATGCAGGCCAAAAGATGCCATGCGGTGCTTGAGCTGGTGTGCTTGGGGGACAGGTGCCACATTGGGGCAGAGGTTCTGTCAGCTCTGCAGGGGCAGGTTCAGAGGTGGTTGATGCCACGCCAACTTAAGGCAGGAATGGTGGTTTGCGACACCAACCTCCTCTATGCCCTCCGACAGGGATAAATGACCCATGTGTCCTGGTTGGCTCACGTCCTTAACTTGGTGGTACAGCAGTTCTTGGGCAGGTACCCAGGCTTACAGGATGTCCTGAGGCAGGCTAGGAAAGTCTGTGTGCATTTCCGCTGGTCATATAATGCCAGTGCTCGGCTGGCAGACCTCCAAAAGGAATTTAACCTGCCCAAGAACCGCCTAATTTGTGACATGCCCACCAGGTGGAACTCAACGTTGGCCATGCTGCAGCTGCTGCACACGCAGCAGAGGGCCATCAATGAGTACCTGTGCGACTATGGCACCAGGACAGGGTCAGGGGAGCTTGTTTTTTTTTCCCCATGCCAGTGGGCCATGATCAGGGATGAATGCACTGTCCTGTGACCATTGGAGGAGGCCACGAGGATGGTGAGCAGTGACAGTGCATGCATCAGTGACACTGTCCCCCTTGTCCACCTGTTGGAGCACGCGCTGCGTGGAATAATGGACAAGGCACTTGAGGCAGAACAGAGGCAGGACTTCCTTAGCTCTCAATGCCACCTTTATCCAGACAGTGTTCCTGCTTGCCCGCCGATCACACAGGAAGAGGACGAGGAGGAGGAGGATTGTGTCAGTATGGAGGTGGAGCCTGGCACTCAGCATCAGCAGCAGTCTTTAAGGAATCATTTACAGTCCCAAGAAACACATGGACTTGTACGTGGCTGGGAGGAGGTGGCTGCGGATCATGTCGTCCTTAGTGACCCAGAGAACTCCGGACCGAATGCCTCAGCAAACCTACGCTGCATGGCCTCCCTGATCCTGCAAAGCCTGCGGAAGGATCCTCGTATTCGTGGTATCAAGGAGAAGGAACAATACTGGCTGGCAACCCTCCTTGATCCACATTACAAGAGTAAGGTTGCAGACCTTATCTTGCCATCGCAGAGGGAGCAGAGGATGAAACATCTTCGGGAGGCCTTGCAGAAAGGTCTGTGCAACGCGTTCCCAGAGACTGGGAGGTTACAAACTCCTGTTTCTGGACAACGTGTTGCTGAGGCTTCGGTCAGTCAAAAGTGGAGTTGATGGCCGTCTGACTGATGCGTTCAGACAATTTTTTAGTCCGCAGCCCCAAGGTATAATCGGTTCCAAGGTATAATCGGTTCCAGCAACCATCACCAGCGTCTGTTTTACATGGTGCAGGAATACCTAGGGGCAAGATCTGACTTGGACACCTTTCCCACCAAAAGTTCTCTATGTTATTGGGTCTTGAGGATGGATCACTGGCCAGAGCTTGCACAGTATGCAATTGAGCTACTGGCCTGTCCTGCATCCAGCGTTCTTTCGGAACACACATTCAGTGCTGCTGGAGGCTTTGTAACTGATCACAGGGTGCGTCTGTCCACCGACTCAGTCGATCGACTGACCTTCATAAAAATGAATCAGTCTTGGATCACCACCAGCTACCAAGCACCTGATGCTGATGTAACCGAATATTTTTTTTTGAAATATCAGATCCCCTCAAAGACTGCCTATGCTGATGCTGAGTGACTATCCTCTTATACTGAGTAATTATCCTCTTCCTCCTCAATGATCATGATGATCATAATCAAGAACATTTTTGGTTCTGGGCGCCGCCAGTCCCGCAACCAGTGCCTAAGGCCCAATTTTTCAGCCCCTGTTTAACAGTAGCATGTAATTACAATTTTTCATGCAATTCTTTGCAGCAGGGCTAGTTCCTGCGCTCCAACTAGAGTATCTGTGAGGGGTTGCAGTGTTGTGGCACCAGCACCTGTCCCTTCGGCCCAATTTTTCAGCCCCTGTTTAACAGGGGCATGTAATTACAATTTTTCATGCAATTCTTTGCAGCAGAGCTAGTTTCTGCGCTCCAACTAGAGTATCTGTGAGGGGTTGCACTGTTGTGGCACCAGCACCAGTGCCTAAGGCCCAATTTTTCAGCCCCTGTTTAACAGGGGTGTGTATTTACAATTTTTCATGCAATTCTTTGCAGCAGGGCTAGTTCCTGCGCTCCAACTAAAGTATCTGTGAGGGGTTGCAGTGTTGTGGCACCAGCACCAGTGTCTAAGGCCCAATTTTTCAGCCCCTGTTTAACAGGGACATGTAATTAGAATTCTTGATCTAATATTTCACAGCAGGGCCCGTTTCTGCGCCCACCAAGAGTATCTGTGAGGACTTACAGTGTTGTGGCACCAGCACCACCACCACCACCAAAGGCCCAATTTTTCTGCCTCTGTTCAACAGGGACATGTAATTAGAATTCTTGATCTAATATTTCACAGCAGGGCCCTGTGAGGGCTTACAGTGTTGTGGCCACAACAACACCTAAGGCCCAAATTTCTGCTGAGTATATAGGGCAGGCCCCTACTTTCAAACATCCAACTTACAAACGACTCCTACTTGCAAACAGAAGGAGACAACAGGAAGTGAGTTGAAATCTACCCCTAGGAAGGGAAATTCTCTCCTGTAAGATGGAAAAAACTTTTCTCCTATCCACTGATGCTTTATCACCAATCCTTGTTTCACAAAAAAACCCAAATTTTCAAAAAACATTTGTCATTGGGACAAAAAGTGAGGTGAAATCTTCTGAAGAGGAGCAAAGACAGCAAAACAAATGTCACAGGGGTGATAACCCTTCCCTAGGTTTTCCAAAAAGCTTAAAATAGATTTTTTGGCTGGAGTTAAACACGTTAAAAATGTACCAGTTCAAAATTACAAACAGATTCTACTTAACAACAAACCTACAGTCCCTGTCTTGTTTGCACCACCTGTATACTGCTGTTCAGAGTATATAGGGCCTGGGGGCCACACACCTTTCCTTTTTTAATTTGGGTGCGGGGTTCCCCTTAATATCCATACAAGATCCAAAGGGCCTGTTAATGGACTGGGGGGTACCCATGCCGTTTGTCTCACTGATTTTCATCCATATTCCCAGGACCCGACATTACATTAAAGCCGCAAGCAGTTTTAAATGACTTTTTTTCCTTTAAAAATGACATTTTGTGCAGGGACTGTTCTAAGCACTTTACAGGCATACTATAGACACCCCCCAGGTATAAGTCGTGTTGCCCCTGTGTGAATGGGGTCTTAGAAAGCACCTCCTTAGGGAACACTTAACCCTTTGATCACCACTAGTGTTAACCCCTTCCCTGCCAGTGCCATTTATACAGTGATCAGTGCATTTTTATAGCACTGAGCACTGTATTGGTGCCACTGGTCACCAAAAAGTGTCACTTAGGATCAGATTTGTCCGCCACAATGTTGCAGTCCCGCTAAAAAACGCAGATTGCCACCATTACTAGTAAAAACAATAGAAAAATAAAAGTTCCTAAATCTTTCCCCTATTTTGCAGACGCTATAACTTTTGTGCAGACCAATCAATATAGGCTTATTGTGATTTTTTTTACCAAAAATATATAGCAGAATACATATTGGCCTAAACTGATGAATACATTTTTTTTTTGGATATGTATTATAGCAGAAAGTAAAAAATATTGTTTTTTTTTTTTTTTCAAAATTGTCGGTCTTTTTTTGCTTAAATCGCAGAGGTAATCAAATGCCACCAAATTAAGTATCTTTTTGTGGGTAAAAAAAAGACATCAATTTTGTCTGGGTTCAGCGTCGCACAACTATGCAAATATCAGTTAAAGTAACGCAGTGCCGTATCGCAAAAAATGGCCTGGTCAGAAAGTGGATAAATCCTGCCGGGGCTGAAGTGGTTAAAGCTGAACTCCATCTTTTAATTGCAATAAGTTTTTATTGAAATTTTTCAGATAAGTAACAGAGAAATAATAAAACAAAGAGATAGTTGAACAGTTACAGACATTACCATCTTGAGTTTTGCATAGCAAATGCTGGACAGACAGAGATAGATGTTTTCCCATATCTGTCATCTACTTTCACAGTTGTGACTTCATGTTAAAATTACTTTCCAAGAGTTACCTCTCCCCACTCCCACACCCCACATGGGAACTCACTGTGTTTGGAGGAAGGAGAGGTTCCCCCTGTCCACGTTTCATATAACCAGTTTATTTATTAGTTATGTTTTGGTTGTCGACAATGAATACTTGCTAGTCACAATTGGGCAATGTCTAACATAGATGAAGATTATAGAATTGTATTAATTAACTTAACAAACAGTAACTTGGTATGTCCATGAGCAACCTATGTAGTGAGCATCATCATATTTGTTATTTTGTGATTTTTCCTTTTACTATTTTTTAAAGAATCCGAGACCCATATTTTGTGGGTACCATGTTGACCAAGGCATCCACATATTAGTTATTTTATTCTGGTTTCCAAGACTCCATGCGAATTGTATTTCATACATCTTATGTGTATTTATTAGCTGAAGGGTTTCTGTTATAGCTGGGGGACTGGTATCCCTCCAATGTCGTACTATAGTGAGTCTAGCTGCGATAAGTATGTGGGATACTAATGGTCTAAGAGGAGTTGGAATAGAGTCAATTTCCAATGAGAGAAGTGCCATACCCGGAGAAAATGCAGCTCTTGTACCTGTGATTTGTTCTATTATTTGAAAGATAATCCTCCAAAATCTCTGAATGCGTGGGCACGACCACAGCACATGAAGCAGTGATCCTGTTCTCCCACATTTCCTCCAACACTCTGGAGAGACTCCTGGAACAAATTTGGAAATGCGGTAAGGGGTGAGGTACCACCTTAGTAGAAATTTGTGATGCAGTTCCCATAGGTTGGCACTTCTAGTGGATACGTATGTGATTTTAAGTGCTTTTTTCCATTGATCATCAGTATAAATCTTTTTGAAATCTTTTTCCCATGTTACTATGTTGGTAGTTTTACTAAAGGAGTTTTTATTCTGTAGATATTTGTAGAATAAAGCCGTTCCCTTTAGTTTAGTGCATTTGTGTGTAAGAAAGATGACAATTTGCCAGGGAAGTTGAGTGATAAGTTCATTACTTTTTTTTTCCCTTAGTAAGTGGGATATCTGAGTATATTTATAATAGTCAGTGGTTGGAATGTCATATTCAATCTGTAATGTTCTAAATGTTTTAATCGTGGGTCCTATTAGGAGATCTTCTAGATATATTTCACCTCTGGAGCTCCATTTAGTTAGTGATAAGTCTGGTATTAAGAGCCCCAAAGCGGTAATTGGGAATTTTAGAGGAGTTTGGGGTCCTTCGGGGGTTATATGTTTGAGGAGATAATGCCATGCTTCTATAGAAGCCTGGATAGTTGGGGAATGTGCAAGAGGGGTAGTTGTGTGATATTCAGTAGTTATCAGATAATTGTACAAATTCCCTCCTTTTATTTGAATATTTTCTAATTCTAACCATAGGGAGATATCTTGGTTAGGGAACCAACCCTTCATCTGTGCCAGAATAGTAGCCATGTGATAATCTTTAATTATTGTATGGCCTATTCCTCCAGCATGTTTGGACTTAGTGATTTTGTTAAATGCACTTCTTGCTTTTTTCCCAGCCCATAGATATTTATTTATTTCAGATTGTGCTTGCTGAAAAAAGGATTTAGGTACTGGAATAGGTAGGGTTCTGAACAAGTATAAGAACTGAGGTAAAACCTGCATTTTGAACGCAGCCAGACGCCCAGTCCATGAGAGTTCAAATCGCTTTAGTTTATCTAGTTTGGGTCTCAGAGACTTCAAAAATGGAATATAATTTTCTTTAAATAGTTCGGATACTGTGGGTGTGAGTGTAATACCTAGATAAGATATGCCATTTTCTTTCCACATATATGGGAATTTATGTTTGATATTTTGTTTCACCTTGTCAGATAAGCCTAGTCCTAATAGAAATGACTTGGTTTCGTTTACTTTATAATACGATATTGCATTAAATAGTTGTAAGGTTTGTTGGACCGAAGCCAGGGAAGACAACACATCTGTGAGTATCAAGATGACATCATCTGCGAACAGACTGATGGTGTGCATTCTGTCTCCTATTGTTATCCCCTTAATTTGGGGGTGTTGGCGAATATATGCTGCCAGTGGTTCCATTAATAAATTAAAAATTAAGGGAGACAAAGGGCACCCTTGGCGAGTGCCGTTGGTTATATGAAATGGAGTTGATAATGTTCCAGATATGTAAACTTGTGCTGATGGCTTTGTGTATAAAGCCATAATAGCCTGGAGCATCTGACCACTGAAACCAAACTTGCCCAGTACCTGTTCTAGGTACTTCCAATGAATTCTATCGAACGCCTTCTCTGCGTCCAAGGAGAGGAGCAGAGAAGGCGTTCCCTTTTTTTTAGCTAGATGGATGAGGTTAATCAGGCGTCTTGTCGCATCTGCTGTTTGGCGACCCGTTGTAAAACCGGATTGGTCTGGGTGAATCAGTGAGGGGAGGAGGTCTACCAATCTACCAGCTATTACTTTAGCGTAAATTTTTAGATCGTTATTAAGCAACGATATCGGACGGAAATTTTGAGGAGTATCAGGGTCTTTCCCCGGCTTCGGTAATGCTACGATCATTGCCCTCAACATTTCAGGTGGGAAAGAGGAAGAGGAAGCAGCTTGATTAAATATTTCAGTGAGTCTGGGAGTTAGAATGTCTCTGAATGTTTGAAAATATTCACTCGTGAATCCATCTGGACCAGGAGATTTATTACTTGGTAGTGAGTCAATCGCTTTTGTAATTTCTTGTGTCGTGAATGGAGAGTTCAGTACTATGTTTTGGGTATCAGTGAGTTGGGGGAGTTGAACTTTGTTAAGAAATTCAGAAATTGTGTGGGTTTGTGGTTGAGTCGTATTAGGATCTGTGTTTAGGTTATAGAGAGAACCATAGTAAGTGCTGAACGCATCTGCAATATCTTGTGGATGTTGTAGTTTGGTGTGAGTTACAGGATGTAGTATGTAGGGAAGTTTGGTTTTGTGTCTATGTCCCCGTAGTTTGTCTGCTAAGAGTTTCCCTGCTTTATTACCATTTGCGTAATAAGTCATTTTCAATCTCCTAGAGGACTTTTCAAAATCCTCCAGTAGAATCATTCGGAGTTCTAGTCTTAATTTGGTCAGTTTATCTGATAAATCAGGAGAGAAATTTGCTTTGTTCTGAGATTCTAGTGCGTGGATTTGTTCAGAGACATTCAGTATACGCTGCTCCCTCTTTCTCTTAGCCCTGGCTCCAAGTTTAATAAGGAGACCTCTCATAAACGCTTTGTGTGCGTTCCATATTATAAAGGGATCAGAGACTGAGTTTACATTAAGCTCAAAAAATTCTGCTAGATCTTTCTGCAATATTGTTTTGGAGGGATCATCCTGGAATAGCCGCGGGTTGGATCTCCAAATGTAAGTGGAGTTGATTTTAACTGTGTCATCCACCAGCAGCGACACCGAAGCATGATCCGACCAAGTGATATTATTAATTGTAGATGATTTAATTTTGGTTATTAATGCCTTATCTACTAAGAAGAGATCAAGTCGGGTGTAAATTTTGTGACTGGCTGAGAAAAAGGAAAAGTCTTTTTCCGTGGCATGAAGACATCTCCAGGCATCGTACAAGTCGTAGTTCCTCAGCAGCGGTTGTAGTGTTTGAGTTTTCTTGTTAGATAATGAACTAGAGTCTATTGTGGGGTCCGGTGGTAAGTTAAAGTCTCCGCACAAGAGTAAGTGACCTTTCCGTAGACGTGAGACCTGTTTCATAAGCCTATGAAGAAAACGGGACTGATGCGTGTTTGGTGCATATACATTTACTACCGTGTAGGTAGTGTTGTTGATGTCGCAGATTAAAATGTGATATCTACCTTGCACATCTTTTATCTCCGAATGTAAGTTAAATGCTACTGTGTCCTTAATTGCTGTGAGTACTCCCTTCTTTTTTGCATCAGCACTTGCAAAAAAAACATGTGGGAATTTGGGATGGGAGCAGATGGGATGTGCCTGATTTTTGAAGTGTGTCTCTTGTACACAAAGGATATCAGCTCTCTCCTGTACGGCTTCCATCCACATGGACCTGCGTTTCGCCGGATGATTAAGGCCTCTTGCATTTATTGTTAAAAAAGTAATGGTCATAGTGTAGAGTTTAGTGTGGGCGCATTAGATGTCATGTGTTGGTAACACTTACATAGGTTGCTGAGTTCATCAACTTTGATCCATATGCGATGTAGAGATGAATTCTTGTGATCGTGGAGTTCTTGAAGATTCGTTTGCTCAAGTAGTCGAATTCTTATTGGTTGTTGCGGCTGCGGACATATACAATGGTGAACACAAAAAAGAACAGTATAGAAAAGGATAAAAAAAGGAAAACATAAAGGGGTTTCAGTTTCAACTCTGAGTAGGTCTGTATGACCTGATTGTGACGTGTGGTCACATAACATGTAATTGGGGGGTAAAAAAAGAAACAGTTCAGCTTAGCGTTTTTTCCTCTGCTTGGGAAATATTAGAGTTTGGTCTTCACTGACCTCGGACAGATCATGTGTGCTTGCGGGAGTTTTTGGAAGTAACCAGATTCCAGTTATCTGTAGACCGCTCAGGGCTACGAGGAGTTTGGGTTTTTGGGGAGTCTTCTGCAATAATCTGCCATCTTTGAAGGAGCTGCAGTCCCTTGTTAAGAGTGTCGATAACATGCTCCTTTCCATCTTTGGTGATTATTAATTTGGTAGGAAACCCCCATTTATATGCAATCTTGTGATTCCTCAGTGCTTTGGAGATTGTGTTTAGGTTCCTACGTTTCTGCAGGGTGAATTGCGATAGGTCAGCGAAAAATTGTAGATCTTTATATTGTGTTGGAAAAAGATCTTTGCTGCGGGAAGCCGCCATCAGTCGTTCTTTTACTTGGTAAAAGTGTAATCGGAGTATAACATCTCTTGGTATGTTATCTGGTAAGTGTGATGGTTTGGGTAGACGGTGGATCCTGTCTACAGTAATGTCCAATTCCGTTAATTCTGGTATTATGGCCTGAAATAGTTGGGCTGTGTAGGTGCGCAAGTCAGATTGCAAAACTGACTCGGGAATCCCTCTTATTTTAAAGTTATTTCTTCTAGAGCGGTCCTCAATGTCTGCTAGTTTTGCTTTAAGGGCATCCAATTCATCTGTGTTGTTATCGTTTGCATCCACTAGATCATTAATGGTTGTGGCGAACTCCCCCATTTTGTGTTCAATATGATCTACCCTGGACGCTGTTTCTTTAAGTTCCACACCAAATCTATGAACACAGGATAGCATGTCAGCATGTAGTGAACTCCGGAGTGAGACTAACATGTCCTTTAACGTGGTGTCCAGTACAGGTTGATTAGTGGTGGGAAAGAGATCAATTGAGTCAGGGAGATCTCTTGTATCTTCTCCTGAGTCTGGGCCTGGTGTAATGTCCCGGCTAGAATCCGAGGCATCCAGCCTCAATCTTACTTTTTCCGGACTACCTGAGTTAGGGGTATGTATAGGGGAGTGTATACTCCTTTGTGGTGCATTCCTTTTTTGTGGATTGCCCTTGCCCGCTTCATATAGCGGGGTACTAGACATACCTCGCGCCGCTGTCCCGCCGCCGCCATCTTGCTTAGGCCCGAGCGGGTAGTATTCTGTGAGTTTCTGCGGCCTCCGGTTCTCCTTGTTGCGCCGCGGCATGATCGATCGGTGCCCTGAGTCGTGCTGCCGGTCCGTAGGTGGTTGTATCTGGGTTTGGGTCAGTGGAGCAAGCGATGTGGGCCGTTGTGTTCCCGAGCGCTGTGGAGCTCCTCTACTGAGCGTCCATCTCCTTCCGCGGCAAGCTCCGCCCCCCGAACTCCATCTTTTGACATACTTTGCAGTTTGGCCCAAACAAACTATGTCCCTCACTAACATGTGAGACTGCTGGGTGTGCGGTATAAACTCTATGTAGTTGCAGCTACATACAGCATACTTCTGTGTTCCGGGTTCGAGCCAGCTGGAACACAGTAAAGTCTATCACAGTGGCACTTAGCCATTCAGAGTAAGCAATGTATTATATCAATAAATACAAATCTTCCTCTGATTGGCAGAGGTTGTGACATCATCAGCCCAGCTCTCTGACTCAATCAGAGGAAGCTTTGTAAACAATTACAAAAAAATTGAAAGACAGAATCACTGAATTAAACACTTCAAATCAGCAGCATGAATATAGATGCAGCCCAAGCCAATTGGATGGGGAGGGGTGCCTAGGCATGCCGGGTAGCCCGTATTTATGTTCAGGGAACACCTGTGCTTATAGTCTTTTTCTGGAGAGGAGATGTCCAGTTGGGGAGGGGGCCTGTTGCCTCTCCCCATGTAAGAAACCATGAACCAGACCGAGACAGAAGTACAGTAAAATCACACTTGTTTATTATTAAAAATAAAAAGGTAAATAGAGTAAGCATAGTCAAAGCATAACCAGAGTCCAGTAACTGGATTGGGTAGTCAGCCAAGCCAGAGTTCAGTAACCAGATCGGGTAATCAGCCAGGCCAGAAGTTAATGATCCAAGTAGAGGAACTGCAAGCAGGATAAGGAGTCAGAAGGTATGTCAGCAAAGCCAGTCCCCTCTAATCAATTATAGAGACCCCTATGATCAAAACAAGGTCTCAGTTCACTGCTCTTCTTCTTCACAAAGAAGAAACCAGCACCAGCAGGAGATGAGGATTTGTGGATGAAACCCCTATAAAGTGCGTCTGCAACATACTCCTCCATGGCTTTATCCTCCAAGACCGACAAAGGGTAAACCTGGCCACGAGGGGGAGTGGCACCAGGTTGAAGGTCAATTGCACAATCATACGACCGGTGTGGAGACAAACTACCGGCTTGAACTTTGTCAAAGACATCGCTAAAATCACGGTACTCCTCTGGCAGGGAGGAGAGTGAAGAGGTACACAGGACCTTGGCTATCTTATGGAAGCATGTTTTACTGCATTGTGGTGACCAGGAGAGAACAGAGCCAATCAAAAGAGGGGTTGTGCCTCTGTAACCAAGGATAACCAATAACCAGCGGAAAATTAGGAGAGAAAATCACTTGGAATTGGATTATCTCATGGTGAAGAGCACCTACAGCAATGGACAATGGAACCGTCTCATGAGTCACATGGGCAGGCTGTAGAGATCTCCCGTCAAGAGCCTCAATGGCAAGCGGAATGTCACGCAGCTGCAGTGGAATCGAGTGCTTTGATGCAAAGGCAGCATCAATGAACAGGCCTGCAGCCCCAGAGTCGATTAGAGCCTGTATCTCGATAGACGACTTAGCCCAAGAAAGGGTGACCGAAACCAGGGGCTTATCCTTCTGGATAACTGGGGATGACACAACGCCACCTAAGGTCTGTCCATGACAGGACCTCAAGGTTCAGGTGTTCCCAGGACGGGTAGGACAAGACTTCAAAAAGTGACCTGCCTGGCCACAATAAAGGCTCAATCTCTTCCTCCTCCTAAAGGCTCTCATCCACAGAGAGACGCGTAAAGGCCAAGTGCATGGGTTCATCTTCACTGACCGACTCGGTACCAGGAGGCATGGGAGGTGAGGGAGGCACGGGTGGGACTGCAAGGCTCAGAGGCAAATGTACAGGAGGCTTCCGCAAGCACTCCTTAAAAGAAAGTCTTTCTCTCAGTCTGGAGTTAATGAGGATGGCAAACAAGATCAAACTCTCCAGCTCAGTGGGTATATCTCGGGCTGCTATCTCATCCTTGATGGAATCCAAGAGACCATGAGAAAAAGCAGCCATGAGGGCCTCATTGTCCCAAGCAACCTCTGCTGCCAGAGTACGGAACTCAATGGCGCAGTCAGCAACAGTTCTCGTACTCTGTTTGATGGACATGAGGCACTTGGCAGCAGAAGCGGAGTGTGCAGGATCATCAAACACCCTTTTAAAGGAGGCCACAAACTCAGGGTAACTTAAGACAACAGGTTTTTGCATCTCCTATAGAGGGTTAGCCCAGGCCAAGGCTCTCTCAGAAAGCAAAGATATCACGAACCCTACTTGGCTTCTGTCCATGGGAAATGCCTGGGGCAGCATCTCAAAATATATCTCAACTTGGTAGAGAAACCCTCTGCATTGAACTGGATCCCCCCAAATCGCTGGGGAAGCAGGGCGGAACCAGACATACCTCTTATGGAGGTAATACTAAAGGCGGGTGCCTGCACAGAGACTGGCGCAGCAGCAGGGATGGCCTGCAACTCAGGTTGTACCAGAGCAGCCACAGTGGGAGATTCGAGGTGAGCCATGTGACTCAGGAGCATTTGTAAAGCCATGGCAAACTGATCCATGCGGTGATCTTGCTCATCCAATCTGGAAAAAATATTACAAACAAGTGGATTGACTGTATCTTCTGAATTCATGGCCTTTGGCTACTGTCAGAAACCATAAACCAGGCCGAGACAGAAGTAGAGTAAAATCACACGTGTTTATTAATAAAAAAAAAAAGGTCAATAGAGTAAGTGTAGTCAAAGCATAGCCAGAGTCCAGTAACCAGATTGGGTAGTCAGCCAAGCCAGAGTTCAGTAACCAGATCAGGTAATCAGCCAAGCCAGAGTTCAGTAACCAGATCGGGTAATGAGCCAGGCCAGAAGTTAAGGATCCAAGTAGAGGAACAGCAAGCAGGATAAAGAGTCAGAAGGGATGTCAGCAAAGCCAGTCTTTAAAGAGGAATGCAGGAGATGGTTTCTTTTGATGTGACCAAGGCGAAGGCAGAGATCAAGTGAGCTGGATGGCTTTAAGTAGGCAGGACTGACCAGCAGAATCAAAAACAGCTGGGTAACTGTGGAGAGAGATGGGAGCTGGCAATTAGCCGACAGCTGAGCGACCAGCTCAGAGAAGGAAGGGCTGAGCCCAGCCCTGACACCCCAGCACAAACTGCCATGTGGCCTTAGATGGGAGACCTGAGAGCCTAATTGATGAAACCCAGGGTTCTCCTGAGAGCTGACTGAGGGAGGATGTACATGGATCCTATCTGGTATCACGGAGGAAGGTAACTTGTGACCAGGGCCTTGTGAGTACAGACCCATTAAAGGGATCCTAGGGACTTATGCTGCTGAATCCCCCTCTGGGTACTAGAAGTCAGGTGATGGGCATAAGTTAAAGGGGACCACTAAATTTCTTCTCTTTGCAAGGGACTTTGCTCAGTCTTGTACAGTCCGCTACATAATTCAACCAAAGAAAGCTGTCCTTAAGTGTGAATAGTTCAATTTGGAGTATCTTACCATCCCATTTCCTCATAACAAAAAACACTACAACCCCTAGACTGGTTATTGGAGTATGAGCAGAAATTGTGTGCACCTGGCTGTGAGAAATACTGTGTGCCTGGCTGTGGGGCCTGAATTTAGCAAGACCCAAACAAAACATCAGTGGCTTCTATGGAGCACCCCCCCCAGGCTTATGAATATGTCATTCTATAAAGCAGAAGGTTCATATGACAAGAGTAGGAGCATCTGCATATATCCATCGCCTTATGATAAGTTTGCAAACATAATAAAAGAGAAGTCTAATAAACAATTTTGTATTATTATTAATTTCCTTATCGTTAAAGCGGGAGTAAACTCATGAATAATTTGTACCTATAGGTAAGCCTATAATAAGGCTTACCTATAGGTACTGTAAATATCTTGTAAACGTGCACCATTTAGGAGATATTTACTGTAAATGCTGCTGATTACATCATCGGTGGATGCGCTCTGAAGGATCGGCCACCCAGGCCGTTCCTTCAAGTCCTGTGCCATAAACTGTGGCTCCTATGCACATGTGCGGGAGTAACGCCATTGCAGTTCCGGCATTTCACACAGCCGGAGTCCACTAACACGGAAGGAAGACGGGTGAAGATGGAAGCCTTGTCAGCAGTGATAGCTTGCCGCTGGAAGGGCTCTGTTCTAAGGTAAGTTTCACTTGATGTGCTAGTATGTGATGCATACTAGCACATTATGTCTTTACCTTGCAAGATACAAAATAAATGCCCAGCAGTTTACTACTGCTTTAACAAACACAAACTGAAAAGATAAAAACACTTAACTTTGAGAGCAAATTTTCCAAGGATGAGGGTTGCTCTCCATGACTTAGACTGGGAGGGAATATTGGCGTCAATGGACACAGAACAGAAATGGGGATTCTTCAAAAAGACTGTATGTGAACACACTGCCAAGTACATTCCCATGGGCAACAAGTTAAAAAGGCTAAAAATAAAACCTACATTATGTGGGTCACATCCAAAATTTAAAAAGCTACTGTATAAATAATAAGAAAAGAGCTTCTAAAAAATATAAAAATGAAAGAACACTGTTATTGTTTAAATGCTACAAAGAATGTAACAGAATATGTAAAAAGGAAATAAAGGGTGCAAGAATTCAAAACAAACGGTAGATTGCAAAAGAGAGTAGGACAAACCCCCAAAAATTCTTCAAATATATTAATAGTAAAAAGGTCAGGTCTGAGCATGTAGGCCCTTAACAAAATAATCTGGAGTGGGTGACTGGGGACAAAGAGAAGGCAAAATTATTAAATACCTTCTTCAGCTCTGTATACAAAGGAACATGGGGGAGCTCATGTCCATAATGGGGATGATATTGACAAATGAACCACTATGGCTGATATGGTCCACAAATATTTAGATAGAATAAAGGTGAATAAAGCACCTGGACCAGATGGCATACACCCATGGATCCTAAAAAAATTGAGCTCTGTCATTTCAAAGCCATTGTTTCTCATTTTTAGGGACTCTTTAATGACTGGCATAGTACCAGTGGATTGGTGTAAGGCCAATGTGGTGCCTATATTTAACCACTTCAATGCAGGGCATTTTTACCCCCTTCCTGTCCAGACCAATTTTCAGCTTTCAGCGCTGTAACATTTTGAATGACAATTGTGCAGTCATACAACACTGTACTCATATGAAATTTTGATAATTTTTTTCCCCACAAATTGAGCTTTCTTTTGGTGGTATTTGATCACCTCTGAGGTCCTTATTTTTTGCGCTCTAATAAATATCCTAATTAAAAAAAGAAAAATTTCTTCCTCAGTTTAGGTCAATATGTATTCTTTTACATCTTTTTGGTAAAAAAATCGCAATAAGCATATATTGATTGGTTTGCACAAAAGTTATAGCGCCTACAAAATAGGGGGTAGATTTATGCCATTTTTAAATTATTTTTATTTTTTTTACTAGTAATGGGGGCGATCTGCCATTTTTGTCAGGACTGTGATATTGCGGCAGACAAATTGGACGCTTTTGACACTATTTTGGGACCATTGACAATTATACAGCGATAAGTGATATAAATATGCACTGATTACTGTATAAATGTCACTGGCAGGGAAGGAGTTAACACTAGGGGGCGATCAAGGGGTTAAATATGTTATCTAGGGAGTGATTCTAACTGGAGGAGACTGACTGGGGGAGGTGACCGATCGGTGTTCCTACACAATCTGTCTACTCTCCCCTAACAGGACGTGGATCTGTGTGTTTACACATACAGATCCATGTCCCTGCTCTGTGACAAGCAATCGCGGGTGTCCAGTGGACATCGCGGCCACCGGGCACACGCATCGGCTCCCGAGTGATGCAGCGGGCACGCACCGCCGGCGGGGCGCAGGCCCCCCAAGATGGATGGGAAGCCAAGAACGTCATATGACGGCCGCCTAGGATGAGGCCGTCATATTACTATATGCAGGTTGGGAAGTGGTTAAAAAAGGATCAAAGTCTTTACCAAATAACTATAGACCTGTTACTTTAACTTCTATAGTTAATAAAAGACCACAGTTGTTGCTGGAAAACAATATATTAAAGTAACGGACAGCATGGATTCATGAAAGACAGAAGTTGTCAAACAAATATGATTTCTTTTTATGAGGTGGAATAACATCCTTACAGGATGTCTCCTACTTACAAGCCAACCTCAATGCACTGTTTCATTGGGCAACTGTGTGGCAAATGAGGTTTAATGTTGATAAATGTAAAAGTATGCAGTTGGGGGCTATGGGTGTTCTGGTAGATCATAAGCATAATAATAGCATGTAATTCCACACTGCAGTTTCCAAAGCAAGCAAAATCCTTTCTTGTATTAAGAGAAAATTAGACTCCAGAGAGAGAGAGAGAGAGAGAGAGAGATCATTTTGCCCATGTACAAATCATTATTAATACCTCATCTGGAATATGCAGTACAGTTTTGGGCACCAGTTCATAAAAAGGATATTGAGGAACTGGGGAAAGTGAAGAGAAGAGCAACCAAACTGATAAAAGCATGGAGAAGCTCAGCTATGAGGAAAGATTAGCTGTACTAAATTTATTCTCTCTTGAGAAGAGGAGATTAAGGGGGATATGATTAACATCTATAAATACATAAGTGATCCATATAGTGAACTTGGTGTTGAGTTATTCACTTTAAGGTTATGACGAAAGACAAGGGGGCACGCTTTACGTCTGGAGGAAAAGAGATTTCATCTTGAAATACGGAAAGGCTTCTTCACAGTAAGAGCTGTAAAAATGTTTAGACTCCCTCAAGAGATGTTTCTGGTCATTGTACATTGGTAGATTGTTTTGAGAAAAGGCCTGGATTCTTTCCTAGATACACATAATATAACTGGATACTAATATTTATAGTTAAAGTTGATCTAGGGAATATCTGATTGTCTCTTTGGGGAATCAGGAAGGAATTTTTTCCCCTGTTGGAACAAATTGGATCATGCTTTATTTTTATTTTTTTAGCTTTCCGCTGGATCAACTGTGGGTGTGTGTGTATATATATACTTTCTCTTTCTCTCTTTCTCTCTCTTTCTCTCTCTTTCTTTCTTTCTTTCTTTCTTTCTTTCTTTCTTTCTTTCTTTCTTTCTTTCTTTCTTTCTTTCTTTCTTTCTTTCTTTCTTTCTTTCTTTCTTTCTTTCTAGATGGTTGACTAACTGTGTAACTATACCCTGCAAGCATAAAAGAGAGTTACATATGTTTGGGAGGCCAAAATTGGTAGCTAAAAAATTCAATACCTGAGACCAGAAACATCTCACTTCTTAATCTTTACCCCACGAGTAATAGAATTGGTGGTAAGGACTGACATAAGGAAGCTTTTACAAAGCTAAAAACCTTAACACAGAGGCACAGTGCAAAACAAGGAATTATAAATTAGTAATGGGGAAAAGATCAGCTGCAGGGAACTCAAGAGCAATATTTGGGACTAGCCCTTTGCCTTCTGTCTGCCTTTTTGAGGCACAGTGTTAACAATACAGGTTCTCTTTAAGAGACGACCATTATGCAAGCCGTCTACCTGAATTTTGAACATCAGTCTGCTAGTACATGAACCAGTGAAAATGATACCCTTGACATTACTGTGCACATCATATTCTATATTCTATATGTTGGTAAAAAAGTAGCTGTATTATAAATTACTTGATAGAATGAATGATGATCACAAGTGTAATCCATTTCATGAAGCACAAGTCTTTGCCCGTAGTAATTTTAGTGATCTGTGAAGCAAATGACTCCCTTCCTTGGATTCTTCTGAGTTTTCAGCTACTAATTATTATCTATGAGACTAATGACAGCTTTATAATTACTTAAGAAAAAAGAAACAATTTACCTACAGGTTTCAAGAATGACAAATCTGCCAAATGACTAAGATTACACAGCCCTCCCGAGAAATTGGTTACCTTGGAAACACTTAAAAGTTTAAAATATTAGAATAAATTCATACCTGTCGGAATTTTGGAAGGTGTGGGTTGTCTCCATTAAGAGTATTAGTCATATTCTAATCCTAGGAGAGGACCATTTCACGATTGTCAGTTGTCATGTGATTCAGTAGTGTGGCTTCATTATTTGATGTTGACCCTGGAGAGTCAAGCATATTCAATAATATGCTTCATAAATTCATTCACACCAAGCAGTAAAGGCACAGCGATAACTTTCAGCAGGAAATTGCATATTTTCTCTTTTATAACCCAGTTTTACTGCAAATGTCTTAGTACTTCCAAACTGGAACCTGACCAACTGTACCAATAAAATATCCATAAAGTAAAGAAACCAGCCACTCTCTGCATTTCTCTGTATTCTGCCTGCAATTTGTGGTAAAGTAACACAATTACACATTGCTATAGTAAATATTAGTCATATGGGATTAATCATTGTTCAGATTTGGCATTTTTTATGTACATATACATGTAGCCCTATCATTAAAATATTGTACTATCTACAGTACATTAGGTTTAGACAGGTGTGAACATTTTTTGTAAATTAAGAATGCTTTCAGAAATAGAAGTGTTAATAGTTTTTGTTTTTACATATTGGAAAGTAAATGAACAGAAATGAAATCCAAATCAAATTAATATTTGGTGTAACCCTCCTTTACTTTCAAAACAGCATAAAATCTTCAATTTTTCAAGGTACACTTACACACAGTTTTTGAAGGAACTCTTTGAAGGAACCCCTTGTTCTCCCTTGCACTGCAGATAGTTATTAATGGCATTGGCTGTATGTTTGGGGTTGTCCTGCTGCAGAATAAATTTGTAGCTAATCACTAAGGATGAGCTGAACACCCCCCAATTCGGTTCGCACCAGAACAGGCGAACAGGCAAAAAATTTGTACGAACAAGCGAACATGGTAAAGTCTATGGGACACAAACAAGAAAAATCAAAAGTGCTCATTTTAAAGGCTTATATGCAATTATTGCCATAAAAAGTGTTTGGGGACCTGGGTCATGCCCCAGTGGACATGTATCAATGCAAAAAAAAAGTTTTTAAAAAAGGTTGTTTTTTTTTCAGGAGCAGCGATTTTAATAATGCTTAAAGTGAAACAATAAAAATTAAATATTTCTTTAACTATTGTGGCTTGGGGTTGTCCTTAGCACGCCTGTAAAGCCCTTTACAGGCCCTTTGGGTCTGGTATGAATATTATTATTTTTTTAATGGCGTAGGGGTCCCCTCAAAATCCATACTAGACCTTTCAGGTCTGGTATGGATTTTAAGGGGAACCCTGGGCTAAAATAAAAAAAATGGCTTAGGGGTCCCCCCAAAATCCATACCAGACCCTTATCTGAGCACGCAACCTGGCAGGCCGCAGGAAAAGAGGGGGGACAAGAGAGCGCCCCCTCCTGAACTATACCAGGCCACCTGCCCTCAAAATGGGGAGGATGTTTTGGGGTCCCCCCAAAACATCTTGTCCCTATTTTGATGGGGATGACGGCCTTGTGCCCACAACCCTTGCCCAATGGTTGTGGGGGTCTGTGGGTGGGGGGCTTATTGGAATCTGAAAGCCTCCTTTAACAAGGGGACCCCCAGACCCCCCCCCATGTAAATGGGTATCGGGTATATTGTACCCCTACCAATTCACCAAAAAAAAGTGTCAAAAATAGCAAAAATAACAGGAGATACTTTGGGACAAGTCTTTTATTAAAAAATGTAAAAAACAAAAATGTCCTGCGATGTAAATCTATCTTCAATGACAGCACCCAAAGGACCGAATAAAAAAAAAACCGCAACAACTCCGTCTCCATGGGAGGCTCAGCCCCACTGATGCTTCTTAGCGATGACAGCTGTTATATAGCTGAGGGCGGGGCCAACTGGTGACATAAATGGGTGACCCCGTCCCCTCTGTCGCCACATGGTGTCAGAGGAAGGCGGGGCCACTAGGTGATGTAAACGGGTAACCCCACCCCCCTCTGACACCACGTGACATCAGAGAAAGGCGGGGTCACCCGTTTACATCAGCGGATGGCCCTGCCCTCAGCTATATAACAGCTGTCATTGGGAAGAAGCGTCAGTCAGCGGTAGCCTCCCATGGAGGCAGAGTTGTTGATTATTTTTCTCTTTTTTTGGTCCTTCGGGTGCTGTCCATTGAAGATGGATTTACATTGCGGGACATTTTTATTTCTTAATAATGGGTTTGTCCTAAAGAAAGTGAACATGCTCTTCTCATAGGATAACCCCACCATTTACAACATAAGTAGCATAGGCTCTAAGATCAGTGGTGTTGATCTTGCTACTTGTTCCCAAGGTGCTCTGGAGTTAGAACTAAATGCGCTGTCAGCAGTGACCTAAATTAAATGTTTTCCACATTGTCCTATATTCACCATATGGCTAGTGTGGATAGATAAATTCAGTTTTTAGCCAAACTTAGATCTTGCTCCTATCACATTGTCCTGGCCTGAGTTGGTACAATCGCACCAATATCATTATATTTGCACCTCCATTATTGCCATAAATACATTAGCTGGTTCTCCTTAGCAATGCATATAGCAAAATATCTTTTCTTACATTGTGTTTTCACCTAAACACCTTACCATATATTATTAAAATGGGGTGACAAGTTTATGGGACTCCGTGTGCAGTGAGTTCCATTTCAAAGAAAACAAATGTTAACCTAATAAATCTCTTGGTGAGACCTGCTGTAGAGGATTTTGCTGCAAAGTTGTGGAAGGAAGTGTAACAAAGTTAGTTTGAAGAAGTTTTCTCATTCATGTCTCCCAATATATCTTTTAGCTTTAGCTATCATTCTGCTCATACATATGAAATCTATGCTCAGTCTTTTTGGCATGTCAAGAAAAACACTTTCTTTTACATATTAGCCTTTGCTTGCAATTTCACTTTTACCATTAACCTGATTTTTGTGCATTGATGCTTAAAAGTGATGTGTAACAATGCATTAAAAAGGTTCTCAATAATAACTGTAATACCCTGTGTTTTTGTAGTTTCACAAAGAGTTGACAAACTGCGTGAAAACCTCCAAATGCTCTTAAAAAGGACAGGTTACAAGGAGATGTAAGCATAATAAGAGTTTTGGGCAAAAATCAGAAGATGTCTGCAACATTTTGGAGTCAAAGGTGAAGTGGGCTCTAAATCTGTCTGAACTGTTACAGAGCCACCTGTCAATTATCCTTCACCTGTTCTGGTGCTAGAGACTTCAATGGCCTCATTATTTCACTTTTTTTAGCGAAAGTAAAAACAGGCAGCAAAAAAGAAAAACAAAAAATCTGAATTCTCACTAGATATAAAAAAAACACTAGTTAAAAAAATAAGGGGCATTGAATGTGACTCTCACCAAACATTTATTGCAGAAAAACCTGCATTAAATGTTTGGTGAATGTCATGTTTACCACTTTAAAAGTATGCCTCATAATGTATTTTTAAAAGCAAGAAGTGTAATTACCAGAATTTGACTGGGCATCAGCATCTTAGAGCTCAGACTGGAAAATGGAGGGCATCACTGGGAGCAAAAAAGCAGGGCTGCACTGAGACGGTATGGAAAAATGCAGCCGTATTGGATTTTTCCATACTGCTGAGCCCCACAGCTGAAGAAGTGTGAATAAAGTACACAGAAAAAACATTGTTTACTGGTTTACTGAAGTGTGAACAGACCCTAAAGTGGGCCCTACCCAGGATGAAAGAGTCACAGGGCTGGGGAAAGAAACAAAAAAAAAATTAAATTAATGAATAAATGGATGCTTGAATAAATACATTGACTGGACATCTTAGGGTTGGAAACTTTCTGGAACTCAGCAGAGGTTTAATATGCTTTCATAACAGGACCCATTTGTAAGAATACTATATTGCTTATGAATTGTATAAACTGATGTTTTTACATTTCAATATTGTGCGTGTGTTTTTTTTTTCTCTGTTGTTTTAAAAGGATTCTCTCTCCTTGCAGAAAGCTCAAAGAATTGATGGGCATTGTATCCTAATATTTTAGGACTTTTCAGCCTCTGTCACCCAAATGCGATTCATCTCAATCTTCAAGAACCTCTCTGAAAACCACATCTGTTTTGTTCTTCTATAACCAGCTAAATTACATGTCCTCTGGGATGGTAACTGGAGAATATGATTTGAAGATCCAAAATCGACTACTCTGCATCTACAATTGGATTCCACACTTCTGACCACCTGAAGCACAATGACGTTTTCCCACAGAGTACGCAGTACCTCCTTTGTGACTCATTCTTTTAGAAAATGGCTAATCTTGAAATTGGAAAGGGAATCAATTTCCATAAAGTTACTCATGCTTATTTATATATCATGCTACTCTGGTTTTCGTCTTGTTTAACATGCAATCCTATCTTTCTTGTTCAGTGTTATGAGCTAAGGTAGTGAAGAGGTGGGCAGGAGCAATCCCCTAGAAGAGGAAGGCAGGAGCAGGGTGTGTTTTAATGAGGTCAGCTGCTGAAAAACTTCCTCACTCTACTAATAGCTTTAGCGACCTGCAGGACAGATACCAGGGAGACATAATGGAGTTTTCTATAGAAGAAAGCAGAGGCTGAGGTGAGGCCTGCCCCAGAACACAGGGACAGCTTTTTCTTTTCTGCAACAGAGATGCATTAATGGGATATTGGTACATAAGGAAGCTGTACTTAGGTGAACTTAGGCTTTAGGATAGCAATACCAGTGAGATAGCCCTATGGGACCGGTGCTATTTTTTTTACTTTCTCAATAGTAAAAAAAAAGAAGTGGCTGCTCTGCACTTTTATACTTATGTGAAAATATACATTTTAATAATAATCTGTGCTTCTCTTTGGAGAAATAACATATGGTATTAATTAGCTCTCACCTTCCCCCATCACATGAGAAGAAAGGTTTCACATGTCTTAACATGTGAAAGTTTCAGTATTTTAGTTAAGATTTTAGGATAAGTTCTTTATACTACAATATTTCTTGATTAGGATATTAATAAGAACATTGGGTTTTCAATGAATAATATATATATATATATATATATATATATATATATATATATATATATATATATATATATATATATATATATATATATATATATATATATATATATATGTAGTATTTGATCTTATGTTAAAGAAGGAAACTTATATTGTATACGTTAAATGGTTTCACACATTGTTCTTGCCCACTCCTCAGAAATGTCAATGCATAGACACTGAGCAAATCCCTCCATTATGTGAGGGGGTTAAAGCCTGCGGTTTTCTGCATGGTTTACTGCAAGACATATGAGAACCTTCAACCTGCCCTTTTAAAGATAAAGTGGGGGTCAGATTTTAAGAGTAAAAGCTTGTAACAGAAAGACAGTTAGCTGATTTGCTTCACACACACAAAGATACACATCTGATTCAATATTCATCTTAAGAATATTATTACAATATTGATGTTATTTTTACATTTTACATTTTGATATTGTTCTTGTAATATTTTGCTATTTTATTATTAAATCATTTTTTTTATTTTTTTAAACAAGAACTGAACAGATTTTCTTGGAACTTTCCTCATCAATATAATTTACAGAATATTGATATTAATACCATAATAATGGTATTTTAACAAACTATCATAGAGTTCCTGTTACAAACCGATTTGTCCTGTTAAGAGGTTGCTTCCTGTCCCTGCTTAAGGGTCAGGAAACCCCTCAAGGCTATATATACAGTATATGGATGTCTTATAGGAAGTGAAAGAGAGTGTGGCCAGCCATATGCTGTGCAAGCCAGAGGTGCTGTAGGCTGATCTGTGCTGTATCCATCCACACTGAAGAGGGACAATAAGTAAGTGTTACTACACTATATAGCTCACTGTTTGTTATATTACTGTCACACCTGTGTGAGCGCTCCTGTGTGGTAATCAGAGATATCTGTTAGAGGCTTCTCTGATTCACTGAAACTTTCTAATTGCATACTGCAACATATTTGGGCTATTCTCAATGTGTGTGAGAGCAAAGCTAATTTGATTATAACCTATCAAGTGGCTGTTTTGTGTTGAAGTGTAAATCTACTACTTTATTATTTAAAGCAGCAGTGTCCCCGTTTGTTTTGAGGGGTTCCTAGCTAGTATTAGCCTAGGGGATGTTAAACAGCTCAGGGTAGACAGGATAAGCTTCTGATAGCCATTTAGATAGGTAGAGGCCCGGTAGCATTGATAGCCTATACTTAGGTTAGGGACCAAGAGATAGGCTAGATAGGCCTGATTTGCCTTACAGGTGGCACGTTTCACACTTCTTCACCATCGGTGTGTTCGTCTGTACAAGCGTCCCCAGGAAGCCACCACTCCACTGATGTGTCAGCATTAGTCCTCTCAAGGTTGTGTTACGCCTTGCAAGTCAGCTCATCAGGGGCCCCTGCAACTGAACTGTGCCACAGTGCTTAATTGGAAGTATTGTGTTAAAGGCCTTTAGTTATATACCCGGATATATATATATATATATATATATATATATATATATATATATATATATATATATACACACACACTGTTTTTCTAAGACATATGTACATTCTTCCTGTTGCTTTGGTTGTATGTAATGCCATCACTTTATCATATATGAAGTTTCACTAATCACCTGCTGGTATGTCTGCATATCTTTACTCTTAAAAAATCTTAATACAATTAATAAAATAATCGTATTAGTACTACTGCTGTCAGTGATTTTGGGGGAGTTACTAGTTATTGTCCTAGAAAGGGATCATCTCTACATATGCTGGAGCCCTGTTCTAGGTGGAGACACTGCCAATTATATATTCATAGTCCACTCTTCCTTTAGTGAAGGCTCTGGCTCATTTGACTACCTGCAGGTTAGGGCCTATGTGGAGAGGGCAACTTCATATGACCCCCCTATAACAGGGCTACACATGTGTTATCCAAATAGCTATTACCTTTACCATGGTTGATGCTCTGGAGGCATAGGCTGCGGACCACATTGGTACTGATAGCAGCAGACGTGTTAATTTCACTACAGGACTTGTTCTATTTGCTGTCTATTCAAGTGCTTGTCCTGACACTATCCAATTTCTACCAAATACATACCTGTAGTCTATAGCATATAAAGATAAAGACGTACCACAGACACACTCATATCTGAATTACTGGGAATTTATTTGAGGTGGGACTATATACTTTTTAGTATAGGTGGTGTGGCACCCATCCTCATCTCTTTCCTCTCTGCTCACACCCTGTTATCAATCATAAGGAGGTAGCGCCATTTACCCCAATCTATTGTTTCTTACATACCTGAAGTCTACACTTTAAAAATTTTGGCAATAATTAGGCATATTGGGATGAAATGGGTTTTGGGAACGTGGAGTTGTGGTTTTGGAGTGTTTATGTACTCTTTTGCTATTTTAATATACTTTTATAACAATGCTTTATAGTACTGGGGAAAAAAACCTCACAAAAACTTTTCGATTAAACTGTTATGCCAGTGGCTAGTTTGTTCGAAGTTTAGGGCTTTAGTATTATTTTTGTAAGAGAAAACTTTTCCATAGCTTTGGATCCATTGCATCTCCTACTTCCACCATTCAAGTCAGGCCTAATAGTGCTGGATACAAAACAGGTGTTGTAGAAAAAACTATCAAAAAAAATATAAAAAAGCCTTCTTTAAGACCCCATACACACTATACAACTTTTGTTGTCTGATTTCCTTTAGATTTACCAAAACCATGAAGTGCAAGAGTCCGCCTGATTGCATGCAAATTGAAACTCTTAAGATTTGACCTCATATTATATGGTTTTGGTAAATCTGAAGGTAAAAACAGAAAATTGTCCAGCTTAAGCTGATTTGCAGGCCAGTCAAGTTCCTCCACCCCAAACTCGCTCATCCATGTATTTATGGACCTTGCTTTGTGCACTGGTTCAAATCATTTGGTGGAGGGGGGATTATGATGTGGGGTTGTTTTTCAGGCGTTGGGCTTGGCCCCTTAGTTCCAGTGAAGGGAACTCTTAAAGGGTCAGCATACCAAGACATTTTGGACAATTTCATGCTCCTAACTTTGTAAGAACAGTTTGGGGATCGCCCCTTCCTTTTCCAACATGACTGCGCATCAGTGCACATATCAAGGTCCATAAAGACATGGATGAGCAAGTTTGGAGTGGAGGAACTTGACTGGCATGCACAGAGTCCTTACCTCAACATGATAGAATAACTTTAGGGTGAATTAGAGCAGAGACTCTGAGCTATGCCTTTCCGTCCAACATCAGTGCCTGACCTCAAAAATGCGCTTCTGGAAGAATGGTCAAACATTCCCATAGACGCATTTCTAAACCTTGTGGACAGCCTTCTCAGAAGAGTTGAAGCTGGTATAGCTGTAAAGGGTGGGCCAACTCAATATTGAACCCTACGGACTAAGGGTTCTTTTACTTTTGGTAATATAGTGTATATACACATATACATATTTTGATATTCGGGGTGTTTAGCTCAATGGTATGTAGCACCCCCTAACGTGGCTAGAGTGCTAGTTTTTTTTGTTTGTGTTAGTGTAGAGAAATTTTCAAGCTTGACTGGCAGCCAAGTCTGTGTGTTTTTTCTGGGTCGGGTGAGTGACTCAGGTAGGCTGTATGACTCAGCAGCAACTTCTCTGGTAACTCTTCCCTACTTGCTGGAAACTTGGAGAAGGTTCCAGAAGCAGTTATAAGGAGTCTGGGAGGAGCTAGCTGAAATGTTCTGAGGCCCTTGACCAATCCCCAACAGAAGGGTTGGTATGGGGCAGACCCCCTAAACTACTCAGGGTCAGCCCAGCAGGGTCGGTGTGGCGTTTGGATGGAAGATGGAGATGGAGTGTTAGGCTGTCAGGGCCTTTGAGAGTAGCTCCCCAGTCTGGAGGGGTGAACTCAGGCCTAGGATCGGGTGTGGAAGGGACTTTTCCCAAGACACATGGAGGGATCCTGGCCAGGAGGCACGGGAGCAAGGAGAGGACAGCAGGAGGACACTGCTGGGCAAGTCTCTGGGACGAAAGACAGCCACGTGGGATGGTGAGTGTTGCAGTCAGATGACTGAGAGGCATGCCTGAAGGGATTAGGATGCAGAGTCAGTCTGGGAGGACTGTGGAGAAGTAGCCAGGAGGACTTGTGAAAGGGGCAGCTGCAGCCAGGCAGGCTGGCAGTGCCTGAAGAGGTAATACTGGGAGTAGGAATAGGACAGCTAGCACCAAACACCTCTATTTTTGCTACACCAAAGGGGACCTGTGGTCCCTGCCTGCAAAGGGCATTTATAAGGATCTGACTGAGATTTTGTTAGATCAAACAATCAGTGCTAGCTGGTCTGGGGTGCTGTAGTTCTACAAGCAAGTTTGTGCTGGAGATAGAAGAAGAGGAGTGTGTATATACCGGATGTTTATAGGTTATGTCCCTGAAGAGTTTCTACTGTTCAAATGGGCATCCCATAATAACGCTTCCCCATTCAAGTTCAATTCAACTAAATAAAAAAAAAACAAAGCTGCAAGGACTGCTTCTTGTCTCGGGAATGATTGAGAAATGCATGTGCCTGGCTGTGCAGGGTGGGAGATAACCAACATTCACCAGCAGCTCCTGTGGGGATAGTGCTACAGGTAGATGCTATTTTTGTGCACTGAGTCCATGTCACACAGACATTATCGTTAAGGGCCTGGTAGCCCACTTTTATTAAAAGGGAAAATCAAAACAAAAGTCCATCCAGGACTCCCACGCAAGGGGTTTCAACTTCATTTATCACAGTACCACCTGGTCCGACTGCAGTGGAGACACCCAAGTGTACAGTGAACATGCTTTGGCAACTCCAGCATTTCAGGTAAGGTTTCTCTCATCTCTATATATTCCATGTCTAAATGTGTGACCTCTTTAGGGACCATTCCCTTGTCAGAGGGGCTCATCCACTGCAACTTGAGCTATTGAGACATTTGAAGAGACCTCCACCTCCTTGGAGGTACCCATCATTACAGCCTAGTACTCCCCCAGAGTGCTGTCAGACGCACGTCTCCTACTCATCCCCTTTAAAGTGGTTGTAAAGTCTAATTTTTTTCTATAAAAATAACAAACATGTTATACTTACCTGCCCTGTGTAGTGGATTCGCACAGAGTAGCCCGGATTCTCCTCTTCTTGGGTTCCTCTTTGTCGCTACTGGCCCCTCCCTCCTGTCTAGTGCCCCCACAGCAAGCAGCTTGCTATGGGGGCACCCAAGCGAGTCACAGCTCCATGTGTCCATTCAGGCCCCGCCCCTCTCACTCCTGATCTAGCTGACTTTGATTGACAGCCTTGGACAGCCAAGAAACTCGTGGACATCGCTGGACAGAGATGAGGTGCAGGTAAGTATTAGGGGGGGCTGAGGGGGGCTGCTGCACACAGAAGGCTTTTTATCTTAATGCATATAATGCATTAAGATAACAAAAACCTTCTGACTTTACAACCACTTTAACTCAACAATGAGCCTCTGCAAGTCATAACCAGTTACATGGTTACCTTGACACTCACCATTATTCAGCTGTTGGGCTGTGAACAACGCTTTTGCCATACCAGTGCCCTGAACCATCCTTCAGACTGGAGAAGATCAACCTTTGCAGGGGTGTTATATCCACCCTTTTATTAGACACCCTATTTTTGTAACTCATGGTCATATTGTTTAGTATTGTGAGTGCGTTCTCACAGCAATCATCCCAGCCTTTGTGGTTTCCTCATGGGCGCTCCACAGCTCTGCAGCTTTAGAAGGCCCCACAAGTACCTGGGATTCTTTAGCCAATACAGTACATTTATTTTTTCTATACATAACCCATTGGATAATAAATCATCCATCAAGGCAGGTTGCAATCCATGCTTTTGACTAATTTGCTCTTTGGCGCTACCGACACATCCAGCTTTGTACACTCAGCTTTAGCAGCCTGAATTAAAGTGACTGAAAAGTCTTATTTTTTTTTCTCTTAAAATAACAAACATGTTATACTTACCATATATACTCGAGTATAAGTCGAATTTTTCAGCACATTTTTTTGTGCTGAATGTGCCCCCCTCGACTTATACTCGAGTCAAGCACTTTTCTGCAGCAAAAAAATTAATTTTTCGAACCGACTTTGGGGCCCCGTATCTCAGGGTCACTTGGTGCTAGAAACCCCAAATTTGGTGTGCAAACCCAGTAGAAGTGGTGCCATAACATATCCAAAGCTGGGGTTCCTAGCACCAAGTGGCCCTGAGATACTGGGCCCCAAAATCGGTTCGGAAAATGTCATTCTCTGCTGCAGAAAAGTGCCTGACATTTTCTGAATGGATTTTGGGGCCTCATATCTCAGGGCCACTTGGTGCTAGGAACCCCGAATTTGGTGTGCAAACCCAGTAGAACTGGTACCATAACATATCCAAAGCTGGGGTTCCTAGCACCAAGTGGCCCTGAGATATGGGGCCCCAAAATCTGTTCTGAAAATGTCATTCTCCACTGCAGAAAAGTGCTTGACATTTTCTGAACTGATTTTTGGGGCCCTGTATCTTAGGGCCACTTGGTGCTAGAAACCCCAGCTTTAGAGATTTTATTGTGCTAGTTCCACTGGGTTTTCACACTAAATTTGGGGTTCTTAACACTAAGTGGCCCCGAGATACGGGGCCCCAAATTCGGTCAACTGTGTCCATCTGCAGCAATGTCATTTCGGGACCCTTTGGGTTCAGAGACCCCAAATTTTGGCTGCAGCTAGGGGGCATCTAGGAACCCTTAACTACCGAGTTTGAAGTTCAGGGGACCTATGGCTGCAAATGGGCACAGTGATGCTGCAAATGGGCATTGTTGACCCTCTTTTCCACTTACAGTAGCTGTGTATTTCTCACCCTCGTCTTATACTCGGGTCAATAAGTTTTTCCCATTTTTTTTGTGGTAAATTAGGGCCTCGACTTATACTCGGAACGACTTATACTCGAGTATATACAGTATCTACTCTGTTGCAGTGGTTTTGTACAGGGAAGCCCAGATCCTCCTCTTCTCAGGTCCCTCTTTAGCTCTCCTGGCCCCTCCCTCCTGTCGAGTGGCCCCACAGCAAGCAGCTTGCTATGGGGGCACCTGAGCTAAGTCAAAGCTCCCTATGTCCATTCAGACACAGAGCCCGGGTTTGGCCAGTGCCTGATTGGCTAACTTACATTGACTGACAGCAGTGGGAGCCAATGGCACCAATCAGGAGGAGAGTCCTGGATGGCTGAGGCACTCGCGGACATTGCTGGAGAGAGATGGGGCTTTAGATAAGTATTAGGGGGTGGGGGGTTGGGGTGGCTGCTGCACACAGATGCTTTTTTTTTTTATCTTAACCACTTCAGTCCCTGAAGGATTTACCCCCTTCCTGACCAGAGCACTTTTTTCAATTTGGTACTGCGCTGCTTTAACTGGTAAATGCAATGCTGTACCCAAACAAAATTTGCATCCTTTTTTCCCACAAATAGAGCTTTGGTGGTATTTGATCACCTCTGCGATTTTTATTTTTTGCAATATAAATGAAAAAAGACCGAAAGTTTTGAATAAAAAATTATATTTTCTACTTTTTGCTATAAAAAAATACAATAAACTCAATTTTAGTCATAAATTTAGGTCAAAAAGAATTCAGCCACATGTCTCGGGTAAAAAAAAAAGCAATAAGCGTATATTTATTGATTTGCGCAAAAGTTATAACGATCATATCAGGATCTTTTTGGAAGATTTCCCAGAAGATGATGGATGAGGGGATATGGGGAGTTTTGAGGAAGGGGGGAGAGACCCTGGAGGAGATAAACACATGAGGAAAATTTCCCCTTTTTTTTTTCCTTTTGGAAGTGGGTGGTATTATATGGTCAAAGTATAGCGTCAACTGCATTTTGCCACATGGGTGGGCGGGGTCCTTTTTTTTTTTTTCTCATTTGAGAAAAGGGATTTATGTGTCACTATTTATTAGATGAACCACATAAGGTTTTGGCGGTTGTTTTTTTGTTTTTTTTGGGGTGTGGGAGGCATCCTATGGTTAAAGTATAATGCTAACGGTAGTGGGTCATCTGGGAGTGTTTTACATATGGTAGAAGGGTTTTATGTGTCACTATTTAGATGATGGATTATATCTAAAGATTTTTCACAAGGCAGGATCACAGAAAGAAAAATGTCAGTATATTTCACAAAAGGGATTCATGTGTTATCAGTTGTATTATGGACCGTAGATTACAATTCAAGGAGATAGACCCAAGATAAGTGTTTTTTGTTTTTTTTTTTGATGTGGGATGTATCTTATGGTTGAAGTATAATGCTAAAGGCATTGGGTCATCCTGGAGGGTTTTGCACATGGAAGAAGGGACTTATGTGTCACTATTTAGATAATGAATTACATATAAAGAATTTTCATAGGTACGATTACAGAAAGAAAATGTCATTATATCTCACAAAAATGATTTATGGGTTATCAACTCTATTATAGATCACAGATCACAACTCAAGTGAGGTATACCTAAGATGTGTGCTTTTTTTTCATAAAGGATTAAAGTATTTGCTTAGAGGACGTACGCAATAAATGGGAGCAAGGGTTTTTATAAATTATAGAATTATATGCACTGGGAAAATCTCACATTGTCTCGCTTTTCTCCTTGATGTCACTCCCCGCCTTCCCTGGACCCCCTGGTCCCTTTCAACTATTGGAAAGTTGAGTGTGGAATAGATAGGTGAAAGGGAAGGGAGGAGGAGAAGGGAAAAAGAGGAAAAAAAAAGAGAAGAGGGGGGAAAGGAGAAGGATGGGAGGAGATAGGGGTGGAAGAGAGAGAGAAAGGGGGAGAAAAGGGGAAAATATATGTTAATAGAGTGGAGGCGGATAAATAATATATAATATATAATTTTTCATATGTGAGATTCCTGGGAAAGCGCAGCCCTCATGAAGTTGATCCCTTCATACCCCTATATAGGGAACCTACAGAGTAGGTCGGACTCAAAGGAGTCATATAGAGGGGTGTTGTATTAGATACAGTTTGTCTTTTTGTCTTTGTTGGTTGTTGAGTGAATGTTGCTACAGGTTTTTTTTCTCTCCTCTCTCTCCTTTTCTCTCCTTTGTGGGTATGGGTTCTGTAAAGATTTGTTCTTTCAATGCTAGAGGTTTGAACTCCCCATCTAAAAGATCACAAATTCTATATTAATTTCATAAACAAAAGGTCAGTATAGTTTTCTTTCACTTCCGATCTAAATCATACTCCTAATGTTCAAAATGGATTAAAAAAACCTGGTATCATGATTCTTTTCCCTACTCTAAATCTAGGGGAGTATCTATAGCAATACATAAATCTTTAACCCATCAATTATTGGATAGTTGGAGAAGTAGAGACAGAAGAGCTCTGCTTCTGAAATTGTCCATATAGGGAAAAAAATATACCCTCATTAATCTTTATTTACCGAATCAAGATCAAATTAAGACAGGCATACAAATGTTCACTGATCTTATGGAAAAAGCAGAGGGTGTGACCCTAGCTGGGGGTGATTTTAATTTTGTTCTTGACTGAAATAAGGATACCTCACTTATCTCAAGCTACCAAATACATAACAAAATTTAGAGCCACTCCAGATAAGTATCAATTAGTGGACATTTGGAGGGTCCTTCATCCTGTAGATAGGGATTAAACATTTCATTCAAAAGCTCATAATACTTATCATAGACTAGATCAATTTTTAATTAAAAAAAAAGGGATGGAAATGGCATCTTCCTCGGAGATTGGAAACTTTGTGTGGTTGGACCATGCTCTAGTATTTTTGAATATGGTGATTAGGGATGAGCTGAAAACCCCCCAGTTCGGTTCGCAGCAGAACATGGGGACAGGCAAAAAATTTGTTCGAACACACGAACACCGTTAAAGTCTATGGGACACCAACATGAAAAATCAAAACTGCTAATTTTAAAGGCTTATATACAAGTTACTGTCTTAAAAAGTGTTTGGGGACGTAGGTCCTGCAGCAGGGGACATGTATCAATGCAAAAAAAAGTTTTAAAAACGTCCGTTTTTTTGGGGAGCAGTGTGTAATAATAATGCTTAAAGTGAAACAATAAAACAATAAACATTCCTTTAAATTTCATACCTGGGGGGTGTCTATAGTATGCCTGTAAAGTGGCGTATGTTTCCCGTGTTTAGAACAGTCCGAGAGCAAAATGACATTTCTAAAGGAAAAAAAGTCATTTAAAAGTACCTGCGGCTTTAATGAATTGTCGGTCCCGGCAATACACATAAAAGTTCATTGATAAAAACAGCATGGGATTCCCCCACAGGGGAACCCCGAACCGAAACCATGTTGATGGGGAGAAGGGCCTCATCCCCACAACCCTTGCCCGGTGGTTGTGGGGGTCTGCGGGAGAGGGGCTTATTGGAATCTGGAATCCCCCTTTAACAAGGGGACCCCCAGATCCCGCCCCCCCCTGTGGGAGGCACCCGCTATAATGACTGACCTTTCTGGTGACAGCTCGTTTATAACTGAGGCTGGGGCCACACAATGATGTCGCCAGGTGACCCCGCCCCCCCTGACACACGGAGACATCCCTATGGCTTCCCCGTAGCGTCAGAGGGGGCGGGGTCACCCTTTTACGTAAACGGGTGACCCCGCCCCCTCTGACACCACGAGGAAACCCATAGGGAACTCCCCGTGCGTCAGAGGGGGCAGGGTCACCCGTAAATGTCACAGTGTGGCCCTGCCCTCAGTTATATAAGAGCTGTCACCTAAGAAGCCGGTCATTATGGCGGGTGCCTCCCATGGAAAGAAGAACTGTCACAAGAACAGAAGCGTCACACAGCAGGAGACTCCCATTTAGGGGGATCGTCCGGAGGATGGAGCGGGGGCATAGAAGCAGCCGCTGTCGTATTTAATTAAGTAAATCACACCAAATGCACTTGGAGTTTGAAAAGTGTCGAGGTTTGAAAATGTGGTCAATTGGTAAAATGGATTTCTTATTGGTATCCATATATTTACAATAGCCATATGAGCCACACATAAAGTGCCTTTGTATTTGCAATGATCAACATCCTTGTCTCCTTTAAACTCACTTTTCACCAATTTGGAGGCAATGGAGGTAGCTCTCCTGAAGGTGAAAAGGGGTACCTCTGGAATCAATTTGCCCAAATTCAGGTACATTGTTAGAACATGCCAGAACTTGGAAACATTTTTTCTGATTTCTACATGCTGGTTACAATGTTTGGTTGTGTTTCTGATGTAAACATCCTCGTGTGCAGTTCCTGGCACATCCCCTCCACCTTAATTTTATGGTCACCCCTATGTTCTCGAGCATGTGTTGGGAACTGGGGATCAGATCGAGCTTAGGATTGATTTCTATATGCAACTTGACAACTTTGATACAGATTCAAGTTTATCTGTTTGGGGATTATGTTTTGTCACATACAGTGCTCACGCCAGTCTATCATGTGTACCCAGCATGGCTAAGAGTTTCCTTTTTGGAGACTCTTTGGGGAGGAGCTATGTGCTTCACCATCTGTCAATCTCAGACTTCCGTTGTCCTGGGATGCGTTGCCGTGCTGGTAGGACGTTGATGCGTCGTGACGCTCCATGGCAGGTGGGGGCCCTTTCTGGTAATCAGGGAGTAAATTAGCTGCACACAGCTGATCTGCATTCAGTAGACAGGCGGTTGTGTATGTGGGGCTATTTGAGCCTCCATTTTTGCTAACAGGCAGACAGGGCTATGGATGGGATATTTCGGGAGAGGCTGATGATGGACCACATTCATTGAGAGTAAGTCATTGGGGTAACCCTGTGATTCAATGCCTTTGGGCTTTTGCTTTACAAGCACTACGCATGTCTGAGTGCAGACTTATATTTTTCTAACATATACTTTGTTGTATATCTTTCTTTTTTTCTTTTTTGGTGCCCCATTCATTGGTAATATTGACATCTATCAGTTATTTTCTTACTGAACTGGTCTATGACATTTTGTGCCCTCCACGCCCCCACCAATCCCTCTGCCTGCAACTGTTGTCACTGCTCCGTATAGGTATGTTATCCTATTTGGGGTTCAGCAATTAGGGGTGCAAGTTTAATATTTCTTTCCCCCATTTTTAAGAACTGGCTATACTTTATTATATCTGCTTTTTCTTCCAGATTTTCCGTTTGTTGGGCCTCCGTACACAGGGTGTTTTCAGTTGTATCTGGGTCTCCAGATTTCAGCTGTTTCTGGTGTGATTGGGGATTGTATCCCCTTACAACACTTGGCCTTTTCGCCCATTCATATCCGTTCCAAATTGACATATGTGACAGTGTAATTTCGTTGCTTTTTAATTATTGTAGCTGCTCAGATGTATATGCAAAATTATTATGATGTAAGTTTTGAATACCCTCAGTATTTTGTATATGTTTATCTAGCAATACTTGTTAGGGTTTAACCATTGCGGATCATTCTGCATTTGAATTCTATAGATATTACATTTCCTGTGAAAATCCCTGATGAAGGAGACAGCATTGATCTCTGAAACACGTTGGGTTCAGGAAGCTATGGGGCTGATTTACGAACATGTTGGCGCATTTGCGTGAGCAGGAATAGTTATTGCGACATGGCGCATACTTAAAGGAATAGAAACCAGCTGGTGACTTGCGCCGGATGTGTGGAATCGTTGCGCGCATGGGAGCAGACACATTCTTAAATACAGAACAGACATCGGGCACTTGCTCATTGTAATGCTGATCATGTTAATGAGCTTTTCCTTATCACATGGAGAATATTGCTTCCAGTTTTATTCCATTCATTAATTTCTTTTTGAAACAACTCAATAATTATTCTAGAGATCTTCCTCCTATCAACAACTGTGCGGATATTCCCTGGACTTGGATGTGAAATGTCATAATTGTCAAAATGTAATTGTGTGCATTTTATGGTGATAATCTCTAATCATTGGTGGACCTGAAACTTCCATGAAAACATCTTCTTAATACATGTCTGTGTATTATGCATTCTGGACAATTCATTTCCCCATACACTGTGCAATGTGATTGGATGACATATAAATCTTCTCATCTATCTGAGCAATTCTTTCCCCATACACTGTGCAATGTGTGAAGGGTTAATACCCAAAAAGAGAAAGCAGCTTGTGTCTGGTGGTGTAGCTGATTAGTAACTCTTATTCAGAATGTGTCAGCACAAAACCAGATGCAGTTCCATGCGTTTTTTTTCTGCCCTGAGGCTGGATTCACACCTATGCATTTTTCGTGCTTTTTGCATTTTGCACTACAGAACATGTTCCATAGGAAACAATGTTAAATGGACTGTATTGCAAATCTGCAAAATGCAAAAAGCACTAAGGCTCGATTCACACCTATGCATGTTGCTTTTGAGCGTTTTTGGAGGGTTTTTTTTCATGCTTGCCACGTTTTTGAGCAGCGTTTTTGCTGCGTTTTTGCCATGTTTTTGCCGCGATTTGCGTTTTGTGTTTTTTTTTTTATTTTTTTTTTTACAGTTTTTTTTTAGTCTAAAAAATTTTTGCATGAAAAAAAGTCCCTGACCCTTTCCAAAAATGCAGAGGTACAAAAAGGCATTGATGTGAACATGTTCCATAGGAACCCATGTTAAAAAATTCCCGTGCATTTCTGCAAAATGCAAAATGCATCAAAAAACGCGCTAGTGTGAATGGAGCCTTAAACTGCATAGGTGTGATTCAGCCTCAGGCCAGTTCACACCAGATGCAGTTCCATGCAGTTCCGTTTTTTCTGCACCAATACAGTCAGTTCCGGTCAGTTTCTGCACCAGAAACTGACTGCATGGTGTGAACTAGAGCCATTGGAATACATGGAAAACACTGTGCATGCATTTTTAGCGCACGGAACTGCGTCTGGTGTGAACTAGCATTAAAAATGCATGCAGTGTTTTCCATGTATTCCAATGGCTCTAGTTCACACCATGCAGTCAGTTTCTAGTCAGTTCCGGTGCAGAAAAAAAGCGCTCAGAACTGCATCTGTTGTGAATTGGCCCTCAGAACTTTAGTTCTTAACGAAACCAAAGGTAGTAATCTTGTAACCCCTTTTTTTGAACAAGCATGAAAAATATATTGCTCACAAAGAGGCGAGTATTTCCAGCATATTATCTGTGTGATCATGTGTGTGTCTACATATGATCTACACACACATACAGCAGTGGCGGCTGGTGAAGTTTTAGGATGGGGGGGCGCCAGACCCCGCCCTTTTTTGACCCCTCCCACTTGGTGGAAATGGGCGTGGTTTCAGCGAAATAGTGGGCGTGGCTCTAAGGTGGTGTGGTTAGCGTCTGAGATGAACAGGGATGGAGGGAGAGGGCGCGAGAGAAATGGACAGCAGGCCTAGATCCTACACAACAAAAGAAATGTGTATTCTACAAAGTTTAACAATCATCAGATAAAGATACTCCAAACACCTAGTGTTAGCGCTTCAATCATCCCGGCACCATGGTTGTTATGGTGTCAGGATGATTGAAGCTCATTATTACTATTATTACATTGTAATAAAAAATGAAATCATTCAACTCACCATAATGCAGAATCAGTGGGAGCCCCGAGTGTGTCACTAGCCACGTCGCCTGTCACCAGATGCCATCAGGTGTCCCCAGCAGTCTGTCCTTACATGCAGCCTGTGTCGCATCAAATGCAGCCTCTGCCCCCTTACATCAGAGTTGCCATCAGTGTCTCCCCACAGCAGGTGTCCCCATCAGAGCCCCCCACAGCAGGTGTCCCCCACAGCAGAGTGTCCCCATCAGAGTCCCCCCACAGCAGGGTGTCCCCATCAGAGTCCCCCACAGCAGGTGTCCCCATCAGAGCCCCCCACAGCAGGTGTCCCCCACAGCAGGGTGTCCCCATCAGAGTCCACCCACAGCAGGGTGTCCCCATCAGAGTCCACCCACAGCAGGGTGTCCCCATCAGAGTCCCCCCACAGCAGGGTGTCCCCATCAGAGTCCCCCCCACAGCAGGGTGTCCCCATCAGAGCCCCCCACAGCAGGTGTCCCCCACAGCAGGGTGTCCCCATCAGAGTCCACCCACAGCAGGGTGTCCCCATCAGAGTCCACCCACAGCAGGGTGTCCCCATCAGAGTCCCCCCACAGCAGGGTGTCCCCATCAGAGTCCCCCCCACAGCAGGGTGTCCCCATCAGAGTCCACCCACAGCAGGGTGTCCCCATCAGAGTCCCCCCACAGCAGGGTGTCCCCATCAGAGTCCCCCCACAGCAGGGTGTCCCCATCAGAGTCCACCCACAGCAGGGTGTCCCCATCAGAGTCCCCCCACAGCAGGTGTCCCCATCAGAGTCCCCCCACAGCAGGTGTCCCCATCAGAGTCCCCCCACAGCAGGTGTCCCCATCAGAGTCCCCCCACAGCAGGTGTCTCCATCAGAGTCCCCCCACAGCAGGTGTCTCCATCAGAGTCCCCCCACAGCAGGTGTCCCCATCAGAGTCCCCCCACAGCAGGTTTCCCCATCAGAGTCCCCCCACAGCAGGTGTCCCCATCAGAGTCCCCCCACAGCAGGTGTCCCCATCAGAGTCCCCCCACAGCAGGGTGTCTCCATCAGAGTCCCTCCACAGCAGGTGTCTCCATCAGAGTCCCCCCACAGCAAGTGTCTCCATCAGAGTCCCCCCCACAGCAAGTGTCTCCATCAGAGTCCCCCCCACAGCAGGTGTCTCCATCAGAGTCCCCCCATCCCCCCACAGCAAGTGTCTCCATCAGAGTCCCCCCCACAGCAGGTGTCTCCATCAGAGTCCCCCCACAGCAAGTGTCTCCATCAGAGTCCCCCCCACAGCAAGTGTCTCCATCAGAGTCCCCCCCACAGCAGGTGTCTCCATCAGAGTCCCCCCACAGCAGGTGTCTCCATCAGAGTCCCCCCACAGCAGGTGTCTCCATCAGAGTCCCCCCACAGCAGGTGTCTCCATCAGAGTCCCCCCACAGCAGGTGTCTCCATCAGAGCCCCCCCACAGCAGGTGTCCCCCATCAAAGCCCCCCACAGCAGGTGTCCCCCATCGAAGCCCCCCACAGCAGGTGTCCCCCATCAGAGTCCCCCCACAGCAGGTGTCTCCATCAGAGTCCCCCCACAGCAGGTGTCTCCATCAGAGTCCCCCCACAGCAGGTGTCCCCATCAGAGTCCCCCCACAGCAGGTGTCCCCCATCAGAGTCCCCCCACAGCAGGTGTCCCCCATCAGAGCCCCCCACAGCAGGTGTCCCCCACAGCAGGTGTCTCAATCAGAGTCCCCCCACAGCAGGTGTCTCCATCAGAGTCCCCCCACAGCAGGTGTCCCCATCAGAGCCCCCCACAGCAGGTGTCCCCCACAGCAGGTGTCTCCATCAGAGTCCCCCCACAGCAGGTGTCCCCCATCAGAGCCCCCCACAGCAGGTGTCCCCCACAGCAGGTGTCTCCAACAGAGTCCCCCAACAGCAGGTGTCTCCATCAGAGTCCCCCCACAGCAGGTGTCCCCCATCAGAGTCCCCCCCACAGCAGGTGTCCCCCATCAGAGTCCCCCCCACAGCAGGTGTCCCCCATCAGAGTCCCCCCCCACAGCAGGGTGTCCCCCATCAGAGTCCCCCCCCACAGCAGGGTGTCCCCCATCAGAGTCCCCCCCCACAGCAGGGTGTCCCCCATCAGAGTCCCCCCCCACAGCAGGGTGTCCCCCATCAGAGTCCCCCCCCACAGCAGGGTGTCCCCCATCAGAGTCCCCCCCCACAGCAGGGTGTCCCCCATCAGAGTCCCCCCCCACAGCAGGTGTCCCCATCAGAGTCCCCCCCCACAGCAGGTGTCCCCATCAGAGTCCCCCCACAGCAGGTGTCCCCATCAGAGTCCCCCCCCACAGCAGGGTGTCCCCCATCAGAGTCCCCCCCCACAGCAGGGTGTCCCCCATCAGAGTCCCCCCCCACAGCAGGGTGTCCCCCATCAGAGTCCCCCCCCCCAGCAGGGTGTCCCCCATCAGAGTCCCCCCCCAGCAGGGTGTCCCCCATCAGAGTCCCCCCCACAGCAGGTGTCCCCCATCAGAGTCCCCCCCACAGCAGGTGTCCCCCATCAGAGTCCCCCCCACAGCAGGTGTCCCCCATCAGAGTCCCCCCCACAGCAGGTGTCCCCCATCAGAGTCCCCCCCACAGCAGGTGTCCCCCATCAGAGTCCCCCCCACAGCAGGGTGTCCCCCATCAGAGTCCCCCCTCACAGCAGGGTGTCCCCCATCAGAGTCCCCCCCCCAGCAGGGTGTCCCCCATCAGAGTCCCCCCCACAGCAGGGTGTCCCCCATCAGAGTCCCCCCCCCACAGCAGGGTGTCCCCCATCAGAGTCCCCCCCACAGCAGGTGTCCCCCATCAGAGTCCCCCCCACAGCAGGTGTCCCCCATCAGAGTCCCCCCCACAGCAGGTGTCCCCCATCAGAGTCCCCCCCACAGCAGGTGTCCCCCATCAGAGTCCCCCCCACAGCAGGTGTCCCCCATCAGAGTCCCCCCCACAGCAGGGTGTCCCCCATCAGAGTCCCCCCTCACAGCAGGGTGTCCCCCATCAGAGTCCCCCCCCAGCAGGGTGTCCCCCATCACAGTCCCCCCCCCCACAGCAGGGTGTCCCCCATCAGAGTCTCCCCCCCACAGCAGGGTGTCCCCCATCAGAGTCCCCCCCCCACAGCAGGGTGTCCCCCATCAGAGTCCCCCCCCACAGCAGGGTGTCCCCCAGCAGAGTCCCCCCCCCACAGCAGGGTGTCCCCCATCAGAGTCCCCCCCCACAGCAGGGTGTCCCCATCAGAGTCCCCCCCACAGCAGGGTGTCCCCCATCAGAGTCCCCCCCACAGCAGGGTGTCCCCCATCAGAGTCCCCCCCCCCACAGCAGGGTGTCCCCCATCAGAGTCCCCCCCCACAGCAGGGTGTCCCCCATCAGAGTCCCCCCCCAGCAGGGTGTCCCCCATCAGAGTCCCCCCCCCACAGCAGGGTGTCCCCCATCAGAGTCCCCCCCCCACAGCAGGGTGTCCCCCATCAGAGTCCCCCCCCCCCACAGCAGGGTGTCCCCCATCAGAGTCCCCCCCCACAGCAGGGTGTCCCCCATCAGAGTCCCCCCCACAGCGGGTGACCCCATCAGAGTCCCCCCCACAGCAGGTGTCCCCCATCAGAGTCCCCCCCACAGCAGGGTGTCCCCCATCAGAGTCCCCCCTCACAGCAGGGTGTCCCCCATCAGAGTCCCCCCCCCAGCAGGGTGTCCCCCATCAGAGTCCCCCCCCCACAGCAGGGTGTCCCCCATCAGAGTCCCCCCCCCACAGCAGGGTGTCCCCCATCAGAGTCCCCCCCCCACAGCAGGGTGTCCCCCATCAGAGTCCCCCCCCCCACAGCAGGGTGTCCCCCATCAGAGTCCCCCCCCCCCACAGCAGGGTGTCCCCCATCAGAGACCCCCCCCCCACAGCAGGGTGTCCCCCATCAGAGTCCCCCCCCACACAGCAGGGTGTCCCCCATCAGAGTCCCCCCCCACAGCAGGGTGTCCCCCATCAGAGTCCCCCCCACAGCAGGGTGTCCCCCATCAGAGTCCCCCCCCCACAGCAGGGTGTCCCCCATCAGAGTCCCCCCCCCCACAGCAGGGTGTCCCCCATCAGAGTCCCCCCCCCAGCAGGGTGTCCCCCATCAGAGTCCCCCCCCCCACAGCAGGGTGTCCCCCATCAGAGTCCCCCCCACAGCAGGGTGTCCCCCATCAGAGTCCCCCCCCCACAGCAGGGTGTCCCCCATCAGAGTCCCCCCCCCACAGCAGGGTGTCCCCCATCAGAGTCCCCCCCACAGCAGGGTGTCCCCCATCAGAGTCCCCCCCACAGCGGGTGTCCCCATCAGAGCCCCCCACCAGAGCCCCCCCTCAGCAGGTGTCCCCCCGATTCTCCACACAACGGTACTTACCTTCAGTCTCCTGCGGTGTCCTCCTCCTCACACTGGCAGCAGCATTCTTCCTGCTTCCTCTCTCGGGCGCAATGAGAGAGAGAACCAGGAAGTGACATCTGCCTCAGGGCAGATGTCAATCAAATCTGCAGTGCCAAGTAGCTTCCGCCCGGCGCCTGTAGTATGTATTGCTATGGCCGAGCGGAAGCTTCTCGGCGCTTCAGAAAATGCCCCAAGGCGGGCTAAACGCCCGCAAATGCAGCGCCACGTCTGCAATCTCGTGATTGCATAGACGTGGCGCTTCCTATAAGTGCACTGTGTCCGGCGTCGCACTGTATCCGGCGTCCGAACACAGTGCACTTAAGGACCTTTTTTTTCCTTTTTTTTTTTTTTAAAGGGCCGGTAATAAAAATTTTTTTTTTTTTTTTTTTTTGACTTTTTTTTGTTTTTGTTTTTTTTTGCTGCCTGGAGGTGGGGGGGGGGGCAGCGCCCAGGCGCCCCCTATGGACGGGCCGCCACTGACATACAGATAGTATGGCTGATATCTCACCGCATTCAGTGCAAACACGCACAGTCCCCTTTTTTCTGTTCAGACCAGAATCAGATCACATGTGTGTTCACACATATGCGATCCGATTCATGTCTGAACTGTCAGTTCGCAGTGCGATATGCAAGCTGAACTGGGGGTGTGGTTAACAATGTATTGATACTCCCCAGCGATTTGCATATGGCAGTGTGAACTGCCATGCGAGTCAGTGTGATGCGGGAACCCGCAGTGGATTTGCAGTGTTCTCGCATCACACAAGTGTGAACCGGGCCTTAAGGACCAAGCCTATTTCTATTCACAAGTTAAAATCTGTATCTTTTGGCTTGAAAATTAATTAGAACCCTCAAACATTATATATATTTTTAGCAGAGTACAATGGATATCCTTGCAATAATTTTTTCACACTGAGGAGTTTTGCAGGCGCTAAAAATAGCGCCTGCAAAGCGCCCTGAAAGAGCGGCTCCATTCACTCCAATATGAAAGCCCCGAGGGCTTTCACACTGGAGACACAGCAGCGGCTGTTTCAGGGCGCTTTGCAAGCACTATTTTTAGCACCTGCAAAATGGCTCAGTGTGAAAGGGGTCTTCATGTACAATATGTGGCAAGTAAACTCCCCCTCAATGTAAACCCAAGATAAGAAAAAACAGGGAAAGTCTTTGGGGTTGATTTACTAAAGGTAAATCCACTTTGCACTACAAGTGCAGTTGGTGGAGATCCGAGGGGGACATGCAAGGAATATAAAAAACAGCATCTTTGCTTCTACATGATTGGCTGTTAAAATCACCAGTGCCTCCCCTCAGATTTTCAGCGACTACACTTGTATTGCCGTGCATTTGCCTTTAATAAACCCCAAAATACCTAATAATTAAATAATTAAAAATACACAACAAAGTGCTAGAGTGCAGTTTGCCTAATGGGGACACTAGTTAGATTGACCTGTGTGTCCCCAAGGAAAGGCATTGGTAGGGTTTCACCCTCACTTCCTTTTTGGCTATGTGACAGGAAGTGAAGCCAATTTTAAGAAAAGGGACACAAAGCCCAACCTAAAAAAGACAAGCAGGGGTTCTAACACTCACTTGGTTTCCCTCAAATGCCCAAAATTAGAATAGGATTGTCTGGAGCTCGATTTTAGCGCAGAACTCTAAATCAGTGCTTCTCAACCCTGTTTTCAAGTACCCCCAACAGGCCATGTTTGAAGGTTTTCCTTCATCTTGTCCAGGTGCTTTAAATCAGTCAATGGCTTGGTATTTTGGACAGCTAGTTTAGCCAAGATAAAATTCCATAAACATGTCCTGTCGCGGGGTACTTGAGAACTGAGGCTGAGAACCATTGCCCTAAAATGGAAAATTGAATACTTACCTCTCTGTAATTTCTTTTCTGGTGCCTATCCATGGCAGCATTCACACAATCCATGCATATGCTACCATGAAGGCACCAGGAAAGTAACTTAGACAAAGCACACATTTTTGGGATTTGCCATGCCAATCAGCCTAGTTAGGCTGCAGCTGGGAGATGTGTTGCATGAAAAGTAACAAAAAACACAAAACATAAAAATTTGCTACAAATTTTATTGGTCAACAAAACAGGACTTGGAAAAGATTAAGGAAAGCAAAAAACACATGTATGTTAATTTGAGACACTAGAATATGGTTAACATGAGTTAAAAGGAGTGCACCCACAAATGGATATTTATTAAGGATTTAAACATTAGTCAACGCCTTGAGAACGTTTTTGCAAAATAATGCAGCACAGACAATTAAATCAAAGTGAACAACCTACAACCGACACACATTGACATCAAATATATTTCAAGGGAAAATATCACCCACCCAAAAAATACAATAAACCAAAGTAAAAAGAAAAACTTGCTCGAAAACACATCTGTTTTGCAAAGACATAAACAAAATACAAATAGAACATACATGTGTTACAAACTTGATAAGGCCACCTAAATGTACTTTTTTTTTCCCACTTCAGAAAACTCTCGAGAGACTATTCAGCTTGATGCTCATTCACTGTCTCCAACAAGATCTTGCATCATCGTGGAAAAGACTTAATTTTTAATCAACATTCTCCATTTTTTAAATTTCCAGATGCCTTCAGCATCCACACCCTTCTTTTTATCCAACACGAAAAAAAAGTATAGCTTGCTTAGCCATAATCCTATACATTGTTTACTGTCTAACGAAACATTTTTATATACATACAAGTTGCGTGCATCCCACAACACTTCCTTTAATGCACATAGCACTAACCCCAATACTCTCTGTTTATCTTTTTCCAGTTTCCCCAAGCCATACATCATCATTTTCCACTCACTCACCTTCACTCCTGTTATTTCTTTCACCAGATCTTGACTCCTATTGATCACATCTTTTGCTACACCACACCCCCAGAACACATGCTCACTGTCTTCTACACCCCCACAATTCATTCTCGGACAAATATCATACACACGCGAATCCCTCCTTTTCATAAATAGCCTCGTTGCTGGACAGTCATACAAACTCATCCATACTTTCTGTCTCTGCACATTTGTCACCCCATATATACTCATTTTCTTCCATACTTCCCCAGCCACTGACGCATTAACTCCCCTAAGTTTACACACATACTCCTTCTCTATCAACCACTTTCTCACCTTCACTTTATCCCTCTCCCCTTCTCCTAAATCTGCCAACTTAAACTCTACCCTAAACTTTTCCAATACCCAGTAGTCGCGTGCCACCACGTAAGCCACCGGTATCCTTGAATCCCTTCCCAACCACCCCCATCTCCTAAACAACCACCCACCTGAAAAAGCTATCATCCTAGCACACACTCCACCATTCCTCAAAACTTTCACCACACAGAACCAATAATGCATTAAGAAAAACACTCTCACATTCGGAAAACTCAACCCACCATTACATTCACGTCTACACACATATTCTCTCTTAACTCTTTCCATTTTCGACCCCCATAAAAAGGTAAACAATAACTTATTAATTTTCCTCAATCTTATCTCCCCAGGAGGGAGAGATTACTGCCTTGACTACTAAAACCTTCCCATAAATCGACAATTTTCTTAGACACCAAAACCTCAACTTCTTGGCTATCTTTTCTCCCACTTCATTCTAGCACACTTCCCCTTTCATTCCATAGTCAAACACAATACGCAAAATCCTCACTCCATCCTCAACCTTCCCAATCTGATCATCCACACATTCCACTTTTCTTCCATACACATCCAAACTACACTTATTCCAATTCACACTCATTCCCGCACATACACACAAAAAATTGACAAAAGTAACTTCACCCTTCTTACACCCACCACCGACTGACACACTGCCACCATGTCATCCATATAGCCTAAACATTTCACAATTTTCCCCCACTCCCAGGCACCAAAAAGCCCCTCACCACCTTATCCCTCTGTATCATACTTAACAGTGGATCAATAAAACAAATAAAGAGAATAGAGGACAGGGGGCACCCCTGTCTCACTCCAGATTTAACCAAAAAAGCCCGCCCCAAACTCCCATTAACCAGAACCCGACTACTGATCCCCCAATACAACCCTTTTATTACATTAATGAACATCTGTGGTATAGCCATCCGCTTCAAAACCTCCCACAAAAACCCATGATTTGCTTTATCGCATGCCTTCTCAAGGTCAAATGATGTCAGGATAATCAAACTATTCCTATCTTTACAAAAATTAAATATATCTCTAACTAAAATTAAATTCTTCGAGATCATTCGACCCGGCACTGCACAGGCCTGCATCTCGCTAACCATCCTACTAATGACCTTAGATAATCTCCTCGCCACCATCTTTGCAAAGACCTTGTAGTCTGAATTTAGTAAGGAGATAGGCCTCCAATTTCAAATATCCATCTTATCCCCCTTCTTATAAATTAATACCACTATCCCCTCTCTCATAGATTCTGATATCATGCCTTCCCTCACCATGTAACCAAATACCTCAACCACATCCCGCTTAATAAATTTATGACAGTAATTCCGCGCTTAGGAGTATAGAAACAAGGAAAGACTGCTGCCCCCCTATAAATGAAAATCGCCGAGGTGAAATCCAAAACGTAAAAAAGTTTTAAACAGGGGAATTGGCACTGTCCAGCTATATGTGCATAGATAGTGATTCGTACAAGTGCAAAAAAGATTTGTAAATACGTGTACCAAATATTAATATTGTGCGTGTAATGATTGTGTTTGCAGTTAGTCGGGCTGTCTGCCTCTCTGACGCTGATTGGTCACCGTAGGGCAGGGCTCCTCGGTGAAGTGAGTTTTGCTCGAAGTTGTGAAGATCACCGCAAACAGAGAAGAGCGGACACAGAGAGGGGATTGAGCAGGATAAAATACCCCCGGACGGAGGATCACTTCCCGGTTCCGCCATCGCAGGATTGTCTACATATGCCTTTTACCCCTGCAGGGGTTAGGCAGTCCGGTGAGTGCAAGCACGAGTGGGGGTGCAGTGAAGGACGGGACACTATCAGTTAATGCTGAGACTACGCTTTTCTTCACCAGAAGGACACACTTTTAGGACTTTTGATTTTGGACACTCACTTTTTATAAGTCCTTGTTTTCTATACACAAAATTTTCTTTTTCCTATTTTTGGACTTTTTATGCACATATGCTGGGGATTTCTATTTTTATGTTTATTATTTATTATTTTTATTTTCCAATAATTGTTTGCTTGGATTGTCATATTGGTTTGATTGCCATAATTATTTATATATTAGATTCTGTTTTTTCTGCCATTTTTCTAGCCATAGGCATAATTCTCTATACTCATATAATTTTTTGGTATAATGGTATTTTTGCATATATCTTAGGAGCACGTTGCACTTTATCACATTACACCTATTAGGTGTATTGTTTACACTTGAGATACCTCTGCAAACACAATCGTTACATGCACAATATTAATATTTGGTACACGTATTTACAAATCTTTTTTGCACTTGTACAAATCACTATCTATGCACATATAGCTGGACGGCGCCAATTCCCCTGTTTAAAACTTTTTCACATCCCGCTAAATAACATCCCAAAACAATTTAAAAAAACTCACTTAGTAAGCCATCCCCTCCCGGGGTTTTATTCGCCCCCATGCTTGCCACAGCTTCCCACACCTCCTCCTCATTCACTGCTTTCTGCAAAAAAACCTTATCATCCTCATCTAAATTATCCTCTACCATATCAAACATTCTAGTATCTGACTCATCAACACACACCCCCTCATACAATCGTTCATAAAATTTAGCCACGCATTCCAGCACATTCACTCCCTTACATTCCCTACCTTCATCATACACACCCTCAAACACTCCTTTTTCCTTACAAATCCTCTTGAAAAAAAATCTAGAACATTTTTTATCCTGCTCCAGGTGTTTAACTCTCGCTTGAAAAATAATTTCTTTTCCTCTTTCAATTAATACCTCTTTAATCCCCTTCCTAACATGGTCTATTTCATCGGCCATGTCATAGCCCATATTTCTAAATGAATATAATGTAGCCAACCTGACTTGTAACCGAGAATATCTCCTTTTCTCACTGCTACTTTTATCCCTACTCTTTTTTGAAAAAATAATTTAATTTTCCTTTTGACCCAATCCCACCACCCCAAAATATTACTAAAATCTTTTTTCCTATTAACCCATCAACTATATACCTTACTAAAATAGACTTTGACATGCTCGTCCTGCAACAATAAACGATTTAACCTCCATACCCCTAAACCAAACTTAATACTATCTCCCATACTCAAATCAACATACACTGCCACATGGTCTGAAAAAATTACTGGCCTGTGTTTAACATTAGCACATTTGAACGCATCAGAAAACAAACATAAATCAATTCTGAATTTGGTGCGCCCACACTCCGAAAAAAAAGTGAAATATGGATCGACCAAACCCAGAACAGTATAAGCATCACTGAGATGCAAGTCCTGAATTAGCCCATTCAGCATAGTGCTACCTACATCTAACTTAGTCTCCGCTACTCCTATCCGATCTTTCACAAATCGGATCGTATTAAAATCACCCATGATCACACTAGGTCTTCCCACTGCATGTAACTTCAAAACTTCAAAAACCTCAAGACGTTTCTGGCTATTCACAGGAGCATATAAATTAAAAAGCCTAAACTTCTGGTTAAACAAAATTAAATCTGCCATAATTAATTTTCCTGGCACTAACACAACATGAGACATAATATGAATATTTCTATTTGTAATGATAATGCCTGCCCCAGCATTCCTATTTTCCCCAACTGCCGACCATATGTAATCCACCACCCACTCCGGAGGCTTGGGCGGTCGATTAAAATAACACTCCTGTAGACAGATGATGTCTCCTCCATTGACCTTCAAGTCCTCAAAAACAGCACACTGTCTAGCAGGAGACCCAAAACCCCTCACATTAAGGGACACCAGCTTGATGCTCATTCACATGAAGATGTGCATCATTCACCCCCAGACCTATCACTTAAGCCAGAAAACTGACATACATTCCTCAGGGCCATAACGCTTTCATTATCCAAAAACTCCTGACTAGGCGACAATGTGGCCGGCTGAAAAACTTCTGGAGTCCCTGGACTTAGTGCTGGCGATTCTACCTCCACTCCAACATCCCCTAGGACCTCAAAGGGGTTAGGTGTTTCAATTCCAGCTGTCTTTACTTTCAATTTCTTAGCCCTTCTCTTCTTAGGGCTCCTCAAAGCGTCCACCTTGATCTTGGCACCCACTGTCTCCATCTTTTCCACCTCCTCTTCTTGGGCTTCCTGCACTTCCGGCTCCCACAGTAAGGCTGCTGCCAACTCCTCCATAGCCTCCTCCACTGCCCTCTCACAGCTGTTAATGGCTCCACACTAGTGGGTGACACTTCTACTCTTTCCTCCACTCTCTCCTCCACACCCAGGTGCCCACTTTCTTCCTCTTCCACCACCACCTCCTCCTCCTCCTCTTCCTGTCTTTCAGGAAAGTCAGACAGCACCTGTGTGGTCACTGGTCGTCCACTCTCAGCGGTGCACCTGACAGCTTCAGCATAAGAGACATAGGCCCTTCTTACTTTTGGACAATTCTTCACTGTATGATCACGCTGTCCACATATATCACAGGCCCGCTTAATCAAGCAAGCCCCAGCCTCATGTCCCTCCTCCCCACAGTTCTCGCAGTGCATCTCCGCATTACAGTCATCTCTGGTATGCCCAAACTTATGACATCTTCTGCAGTATGTCGGTTGACCAGGGTAGTAGGGAAACCCTCTATTTCCTGCTATTGAAAAAATAGCTGGTGGATGCCGCACTTCACCAATCCCTTCAGAATCCACCTTTAGCTTGACAAAAAACTTTAATTTGCCATTAAAGATCCCCAGACGATTGGTCAGCCTAAAGCCTCCCTTCACTGCAGAGCAGTATCTCTTCAAAAGGGCCACTACCAAGGCAATGTCCGTGAAGGGGTTAAACAGGTGAACAACCAATGGTTTCTCCTCCATAGCATACAAGGGTTCCACTATGAAAGGCCTTATAGACTCATGGTTAGCTTTCTCCAATTCCTTACACTTCTCAATAACTCCCATGCAAAAATTGCTATGCACAAAAGAAACATCATAGTACCTTGGTGCTGCATGGTCCTGGATACAATAGATGTGACGTGGTTCCACTGCAACTGTTTTCTCCAGCAAATCCTGAACAAGAAACTTCAAACTCTCTTTATGCAGATGACCAGGCATAACCTGAAACCGCAGGGTGTTCTGAATCCCCTTTCGCTTCATTGAGCTCAGCAAAGAAAAATTCAGACCATCACACAATCTTGGCTCTTTTCAGGGCAAGGTAAAGAATGCTATCTGTAAGCTTTATATAACATAGGTTTGTGTGCTAATGAGGCAATTAAAAACACATGGACAGTCCATGCAACACACAAAATGCAAGTTCACCAAATGTAGAGAGAACTTCAAAGTGGGTATACCTGTTAAAGATGTCCTTAAATTACTAACCCAAAAAACACACTCTGAGCATGCCCAGAAACATCCAAGTGCTGTTCACACACAAAAAAAAATAAAGTCCATGAGCATGCCCAGACCAACCCAAATGCAGCTAACACCAAATAAGCCACCCCCCCTGTCCAAAATTAAACACATCATCCAGCATGTCCTGAATTAAGGTTAAGAAAAAAAGAAGGTTGAAAAAAGTACTGAACTGCATCAAAAACGCACCAAAAACGTATCATAAATGCACTGGATCGCATCAAAAACGCACATGCATCTGGACTGCGTTTCTATGGAGTGAACTAGCCCTAAAGCTAGTAACTTGGGGGGGGGGGCTTACTCTGCCTGTAAAGTGGTGCATCTGTAGCATGTATCCAAAATGCTGCTTCAAAGATGTACGGCTTTAGAGAAAACATCCAAATCTACATTGCAGCTGCAGGATTTTAACACAAAACTAAAAATAGCCTGCCCCCCCAATACATACAAGGCCATTTGGGGCTGTAAAGGCTTAAAATGAGAACCCCCACCTGAAAAATACCACCCCAAAATCTAAAAATATTGTGCCCCTCCCACGCACTAACAAACCCCTAGCCAAACACACAGCAAGCCAGCCCATGAAAGGGGGGTGGGTGCTTAGGGGCAGGAGGGGCTCGGGCACCCCAAAAGTCAATCACCTTGTCCCCATATTCAGGGGGACAAGGGCCTTTTCCACACAACCCTAGGCTGGGGTTGTGGGGGGCTGCAGACAGGGGACTTTACAGAATGTGGAAAGCCCCTTTAAACTATTGGGTACAAGGTGCTTTGTGGTTGGTGTTGGGCTGAGCCCAACATGCCCCAAAGGCAGCCAGCTATGTTGAGTGCATGTGGCCTTGTATGGTTCGGGAGGGAGTTGGGCGATCGCTCTTCTCGCCCCTTTCCTAGCTGGCAATGTTGTATGCTCTGAAAAAGGATGTGGTTTGGATTGGTGAAGGCAGCTCACAGCCTTTGGAGATTGGAGAATGGAGTGTGAAGTTCCCTTTAGAAGCAAAAACTAGCCCAAGGAAATCATATGTATTAGAAGGGGAAGGTTAAATGCCCATTTAGGAGGAGCTAGAGGAGCAAGAGTCTTTTTACATAATTTTAACAAGGTACATGTCACATGTTGGCAACGTAACGCGCTAACATGACCTGTGTGCAGATATCCAACAAAAAAACACATAAAAGTGAACCAGCGTAAAAAAAAAAAAAACATTGTCAAGTTTAGAGGTGCGACCGTTCAACCCACGCAAATGCATTTATGTTACTTGGCATTTACTAAGATTTTGGCCGTGCAGTAAACCAACGCATTTGAACGAGCGCAAATGCCGCTTGCGCATGCGCAGTGCTTAAATTGACCTCACGCAGTTCTAAACGTACTTGCAGGCACAGCAAACTTATTCAGAAAAAGTTACTTTCTCATTCTATTTTGGGCACATTTGTTACTTGGGCAGTTATTACTATACTTCTTCACATCACCCCACATCACCCTCATAATATTGGCACTTCCAGCTTCTTTTAATTTTGAGTTGAAGATGTCCTGTGCCATGTCCATAGTGGCGCACTGATCGCCTCCTCCCATGCGCCGAGATTACTGTAGTGAATAGGGAATAGCGCTGTGTTAGGCTCTATTCACACTAATGCATTTTTTGATGCATTTTGCATTTTGCAGAAATGCATGGGAATTTTTTAACATGGGTTCCTATGGAACATGTTCACATCAATGCATTTTTGTGCCTCTGCGTTTTTGGAAAGGGTCGGGGACTTTTTTTCATGCAAAAAGCAGCATTTTGCATGTAATAGAATTCAATGGACCCGCATCCAAAACGCAAGTACCGTGTTTTTACAGCGGTTTTACTGCGTTTTTGCGTGTTTTTTTTCTTTCTTTTTTTTTACACTGTATACAGTATAAAAAAAACACTGTAAAAACAAACGCAAACGCCGCAAAAATGCCATAAAAACACATGTTCAAAAACGTGGCAAGCACCGCAAAAAGCACTGCAGAAATGCTCAAAGGCAACATGCATAGATGTGAATCGAGCCTTACCGGCGCAAACGTTTCATAAATACCAAAACGTACGTTGCACCTCAGCGTGCACCTCAACTCATGGCGCAAACGGTTTGTAAATCAGCCCCCGATTATGGGGAAATGAATTGCTCAGACAAATGAGTGTATTTAAATGTCATCCAATCAGATTGCACAGTGTATGGGGAAATGAATTGTCTAGAATGCACAATACACAGACATGTATTGAAAAGATGTTTTCATGGAAGTTTCGGCTCCACCAATGATTATAGACGATCACCATAAAATGCACAATTACAAGTCCAGGGAACATCCGCACAGTTGTTGATAGAAGGAAGATCTCTAGAATGAATATTATTGAGTTGTTTCAAAAAGAAGTGAATGAATGGAATAAAACTGGAAGCAATATTCTCCATGTGATAAGGAAAAGCTCATTAACATGATTAGAACTACAATGAGCAAGTGCCCAATGTATAAGCAGTTGTGCACGCTGGAGAACGCAGATGCGCCTGTGTGCAACACACATATTTAACAAGCTAAAGCGTGTGCGCCCTGTCAGGCAAGGATGAAATGGTGTGCTTTGACAATGCGCATGTGCAGTTGAGTAAGCTGAAAGAACGGTGTAAAAAAGCTTGATTAGTTGTAAGACAGATCTACATGTTCTGGACAGAATTTGTGCATTTAAACAATATTATATACATACTTTTTAGCATGGTAACAGAAGATCGTAAACTATAGTAAAGTTATCCACAGTATTCAGACAAAAATGTAGAAGATTACATTGGCTGCGCTTACTAATGGTAGGCGCAAAGGATTGCGCAAGTGCGCAATAGCACTTCCTATGTAAATATGGTTTGGTGCATATAAGTGCACCATCATTTTTGATAAATGTCTTGAGTCCCGTTTTTTGTGCAATTGCTCCAATTTCTCCACTGCACCACAGGCACAGGTCTTTAGTAAATCACCCCCTATATCTTTGTTTTTCTTTTTTTTGTATATGTACATTCACAGTTATGTGCAATAGTTCATATGTGTTCTTTAATAAATACTTTATATTTTTCTAATATTGTTTATTCATGTGGTAGTGACTTCAAAGTCACGCCCCAGGTTTTTTTTTTCTGTTTCTTGGTATATTTGGAATGCGGCACACCTTTTCAGTTTTCTTTACGAGAAACCCTTTTCAAAGAATTTGAGTGCACGTGCTCAGCATCATATCTAGAGGTTGTCTTTGGGAAATAAACGTATGAGTGCTGCCAGCATTGCTGCAGAGGTTGAAGGGGTGGGGGGGGTCAGCCTGTCAGTGCTCAGACCATACGCCACACTCTTCATCAAATTGGTCTGCATGGCTGTCGTCCCAGAAGGAAGCCTCTTCTAAATAATAATGCGCAAGAAAGCCCGCAAATAGTATGCTGAAGACAAGCAGACTAAGGACATGAATTACTGGAACCATGTCCTGTGGTCTGTAAGGAGCACAAAGACAAGTATGTCTTGCCTACAGTTAAAGGGGTTGTAAAGGTAAAAATTTTTTCACCTTAATGCATTCTATGCATTAAGGTGAAAAAACTTTTGACAATACCGCCGCCCCCAGCCCCCCGTTTTACTTACCTGACGCCTCGAATCTTCGCTGCTCGTTCTCGTCATGTTCATTGCAGCTCAGCCTGGTCGCTGATTGGCTGCAGTGGATGGATTGAAAGCAGCGCAGCCATTGGCTTGGGCTGCTGTCAATCACATCCGATGACGCGGCGTGCCGGGGGCGGGGCCGAGTGATACAGCGAGCGGCTATAGCCGCAGGCTGTATCACGGGAACGCGCCCGCAAGCACTCACCACCATGCGAGGGAGCTCGCATTAAGGTGGTTAATGCTCGCGGGGAGGAGCTGAAACAGCCGCCGAGGGACCCCAGAAGACCAGGTTCGGGGCCACTCTGTGCAGAACGAGCTGCACAGTGAAGGTAAGTATAACATGTTTGTTATTTTAAAAAAAAAATAATAATTACCTTTACAACCCCTTTAAGCATGGTGGTGGGAGTGCCATAGTCTGGAGCTGCATGTGTGCTGCCAGCACTGGGGAGCTACAGTTCATTGAGGGAACCATGAATGCCAACATGTACTTTGACATACTGAAGCAGAGCATGAGCCCCTTCCTTCTGAGACTGGGCCGCAGGGCAGTATTCCAACATGATACCGACCCAAAACACGACCACTGCCTTGCTAAAGAAGCTGAGGGTAAAGGTCATGGACTGGCCAAGCATGTCTCCAGATCTAAACCCTATTGAGCATCTGTGGGGCATCCTCAAACGGAATGTGGAGGAGTGCAAGGTCTCTAACACCCACCAGCTTCATGATATCATCATGGAGGACTGGAAGAGGACTCCAGTGGCAACCTAACTTTTGTGAGATAATACATATATATATATATATATATATATATATATATATATATATATATATATATATATACACATATATATACAGTGGGGGCGGAAAGTAGTCAGACCCATTTAAATTTTTTACTCTTTGTTATATTGCAGCCATTTGCTAAAATCCTTTAAGTACATTTTTTTCCTCATTAATGTACACACAGCACCCTATATTGACAGAAAAACACAGAATTGTTGATATTTTTGCAGATTTATTAAAAAAGAAAAGCTGAAATATCACATGGTCCTAAGTATTCAGACCCTTTGCTGTGACACTCGTATATTTAACTCTGTTGCTGTCCATTTCTTCTGATCATCCTTGAGATGGTTCTACACCTTCATTTGAGTCCAGCTGTGTTTGATTATACAGATTGGACTTGATTAGGAAAGCCACACACCTGTCTATATAAGACCTTACAGCTCACAGTGCATGTCAAAGCAAATGAGAATCATGAGGTCAAAGGAACTGCCTGAAGAGCTCAGAGACAGAATTGTGGCAAGGCACAGATCTAGCCAAGGTTACAAAAAATTCTGCTGCACTTAAGGTTCCTTAGAGCACAGTGGCTCCTATAATCCCTAAATGGAAAACGTTTGGAACCCTTCCTAAAGCTGGCCGTCCGGCCAAACTGAGCTATCGGGGGAGAAGAGCCTTGGTGAGAGAGGTAAAGAAGAACCCAAAGATCACTGTGGCTGACCTCCAGAGATGCAGTCGGGAGATGAGAGAAAGTTGTAGAAAGTCAACCTTCACTGCATCCCTCCACCAGTCGGGGCTTTATGGCAGAGTGGCCCGACGGAAGCCTCTCCTCAGTGCAAGACACATGAAAGTCTGCATGGAGTTTGCTAAAAAAACACCTGAAGGACTCCAAGATGGTGAGAAATAAGATTCTTTGGTCTGATGAGACCAAGATAGAACTTTTTGGCCTTAATTCTAAGCAGTATGTGTGGAGAAAACCAGGCACTGCTCATCACCTGTCAAATACAGTCCCAACAGTGATGCATGGTGGTGGCAGCATCATGCTGTGGGGGTGTTTTTCAGCTGCAGGGACAGGACGACGGGTTGCAATCGAGGGAAAGATGAATGTGGCCAAGTACAGGGATATCCTGGACGAAAACCTTCTCCAGAGTGCTCATGACCTCAGACTGGGCCGAAGGTTTACCTTCCAACAAGACAATGACCCTAAGCACACAGCTAAAATAACGAAGGAGTGGCTTCACAACAACTCCGTGACTGTTCTTGAATGGCCCAGCAAGAGCCCTAACTTAAACCCAATTGAGCATCTCTGGAGAGACCTAAAAATGGCTGTCCACCAACGTTTTTCCATCCAACCTGACAGAACTGGAGAGGATCTGCAAGGAGGAATGGCAGAGGATCCCCAAATCCAGGTGTGAAAAACTTGTTGCATCTGTCCCAAAAAGACTCATGGCTGTATTAGATCAAAATGATGCTTCTACTAAATACTGAGCAAAGGGTCTGAATACTTAGTTATTTCAATTTTTCTTTTTTAATAAATCTGCAAAAATGTCAACAATTCTGTGTTTTCTGTCAATATGGGGTGCTGTGTGTAAATTAATGAGGAAAAAAAAATGAACTTAAATGATTTTAGCAAATGGCTGCAATAAAACAAAGAGTGAAAAATTAAAGGGGTCTGAATACTTTCCATCCCCAATGTATATATACAGTATCAGTATCTCACAAAAGTTAATACACATTTTTGTAAATATTTTATTATATATTTTCATGTGACAACACTGAAGAATTGACACTTTGCTACAATGTAAAGTAGTAAGCGTACAGCTTGTATAACAGTGTAAATTTGCTGTCCCCTCAAAATAACTCAACACACAGCCATTAATGTCTAAACCACTGGCAACAAAAGTGAGTACACCCCTAAGTGAAAATTTCCAAATTGGGCCCAAAGTGTCAATACTTTGTGCGGCCAGCATTATTTTCCAGCACTGTCTTAATCCTCTTGGGCATGGAGTTCACCAGAGCTTCACAGGTTGCCACTGGAGTCCTCTTCTACTCCTCCATGATGACATCACGGAGCTGGTGGATGTTAGAGACCTTGCACTCCTCCACCTTCCGTTTGAGGATGCCCCACAGATGCTCAATAGGGTTTAGATATGGAGACATGCTTGGCCAGTCCATGACCTTTACCCTCAGCTTCTTTAACAAGGCAGTGGTCATCTTGGAGGTGTGTTTGGGGTCGTTAGTATGTCAGAATACTGCACAGTTTCCGCGGGGAGGGGATCATGCTCTGCTTCAGTATGTCACAGTACATGTTGGCATTCATGGTTCCCTCGATGAACTGTGCTCCCCAGTGCCAGCAGCACTCATGCAGCCCCAGATTATGACACTCCCACCACCATGCTTGGCTGTAGGCAAGACACTTTTGTCTTTGTACTCCTCACCTGGTTGCCACCACACATGCATGACACCATCTGAACCAAATAAGTTTATCTTGGTCTCATCAGACCACAGGACAGGGTTCCAGTAATCGATGTCCTTAGTATGCTTGTCTTCAGCAAACTGTTTGTGGGCTTTCTTGTGCGTCCCCTTTAGAAGAGGCTTCCTTCTGGGACGACAGCCATGCAGACCAATTTGATGCAAGGTGCGGCGTATGGTCTGAGCACTGACAGGCTGACCCCCCACCTCTTCAACCTCTGCAACAATGCTGGCAGCACTCATACGTCTATTTCCCAAAGACAACCACTGGATATGATGCGGAGCACATGCACTCAACTTCTTCGATCGACCATGGTGAGGCTTGTTCTGAGTCGAACCTGTCCTGTTAAACCGATGTATGGTCTCGGCCACCGCACTGCAGCTCAGTTTCAGGGTCTTGGCAATCTTCTTATAGCCTAGGCCATCTTTATGTAGAGCAACAATTATTTTTTTCAGATCCTCAGAGAGTTCTTTGCCATGAGGTGCTATGTTAAACTTCCAGTGACCAGTATGAGAGAGTGAGAGCTATAACACCAAATTTAACACACCTGCTCCCCATTCAAACTTAAGACCTTGAAACACTAATGAGTCACATGACACCGGGGAGGGAAAATTGCTAATTGGGCCCAGTTTGGACATTTTTACTTAGGGGTGTACTCACTTTTGTTGCCAGGGGTTTAGTCATTAATGGCTGTGTGTTGAGTTATTTTGAGGGGACAGCAAATTGACACTGTTATACAAGCTGTACACTCACTACTTTACATTGTAGCAAAGTGTAATTTCTTCAGTGTTGTCACATGAAAAGATATAATAAAATGTTTACAATAATTTGAGGGGTGTACTCACTTTTGTGAGATACTGTATATATATATATATATATATATATATATATATATATATATATATATATATATATATATATATATATATATATATATACATGTATATATATATATATATATATATATATATATATATATATATATATATATATATATATATCCCCCAATGCACAAATGGGATGGGAAATGTGGGATAAAAATATTTTGCTCATCTGTATTTCTGTACTTTTAAAAGTAGACCAACACAAGGCTGGAGATTATTAGACTTCCTATTTTAGCAGGAAATAGACATGTCTGTTCTGAATAATGTGTTTTGCCATCCTTAGTAAATATACACTATGAATAGTTTTTCTCCCTGTTGTTTTAGATGAAAATAATGCCTTTTTTACAATGTTATGTTATTCCAAAGAGTTTTTGTTAGAGGGATTAGCAATATAGAGAAGCCTAGAATTTATTAAGACTGATTGACGCAAGGCAGCAGAGTGAATGCGAAGACAAGAGCCAAAGACAGTTTAATGAGATGGCTCAATCACACTGTTATATCAAACAGAAAGAAGTGATATATTCAGTTCCAGCTCCTAATAGAGCAGCATAAGGACAGAAGAAATCTAAATGTGATAGAGACTGTGTTTTATGAATTGCAAAGCACACAGTGAAGACACCACCAAAATAATAAGAGATGTTTCCACCTTTAACCAATACGTCTAATGTTTGCAGCCAAACAAATCTATATGCATTGCAGATAAACCCAAAGTATATAGCAGTATAGAGCAATATAGATGGTTTAAAACAGGGGTTGGCAACCCGTCGATCGTGATCTACCCGTCAACTGCAGGCAGGCAACAGGTAGATCGCATACTGCTTTGCTAGTCCTTACCCCTAGACTCCATTGCTCTCATCCTCACAGCAGAGTGGAGAGCAGGAGGCAGCACAGTTCCCAATGGAGAGCAGGGACAAGAGCTGCCTCGGTTAACCTTTTAAGTTAACCAGCAGGTGACTGGTTGCTAAGACACAGGGCAGACCTAGCAACCAATCACCATCTGAAAAGTTAACTCTGGCAGCTCCTGCTCCCATCCACCATCCAGAGCTGTGATGCCTCCCGTTCTCCACTCCACTGTACACCTGTGTATGTTAGGAGAGTGAAGCTAGGACACTGCTGTGTGTTTATGAGGAAGAGGGGAGGGGGTTATGTGAAGGGGACTGAGGACACTACTGGAAGGGGTACAGGACACAGCAGAGGACACTATTGTGTGGGGGGAGGGGGTGATATGAAGGGAACAGAGGACACTGGTATGGGGGGGAAGAGGTCTGACTACTGAAATCTCATGCTTATTTTCTTGTCCTTTCCGTTTTATGTCTTCCAACATACCTTAAAGCATATGTCAAGGAAAAAAAAAAAAAAACACATAAGCAGTACATGAAGTATAAACACAGTTGACCATATTTTATTCTTTTAAAGACCATGTAAGTACAAAAAAAATACCTGATGATCAGCTAGAAATCTACTAGAGCTCCTAATTTCCTATTGTAAGTCGATAGCATATAGCACTTTTGTGGACATATGCCTCGTTTCCACTGAGCGGATCGGTTTGGTTTGGTTTGGTTCTGTACACTATTTTGAGTGTTTCCATTATGAAAGCGGCCCATACAACATAACCGAACTGCACCATTCAGGGTCCTGCTTCAGATGTGGGGCCATAGAAAATGGTACGGTTCGATTAGGGCGGAGCTACGATACATTCCACTGATTGGTGGACATGTGACACCAAGCTAGGCATTTATTTATAAACCCACGTATGGCCCCTGTCGGTCCGACTTGCAGTGGAAATGCTCACCTGAATAGGCCGGACCATTCTAGGCCTTTCAGACTGTATCGACCCGAACCGATCGCTCAGTGGAAACGAGGCATAAGTGGTATCAGCCTCATCCATTGTCTTTTGCTAAACTACTAAACTACTACTACTGTCTTCCTATCCACAACATAGGGACTCATTGATTTGCAGTCCAAGATAAACACGATTATCAGGTATTTTTGCATTTATTAAAAAAGATATAACAAAATGCTTTCAATTGTATATTTAACAGACCAAAATAAAGCAAAAAAGAGAAGCTCATTGTTAGGATTTGCATATAAAACTCCCACCTTTCTTGACCCTTTTCCTAGTTATGATTCTGCAAGAATAACATTTGCCCTCACAACATCTGTTTATATTCTATGCTCTTGTCTAATAATTTGGTATGAATAATCTGTTTATTCTGATCATTTCTAATGCCGCGTACACACGGTCGGACTTTTCATCTACAAAAGTCCGACAGCCTGTCCGACAGACTTTCGGCGGACTTTCGGCGGACTTGCGGCGGACTTGCGGCAGACTTTCTAACGAACAGACTTGCCTACACACGACCACACAAAAGTCCGACGGATTCGTACGTGATGACGTACACCGGACTAAAATAAGGAAGTTGATAGCCAGTAGCCAATAGCTGCCCTAGCGTGGGTTTTTGTCCGTAGGACTAGCATACAGACGAGCGGACTTCGGGGTCCGTCGTAGTTACGACGTAAAGATTTGAAGCATGTTTCAAATCTAAAGTACGTCGGATTTGAGTCTAAAAAAGTACGTTGAAAGTCCGGAGAAGCCCACACACGATCGGATTACCAGCCAGCTTTAGTCCGTCAGCATCCGTTGGACTTTTGTAGATGAAAAGTCCGACCGTGTGTACGCGGCATAAGACTTTTTTAGGAACCTATGCAGTTCCTTCACAGCATGTTCTTTTTAGAGTAATTCATGTTGTTGCAACCCCTGTGAACTTTTCTTCAAAATGTCAAAACTCCACTGCTATGACTCGACAGTGCACTTAAAGAGGTTGTAAACCTCGGACAAAAAACAGACAAATCCTGCAAGACAAAGGAATACTGAGCTGCTATGCATCGCATACTAGCTCATAAAGAAATATTTACCTTAGAACGATGCCCTGGATAGGCGTCGGCCCTCCGAGTACAGCGCACACATCTTCCATGGGAGTTACTTCCGGGTTTGTGGCTCCGGAGCTGTGATTGGCCGGAGCCGCAATGATGTCACTCCGACGCATGTGCAGGAGCCGCCGGACACTGCACGACTCCTGAAGAAACGGCACCATTGGTCTGTTTCTTCAGTGTGCATGCACCGGTGATGTTGTCAGCAGCGCATATACTGAATATCTCCTAAACTGTGCATGTTTAGGAGATATTCAAGGTACCTACAGGTAAGCCTTGTTATAGGCTTACCTGTAGGTAAAAGTGGTGTAACAGCGTTTACAACCACTTTAAGGTATGTGAGATTTTTATAACCAGTATCACTTCATTTGTATTTTAGACAGAGAATTTTATTGTCATAATTTCTGAGAAAATAGGGGATTGGCGCTGTTCACTGATAAAATATTAAATAAACAAACTCTCACCACAGGGGAAAGATGCACTACAAGTCTAAGTGAATGAATCAAAAGCAGTTAAACAAAATATACTTCAGTGTGTATGGATAAATATCCACACTAAAAATATCAATACGTGTGCAAACCACTCAAAGTGAAACATGTGTAAAAGAAAAAATATATATATATATATATATAAAAAAAATATATAAAATACCTCCAAACAATAAATAGAGTGAGTGATCAATCAGGTGTACAAGAATGACACAAAATCCGAGAAGGCAATTATTAAAAAGTGTAAGTGAATTATGTCCTGAAAAGACACAGTATTATTCACTCAAAAGTAATGTACTACCAATTATGTGAAGCTGGATAGTGATCAAGTGAAAGCAAAAACAGACTAAAAAAACATATAAATTAAGTGTGCATTAAAAATATGGTGATCAAAGAATTGGTAGATAAAAATATTAAATGAAATTTTTTTTTAAAAAAGATCCCTTTGAAAAAAAATTTTCTTTGAAAAAAATTTTCCTTAAATACTAGCATAATGGTCTATAATTCCAAAAAAGTGTCCGTGCATACATCAAAAATACCAAAAAATGCTAAATATATTAAAAAATGTCCAGTGTGTAAAAAAAGTTCTTTGTGCACAAATCTGGTGTATCTTCAATTGGTTCCTGGTGTGTCCGTTCAGAAACAATATGTGTACCGTCCTGTGTGGAGCCCCCTCTAGTGTCCCCACTCACCGGAACGCCCAACCCCTGCAGGGGTAATGGGCATATAGACTTAGGTCCGATGATCCAAACGGTCGGTGTCCCCTTCAGCACCTTCTGTTCACTTGTGTCACCAGAGTGCTCTCAAATGGCATCCACCAGGACTCTCTGATGACAGTCCAGAATGGCTTCTACCTCGTACTCTGTTTCACTTCCCACTGAGACTGGAGGCGGTGGAGCTTCTTCTCTTCCTGGAAAAGGACTGTTTTATTCAGTTCTTGCTCTTCTCCTTTCTTATTTGCCTTTTAGTAGGTTCAGGGTGAGCGAGGAGCGGGTCGCACTGTGCAGTAGGTGTCAGGGTCTCCCTATAGAGAAGAAGCTGCACCTGTTGCTATCCTAGACCATCCCAAAAAAGTCTTCTATAGCCGCCTAAGCCCTGGATTACTTGGCTGCTCAATGACCAGGCAATTTTTTGCGATTCGGCACTGCGTCGATTTAACTGACAATTGCGCAGTTGTGTGAGGCTGTACCCAAACAAAATTGACGTCCTTTTTTCCCACAAATAGAGCTTTCTTTTGGTGGTATTTGATCGCCTCTGCGGTTTTTATTTTTTGCGCTATAAACAAAAGAATAGTGACAATTTAAAAAAAAAAACACAATGGGGGTTATTTACGAAAGGCAAATCCACTTTGCACTACAAGTGCAAAGTGCACTTGAAATTGCACTGAAAGTGCATTTGGAAGTGCAGTCGCTGTAGATCCGAGGGGAACATGCAAGGAATATAAAAAACAGCATTTTAGCTTGCACATGATTGGATGATAAAATCAGAAGAGCTTCCCTTCTTTTTAGATCTACCTCTCAGATTTACAGCGACTTCACTTCCAAGTGCACTTTCAGTGCAATTTCAAGTGCACTTTGCACTTGTAGTGCAAAGTGGATTTGCCTTTTCTAAATAACCCCCAATATCTTTTACTTTTTGCTATAATAAATATCCCACATTTTTCATCAAAAAAACAATTTTTTTCCTCAGTTTAGGCTGATATGTATTCTTCTACATATTTTTTGAAAAAAAAAAATTGCAATATGCGTTTATTGATTGGTTTGCACAAAAGTTGTAGTGTCTACAAAATAGGGGATAGATCTATGGCATTTTTATTATTTTTTTTTTTACTAGTAATGGCAGCGATCTGCGATTTTTATCGAGGCTGCGACATTATGGCGGACACATCTGACACTTTTGACATATTTTTTAAACCATTGACAATCATACAGTGATCAGTGCTATAAAAATGCACTGATTACTGTGTAAATGTCACTGGTAGGGAAGGGATTAACACTAGGGGGCGATCAAGGGGTTAACTGTGTTCCCTATCTGTGTTTCTAACTGTAGGGGGGTGAGACTGTCTAGGAGGAGAGCGGGATTGGTGTTCATACAAAGTATGAACACACGATCTACCTCCTCTCCCCTAAAAGAATTGGGATTTGTGTGTTTACACACACAAATCCCTGTTCTCGTTCTGTCACGAGCGATCGCGGGAGCCCCACGGTCATTGCACCTGCCGGGCAATTGCATTGGCTCCGGGCACATGCTGCGGGCCAGCGCGCCCTTAGTGGCCAAAAGGCAAAGCGACGTAAGGTAACGTTGTTTCGCCCAGCCATGCCATTCTACAGCAGTGAAACTACGGCGGCTGGACGGCAAGTGGATAAAGTGAGTCAGAGCAGAGAACAGGTTATTGACATTCAGGTATTTACAAACTCTTAACAGGCAGTAAATGAGTTTTGAAGCAAACCCCTTCTGGCCACTGTAGCTGAAGGATTTGTGTCAATTGTCCTCAATGATACCAACAGAGACTATGGAGTCTGGTTGTAGTCCCCTTTTGAACAGCTAAGAGCAACTGGTTTTTGTATACATTAGAAAACTGATGGACTGTCATGTCATTGCTGCCAGAGGGAGCAAGGGTACATGAGTTGCAACTTTAGTTGAGGAATAATTTCTCTACAGTAGTTGCAGCGACAGAGCTCATTTGTTACAGATATGTATCAGTTTGTTAAAAATATGCATCAGTACTTGAATGTCCATAGTATAGTCACAGGTCCACTTTAAAACTGTGGTCTATTTTTGGGAAAAACTCTAGACTAATATGAGGCCTCATGCACATTGGGCATAAAAAAAATGCTACTTAAACAGGCCTTTAGAATTTTTTTATTTCAGCCTGTAAATTAACTCTATGTTAGCCTATTTGTCTATGCACATTTGGGCATTCACAGGCATATTTGAAGAGGAGCATTTACAGGCTGAAAAAAAACAACAACAAAAAAAAAAAAACATCACAAGTACATTTTTTGAGGAGCTTTCTGGCAGAAAAAAAAAAAAAACTCTGAAGGTTTTTCTGACGGAGTTCCGACAGAATTCCGCTCAAACTGTCTTGCATACACACGGTCTAAGAAAAGAAAAAGATGAATGGCTAACCTATGTTAGGGATACGTGCCACATCCAATGTTTAAGATTAAAGAAAAAAGGGTTCCCCTAAGTGGACTTTTAAGGCACTCAATTACATCATATATAAAAAGTGTAGCAGAGTATACAGTATATGATAATAGTAGATACACTTTATTTCTGAAAAGACAACATTAAAAGGTTATAACAAAACATTGATATGTCTAAACAGTGCGTTTCTATCACCATGCACAATATATGCTTGAAAAAACCTCCTCACACCTTTCGGTATATAGTCTAATCCTTCTTTAGGGGTGCAGAAAGTAAGAGGGGTTCATCTAAGATGTAATTAAAGGTAAATGATCAGTAGATTGCCACAACATGTAATGCCCCGTACACACGGTCGGATTTTCCGATGGAAAATGTGTGATAGGACCTTGTTGTCGGAAATTCCGTGTTTCCATCGGATTTTCCGACACACAAAGTTTGAGAGCAGGATGTAAAATTTTCCGACAACAAAATCCGTTGTCGGAAATTCCGATCGTGTGTACACAAATCCGACGGACAAAGTGCCACGCATGCTCAGAATAAATAAAGAGATGAAAGCTATTGGCCACTGCCCCGTTTATAGTCCCAAGGTACATGTTTTACGTCACTGCGTTCAGAACTATCGGATTTTCCGACAACTTTGTGTGACCGTGTGTATGCAAGACAAGTTTGAGCCAACATCCTTTGGTGCAGACAAGACAGAGAAAATGAATCACCACTCAGGAGAACTTGCTTTCAGGTGTGTATTAGTGAATCATTCAGAGGAGGGGAGTCCCAGGTGCTGGCTAAATGCAAATTGAAGCAGGGTTTGAAACAGGAAAATCTGGATGCCGCACTCCGGATAAAGTTGAAAATATCTTCTTTATTGTAAAACTTTGATCATAAAAAACAGGATAATCAGGCGGGTAGTACAGACACACTGACGCGTTTCGCACTCTAGTTTGAGCGCTTACTCATAGCTCATAGCTCATAGCTACTCATAGCTCGAACTAGAGTGCGAAACGCGTCAGCTGTGTCTGTACTACCCGCCTGATTGTCCTGTTTTTTATGATCCAAGTTTTACAATAAAGAAGATATTTTCAACTTTATCCGGTGTGCGGCATCCAGATTTTCCTGTTTCAAACCTTGAGCCAACATCTGTCGGAAAAAATCCTAGGATTTTGTTGTCGGAATGTCCGAACAAAGTCCGACTGTGTGTACGGGGCATAAGAGTACAAAAAACTACATGCTTACAGTATTACAATCCAGCACTTACATAAAGTTAGATCTTGAGGTAGTTTTACAATGCTTCATTAAATCACATTAAAAACTTGCAGTTTTGGATAGCACTGAGTAATTGAGCCGGTGTTCTGCCGAAAAAGTTCCCCTTGGCGGATAAGGACCCCCCTCAACAACCAGGGAGCCGCCGAAAAGAGCCAAAGCTGAACACCCGAGTCAGCTGTACACAGAGCCTGCGTGTGAAGACTATTTTAATAAAAAAAAGTTTGTAACAGGCCCCTCGCGGGCTCGCTGCGCTCGCCGCGCTTTGGGCACGGCCTCGCTGCGCTCGGCATATTATTATTCTGTCTCTATGTCCACTTGGATGGTGGGGCTTTAACGTGGACATAGAGTAGAATGTAGTGCACAGGCGCCGTGTACAGCTGACTCAGGTGTTCGGCTTCGGCTCTTTTCGGCGGCTCCCTTGTTGTTCCTACTGCACAAGGGCTGCGCCTGCACAGTAGAGGGGGGTCCTTATCTGCCGGGGGAACTATCTCGGCAAGACACCGGTAAGAAAGCTTAAGGCTAGAAAGTGTCCTTAGGAGGCAGGATTCCCCCACCGCACTCCCCGGCAGCGATACGGCCAGAAGATGTAATTAAGTCCACTATGCATACACACGGTCACACCAAATTCCAACCGTCCAGAATACGGTGACGTACAGCACGTTCGGCAGGACTAGAAAACGGAAGTTCAATAGCCAGTAGCCAATAGCTTCTGTCTTGTACTTGCTTCAGAGCATGCATCGTTTTTGGTACGTCAGAACAGCATACAGACGGTCGGCTTTCCCGACTTGGTTCCGTCTGAAAAATGTAGAAAAATTTAGAACATGTTCTCTTTCCAGGTCCATCAGAATTTTCAATGTAAAAAGTCCGATGGGGCACACACATGATCGGAATATATGATGAAAAGCTTCAGTCTGACTTTTTCTGTCGGACATTCCGCTCGTGTGTACACGGCATTAGATCACCTGAACGTGCCTAAATGTGGCATTTAGTTGTGTCAAGCATTTTTAGGGTACTTTTTCTCTAGAGTTTTGGGGGAAAACACTTATGAACCAAACATGACTAAACGCAAGTACAACATGCTCCATAGGAGCAATTTTTTTAATGCTACCTTTTTATGCCAGCAGTTCTGGCATTTAAAATCATATATCATATAGGATATCCACGCTAAAATATATAAATTACAAATGAGCAGCCGCTTAAGCAATCTGTGATACTAGATGCAAGAATTGTGATAAATATATGAAGCAGCGCTAAAAAATTTAACTCAGTATTGGGAAAACAAAAAAATGAATCAATATAATGACATCAAGCTTATTAGGTGAAAAAAAAAATGTGTATAAAGAAATCACACCAAATATGTAAATAAGTGTCCATAAGAGCCCATTCACAAGGGCTAAAAAGGAAAAATATATGTGAAACCAGAAAGTCAAAATGAAATAAATCATCCACGATTCACTTACTCCACCACAATCACAATTCGTAGTGCTTCCACCACCAGGTGACACCAAGGGGGTTATTTACGAAAGGCAAATTCACGTTGCACAAGTGCAAACTACAAGTGCAAAGTGCACTTGAAATTGCACTTTCAGTGGAAGTGCAGTCGCTGTAAATCTGAGGGGTAGATCTGAAATGAGGGGAAGCTCTGCTGATTTTATTATTTAATCATGTACAAGCTAAAATGCTGTTTTTTATTTTCCTTGCATGTCCTCATCGGATCTACAGCGACTGTACTTCCAAGTGCACTTTCAGTGCAATTTCAAGTGCACTTTGCACTTGTAGTTTGCACTTGTGTGGCAAAGTGGATTTGCCTTTAGTAAATAACCCCCCAAGTATTAAAGCCTCTTACCGGATCCTGTGGACCATCATATAGTATGGTCAAATGTGAGTGTTACATATCCTTATGAAGGGAAACTCCAAAGCGCCAAACTCAATCCAGGTGAGGATCCAGCAGGATGAAAAATAAAAAGCATATAAGCCTATAGTGTAACCCATAAAAAACCCATAAGTAAAACTTGCAAAGGGAAAAACACTAAGCAAATCCTTGGGCAATAGGTTTCAAAAACATGCATATAGCAATAAAAACAATAATAATGAAATATGAGTGGTGTATCCGCGCAACGGAACAGAAAATTAAAAAAGTGGAGAAAATGGAAAAAAATGGAAACAATGGGAGAAATCCCATAAAGGACTGCTGCCTCCACAGATGTGATTTCCACCAAGGTGGAAAAAACAGAAGGTAAGTGAAGAGTTAGTGTGTGGGTGTGGCGCTGTCCTAATTCATAGAAATACTTGGTAAATCGTGTGTAGTCAAATCCCAAATATAAAGTCGCATATAAAGTATAGACCAAAATTGCAAAATAAAAAAATTCAACGAAAATAAAACTAAACATAAAACAGCAAAGTGACCCCCTTTGGAGTGTGTAGGTGTAACGTTGTCCTAGTTTAAAAAATACTTTGTAAATCGTGTGTAGCCAAATCCCACATGTAAAGTCGCATGTAAATTATAAACAAAATATAAACAAAATCGCATATAGCAAATTTAACGGCTAGGTTGGTCCCCTTTGAATTGGGGGAGGGGGAAGGGGAACAGGGGATGAAATCAAAAAATGACTTTAGCCAAAACTATTCCATCCGCATAAAAACCCCATATAGTGATTGATTTAAAAGTCTTTGACAAACATAACATTGCTGAATAATTACATAGGTTAAATCGTGACTAGTGCTCAGTGCAACTTAAGTGAAAAACTTGACATCTTTGTAAAACAAGGCAGGTATTTGTATTAATCTTGGTGACCAGGTGCTCGTGTCTTGTGATCATGCGGACACTCACCAGCTTCTTTAACCCCTGCGGGGGTAATGCGCAGTCACAGTGTATGCCACTGTGCAGCAATCCACAGGCTGTTTCTGGGTCACGGTGACGTTTTAGGCAGCTTCTTTAAAACCCCTGCGGGGGTAATGCGCAGTCACAGTGTATGCCACTGTGCGGCAATCCACAGGCTGTTTCTGAGTCGCGGTGACGTTTTAGGCATAAGAGAAGAAAGAGGAGATTCCATAGCGTAAAACCATAAAACACTCTTTATTGAACGCAGATGACAGAATGGTACTCACATTTAAGCAATTTATAATAGGCAACCAAATGTCATCAAAACAGGAGAGCGTCAGATTTAAGTTGGTGATCCTCTGGGAGATGATGCAAAAGCGTCAAAATAGGCCACGCCTTACGCGTTTCGTCATAGGGACGTCAACTGGAGCGCGCCCCCTTTAAAACAAATACAATTGTTCTCCCAAAAAGCAGCAGGCTGTGTAGCTGCACAGAATTCTGGCATTTGTTCTGCAGCCTAGTGTGCACGGACCCTTATGCCGCATACACACAAGCGGACTTTACGGCAGACTTTGCCCAGCGGACTTTTCGACGGACTTTGCGACTGACTTTCTGAATGAACGGACTTGCCTACACACAATCAACCAAAGTCCGTCGAATTCGTATGTGATGACGTACGACCGGACTAAGACAAGGAAGTTAATAGCCAGTAGCCAATAGCTGCCCTAGCGTGACTTTTTGTAGCATACAGACGAGCTGACTTTTCGACCGGACTCGAGTCCATCGGATAGATTTGAAACATGTTTCAAATCTAAGTACGTCCAACTTTTGAGAAAACAAAGTCTGCTGGAGCCCACACACGATCGAATTGTCCGACTAAATCCTGTCTACCGGGCAAAGTCTGCCGTAAAGTCCGCTCGTGTGTACGTGGCATTAGAGGCATCAACCTATCTCTTCACCTGTAGCAAATTACCTGTGAAAATACTTGTGGAATTATTACTTTGAAAAAAAAAATCTGCAGCTTTTCAAATATGTTTCATAAGAAAGGTATATTCAGGAGGCCTGTGACTTGCGTAGAATGTACATACACATTGTTAAAAAATCAAATCTAAAATCAAATCACTTCAAAGAAACAGAAGCGTAGCACAGTCCTTGCTTTGTCTAAATACAAAGATAATATGGTAACAAACAGGCAGGCAGGTTCATAACTGACTGCTCCAGTTCACAATAGTAATATACTATGGTATCAGACATGACAGTCATTTGGAATTTATGAAGCTTACACTTGGATGATATACTGTATACTACAGGGACTGCAGGTTAATTTTGCCTTCTTCTGAAGCAAGGTAGCAACTAAGAAACACTATGTAGAAAAAGCCTGTTAGTTCACATAGTTACACATGGAAATTACATTGAGCACACAGTTCTGTATTTGTCTAGGTTTCTTTTGCCTCACTTCTTTCTCATCCTAGTTATTCACTCCCACTCATCTTCTGAAATGAGTGTCTTCATCTTTGCCTTGCTAATGTAGCTGGCTAATTGAACTCATCAACCAAAATCAACCAAGGAACTCGAAGAAAAAGAAAGAAAGAAAACGAGTCAGAGAAAAGTGAGAAATAATTCCTACGTTCCATGCTAATTGGCAGTGATTTTAATGAGGTTCGGTAAAAAGATATGTGTTAACACTTTACAGTTACAAAATGTAGGTCTATATTCATCCTCAACATTGGAAACAAATAGAAGTCATTTGCCACTCTATACAACCAGATCTTCAAGACTTCTGATCATGAGTAGACACGCTGCACTTCTCTCTTCTGTCACTAGATGTCTGGGTATCTGGTGGCACTAAATAAGACAAGGGCATTGCAAGGACAGGTTAAGAATAGATGGGGTATCTCAGCCAATGGCCAGGGATCTTCTTGGGTCGCTTGGCCTGCTGGGAGAACCTATTCAATTGGGTGAGGTCAAGTGATCGTGGTTCTGTGCCACCTGGATGGCTGTTTGGGTAGACGTGTGTTGTATTGCCCCGAACTGCTAGGCCAGAGTCTGAGGCCTATCCCGGGGACATCTGGCTGCTAGGCTGTCTGAGAGCCTATGCAGTGGGGGATCAGCTAATGGATGAGTTAAAAGTTCAGTTATTAGTTGGAGGCGTTATAAGCTTCCCTGAAGAGATGAATTTTCAGGAAATAAAAGTTAAAATATTACACAAAGGTTCAAAAATATTTGTGATAAAGGAATATGACTTAGAGTGGTTGTAAACCTCAGACATGAAAAGTGTATATTAACCTTTATCCAAATCAGAGTCTGGTTCAGCTCTCCAGTGTGTGTGACATCAGATCCCTGGCCCCTTCTTCCTCCTGCTTTAAATAATCCTTACATCTGTGTGTTGTAGAAGACTGCACAGGACAGCTGGATGCAGATAAACAGGTACACCTTATGTAGAAGGATTTGTTTCATCTCTGTGTATCATCTGAGACTAGTTGCTTCATTGGGTATACATGAGTTTACAACCACTTTAAAGGACACTAGTTCTGAAAATATTAAAGAGCTGCTATGTGGTGGCCTCCTAAAAAATATTTTTTAGACTGTCTCTAGCTAAATACTGTCTGCGTAACTGGGCTGGCAGAGGCATGCAGATTAGAAAGCAAGACTAAAATTCAAAACTTCCGATCTGCATATTTGTTCCAGGTCACTGCTTCTAAGTATTAGAGCTTTTGGATAAGTGCACAATCCAAGTAACTAGCTTCTTAGAAGTAAAGGTCAGTAATAACAGCCTCCATATTTTCTACAGGTTTTTTGTAAATATTTAGTCTAGTTTTTACAACCTATGCTGGCTCACGTCTTTAAAAAAATCCAAAAATATTAAGAGGTCTATTTTTAACAAATTTGCATGACCATTCCTCCAGTGCATGCACATTCATTCTGTGTGAATAAGGCAAAAACCAATGTAGATTTCTTTTGTTACTTGTAATAGTAAAATGTTGGATTGTGGCCACTAAATGTAGCTGAGGAGCAAAAAGGAAATACATATGTTTTTGTAACAAGGGATTACAAAGTCATTCTAGAGAAAGCTATAGGGAATTAGCAAATAAATTGAATCAATTGTTACATTTGACTGAATAGGGCAGTAATACAACGACTGAATATCCTGTATATCAGGACTAGGCAACTTTTTGAGCACAGTGTGCCGAAAAATGTTTTCAAAGAAATTGAGAGTGCCGGTTTTTTAAAAAAAAACGTGAACTTCACACACTTAATCACGAAAAATAATTTTTATAAAGTAAATGCTGTAAACTACTTGAGTAATGTTGGGAAAGCCCAGGCGCAACATAGGAGGGGGGGCACAAGTGAAGTGCCGACTCACAGTGCAGGCAGTGTGTCTTGCTTAACCTGGACCAGCAGTATACAGATCACTGCCGCTACAGTACAATAGAATACAATGCAGTGCTAGAATTAACACATTTGACTCCCTGTGAGGCGGAGTGATCTCTGCCCGACAGATGCCTTCTAGTTTAGGCCTGGCATGACGTCATTGAGAGGCCGAGAGGCCGGGAGGTGGAATAAGAGAGGAGAAGGGAGTGCCGCTGGTGCTGTGAGGTACAGTGTGCAAGTGAGCAATAACCTAAGGCACTGGGCTGGCACTAGCAGATCATCCTTCTTAAAGGGGTTGTAAAGGTTCAGTTTTTTTTTTTTTAAATAACAAACATGTTATACTTACCTCCTCTGTGCAAGGGTTTTGCACAGAGCGGCCCCGATCATCCTTTTCTGGGATCTTCCTGCAACGATCCTGGCTCCTCCTCTTCTCGATTGCCCCCACAGAGAGCTGCATTCCATGGGGGCACTCGTGCGGGCACGCTCCTGAGTTTTGCTGCTGCATCCATTGACACAGACAGCAAGACTTTGCCCTGCCCCGGGCTTCCATGTCACTGGATTTGATTGACAGCAGCAGAAGCAAATGGCTCCCGCTGCTATTAATCTATCTAATGAGGACCCGAGACGTTGCTGGAGCGATCGGGTTCAGGTAAAAGGAGAGCTCTGGGGAGCTGCTGCCCTACAGAAGGTTTTTCACCTTAATGCATAGAATGCATTAAGGTGAAAAACCTTGAGGGTTTACAAACCCTTTCATTTCCTGTCCACATTGACAGTGTAATGTTGTGTGTCAGTGTGAACTGGCTGGAGTAATTAGAGGCTGGCTGGAGGGGGGGTTAATTAATTACACTACTATTTGTGATATGCAGCATTAAAGGGTTAATGTGCTGCCACTGGTCACTGATGTATTAGTGACCAGTTTGAGTTAATTAACCCCTTTGTGCTGTATTAGTGGCATCAGTATCAGTGTTAATAAACCCTTTTATGCTGCAACATGCAGGGGTTAATAAATACTGACACTGGTGCCACTTATGCAGCCCAAAGGGGTTAATTAGCAATGCCACTGCCCACCAATGGGTATTGATGCAGAAAGATTAACTCATATTTTCACTGACCTTCCCCATACTTTTTTTTTTAACAACTGCTGTTTACTGGGTTATGTTTAGGACATTTTAGATACTCACTCACCCAGCGGGTCCAGAGCTGTCCAGCTGAGAAACTCCTCTCCTCTGGCAGTGCTTGGTCTCATGCCACCATGTTTTACTGTGACATTATCGAGAGACTGGCAGGCAAGCTGCTCTGGATTCAGCTGGCACACCTCCCAATGGTACGCCACAATAGGTTCCCCCCTCCTCCTTTACGGTGAAAGGCTCTGCCTCCTGGGATATGTGACATGCATATCCCAGGAGGCAAAGGGAGCATAGTGCGCATCATTTGCCTAGGAAAATGACATTAAGAGTGGTGGGGCTTGGGGTGCAAACGTTTTCTTAAAAAAAGCAACCAAGGACAGAAAAAGAAGCTTACTATGCATGTAGAGGACCGGAGGAGGAGTGGAGCAGAGGAATTAAGTTTTTTAGGGTGAAAATCTGCTTTAAAGTATAATTCCAGCTTACACCTTACTAGCTTTAAAAATGCCCCCCAACGCCTATGTTGACTAATCTATTTTCAGCTCACTGCGATTTGGTCACTTGATCTCCCCTGTGTGAAAAAGCAATAGCTTCACAGGATAGGAGGGAGTGCAGACAATGGCTGGGACATGAGAAACTACGGGTGATATCACCACTTCAAGCTTCACCAGCTGTTGTTAGTCCTCTCCCCTGCACCTGGCACTGGCTAATACAGGAGATCACATCACCTGACTAGAGCAGAGTGACCTGAAATTAGGTAAGTGTATATATCTTTTTTCCACAGGTTAGTCAACATAGGTGTAGGGGGGTGCATTAGTTAGGTGTAAGTTGGAATAGCATAAAACCACTGACCACTGGCTTATTATAGCAGGAACTGCCATCAATGCTGGGGATTAGTGCGTAAACTGGCACAAATGATGGGGGGGATTATTGTTGCAGAAACTGGAACCAATGCTGACTTTGAAATGACACTGACTCTTTCGTAAGAGCTGCGGGGGAGGGGGGGGAGCGCAGTTTTAAATTTTTTTTAATTTTTGCCAGTTTACCTTGTCCCGGCACTGATACTCGGAGCACCTTCCAACCCCATCAAGCCACAGCATCGTTGAGCCTCTTATAGACTTCCACATGCAGGGCTAGATAGTGCACCTGACCTTCCACCAACACTTAAATACTGGGATCTCATCACATCAGGGCCACATTCCCAGTGTGCATGAAGCCTTGGCTAGGTTAAATCTCTATCAGAGCAACAAAAAGCAGTAAAATCTGGCAGGTGTTCTATTTCTTACCCACTTTATCAAAAACTAATAAAGAAAGGGACCTTCAATGTAATTCCTTTATAAATAGGTCCTCTTAGGAAATGTTATCAGCATTTGGAAACAATTTTTATTTTAGATTTTTTTGACTGATATCTCTCTTTAAAGTCCTTTTAACAGGAGAAAAATACCAAGCTTTTTCTTCCCCTGTACACCATTACACCATCAAAGAGTTTCTTTTTCCCATCATCTGATTTAGCTAAATAAACCCATAATGCAAAGTAAAATCTTCTTTGGGCTGAAGCCTAAACATATTTTTTTGCATCTATCAGTTCATTTCCCTGGGTTGCCCTGATCTTCTTCATCTTTTCTCAACATGAAAACAAGAAACGTGATTTTTTTTTTCCCTTCAAAATCTAAGCACAGCTTGCAAGTTACGGTGTGCACATCCTTATTGTAACACCGGACCAATATTTTATTTTGTGAACAAACCTAATTCACTTGTGTAGGATGGGTAAAAAAAAAAATCACATTTATAATTATAAGTACAGTTGTAGTAGTTTTAAAGCTATCACTATATTTTTAAACCATGCATTCAATGTACAAAGTAACCATTTCCCATGATTTATTATTACTGTGCCCAAGGAGTGTGTAAAATATAAAAGGATTCATTTTTCCTTGTGGAATATGTTAATAACAAATAGCAACAAGCTAATATAGACGGGGACAAAAACAGAGAACTAAAACACAATTGCTGTTTTGTAAGACAGGGGATAGACTTCTTCATTACAAGGGTTAAAGAAGTTCTGTCTCTGGGGTGCAATGATGCTGGTTTCAAAGTAAGTGAGCTGTCTCTGAGTTTGTTTTCAGTCACTTTTATCTGGATTGACTGCATGAAAACTGTCAATCTTCTTCATTCATCCTTTCCTCAGTGGGGAAATCTTCAGGGTGCACAAAGATGAAACTAGGGGCATCTGCCATCCCCTAAAGGATTTAAAATCCCCCCTTCCTTGTGCGCTGTGTGTTTTTCAGTCCTTTGCTCACAAAGAAATGATCTTTTCAGAACAAGCCAGAGAGTTTCAGAGGAACATTAATAATTCATATGCCTACAGAATGCAGCTGCTTGCTCTTATCAGCAGATAATTCTGGCCAGAACAATCCCTGATTACATATGTTTATTGTGCCCTCGAATGCCTTCCATAACCCTGTGTACAGAAAGATTCATTATTCTTCACCGCCACTATGGCTCACCCTATAGGGCATCATCACACCTGCTAAAGAAAGTAGGATTATCACAAAGAGGTATCTGTAGTCCCTCTAAAGCCTGGCTCCATGAAACAAGTTACATTTAAATAGTTATTGGGGCATTAATTACCTTACTCGTCCTCAGTCTTGATTTCAAACACCTCTTTCTAAACTGTCCTGCAGTGTAATGGATCTAAGTTACAGTTTCCTCTGAGCAAAGCCAGTATCCTACCCTGGGGAACAGACATTTTCCCCTGCTTGTTATCTTCTTGGGCACTGGTCTCATCACCACCCTCTTGCCATTGGATCCTATGAAGGAGGACCTGGCCGCTGGAAGTGTTGCCTCCACTGATAAGAGGGCATTCACATTAAGTAGGCAATGATGTGGACACCCGAAGAAGGATCCCAGGAAGTAAACAAAAGAAGAGAAGGATCATCATGCATGTAAAATGGTAGGCAAGTTGGGATTTAAATGTATGTACTGTAGATATATGCATTGTACAAGATGTCAGAGATGGGTCCTGGAAGGCAGATCAGTTTCCCCACTATTTGGGTTGTGTTCCTTTTAAGGTGGAACAATTTGATGACAGTTTGGAGTACTCAGTGGTTCTCAACCATGCACGCGTAGAGGCTGCTGGGAGATATTCTGTCACATGATTACGCTACGTCCGGTTTTGACGAGAATGAGGGGTGAAGTGCAAGCCGAGTGCAGACGAACCTCATACCGCACATCGGTAACCACGCCATTACTACACCCATCCTTAACCTCCTTGGCGGTAATCCCGAGCGTGACTCGGGTCTGACTTTTTCTGTCAGGAGCGGTAACCCCGAGTCACGCTCGGGGTAGCAGTGCAGAGCATCCAGCGGAGCCCTTACCTTCTCCTGGGTTCCAGCGATGCCCTCCACTGTCCTCGGCTGTGCTCCGCTGTGATCGCCAGCGCGATCACAGCATCTCACTTCCTAGTTCCGTTCCCTGCGAGCAGCAGCGGCGCACGGGAGCGGAACTAGGCGGGAAATTCAAAGTTGAAAAGTTCAAACACAAAACACACATATAAAAAGAGGTGATACAGTGTAATCTGAGAGGATTACATTGTATCATCTCAGATCTCACTGATACAGTGCCCCTTGCCCCAGTGCCCATTGCCTCCAATAAAATATTGAGATGGAATCCAAAAAGCGCCATTTCGCTACAAAATCGCCTTTGGAGCAGTTGAATGACAGCGACAGCGACACGGAGTTGCTCCCAGAACTCAGCGATAGCGAGTCGTGGGGAGATTTGTCGTCTGACACTGAGCTGACAAGTGACAGCGATGACAGCGGTGATGATCCTACACCTGACATCAGCGACGTGCGCACTTGGTGCCCTATTGAGTGCGATACGGACCAGGTAGCGCCCCCAAGATTTCCCTTCACTGGATCACCTGGGATGAAGGTCGAAGTTGAGCGTGGCAACCCTCTGGCATACCTGCAATTATTTCTCACAGAGGAGGTAATTGAAAAAATTGTCCTAGAGACAAATCGCTACCAAGAGCAGCAATCCGCTACGCTGCATGCCAGGTTTTCCCGAAGCAGAAGGTGGGAACCGGTGACTAAAGAGGACATCTGGCTGTTTCTCGGACTCATTATTCTTCAGGGGGTGGTGGGGAAACCACGCCAGAAATGGTACTGGACCACGAACAAGTTATTGGCCACTCCGTTTTTTGGTACTGTGATGTCCGAATACCGTTTTTCCCTCATCATGAAATATTTTCACTTCACTAACAATGAAGAGTTTGATGAGGCCACGCATCCTGCGCCCAAGCTAAAAAAAATCTGGGAGGTAAGCCAAATTATTGGGAACAATTTCCAGCGGGCCTACGTGCCAGAAAGGGACGTCAGCGTGGATGAGAGTTTGATGGCCTACAAAGGACGCCTAAGCTGGATCCAGTATATTGCATCCAAAAGAGCGCGGTTTGGCATCAAATCATACATGCTCTGCGAGTCATCCACCGGGTACATATGGAACTCGGTCATTTACACCGGTAAAGGCACGAAGTTCAACCCCAGGTACAGCAATTATGGGATGGCCACATCATCTGTCCTTACACTGCTGGAGCCATTACTGAACCAGGGATATTGTGTGACCATGGACAATTTCTATACATCGCCGGAACTGTTTGAGGTTTTGATCCAAAACAAGACGGATGCCTATGGTACAGTTAGGCCTAACAGACGTGACATGCCATCAATGTTTGGGAAAAAAAAACTAAAACCCGGAGAAATGGTTGCCTGGCAGAAGGGTAAGATGATGGCAATACGTTGGCGAGACAAGAAGGACGTGTGTCTCATGAGCACTGTGCACAATACCTCCACTGCCACGGTCCACACAAAAAGTGGGAAAGATGTGCTGAAGCCGCAAGTCGTCATAGACTATAATTGCACTATGGGAGGTGTCGACCGAGCCGATCAGGCAATGACCTTTTACCCGACTATGCGGAAACAGCAGAAAAAATATTATAAAAAGATTTTCAGGCATCTTCTGGAACAATGCCTTTGGAACGCTTACATCTTGTACCGAGCAGGGAGTGACAGGCCTCTTGTTCATTCAGATTTTATCTGGAAGGTGGCTGAGCAGATTTTTGCCAAACACCAGATGCCATCAGTTGATGCGAACAGACCTGGACGACGTGCTGTTGGTGTTGCCAACCCAGAACGCCTAACAGGTCGCCACTTTATGGACTACATACCGCCAACCGCAAAAAAGGCAGCACCTACCAGGATGTGTGTGGTTTGCTGTTCACACAGAGATGACAAGGGAAAAAAAATCCGAAAAGAAAGCAGGTTCTTTTGTCCGGATTGTGACGTGGGACTGTGTGCTGTACCTTGCTTTAAAATTTATCACACTCAGGATGTTTACTGAATTTTCTTTGTCTGACAAATTTCTTTAGTTTGTATTACATTATTGAATAAAATTATATTATTTAAAAATTTAAAATCATGATTTTGTGTTTCAAACTTTATCACATCTGGGATGTCTACTAGAGTCTTGTTTGGTCAGGTTTCAGTAAGTAATTACTAAGAATTGCAGGCCTATAATACATAGCATCAAATTTCCATGCAAAATAATTGTACCGCTTTCAGCACAAAATTCCAGACAGAATCATACCGCCAGGGAGGTTAACCGCTGGAATAACTTAGTGCCGGCTCGAGGGCACTTTTAAATGTGAGTTTGAATTTACTTCTTTTATTTGGCTAAATAAACAGCTTTTTTAAACATATTGTGCAATGATTGCTGTTTATATATTTCCCATGAGGAGAACTAAGGCTCATATGTAGCGCACTGGGGACAACATATATACAATCCAGGTGGAGTGGTTATCCCTATTAATGAACCGAAGGCGCATTGTTCCTTAATATCTGGTGAGTGGCCAATTCGTATTGGTGGTGGTTTGTCACGGAAGTGGTGATCATGTCACGATAAAACAAATGAAGAAAGGTCGCACAACTATTTCTGAAGTCATTACACACTGCACTTTGCACATGGACTTTGGACACTATTTATTGTAGTAATTTTTTGGGATATTAATTTTTTTGATTGATTTTTAATTTTTTTTATTTTTTATTTTTATTTTTATATTTATTGAAATTCACATGTATTCAATAATTTTTTGCACATCAAGGTGGAAATTTGTTTCGTATGCTGGAATATTTTGAATTTTGTGCTATACTGTTTTACACACTGTTAATTATGGAGACACTATTTAATTAAGGTATAAGTTAAATGTTTAGGAGGTTTATGCGTACACAATGCTAAACGGAGTGATGTATTGTAAATAAAGTAGCGCATTCAACATATATATTACATAATTTTTTCACCTAATGGTCTTTTTTGAATGCAGCAACTCAAAGTGTAAGGGAAATATTATTGTTTACGCCGGTGACACACTTATCTATTTATAAAAAATTAAAAACGGGCTTACCATCTTCCAAAGTTGTTAAATTCTTATATGGGATCTATAATTTAGAGAATCAGAAACACTGAGGGTGAGAAAGTGCCTCCAACTCTGATTACAGGGACTTTGCTCCTGAAGGAGTTAATCCTCCTGCATAGAGATGGGCCGAACAACCCCGGTTCGGGTTACATAGTAGGTGAGGTTGAAAAAAGACACAAATCTATCAATTCCAACCTATGTGTGTGATTATATGTCAGTATTACATTGTATATACCTGTATGTTGCGGTCATTCAGGTGCTTATCTAATAGTTTTTTGAAACTATCGATGCTCCCCGCTGAGATCACCGCCTGTGGAAGGGAATTCCACATCTTTTGCCGCTCTTACAGTAAAGAACCCTCTACGTAGTTTAAGGTTAAACCTCTTTTCTTCTAATTTTAATGAGTGGCCACATGTCTTGTTAAACTCCCTGCTGTGAAAAAGTTTTATCTCTATTGTGGGGTCACCAGTACGGTATTTATAGATTGAAATCATATCCCCTCTCGAGCGTCTCTTCTCCAGAGAGAATAAGTTCAGTGCTCGCAACCTTTCCTCATAACTAATATCTTCCAGACCCTTTATTAGCCTAGTTGCCCTTCTTTGTACTTGCTCCATTTTCAGTACATCCTTCCTGATGACTGCTGCCCAGAACTGGACAGCATAATCCAGGTGCACCCTCAAGTGTGTGCTAGGTATTAGTGTAGATCTGTAAGAGTAGGTAAACTTCTTTAGCTCCGGGCTAAGCCTGGGCTATGAATCTGGGTTTGGGTTCAGTGAGTCAGGGCTGGATGACTCGTTCTAGCAGCCTCTCTGGTGCCTCCCTGTTTTCTGGGACATTGGAGAATGTTCTAGACATAGTGGGTAGAGGTTAGAATGAGCTGTTTGAATATTTATAAGGGCCTCAGCCACTCCCCAGTAAAGGGCTGGCAGGGAGCAGGCCACCTCATAAATAGGCATGAGTCATGTGTGCTGAGGAGGCTGTAGGTGGCCCTGAGAGGTTCTTTTAAAGTTAAGTGGGCATCCCATAACCTCCCATCCCCATCTAAGTTATTACCCTCAATAAATAACAAAAAAATAAAGTAATGGACTGTTCTCTGTCTCTGGAGTGTCTGTGAAAATTCTGTGCAGGGTGGGGGATGCCAGTTTAACTGCGGCTCCTTAGGGGTACCCTACATATGTTAATGTATCCAGATGTATGCTTTCCTTCAGTGTACTTTCTGCTCCTCCCAGTCTCCTTCCTTTGTTGGTTTAGGTTGTGGGGAAGCCCCTGTGTCTCTCATATATAAAAGGACAAACAAGGGAATGCTCCCATAGTGTAAATCCACTTTATTTAAAACAATTTATAAAAACAGATTGTACTTTTTTGTAAAAGGTATTTTAACACACATTGCATAAACAAGCTTCTGAAGACACCTTGTGGGAGGGGTGAAACGCGTAAGTCAGGGTCTATCCCTGTGACAGCATCCCACACATGTGAGGCGCATGCCGGCATGACGCGTCTGGGTTGTTTATGCTTTGTGTGTTAAAAGACCTTTCACAAGTGAGTGTCATTATATATACACAGGCACTTCCCCACAACCCAAACTAACAAAGGAAGGAGACTGGGAGGAGAAGAAAGTACACCGAAGGAGAGCATACATCTGGATATATAAGCATACAAGGCGCATCATACTCACATGCTTATGCATATTATCCATGCCTTCTGGTGAGTCCAGAGTGTGGGCATAGGAGGGGAGCACAGAATTGTGTCTGCACAGCACATAATAGATTTTTTGGCATTAGAGACTGCACGGGTGTTACCATGCTAACATAGATGAAACAAAACTGAATGATTATCTGATATCCATTGGGTTTTGTACACTAGGCTTCACCCGCGAGTTTCATGTGGGTTATCTGCACTTTGCTATAGATTTCCATTACATCAGGTGGTTTTGGTGCGTTTTCTGAAAGCACATAAAAAGACCTGCACTTTCAGAAAACACACCAAAACCGCCCAATGCAAAAGAATATGGTAAAGCACAGATAACCCGTACGAAACCCACGGGTCCAGTGCACTGCACACAAACTGTGAAAAAAGCGCACTGCATCAATGTGCAAGCACCCTTAGGCTGGGTTCACACTTCTGCAGGTGCAGGACGACATATAAATTGCACGCTTTCCTGCACCTGCAGCAAAAATGTGCTGCTGCTAGCAGACGTGTGGGAGTGCCGTTAATTCTTAATGGCACCTCCAATCGCTGGAAACCACAGCATGTTTTTTTGAGCTGGGAACCACATAGCATGCACTTTCCCTGTGGGTGCAATTGTAAAAAGGTGCAGGGAACCATTCAAATGCAAATACAGCAGAAGGGACACCACAAAAGTGTGAACCTAGCCTCATTTCATTACAGGATCACCAGGTGAAAACAAAAGAAATAAAAAATAAAAGGAAAAATGTTATGTAAACTGAAAAATGTATTACATTTTAATTTTTTGGGTTTAGAAACACTTGAAGCCAAGGCCCGTGAAAATACAGAGCTTGTTCAATTTGTTCAATTCAGCCTTTTTTTTATTCCCAACAAGAAAATGGCTTTTGTATTTCATATCTACTTTTAGGCTGTGGTGATAAAAAAATGCACGCCAATGCTTGCTTTGCATACATTTAAGAGCAAACCAGAACTAGACATGCACAATTCATGTGAGGAGAACAACTATATTGTTCTGAATATTTTAATTTTTTTAGACCTTCCTCTATTTAGCTGGAAGTTTTATCTGTGCAGATCAAAAATTTTAAAAATAAACTTCAGTTGGGAAATCCCAGTACAAAATATGATCCACATAATATTATTGTTACACTGGTGAAGAAAAACAGTTCGCACATGCTTTTCGGTGCCTTACTATTTTTTTATTCAAAGCATTATCTACATTGATAAATGCCTTTTATATATCACATAGTTTTTCATTTATGGAGAAAAAAGGTCATACACACCAGTGTTTTTCAAAAAAGCTAACTATGCTTGTGAAATACCATTTAAAAGGAAAATGAAAGGTCTAAGATTTTAGTGTATTACCCTTTTTGCATAAGGTATTAGCTGCACACATTGAAGGCATGCATTTATTATCAATTATTTATGGCATGGATGAGAATAATAAAGTGTCCATGTCATGAAAAAAGTTTGTATTTCAAGATTAGTCATGCAATCTTCTACACAACTATAATTATTATACATGACTTTTGTTCACATTCTACTATCTTAATAAAACTTTTATCTAAATCAGGGGTCTCCAAACTCTCTAAACAAAGGAACAGTTTACTGTCCTTCAAACTTTAGGGAGGCTATCTGTTGGTGTCAGAATAGTGCCCCATCATTGGTACTAGGAGAAATAGTACACCATCAATGCAGTCAGTGGAAGGAATATTGCCCTATCATTGGTGTCAGTAGGAAGAATGGTGCCACATAGTTCGTGTCAATGGGAGGAATAGTGTATTTCATCAGTGAGTGGAACAGTGCCCCAAGGGCCAGATAAAGGCAAGCAAAGGGCCGCATCTAGCCTCTGGGCCGCAGTTTGGGGACCATTCTGTATTACTGTGACCCATTTTCAGCCCATGGCGGGCTAAGGTCCACTGTGGGCTGACATCACACAGCTGGTCCAGGCTCTGAAAAGATCCTGACCAAATGGTCGGGATTCACCCAGATGCCTGGACTGGCAGCTGGCTCAGGCTCTCAGAGAGCCACTGGGAGCCGGTGCCAGCCAATCCTGCCCCCTCCACAGTCTGGCACTCCAGTGAGTGCAGGAGGGGCTAAGCAGAGAGCTGGTAACTGACAGGCACCATTTCTCTGCAGGCTGAAGACTGAGTGATCAGCAAGGTTTGATCATTCAGTTCTGTCTTAGAGGTGGCAGATTACAGCTGCCACTGGGATCAGTGCTGCAGTCTAGTTGGGTATAACAGTTTTTTTTTTTTAAGCCATAATCCTCTTTGAAGCATGTGGGCCTCTTTGCCTGCATTCTATAACTTTGTGATGCTTTTCTTCTGTGAATATGACATAACCCCGAAGGGATCTTTTTTAACCACTTCCGGACCGCTGCACGCCGATGTATGTCCTTACTTTGATGGGGGATAATGTTGTTATGGCAGCAGTTAGCTGCCATAACCCCAGTATCCTCGTGTTTGGCCAGCGGTCTGGTTTCTGATAAGAGTGGTCTCTGCAGCAGATTCACCGCGAGATCACTTTTATCTGCGGCGAAAGAGGGCCCCCCTCCTGCCGCACTCCGGTGCCCTCTGCCGCTTACCCGATCCATCGGATCTTCGCCCTGGCTGGGCATGGAGGTGAGTGAGGAGAATATGGCCCCCACCCATCTCCATAACAATGCAGGGCGGAAGTGACGTCACTTCCGCCATCACTTCCGCCCACAGCCCTTATAGGGCCATTTTTTTAAGTTATTTTTTTAAATGACAATTTTATTTATTTATTTATTACTATTGCAATTAAGAGTGAATATGAGATCTGAGGTCTTTTTAATCCCATATCCCATATTTAAATGGTCCTGTCATGCTTTTTTTCTGTTACAAGGGATGTTTACATTCCTTGTAATAGGAATAAAAGTAACACCGTTTTTTTTTTTTTAAACACAGTGTAAAAATAAAAATAAAAGGTAAAATAAATAAAGAAAAAAAAAAAAATAAGAATTTTTTTTTTTTAAACGCGCCCCGTCCCGCCGAGCTTGCGTGCAGAAGCGAACGCGTATGTGAGTAGCACCCGCATATGAAAACGGTGCTCAAACCACAGATGTGAGATATTGCCGTGATCGATAGAGAGAGAGCAATAATTCTAGCCATAGACCTCCTCTGTAACTTAAAACATGCAGCCTGTATAATTTTTTAAACATCGCCTATGGAGATTTCTAAGGGTAAAAGTTTGTCGCCATTCCACAAGCGGGTGCAATTTTGAAGCATGACATGTTGAGTATCAATTTACTCGGCATAAAATTATCTTTCACAATATAAAACAATTTGGGCTAACTTTACTGTTGTCTTATTTTTAATTCAAAAAAGTGTATTTTTTCCCAAAAAAGTGCACTTGTAAGACCACTGCGCAAATGCGGTGTGACAGAAAGTATTGCAACGACCGCCATTTTATTCTCTAGGGTGTTAGAAAAATATATATAATGTTTGGGGGTTCTAAGTAATTTTCTAGCAAAAAAAACTGTTTTTAACTTGTAAACAACACATCTCAAAAAGAATCTCGGTCCTTAAGTGGTAAATAAATAGATTATAAGGCTACTGTAGATATATTTCTTCCGTTTAACATTTCAGTGTTGTTATATCTTCATGTTTTTTGTGAGCTCTTCTATGACATTGATGCATCTCAGCAGTACATCTTTTTTGCTTAGAAATTTTAAAGTATACATTTCTTTTTGTATTTCAAGCATATTTAGTTCCTCAGTCAGACAAGGTTGCTAAATTTGATTAACACTTCTGTGCTCTTCTGGGGTGCTAATACACTGTTTTCCCTGATTATACTTGTGTAGTTTAACATGTCAGAGCCTCTCTGCTGATTTCCAAATTTGCATCTTCCAGTGTTCTTATGTAGTGTCAATCCAGCTTATCACTGGATCTTCTTTCTTAAATAAAACTATTTTTAGGTAAAATAGGTCCCCTTGTATATTTGTAAAGTTACGGGCATCTAGTTTAGTCAGATAAACCAGAAAGCTACTCTGTGGTGTTGATACAGAAAGTTAGTGGATAATTTTTTCAGAATTGATATTATCTTCAAACAATAAAGACCTTCTTAAGTACTTCTAAATTTGTGGACATCATGGTCAAACCTTAAATTTGACATAACAGAAAAGAGGCACCTCCAAGTGCAGTATGTTTAAACTTTTAATATCCCAAAGGGATTAAAAACACTTACAAGATAGATGTTAAAAATAGCTCATCATAAGTATGTTGAGGAGGTGATCCGGCATCAGGTTTGTATCTAAAGTTCCAAGAGGTAGTCCAGTCAGCAGCATGAATTCCAAAGAGGCCAGCAAAGGGAAGCCGCAGCTCTAGGAACTACTGATTGGTTCCTTCTTCATACTTTCGATTGGTATGAAGAAGGAACCAATCAGTAGTTCAGAAATGCATCCTATTTTGATCACCTCATTCCGGTTGCGGTCCACACTGGTTTTGGTCCCCCCTCCTGCTGACATCACTACCGGGACTCGCGTTCCACGCTGTCTTTGGCAGCGTAGCTGCACCATTAGTGTTACTAGAGCTTTGGCTTCCCTTTGCTGGCCTCTTTGGGATTCATGCTGCTGACTGGACTACCTCTTGGTACTTTAGCTACACACTGGGACAAACCTGATGCCAGATCACCTCCTCAAGATACTTATGATGAGCTCCTTTTAACATACATCTTGTAAATGTTGTTAATCCCTTTGGGATATTAAAAGTTTAAACATGCTGCACTTAGAGCCGCCTCTTTTCTGTTTTGTATTGTTCTTTAGAGATCGCTTTGCTCTTCTGAGTGCTGTCTTAAAGTGTATAAAGATTCTATGCCATTCGAATACATGTATCTCCAATAAAGACAACCATCTGCTTAGTCTTTCTATTCAGAGCACGCTATACACACATTTTTATCTAAACCCTAAATTTGGAAGCTCTTTATGCTGTTCTGTGGCATTGATGCACCCATCAATACACTTTTTTCTTGGAGAGTTAGTATTTTCATGGTTTAAGCAAGCCATAGATGGATCACGACTCTTCTGAATGGACACAGGGAGCTGTGGCTCGGCTCGGGTGCCCCCATAGAAAGCTGCTTGCTGTGGGGGCACTCAACAGGAGTGAAGGGCCAGGAACACTGAAGAGGGACCCGAGAAGAGGAGGATCTGAGCTGCTCTGTGCAAATCCACTACATGGGGCAGGTAAGTATGACATGTTTGTTATTTTTAACAAAAAAAAAATGAGACTTTAGTATCACTTTAAGCTTGTTCAATTACACAAGAACCTAGAAGCTAATTAGTAATTATGCACAACTGCACCTAATTTTGAGTGCACCAGTTTTAGTAAATTTTCACCAGAGTGTATTTATGTTTTCCTGAACTGATTTTAGGGATGTTGCTGTTTCCTAGTGTTTTTTTTTTCATTAAGTAGTCTATCAGAATTATTTTTATATATCTTGTCTATCAGTGTTTCAGTACATAAAGAATATAGTGGTCCTAAATTTGAAATGACCCTGTGTATTAGTGCTTCGGTGTGTAGGAAATGTGATCCTAAATTTCAATCCTTCAATATTGTTATAAAAGGGAACTGTCACACATGATTGGAATCGGGGACCCTCCATGCAGCCTTCATGCTGGATGGCGGTGTGCTCAGAGTGCAGCAGTGCAGGCTACAGATCACTCGGTACAGGAAAGCACAGATACAAGGATCTTGGAAGGCACAGAATACAGGACTCACAGCAATGTCAGGAGTATAGTGCAGCACTGGAGTGCTGGTCATACAGGCAGGAAACAGAATTCTAATAAGAAACACTTATTGCACAGGGAAACAGATTTATATTAGCAGCAGGAGGATGCTGAGCTTACAGGAATATAGAGGTAGCAAAATGTATAAGGAACACTGAGGTGCTAGGAATGCAAGTACACAGGAATACAGATATACACAAGTATCTAGGACAGAAAGGATACCTATTGGTACTGTCTGGGGAGAACACAACATGCCCGCACATACAGCAAAGGTGAGGGCCCTTGGGAGGGCTGAGGCGCAGAGTTCAAGGAACCCCCTGGTCTTCTGTAGAACTCTAATTTTCTTTAGGGGGGAGGCAAACAGTACGACCCCCCACAACCCCCTGCCCCTGTCAGTCCGTTGGTCAGTCTGTCAACGGGTGGGACTGGTGCACTTACCCCATCTATGGCACTTCTCCCTGTCTCTCGGCGGCGGCGGCTCTCCCGTTCTCTTTCTATCCACGGGTGATGGCTCTGGCTTCCGTTTCCTCCCTTCTTCTTGGAGGCAAATCTGGAGTCTTCTCTTTTCGGCCAATCAGAAAATGGGTTTCACACCCACTTCTGATTGGCCGGATTGAGTATCAGTGTTCCAACAGCGAATATTCATTTGCTGTTATAACACCTGGGTGGGATCATGGCGCAATGCTCTGTGCCACAAAGCCACATATTTTTAAGCCTATTAGAGCCTATGGCTCTAATCAGGTGCTTAAAAAAACACCCCCGGCGCTGTAATTCATGCACCCGGCATCCTGAAAGGGGCCGGATGCCTGAATAGGGGGTGGCAGCAGCAGTTGTGGATAGATTCATGCTATGCATGAATCTATACATTAGTCATATAGGGGGTGGCATGGAAAGAGGGGGCGGTGCGCGGGCGCCCCTAATGGACGGGCCGCCACTGATGGGTTGCACTGCAGATGATTCCCAGGTTGCAGGTCTCAGACTCACCCAAGCAGACAGCTACTGGGAACTAAAGGCTGATAAAAATATAAGAATCACTTGCAGCACTGAGGTGCAGGGATCACAGGACAGTATGGAGTAGAGATCAAGCTGGCAGGAAGGTATGGAAACACACAGGCACTGAAAACAGATTCACAGAGACACACAGGACAACTAGGCGTGAGTAGCAATGCAGAGAGACAAACAGGATCTCTCAGAGCAGATAGAGGTGCACAGAGACACAGGAAACAAACTAGAAATACTCTGGGAGACACTGAAGCAGACACAGGCTAACAAAAGAAATACTAAAACTCACAATGGGGATTACAGAGGGCCTGGGAGGCTGAAAGCTGGCAAAGATACATAAGGGAAACAGAAGCACAAGGACACGTGAATGTTCGAAGAACAAAACAGGTGCAAGGACACAGGTTGCAAGCAGGAACACACTGACAGTAACCTTGGGCAGGCTGGAAGACACTAGGGACATTGGAGGTACAGAGATCACACAGGAAAGCACTGGGAGATACATGCAAAAAGACACTAGGAAGAAGGGAAATTAAGCAATATCACAAGGGATATAAGGGTCACTAGGAGTCTCTCAGAATATAGAACATTAGGAATATAGGGGTCACTTGGAATATTCAGAGTAAGACGGGTACACTAGGAATATACACTGAAGGGATACTAGGAAACATCTTGGATCGCTGGGTGACCTGACGCTAGGAACACTAGCTGTTGTTCAGGCAAAACTTGAGGTAATGAGCCAAGCTTAAATAGAATGAGATGGCCTGGCTGGGCGTGTAGGTAACTGAATCAACAGCAGGTGGTTAACCAGTCTTGAACATAAGTCTTGTGGGATAGCATGTGCACCTCCCGCTGGCTGAGATGGTACTAACACTGACAGGTTCACCGGGACACAGAGCCTCTCAACAGCTGTGGGTGAATTCTCCCCCTTCCCTCTCCTATCTAGCTACACAGTGAGCGAGCGGCACTCCTAGACACACAGCCGTTTGTTCTGCTCCCTCCCCTGCTTCCTCATCGGCAGGAGGAGAGAAACAATTGTGACAGGACAAAGAGCTGCAAAGCATCTTGGGACATGTAGTCCCCAGCACGTGCAGCCCCACAGCCGTATCATGGGGGCTGACTACGCACCCCAGCATGCCCTTGGGAGAGAGAAGGAAAGGACACCAAGAACCTGCCTAGGAACTAGAGCAGAGACCACGAGGCAAGAAGACGGGATGCAGGAGAAAAGGTGCTGCCATCTAGGGTTGGTGTGCCATTTCCTCCAATCTCCAGGAGCATTCCTGAAGGCGTGAGGCATTCTGGTTGTATGGTAGCCAGTTGAGCCACCTGAAGAGCCTGCCTGCCAGGACATCTACTTTTGGGCCTTGGTCGCTGGATTGGTGAGCAGACACTTGCCCATCTTACGGATCGAAACAAAAGACACTGCATGCAGACAACTTTGCCTTCTTTTTTTTTGCCTACACCTGTAGAACCTGTGTTACACTTACACCCCGCTGAGCAATTACAGTGTCCACTTTGCTTATCTGGACACTGTCAGTATACTGTACATTCACTCTGCCAACCAGGACATCAAGTGTACCAACACAGAGCTAGCTGAAGATAGCAGACATCTCCACTATAAGGACTTTCACACTTTTGCTTTATTTAGCAGTGACTCAATGATCACATTCATACTCACTAAGGAGGAACTCTAGCTTTAAGCCTAAAGTTGATAGTTCATACTGTTGCCTGTGATATCACATGTTTACCTTCCAGGCCTGTGATTTCAGGATTTTAGGAAAATGGACTGACCTTCAACAAGTCATCCCTATTTCTCTTCATGCTTGAGCACATAGGTCACATTAGAGCCATATAAGTTGGTTGAGTTTTGCTGTTTGTAATTTGCATGTGACTGTGTGTTATACTGTTCCATATCAGAGTCTTTTTCTATTTTTGACTACTTGATTATACTATTACTGTTTGCATGATGGTAAAAAGTCTTCCAGTAAACAATCTTTCTGGTTTACCACAGTTTGTGTCTATTTACTCTTGTGTCTGCAGTAACATTGTTTAATAGGTGTGCCAGAGAGGCTGAAGCTGTTCCTGGGGTTGTAAGGCAGAGTGCAGAAATAAATATACTCAAGTGGCTCCTTCGGGGGGGGGGCGCTACACATGTAAGCAGAAAAACCTTAGGTAATGCCATGAAACTAGATGTACCAGCATGCCTCCTGATCTTTGGGATTACAAGAGACAAATCTATAGAAAAGATGCAAATCTGTCACAATTCACTCATTCAATCTTCTGCAAGTTTTATTTGTGATCAAACTTTGGCAACTCCTCTTAATTTTTCATCATTAAACCACTTTGCATCTGCTATGTATAGATGAACATTCCCTTGCATCATGTTCAATGCAGAGGGGACATTCATTTATAATCCACATGCATGTTGTTAATTCCAAGCCTGTGCTGTCACCTATTAGCATGATTCCCAATCATGTGATTGTATGTCAACTATGACAGAGTGTCCACATGGCTTTGTTTTTAAACAGCTGTCACTGACAATGACAGCTGCCAGAACATTTATGTGTATGAGTGCTCCGTACACATAAAATAATTGTTTTATAATAACTTGAAATACTAAAAATATAAAATGTAACAAAAGATAGTCTTTCACATTTTTGTGCGCTTCTAATATTTATAAGCTTTAATATTTAAATATTTAATTTGGTGCAATGTTTTAATAAATATCCTGCTCAGATGAAAATATTTAGGTAGGCAAATTGGTCATAATTATTGTTACGTTAACCAATGCATGCTGATGTTTCTAAAGTTAGTCTGGGCATCTAGGCATTAATGACCTCTGATCCCCAAAAAAGGGTTAAAAACACATATGCAGAGTTTTACATATTTGTCATTTTGCTCCTCCTAAAATATTATGTTATGCTATTCTAGAAATTGCTGCAGGGTCATTCTGTACTACTGAGAGTTTATACATTTTTTATTGTCCGTATTTACAAGAGTTTGGCTTATGTGTTGCATCGTTCCTGTGCAAATGTCCTGCACAAACACAGAGCCCCATTGAGTAGGGACTGTGTCTATGGTTTTTGGCCCAAGAACCTTCTCTCTGGAATAAGAAACAAGCTGGAGGATTATGGATCTGTGCATTTCCAACTTGTCACAACCTACAGAGGAAGCTGAGCATTTGAAGATGAATAATTTATCAAATGCCCATCTCTTGTTAGCTTTAGGCTTGGCTGGGCTGCAGCACTCTGTATAAAAAGAGCATTAAACAAGAAGTCACTATGCATATTTCATGCTTGACCCAGCAATACCAGGCTTGGCATACACTAACTACACTGGAGGGGATCCATTATACATGGCAGGTACAGATTGGAGGTTGTCGATCCTATCACCTTTAATCTGGACAGTATTAAGAAGACATGGATGTAATAAACAATTAAAAGATAAACTCTGATGGTACCAAAAGCACAGGGAAATAACTATCCTCATAATTTACTCACTGAAAATAATTTGCACTCCCAGATAATTGTATATTATGTTGCTTATTGCAGAGGTATTTTACATATGTCAAATATAGTTTAATAGATGGCAGTTTTGACTGTGAAGTGACTAGAAATATTTAGAAGAAAAATTAATTGAACTTCTATTAAGCATTACTTTAGTATATCATTACCAATTTTCACAGAAAATGTGTCAATAAAAAGGATACTTAGCACAAATTGTGTTTCAAGTTCAGGATGGTGGGAATGAAGAGCTAGTAATTGTCACTGGGACACAAAGTGGGGAGAAATGGGAAGTACCTACCCTAATAACACCTGATAAAAAAATAATTTCCATCCACTTTGACTTGATTTAATAGATTTGTCAGAGGGGTTTCAGCTAAATCAATTTTGCTGAAAACGTAACAATTTTGCCTTGGGTGAAATTTCACCAGTTCGATACGCTCTCAATTAACTCGAGTTGTTTAAACAAAAAAAGACAAACTTTTTTTTAGTGCTTTATTTAGAGGGTATGTTTTATAGCTTAGTTGGAGTAGTATATTTTATTTATTTTTGATAATTTAGGGGTATATTTATAAAGCACTTAACGTAACTTTCATCAAACTTTCACTTCAGGTGAATCTTGTAGGTGCATGTGCTTTTAAACGACAGTGATTGATTCACCACCAGTGAATGTTTTATGAAAGTTAGGCCCCATACACACTATCAGATTTTCTGCTGATTTTTGTCTTCAGATTTACCAAAACTGTGTAGTGCAAGGGCCTGCCTGATTGCATACAAATTGAAACTCCTAAGGTTTGACCTCATATTATATGGTTTTGGTAAATCTGAAGACAAAAATCAGCACAAAATCTGATTGTGTGTATGGGGCTTTACATTAACTGTCCCTTGGTATTCTCTGTATCTGTATTTTCTTATTGGATCATTATATGTGTACTGTTGCTTCAAAGTTTATATCTTACTTTTTCACTGTCTGTTTTTTTCTTGCTGTAAAAAAAAGCTTCAGTAACTTCTTCTTTAACCTGTTTACCATTTATTGGAAAATAATAAAATTTTATGTAAAACTTTCAAATTTTACTGAATTTTTAAGGGGATGAAAATTAATTTCTCGTCCCTAGCCACATATTGCTCACCATATTTAATTAAATTCATGACAAATTAGAATTTTCATATACCGATGTACATTTTGAAAATGCACGGAAGCAACTGGTTTACTCTGAAACAATGCCCCTGAACCTGCACTTTTTTGAGGTTGGCATGCATGGTGGAATTTTGCAGCCTTTCCTACCATTTTAATGCTACAATGGATTGTAATTGACATGGCTATACACATTATATAGAAACAACATATTAAAAATACACAACTAGAATGATTTGTAATGAGTTGTGATGTGTGTGCAGCAGTCTGGAATAGTTATTATGATAAGCTGTAGGTGTATCCATCAGCCTGGAGTAGTTAAAGTACAAGTTTTTTTACCATTCATAAGAAAGCCTGAGTTTTCCCAGGCTTCAATTTCTGTGAAGACCATCTAGGCTGTGAAATAAAGCAGAACAGTTACAGAAAAGAAGTAACTATTTGGTCCTTGTTTTATTATTTTAATACATATAAAGCAAAAAGTATAATAAAACATAATAATAGTATTTTTTGGCTATATAAATAACATGTTTATTCAACATTTAAATGAGCTTATAAGGATGTGGTCTCAAAGATCTGTGGTCATAAGTAGGGGTTTTGCATTGGGTTCTGGTCAACAAAGAGGTCCACCCAAACCGTCGCTTTTCGAGGTTCACGAAATGGGCAAACTAAATGACACGGTTTGACATGTCTTCCCACCTTCTCCATATAAGCCGTTGGGTATTCCTGGTGATATGGTCATGCTCATTTTTGGTCAAAGATGTCAGCCAGCATTACCAGCTAGTTTATTGACATTCAGCTGCCAGCCAGGTAGTTGTTATTTGCAGCGAGAATCCAGCTGGAGAGGATTGTTGTGCATAGGTCTTTGAGATTGTGGTCGCAGGTCATTGAAACATATTCATCATGATTGATAAAGAATCTACATCACTGGAAGGTGTAATTGATAATGGATTTAAACTATGGGACTTTAAGTCGCACTTATATGAATGGTTATCATTGGAAAACATGGGGAACGACTTGTTATGTGACTTTGATGTCCAAAGTCGCATGACAAGTCACACAAGTGTGAATGGAGGCTTATAGGAAGGAGTGGCAATATTTATTTCCATTTTCCTTGTTTTTGTTACTGAGTAAAAATGGGTACTGTTACCCCCTTACTCATTTATGTTGGGAGGGCCAGATATCTAGGGTCCCCCTTATTTCAGATTTTGACAAGTTTCCATGGCGGAGCCCTACATCCTTTGGGCCAGGAAAATGAGGCTCTTGTCTGCATCAATATGGGGAAATGGTGCCCTTTTTGCTTTGGTTCCCCCTCTAAATCAATACTCCTTTACTATTCAAATAAAATATTTTTTATTCAAAAAAATGTAAATAAATACAACCACACTGTGATAAAGTCCTTTATTAATCACTTCAATGCTGGGAACTTTCTTCCTCTTCCTGCCCAGGCCAATTTTCATATTTCAGTGCTGTCACACTTTAAATGGCAATTGAGCGGTCATGCAACAATGTTGCACATATGACATTTTTATCCTTTTTTTAAAACATAAAGAACTTTCTTTTGTTGGTATTTAATCACCACTGGGTTTTTATTTTTTGCTAAACAAACAAAAAAACTGCAAACATTTTGCAAAAAAAAAAAAAAAAAGGTTTTCTTAGTTTATGTTATAAAATTTGCAAAACAGTAATTTTGCTCCTTCACTGATGTGCACTGATCAGGCAGCACTAATGGGCACCGATAAGGTTTCACTGGTGGGCACTGATAGGCAGCACTGATGGGCATATGCAATATTCAGGGGTGGTTGAGCTATATATAAGTTTTTTATTGTCAGTTTTTTGCATATATCCTTTTACCTATAGCTCCTGTTCCCTTTATTTTTGTCTGTCCTTTTGACATAGATATTTTAAGTATTTAATTATTATTCACATGGATATAGGCATTAGTGTCTGGAGGACCCCCCTGAAGTATGAGAACAGCACTGATGGGCACTGTTTGGGCTGCACCAATAATCAGGACACTGATGATCAGTACCCTGACTATCAGTGTAAATGTCCCATCACCCTTGCCTGTTACTGGCTCTCCTTTCCTCACACTATGACAGCGCATGAGGAAAGGAATGCAGATAACCGCCAAGTTTGTTTACATGTGTTCAGCTGTGATTGGACACAGCTGATCATATGGTAAAGGAACAATGTGATTGGCCCTTTACTCTGATCTGTGAACAGCTGAATGACTCCTGCTTACATAATCATTATGACACGGGGATCCCTCTATGTCAGACTCTTGCTACAAATGATAGCCCCTTTATCGGCTGCTAAATGATGGTGCCAGTGATGCTAGCTGACATTATTGACCACATATCATCCCCCAGCCTTTTTTGTTTACAAACATAAGCTGGCGGGGTAGGATTTTTCATCTGGAGGCAATATTTCTTTTTGTCACTGTTCCTGAAGTACACCATACAGGTGTGGCAGTTCACATGCATGTTTAACGTGATTGTAAGTGTAGAAGGTTTTTTACCATAATGCATTCTCTGCTTCAAGATAAAAATAAACCTTCTATATGGTGGTTGTGGGGGTCTACTGGTGGCGGGCTTATCAGAATCTGGAAGCCCCCTTTAACAAGGGACTGCCAGATCCCGCCCCCCATGTGAATGTGTACCCCTACTTATTCACCAAAAAATTGTCAAAATAAATATAAACATAGACAGTTTTTGACAATTTCTTTATTAAAAAATAAATAAATAAACAATGCCCCCGCAGTAAATCCAACATGAAGATCCACATCCAACAAAGGCTCCCACCATCTGACAGTTCCTAAATAATTGACGGGTGACTTTGCCCTGGTGATGTCATTGACCTAGGGCCTGCTGAGTCAATGATGTCACAAGGGGTGGGGTCACCCAGTTAAATCAATGGGTTGCCCCGCCCCTTAGTTATTTAAGAACTGTCAGATGGCGTTTCTCTGATGCAGATCTCTTCTTTTTTTGGCTTCTGGTCGGCAGCCAGCGTTCAGCGTGATTGATTGATTTTGGATTTTTTTTGTGTGTTTTTTAAAAAAGGACATGTCAAAAACTGTTGTGTTTTTACTCACATTTTACACTTTTTTTGATGAAAGAGTAGGGGTACTATGTACCCCATATTCATTCACATGAGGGGGGCCGGGATCTGGGGGGCCCCCTTTTAAAGGGGGCTTCCAGATTTTGATAAGCCACCCCAAAATGACTGGGCCAGGGTTGTGGGGTAGAGGCCCCTGTCCTCTTCAACATGGAGACAAAGTGCTTTGGGGGGTAACCCCCTACCCCAAAGCACCCCCCATGTTGAGGGCATGTGGCCTGGTATGGTTCAGCAGGGGGGGCACTCGCTTGCCCCCCCCTTCCTGACCTGCCACTCTGCATGCTCAGATAAGGGTCTGGTGTGGATTTTGGGGGGGACCCCACGCTATTTTTTTGGCATGGGGTTCCCCTTCAACTCTGTACCAGACCTGAAGGGCCTGGTATTGATTGGGGGTCTCCCCACACATTTTTTTTTTTACTGTTTTTTTAATGCTGGCATTCTTTTGCTTACATTAAGCTGACAGCTGATGAGTCATCATTTTTTAAGGATGTGGCAGCCACCTGCTCCTTAACAACCGTCTATTCACAGTTTTCTAAGGAGAAAAAAAAAACACAAGACGCATAAAAAAAGCATCAAAACCACATGTTCAAAAAAGCAAAATGCACCGCAAAACACATGCGAAGACCGCAGCAACCTCATAGATGTGAACCTAGCCTGAACACAAAAGCCACTTTCAACTAGGAGAGAATGAGGTAATTTTTGCAGGTCAAGCTTTAAGCAGGAAAAAGGGCATAACATTTATGAGTAACAAATTGATAAAACAAGCATTCAATATACTGTATTTTCCATATTTATTTGAAATAACTTTTTTTAGATCAAACCATGTGCTTTTTCTTGTTGATTCCCATTTTTGCTTTTTTTTTAAAAAAAAAAAAGCATGCAGGAACATATTAACCAACCATCTTTTTATTCAGTTATGTATTTATTGAAAAATCTTTAAAAGTTAGTTGAGTGGAGATGACAGTGGTGCTCAGTGGGGTAGAAGCAGGTAAGGGCGAGGTCAAGAATGTCCAGAGAGGGTAAAACAGCAAGAAGTAGATTAAAAGGGTTCAGCAAAGGTGAAACAGGTAGAGTGGCAGAGGTGCTCAGTGGAGTAAAGCAGATGGGATGGAGGTAACAAATGGGTGGTCAATGAAGGTGAAGCAGATGGGGTGGAGGTGAATGTAGTGCTTGATGAGGGTCAAGCAGGTGAGGTTGAGATGACAAAGATGCTCAGTGGGGGTGAAGAATATGGTCTGGAAGTGGCAGAGGAGCTGAGGGTGAAAAGTAAGATTGTGGTGGCAAAAATGCTCATTGAGGGTAAAGCAGGTAGATGGAGGTGACACAGGGGCCCAGTAAAGGTAAACCAATGTGAGTAGAGGTGACAAAGGTCCATGGTAAGGATGAACAAGTGATGTGGAGGTGAGAGAGGTGCTCAGAGAAGATGAAGCAGGCTAAGTCTAGGTGACAGTGGTTCTTAGTGAGGATAAAGCATGTGAAGTGGAGGTGAGAGAAGTGCTTAGTGATGATGAAGCAAGTGGGGTGAAAGTGACAAAGGTGCTAAGTAAGGGTCAGAAAGGTGTAGTTGGGGACCAGAGTAAGGATGAAGTAGGTAGGGTGGGGGGTTACAGACGTGCTCAGTGAGAATGAAGCAGTTGTGATAGAGGCTACAAAGTCTCTCAGTAAGGATAAAGCATGTGTGATAAAGGTGAAAGAAGGGCTGAGTGAGGATAACAAGGTGAGGAGGAGGTGACAAAGGTGCTCAGTGAGGTTAAAAATATGGAGTGGGTGTGACACATTGGCTCATTGTGGGTTAAGCGAGTGAGGTGTGGTGTAGGTGACACAAATGCTCACTGAGAGTGAAGAAGGTGGGGTGGAGGTGACAGAGGTGCTCAGTGAGGTTGAAGTAGATTAGGTGGAGATGACAGAGGTGCTCAGCGAAAATGAAGTTGGTATGTGGAATTGAAAGAGGTATACAGTGAGGTTGAAGAAGATTGGGTGGAGATGACAGAGGTGCTAGGGAGGATGAAGCAGGTAAGGTGGAGGGGAGGGAAGTGCTCAGTGAATGTGAATCAGATAGGGTGTAGGGGACAAAGGTGTTCTGTAAGGGGGAAGAAGGGGGGGGGGTAGGGATGAATGGTATGATCAGTGAGAATGAAGCAGGTGGGTTGGAGGTTGCAGAGATTTTTAGTGAGGGTGAAGCAGGCGGGGTAGAGGTGACAGAGGTGCTCGGTAACAGTTAAACAGGTAGAGTTTTGGTGACAAAAAGATGCTCTGGGACAGAGGTTCCAGATACGCTCAGTGAAGGTGAATAGGTGGCATGCAGTAAGTGATTGGTGAGAGTGAAGCAGATGGGGTGGAGCTGACTGGTGGATGCACAGTAATATTGAATTAGATATGATGGAGATGACAGAAAAGCTCAGAGTAATAGAAGTATGTGTTGTGAAGTTAATATCAGGATGCATAATGACCCCCCTGTCAGGTGACCCCGCCCCCCCCCCTCCCCCCCGTGAAAAAAGAAGGTAAAAGGGGTTCAGCATGGATGAAACAGGTGGTGAAGGAATCTTATGAAAAAGAAAGGAAAAAAGGTACTCTACACTCAGGTTTCCATAATAACACAAATCAGTGTGGTAGAGGTAACAGAGGTAAGGGTGAAGCAGGTGTAGTGAATGTTACAGAGATGCTCAGTGAAGTGAAGCCGGTAGGGTGAAAAAAACTGCCATTCTATATTTTTATTAAATATAATCTGATAGTGTATTTGGTTATTGGCATGCTCACTATAAAGTACTGTCTTAACATAATGACTGTAGTCAGTCTATGTATCATTTAAACATTTTCTGTTTTTTTTTTGTTTCCTACAGGAAGAACCACAAAAATGGGCCTGGGAAAGAATAGCTGCGGAAAATCTTCTTAACTACAGTGGAGAATCCATATGCCTGATACCTCTTAAATAGCAGGATACATGTGTTATTTACTTTGACGGAATCTTGATGCGATCACGCGATGAAGTCTTTCAGGAGTCAGCTGGGCTGCGTATCAGCGGTAACCCTCAAGCGAAGCTTTGATCCCTGAAGCCTCCGTTGTGGCTGGAGGCCAATCTGATTCCTTTCTGTTTCTTGAGTCTCACAAGCTTCTTGTTTGCAAACAACATCAGAGACAGCATATAAAACTCACACTCCCTGCTAATCACCTCTACAGATTAATTTATTTGAAAACATGTCGCAGCATTGTTTTCTCATATCTCATTTTATGGTCTGTGTCCTTTTCTAGCTGCTACTTTTATCAGTGTTATTTAACCCTACCCACACTAAAACAGTATGTTGCCATTACTGATAAAGCATAGCATTGACATAGGAAATTTGAATTTTCTATTCACAATGGAGATAAAGCAATGTCCTTCCTGAAAACACCAGGGGTTAATCATTTTATAGTTAGGCACAGTAAATGTCACTAGATTAATTCATGCCAAACCTTCAATAATGTTTATTTATAATACAGCAAGTGAGGGCTCTGAGCACTTTGCATGCTGCAGCTTCTCTTATTTTTATTTGGCTATTGGATATTGACTTTGGGGGCCAGCATTACAAGCTGCAGGGAGGAAATCCATGACTGAGAGCTGTCTTTTTTTCATTGCCACTATCCTGCCAGTTCTATGCATTCTCTGTCCAGTTTGATGATTTATCCATCTCATCTGACCCTCTGTCCTTCTCTCCAGAAATCAAACCTGTCACATCAAAAGCTCGTTTATTACCAAAAAAAGAGACCTCCTCACATTAATTGAATAATTTAAGGCACTGAGCTGAGCCGCTTCAGCTTCCCAAGGATTTAATGTCGACGTTTGTTCAACTGGCAGCAGAGAGAAAAATTACAAATTGATCGGTGGTCCCCTGGCTGTCTGTTTCGGGATAAATTACGGCATCTCGCTGCCAGCTAAGCGGATGAAGCCTGCATCTGCTCTGATCACAGCCTACTGATAATACCCCCCACTCCAACATCTCATCTACACCCATAAACACACTGGGCATTTTTATCCACCTTTGGCATTCATAGTCGGAAACATACATATCATATACATATTTTTGATGTTGTCCCTGTTTGTTACTGTTTGTTGTCAGTCTGTCTATCACCTTAAGTCATATTAATCTTCAGTTGTTTGCTTATAATTTTGAACCGGCCACATTGATTTGGGATCAGTGTGAGTCTCCAGATTTTTACAGCCATACACATATATCTGACAAATGCTAATTAAATATAAAACTTGCCAAGGTTAAAAATAATACAGAAATAAAATTACATTTAGAAAAGAAATGGTAGTGAACTGTGATCATTGGAGTCAAATGAGAGATTTTATGAGCACAGTATATCAAAGCTGCATACAGATACATATAGCCTTTAATGGACTAAATAGTATAATAACATTCAGGAACAAGATGCAGCATAGAGAACTGCATACTTTGTGTGCTAGATGCAACAATACATTAGTCCAAAGTGTTATTTATTTTATAAAAATGTTGTGACTGGGACATCACTTAAAAACACAAAATTGAACACAAATTGGACAATGTAAATGGACTCTTCCTCAAATCCAAAGTTACAATATGAAATCAGATCACAGTGGATGTGATCTCATAAATTACTAATCATAAACAATACATTTACACTATAAGGGGGCAGGCTCAAATGATATTGGCAGAAGTAAACTATGCACATAATAGGGACACCCAGGAATAGTCCAAGCAGGTTTGTCTTCCTGAATTTGTATTTAGAAGAACATCAAACAAACACAGTTTTAATGCAGGAGTTTTTTTTTTTGTTTTTTTTTTACAGCAAGTCCTTGGACATAAAATAAATTGCTTTTCCAAGCCACTAACTAAACTCAGATCATTTTCTGACTAACAGGGTTTCCCTATGGGTTCCCCAACACAAACAGACAGGACCTGTACTTTTTTAGCATTTTTGTCAACACTCAGCATCAGGCTCCCACAACAGAGAGAGCAAGAAAGAAAGCCCTGAACACCAGTCAGCTTACATTTACAGTATAAAGGCCTGAAAATAAATATTAAAGTCTGGCTTTTAGGTAAGATATGCACCTGGGAACTGAAATTTTATCTCATTTAGGCCTCTTCAAAGTCTCTAGGCTTCAGTACCCAAAACAGAACTCATTAATATTCTAAGAAAACAAATGTTTGTTTTCTCCACATCAGTCATAAACCCTGGAGACCCTTACCATGTATATGTGAGAAAATACACAACACCTAAACATTGTCCACAATCCTGCCTGTCAGTACCCCACAATACCCTCCCTCTGCTCTTACCTGCCAGAGTTATAGTGAACCCATGACAGTTCATCTGCATTCACTTACTATGTCCCTACATAAAAGTTAAAGTCTTGAAGAGCCAGAAACCATCTTATGACCCTTGCATTGCTCTCTTTGTTCCAATGTAATTTCTTAGGACCAGACTGCTCCCAGGCCAACATCAGAGGCATGCGCTTGTACATAAAATTCTTACCTGAGGTTGAGGGTGGTCAACACTGTTTCTCTACACAATACTACCTTCAGCTCTTGAGATGCTCTCTCTAATGCCCCCTACACACGGTCGGATTTTCCAACGGAAAATGTGTGATAGGACCTTGTTGTCGGAAATGCCGATCGTGTGTACACAAATCCGACGGACAAAATGCCACGCATGCTCAGAATAAATAAAGAGATGAAAGCTATTGGCCACTGCCCCGTTTATAGTCCCAATGTACGTGTTTTACGTCACCGCGTTCAGAACGATCGGATTTTACGACAACTTTGTGTGACCGTGTGTATGCAAGACAAGTTTGAGCCAACATACGTCGGAAAAAATCCTAGGATTTTGTTGTCGGAATGTCCGAGCAAAGTCCGACCGTGTGTACGGGGCATAACTCTTCATTCTGTTTCACCATTTTCAATTTGGCCCAGTAGGGGGTAGGATCAACTGCGCTCTAACTTATGTTGCACACATAGAGGAGCTGCCACTGTTCCATTAGGGCTACAAAATGCCCCCCTCCTACATTCTTATGTTCCGCCCTCCCCTAGCACTGATCTTCTGTGGCTTCTCCTTCTCTCCCCTCCCGCTGGCTTTGAATGCTGCAGGGGAGATACAGGGGGATTAAACTCTAAGAACAGCCCCTAAAAAATTATGCTTCAGCTTGTGAATAAATAGAAAGTCTGCAGTACAGCTGAGGCTGCAGGGAAGAGGAATGAGGACTCAGTCCCCTTTTCTGTCTAAAAAAGAGACCTCAGGAGCCTGTTTAGACCCCTGATGTTTAATCTAAGCCCCCCTCAAAAAAGTACAAAAATAATAATAAAAAAAAACATAGTAACACCTCGTTTACATGAGGCTTATTACAGTTTACACCCAAGCGATCCCAGTGCAGACAATCCCATTGATCTGTGTAGGTGCCTAAAAAATTACCTATTGTGGGGATCGTACTGCTGGTCAAGCTGTTTCCTAGCACAATCCCTCTAGGTCAGTCTGACTAACCTGGGGACAATTGTACTGGGGAAAAGACTGACCTGGGGGGTGGATTATACTGAGGGATAGATTAACCTGAGGGGTATTATATTGGGGGACAGACTCTGGGGATTATACTAGGGGACAGATTGACCTGAGGGGGTGTTATCCTGAGGGACAGACTGACCGGGGGGCATTATACTGGGCACAGATTGTCCTTGGGGGAAGGATTATACTGGGGGACAGATTGACCTGGGGAGCAGAATTATACGGGGGGGGGGGGCAGACTGGCATGGGAGAGACTGTACTGGGGAACAGACTGACTTTGGGGGAAAAGGTTTGTCTTGAGGGACAGACTGACTGACTATCATTAACACAATTTGGCCACACCCATTGTTTGGTCCAAAAGTACCCCAGGTTATTTACAATCCTAGCAACGCCCCTGGCACAATGAAAACCATGGCCACTCTTCATTGTTGCATATTAGGAACACCAATTTTTTTCTTATCAAGCAATGGGGCCCAACTTATGATTTTGCACATAAAAAATGCCCTTGACTTGACCCCTTTGGTGAGATCTGTAAGTGGAGTTGCCATAAAAGCAAAGTCAAGTAGAAATCCCTGGCAGAATCCTTCAATTCTTAGAAAGGCTGTACCCTGTTTTTTTCACTGGTCAGGGCCAATTTTTATTTGCTTTAATTGCTTTTAACTGCTTTAGCCTCGTCCAATAGAGGTTTTAAAAAACCTCTACCCAATGCTGTAAGCCATATATGAGGCTTTTTCAGGCCTATTGTGCATTCGCAGAACACCAGAATAGGCAACATATTTGAAGAACCAGAGCATGATTTATCCTGCAGGCAAAAAGGTCCAGATGAAGAAATCTTACAACACTCTTAGCACCTTACATTGCAGAGCATCAGAATAGGTTGCATACACTGAACGACAATGCAGGATTTACCCTGCAGCAAACATAAGAATTTTACGCTTGAGAACCAGTTGCAGAAATGTTATGTGTGGTACAGTACCTGTACAGTGCCATACATTAGGTGTCTATTTCTTGAAGGCACTGCCCCCATCCAGGTACCAAGTTAAAAGCAGGGCATGCTCAACTGGTGTCAGCAGTGGTAAGCAATGCATGAGGAAAGGATACCCAGGAACAGTCCAAGTAGGTTTGCCTTGACCTTTTTTCAGCAATGCAGCAAAAACTGTTTGAATGCAGAAAGGCAGGTGCATTATTTCACGCAATAGAACCAACTTGCTGCAATACATCTGTGGTTGGAGGTCAGGAAGTAGTTAATGCATTCTCTTCACCCGCCCCCAAGCCCTCCCTAAACACTTAACTAAGTACATTCTTGAATAGGGATGAGCACCAGAACATGCGAACAGGAAAAAAGTTTGTTCGAACACGCGAACACCGTTAAAGTCTATGGGACACGAACATGAATAATCAAAAGTGCTAATTTTAGGCTTATATGCAAGTTATTGTCATAAAAAGTGTTTGGGGACCTGGGTCCTGCCCCAGGGGACATGGATCAATGCAAAAAAAGTTTTAAAAACTGAAGTTTTTTCAGGAGCAGTGATTTTAATAATGCTTAAAATCAAACAATAAAAGTGTAATATCCCTTTAAATTTCATAGCTGAGGGGGTGTCTATAGTATGCCAGGGAAGGGGCGCATGTTTCCCGTGTTTAGAACAGTCTGACAGCAAAATGACATTTCGAAGGAAAAAACCCATTTAAAACTACTCGTGGCTATTGCATTGCTGAAAATACACATAGAAGTTCATTGATAAAAACGGCATGGGAATTCCCCACAGGGGAACCCCAAACCAAAATTAAAAAAAAAAAATGACGTGGGAGTCCCCCTAAATTCCATACCAGGCCCTTCAGGTCTGGTATGGATATTAAGGGGAACCCCGGCCAAAATTTTTTAAAAAATTACGTGGGGTTCCCCCTAAATTTCACACCAGACCCTTCAGGTCTGGTATGGATTTTAAGGGGAACCCTGCGCCAAAAAAAAGAAAACGGCGTGGGGTCCCTCCAAAAATCCATACCAGACCCTTATCTGAGCACGCAACCTGACAGGTCGCAGGAAAAGAGGGGGGGGATGAGAGTGCGCCCCCCCTCCTGAACCGTACCAGGCCACATGCCCTCAACATTGGAAGGGTGCTTTGGGGTAGCCCCCCAAAACACCTTGTCCCCATGTTGATGAGGACAAGGGCCTCATCCCCACAACACTGGCCGGCGGTTGTGGGGGTCAGCGGGCGGGGGGCTTATCGGAATCTGGAAACCCCCTTTAACAAGGGGACCCCAGATCCCGGCCCCCCCTGTGTGAAATGGTAAGGGGGTACTTACCCCTACCATTTCACTAAAAAACTGTCAAAAATGTTAAAAATGACAAGAGACAGTTTTTGACAATTCCTTTATTTAAATGCTTCTTCTTTCTTCTATCTTCCTTCATCTTCTTCTTCTGGTTCTTCTGGCTCTTCTGGTTCTTCCACCAGTGTTCTCGTCCAGCATCTCCTCTGCGGCATCTTCTATCTTCTTCTCCTCGGGCCGCTCCGCACCCATGGCATGGGGGGAGGCTCCCGCTCTTCTCTTCATCTTCTTCATCTTCTTCTCTTCTTCTTTTCTTCTCTTCTTCTCTTCTTCTTTTCTTCTCTTCTTCTCTTCTTCTCTTCTTCATTTTCTTCTCTGGGCCGCTACGCACCCATGCTGGCATGGAGGGAGGCTCCCGCTGTGTGACGGCGTCTCCTCGTCTGACGGTTCTTAAATAATGGGGGCGGGGCCACCCGGTGACCCCGCTCCCCTCTGACGCACGGTGACTTGACGGGACTTCCCTGTGACATCACGGGGAATGCCACAGGGAAGTCCCGTCATGTCCCATGCGTCAGAGGGGGGCGGGGTCACTGGGTGGCCCCACCCCCCCATTATTTAAGAACCGTCAGACAAGGAGACGTCGTCACACAGCGGGAGCCTCCCTCCATGCCAGCATGAATGTGGAGCGGCCCGGAGAAGAAAATGAAGAAGAGAAGAAGAGAAGAAGACGAAGAAGATGAAGAGAAGAGCGGGAGTCTCCCCCCATGCCATGGGTGCGGAGCGGCCCGAGGAGAAGAAGATAGAAGACGCCGCGGAGAAGATGCTGGACGAGAACGCTGGAGGAAGAACCAGAAGAAGAAGAAGATGAAGGAAGATAGAAGAAGCATTTAAATAAAGGAATTGTCAAAAACTGTCTCTTGTCATTTTTAACATTTTTGACAGTTTTTTAGTGAAATGGTACGAGTAAGTACCCCCTTACCATTTCACACAGAGGGGGCGGGATCTGGGGGTCCCCTTGTTAAAGGGGGCTTCCAGATTCCGAAAAGCCCCCCGCCCGCAGACCCCCACAACCACCAGCCAGGGTTGTGGGGATGAGGCCCTTGTCCTCATCAACATGGGGACAAGGTGTTTTGGGGCCTCCCAATTTTGAGGGCATGTGGCCTGGTACGGTTCAGGAGGGGGGGCGCACTCTCGTCCCCCCCTCTTTTCCTGCGGCCTGCCAAGTTGCGTGCTCAGATAAGGGTCTGGTATGGATTTTTGGGGGGACCCCACGCCGTTTTTTTTTTTTTGGTGCGGGGTTCCCCTTAAAATCCATACCAGTACAACACTTCCTTCATTCCATTTGGCCAAATAAATCTGAGCCCTCTTCAGTAACTAACTATGAATCATGGTGTGCGGGTGCAATGGATCAGAGAGGGGGAATCTCCATCATACATGCCTCGCTTGCCTCAGTGGTGTCCAAGCCCCCATACGCCTTATCCTGGGAAAAAGACCTTGATATTTCCTGGGATAGAGATCAATGGTTCTCCTGCTTTCATCGCTCGTTTAAGGGAATCCTTAATGTTTTCCTCATGGAGGGCAGCATTAAGGTTCTCATGAGATGGTACAGGGTACCCTCTCTTCTTGCTAAGATATATCCTGATGCTTCCCCGCTGTGCTTCCGTGGATGCAACCATATAGAGACTCTGTACCATGTATGGTGGACCTGCCCACGAATAAGGAGCTTATGGAACAAAGTATTCTCAGTGATCCGCAAAGTAACCATCGTTCAGATTACTCAAAACCCAAAGATAGCTCTATTGAATATGAAAGTAGATAAGGTAGATAAATATACCCAACAACTGATCTTTTTCTTCCTACTGGGCACCAAAATTACAATAGCCTCTTGTTGGAAAAAACACAGGGTCCCATTCGCAGCGGTGAAGCATAAAATCTCCTGGATTATGGCACAAGAAAAGATAGTTAGCATTATACAAGACAAAGTTCGTATTTTTGAGTTAACATGAGAACCTTGGGCCAATTTTTGCCATATTTCCTTATGCCCTGGCATTAGCCCACCAGGGCAACAGGTACTCTGAGTGACTCCACTGATAATTCTTATCACTTGCGAATGTCTTCTTCCCCTCCTCCCTTCCTCTCCCCCTGGTCTTCCTTCCCTTTCCTTTTATTACCTCAAATTCCCTGATTGTTTTCTCTGTGAGCTGTTTAACCCTGATATTTATTTATATTTGTTTTTTTTTTGCTTTTCCTTGGAGGGATATGGTATTACCTTAACAATCCCTCGGCTCCCCGAGCCTAGGGCTTTTCTGATTAAATACCTCCCCTTAAGCTAGAGCCTATGTAACTAAGCTGGTTAGATCACTTGACTATAGTCATTAGCGGGGTAGGGTTTTTCTCACTGCTAGATTAGAACAATAATATAGGGCTCTCCTGGTGGGGAAGGACTCGACCGAGGTTGGGGGTCCGGGAGGGTGGGGTGGCCCCATGCCCGCAGTGTGTTCCCCTATGGGGCGGGTGTCGGACGCCTCTCCTGCTCCCTGAGCCCTTGCAAATAAAAGAGCTGTCTTTCTTATTTTCACAACCACATCACCCTCACCCCGGAAAAGTGTTACACCTGTCTCCTTCAGTCTTTTGATTCGGCAGAATACATATCATATATTAGTTTCGCCTGGAATTTATTTGTTTCTTATGTTTCTTCATATCTTATCGCTTTGTAATGCCTACTACATAGGTTCTGTTAAAATTTTTGTTATTCATAATAATAAAAATCTATTGAAAGTAAAAATCCATAAATTTAGGGGGAACCCCACGTCATTTTTTTTAAAATTTTGGCCGGGGTTCCCTTTAATATCCATACCAGACCTGAAGGGCCTTGTATGGAATTTAGGGGGACTCCCACGTCATTTTTTTTTTTTATTTTGGTTCGGGGTTCCTCTGTGGGGAATTCCCATGCCGTTTTTATCAATGAACTTCTATGTGTATTTTCGGCATTGCAATAGCCGCGAGTAGTTTTAAATGGGTTTTTTCCTTCGAAATGTCATTTTGCTGTCAGACTGTTCTAAACACGGGAAACATGCGCCCATTTACAGGCATACTATAGACACCCCCCAGCTATGAAATTTAAAGGGATATTACACTTTTATTGTTTGACTTTAAGCATTATTAAAATCACTGCTCCTGAAAAAACGGCCGTTTTTAAAACTTTTTTTTGCATTGATCCATGTCCCCTGGGGCAGGACCCGGGTCCCCAAACACTTTTTATGACAATAACTTGCATATAAGCCTTTAAAATTAGCACTTTTGATTTCTCCCATAGACTTTTAAAGGGTGTTCTGCGGCATTCGAATTTGCAGCGAACACCCCAAATTGTTCGCTGTTCGGCGAACTTGCGAACAGCCAATGTTCGTGTCGAACATGAGTTCGACTCGAACTCGAAGCTCATCCCTATTCTTGAATATCGATCCAGCACTTTGCTCACTTGTTGCAGGTCGTCTCTCCTCTTCCTGGCCTCACTGGAGGCTTTGACAGCAGCGGGAGCCATTGGCACCCGCTGCTGTGAGTTAAAAGTAGTCAGCAGCCAAAAGCCACAAGAAGGAGGAGGGGAAAATTCTGGGGGGGGCCTCAGAAAAGGACGTTCGGGGCTACTCTATGCAATACACTTGCATATAGCAGGAAATTATAAAGCAGTTGTTTATTTTAGGAAAAAGTACAACTGTGGTATAAAGACTTTACCCCACCCAAAGCTCTACAAAGCCTTTGTGGTCCAGAACACAAAACTTATTAAGAAAAGTTTGTTTTTACTTCACATCATTCATCGACCATGGAGCCCCTCACCATGTGTATGTGAGAAATAGAGGTGACACCTACACACCATCCACAATGCTGCTAACAAATAAATCATAATATATTTTTATATTATAATTTTAAAGTATAAATTAGATGATGTTACTTTCTGTGTCTCCATTAGTGTCCACTTGGTCTGGGATGATTGCAAAGCATAATTTACAGCATTTACCAACATACGCAGAACAAATAACAGACAGCAAATACAGTGCTCAAAATTTACACATAGTGCCAATAGTGAATATAACATACAGCATGCACACAGCACATCCACAGTTCTGACTTGCCAGGGAAATTCACAGCATTCAGACCCATGTCCCAATCTGAAAATGTCCCAGGCAGAATCTTGGAAAATAGGCTTTGTCCCGGGCAGGGGGGGACCATGTCGGGGGCTCTGATCCCTCAAAAAAACACTGCACCACTCCGCCATCACTTGATGCGGAGTACGGATGGTCGCTGTGTCATCCTGGGCCACCCACATAGTAAGCTGGGTGGGTTGGGAGTCTGGAAATTCTGGGAGGTATGTAAGCGCAAACTGCAGCTACCTATTGGCTGAGGAGGTAGCAGGCTGCACCGTGTCCCAGCCAATGGGTGCACTGTCTGGGCTTCCAGTGTTGTGGCATGGAGCTGCTCTGAAAGCTGCATGAGGAGGAAGAAGAAACTTTCCTTTTCCTTTTCCTTTTCCTCTATTTATTACCACATTCTCCACTATGGAATGCATACACACCCCACAGCCATGCCCAATATTTAGAGTAATTGAAACTATGCCCACTTTTTACCGCATTTTTCTCTCTCCTGTTAGGCCACGCCTACAAATGAATGACCCACCTCTAATTAAATTAATGCCTCGCCTACATAAGAAAAAGTGTCCCTAAAAAATGTTTGAGAATGTTGGCAACTATGCATACCCACAGTGCATATGCACACAAGGAGTGAATACAGCATGCACAACACAGAGCACTTACAGCATACACAGCAACTATACTTCATATCACATACACTACTCAGAGCACACACAGCAAACATAGCACAGACAGATTGCACATGGCACGTGCCACACATGCAGCATAGAACATATAGACTAAAGAGCACAAACAGTGCACAGAGCATATACAGTAAACACATCACACATCACATAATACACAGAACAAAATAAACAGCACACAGTATATACATCGTAAAAAGTAGACAGAATACACATATCTCCCAACTGTCCTAGATACTGCAGGAACGCATGACAAATCCTGGCATCCTGTGGATTGAGGCTGGGTCTCAGAGTTCAGTGCAGATAACAAGTTCTGACACTTCTAATTTAGTGTGTTACGTAACCCTGACTCTGTGCATTGCACACCCCTGACCCCTGTACCTGCCTTACAGATTCCTACACTATATACACAATATTTCACATTACAAACTTCTCAACAGTTGCTGGTTGCTAAGCAGTCTCTGACTCTTTTAAAGAAGGTCTTCTTTAAGATAGGCTCAGACAAAGTGTTAGCCCTCTGTCTATTCAGTGTGTGCAAAACCATCTGTAATGGAACTTCTTTTTTTTAATGTGTCTGTGAAACTCTTGGCTTGGTTTGTTATAGCATGCCCCTTAAGCCCCTCTCACTGTTAACAGTTTGGCCACACCCAGCTATTGCTGTGGCACGCTTAGAGCACCATGGGTCACTACCTCCATAAAGTTTCTATCAAGCTCTAAGGTTGGAAAGTATGCATACACACCACTTAGAACACTCATATAGGCATGTGCAATGTATCCTCCCCTCTGTAGGTGGTGCTTTGTTGCTGGCTGCTGTACAGAGAGAATGGAGGATGAGAGGAACTTTGTTCCTCTGAAGCCTCCATAGGTATCATCAAGAGAGCTGCTGTCAGGTTGGACGTGGCAACACTGAATGACCTCCATGACCATCTTTAGTGAGTGCAATGCTAATAAATAGCGCTGTCCCACTCCAGTTGGCATGCATTTGCAAAGTGGATAGAGTAGGGACAGGTTTCCTGCTGATTAGGGACACTTAGTTCTAGGGAGAGGTTCCTGATGAGGAGGGAAAGAACAGGAATATTGCTGCTGGCTCTACTTTACTGGGACCTCAGAGCTGAGGCAAAGAACTTTCTGTCAGTCTGCAAGTGTACCTACACCACTACTTTACCTATGAGCCACCCTCTTCACTTAGGTGCTACCCAGGAACATAAGCATTGTTAAAGTGAAACCTAAAGCACTGGAACTGTGTTTAAATAACGATAATGCTGCATAATATGAGTGGTTGAAGCCAAGTTGTACTACTAAGACTCTAATGCCATACCATTTTGAGATTGTTAAGCAAGCCCTTTGCTGCTATAAACCACATGCATTTGTTACTTCTATTTATCCCGATAATAATGATGACATTTTTCCTGGTCTCTGTGTGCCTTACTCCATCTTGGGTACCAATCCACTAGCTTCGCTCACAATTTGGCATAGTCAGCAGAGTATGCATCACACATTGGTGGGTATGATGAGGATCTACGGACCACTATGGCACCCTTAGTGGCTTATGCACTAGTCCCAAAGTTTAATGGGTCTAATGTCTCACTGACAGAGTGGGAAGGGAGACTGTAAAGTGTAGTGCGCCTCTATCAGGTGCCCACCAAGTTGATTGCGGAGTTAGCTATCAATTCCCTGAAGGATGATGTCACCAATTTATCATGGTACTGCCGGAGGAGGAAAGTACTAGCTTGCAGCAAAAAGTGGCGCAGCCGGAAGGCCTATTTGGGCAGGATGTCACTCTGACTGACCTGAGATGCATATTTTCTATTCTCAGACAGCACTAAGGCCAGAGCCTCACTCACTTTGCAATACACATCAGAGTGCACACATGGCATGGATTGCACAGATAGTACACACAGCATATAAGGAAAAACATTTACAAAGGATATATAGCAGAGATCATACATAATGCAGGGCATAAAAAGCATACACAGCACAGTGCACAGCAATGTACACAGAATACAGTATACACACACACCACAGAATGTCTATGGCACAAAGTATAAAACACAAGGTGTACACAGCTGGAAGAGAAGAACATTCAGAGCACACATACAATACCCAGCATATATGCATAACAGAGTGTGTACACAGCACAAAACATACACAGCATAGATCACACACACACAACACATGCAATGAAAGCATAACACAAAGAACACATTGTACTAGCATAAAATGCATACCAAGCAGAAAGAACATAACACAGTAATGACAGAAAATTACCCTTTTGGTTTGACAGATGGACAACACACTGGTAGCACTTTGTGTCCATAAGAATTCCTTGTGAGAGACTTGTTTTATTCAGTATTAATATAGTGTATGTTTGCTTTGTGAGCTAATACTATGCGGAAACCAGTAACACAAATCTGTTAAATACACACCAGGATCTGTCTTGTGGAGTAGATTATGCATAAGGGTACTGAAATGGTGCATTGCAGTGCACATAAAGACAGTGAGAATATGGTTGTCTTCTATGGTTCACATTTATACGTGCATGCATTTTATACTAATGCAAGGCCCAACAGGATATTTTAATTGATGTGTGTGTTAAATAAAGTATCAGATTTATTTTAGATTGTGGATTATAGATGATTATGGTGCTGAATTAGTATAGTACATATGTGGAATAATAACTAAATTTGTAAGCTGCCTTTTAATTATTTTATCCTACAAGTAAATACTCATCATATACTGTATGTTTATTGGCCATATATACAGTATAACCTATGGTTGACAGCATCGTTTAGCTCTTTTCTCAAACACTAGTAAGCTATTTCAGTAGTCAAGCAATTGATGTTCACATATAAGAAATACATTATTATGAGATTAATATCCAACAGTAAAATGGCTTGCATTAGGTACATTTCTATTAAGGGATCCCACTGATAATATAGAAACATTAATTCCTTGAATATAAAGGCTACCCTGAAAATATTTACACCTTGGCAACATCAGTGTAATTATATGCTAGCTGGTAGAACCCTATACATTATTCCTTGTATCCCAACTTCATCCAAAATTTATTTTCAATTCTGGATGGAGTGAGGGTTAGAACATCGATCAGACTTATTGTGGTCTTTGACCCAGTATGAGGCAAATTCTTTTTTTTTCTGTCTTAGTGACCAAACAGGAAGTGCAGGATGTTATCTACTCAACAAGGACAAAAACATCCCCATTGTACTAGGCAGATGGGATCGCAGACAGCAATAAAAATTTTATGTAGGTATGGATCTATCCAGATTAGAGTCTAAACCTCCTGGATCTATCCAGAATAAATAAATCATGGAGTTGGGTTTTAACAATATGAAGATCATGGTATTTTTTTATGCAGGTATACAGTTTTATGCTTACAAAACTTCAGAAATATAAGAAGCGACAATGTATCACTGTGGCTAAACTATACTCATTAGACATTTTGAGTAGCCATATGTTTATCTTCACCCTATTATTTGACCATTTATGTTATTCTCTAAATTGTGATATTGAATATTTATTTGGGTGTGAGCAAATATCTTTCATGTTTTCAAAGCTCATATTGGGCCATTCAACTTGATTATTCAAAGATGGGTATCTGATTCTAACATTTGAAAAAAATGAAATCAAGACACATTCTCATAAATGGCCACATTTACTGGCTATTTGCCAGTTTCCACCTATTAAAGTCATGTTGGTTATAACATGACTCTGCAGTAGGTAGAAATTAGAGAGGGATAATTGGGACTTATACCAAATGAGCATTTTGGGGGAAAAATTCCCATTTGCAGTGAGTCAAATATCCAGATAATGTTGTGGTAATCAGTGAACACCATAGAAAAAAAGGGAAAGATTCATTGGAAAAAATCAGGGATTTACTATTTCAAAACAGGAAAATGTATGACGGTGCCATCTTAGCCTCTATTCTAGTGGTACTAATGTCCACAAAACTTACCATTGCTTCAATGGTCCAAGGAACCTTGCCAGTGCTGGCATCTTCTCTTTGGTGAAATGTGAAATGTGGGAATAAATCAGAGAACGTTGAGGAAACTTGCAAAGCAAAATGAAAAAAATGCAAACTCCATGCCAATAGAACTAGGGTTCAAACCAATGCTGCAAAACATAAGTTCAAGCCACTATGCCACTGTACCGCACTCTTCTTATCCTTTTAAAAAACTTCCAAAACAATAGACCTTTGTACTGGGGAACTAAGTGTACAATGACATCTAGTTCCTACAGATTTTGTGTTGTGTTCTGCAGATTTATTATTGTATTGGTACAAAGCTCATTTACGCTAGAGCAGCTCAGAGGCACTTAGGCATACCGGATTTACTAATTTTCACAGTTTCTAGATTGCAAGCCTGGACCTCATGAACATAGGTAGACCTTTACAATTAAGGATGGACATAGTAGTCATGTTGCTTAAAATACTGTAAAAAGACTATGAAAAGTCCTGGTGCTATTAAATAAAAATTATCCTATTTACGGTTGTTCTACAGTGCCTTGCAAAAGTATTCACCCCCTTGGCTTACCTATTTTGTTACATTTCAGCCTTTAGTTCAATGTTTTTTTAACCTGAATTATATGTGATGGATCAGAACACAATAGTCTAAGTTGGTGAAGTAAAATTAGAAAAATATATACATAAATATATTTATATATATATATATATATACATAAAACTATTTTTCAGAAATAAAAAATGATAATTGGCATGTGCGTATGTATTCACCCCCTTTGTTATGAAGCCCATAAAACACTCTGGTGCAACCAGTTACCTTCAGAAGTCACATGATGTGTGCAATCTAAGTGTCACATGATCTGTCATTACATATACACACCTTTTTGAAAGGTCCCAGAGGCTGCAACACCTAAGCAAGAGGCACCACTAACCAAACACTGCCATGAAAACCAAGGAACTCTCCAAACAAGTAAGGGACAATGTTGTTGAGAAGTACAAGTCAGGGTTAGGTTATAAAAAAATATCCAAATCTTTGATGATCCATAGGAGCACCATCAAATCTATCATAACCAAATGAAAAGAACATGGTAAAACAGCAAACCTGCCAAGAGATGGCCACACAACAAAATTTATTGGACCGAGCAAGGAGGGCATTAATCAGAGAGGCAGCAAAGAGACCTAAGGTAACCATGGAGGAGCTGCAGAGATCCACAGCAGAGACTGGAGTATCTGTACATAGGACGACAATAAGCCGTACGCTCCATAGAGTTGGGCTTTATGGCAGAGTGGCCAGAAGAATGCTATTACTTTCAGCAAAACACAAAATGGCATGTTTTGAGTTTGCGAAAAGGCATGTGGGAGACTCACAAAATGTATGGAGGGAGGAAGGTGCTCTGGTCTGATGAGACTAAAATTGAACTTTTTGGCCATCAAAGAAAACGCTATGTCTGGCACAAACCCAACACATCACATCACCCAAAGAACACCATCCCCACAGTGAAACATGGTGGTGGCAGCATCATGCTGTGAGGATGTTTTTCCAGCAGTCAGGACTGGGAAACTGATCAGAGTTGAGGGAAAGATGGATGGTGCTAAATACAGGTATATTCTTGAGCAAAACCTGTACCACTCTGTGTGTGATTTGAGGCTAGGACGGAGGTTCACCTTCCAGTAGGACAATGACCCCAAACACACTGCTAAAGCAACACTTGAGTGGTTTAAGGGTAAACATGTAAATGTGATAGAATGGCCTAGTCAAAGCCCAGAACTCAATCCAATAGAAAATCTGTGGTCAGACTTAAAGATTGCTGTTCACAAGCTCAAACCATCCAACTTGAAGGAGCTGGAGCAGTTTTGCAAGGAGGAATAGGCAAAAATCCCAGTGGTAAGATGTGGCAAGCTCATAGAGACTTATCCAAAGCGACTTGGAGCTGTGATAGCCGCAAAAGGTGGTTCTACAAAGTATTGACTTTAGGGGGTGAATAGTTATGCACATTGACTTTTTCTGTTATTTTGTCTTATTTGTTGTTTGCTTCACAATAAAAAAAAATCTTCAAAGTTGTGGGCATATTCTGTAAATTAAATGATGCAAATCCTCAAACAATCCATGTTAATTCCAGGTTGTGAGGCAACAAAACATGAAAAATGCCAAGGGGGTGAATACTTTTGCAAGGCACTGTATGTATTCATCTTTGCTTCCTTGGTTTCTGTTGATTTTTCATGATTTTTGTATTCCTGACAGAGTTGACCTTATAATAACTAAGTAGGTCTTCACAAGAATGTGCAAAAAGCTCTAAGTGAAGGATATGCTGTCTTTATATGAGTCACAGGTGTTGCATACAGAAAACAGGTTGTTGTTGTTTGCTTATTATGCTGTATTTCAATAGCACTTTTCATGCTGCCGTTACAGGCTACAGAGGGAGCTAAGATTTATGCTGTTCTGTATTCATTGAATGTGTTTAGAGGTAACAGGCGCCTTTGTTCCTGGCACCATATTCTCCAGTGTTAAAGAATTAAACATCAGAAAATCTTCAAAGTGACAGCCCCCTTTATTCCTGACAAACTCTAATATATATCAGTGAACTATACACGGCGTTCATTTGAAAAACTGGTGACAGTCTTTTCTGAATATGGTGTCAGCTAAAGGCATTGTAGGCTGGGCCAGTGGGCCCCACTGAGGAATAGGTAACATAATGTACTATGATATAACCATTAAGAGACGGTGTGATGTTTGGATTAATTACACATATTACATATCATCAAAGAACACAAATATATCACTGATGCTTTCTTTTGCTGCGTCAAAAATAATAGCTAGCAAAGCATGTCCTTCAAATGATGTTTGGATAATTTGAATTCAGTGTTTGTGTTTATTAAAACAAGCCTGGACACTGTGCTCAGACCGTAGGACATTTGTATTTCCATTCTAGGTATCCAGCAGCTGAAAGTTGAATCAGACTTTTTTTCTTATAAATAATCCTTGCCTAAATCAGTTCATGGAGTGTAGCTGCTTAAGCTTGAATAATTCTTGTCTGCAAAACATTATTTACAAAACGATAATGAGCTGTTGATTGATTTGCTTGTGAAATAACAAAATATATCCAAAAACCTAAAAAATAGTTTTTTACTGTTGGTTTCTTTCTCAGTTAGGTAATGGTATAGCATAGCTCCCAACTGTCCCTGATTTTGAGGGACTGCCCCTGATTTGGAGCAATGTCCCTCGGTCCCTTTTTCCTCCTCATTTGTCCCTCATTTTGGTCTTATCTATATAGATGTATATAAAATGCACTTTTTAAGTATCAAAAAGTGTTTTCCAGCGCTAAACCTTTCATCAACCTTTCACCTTTCATTTCTAAATTGCTGCATTTGTAAATTCCAAAAGCCAATATAAAGGAATAGTAGTGGTAAAAAAAGCACTTGTGGGTTTAACCAATCTTGTTTTTTTTGTACAATTCTCCTTTAATGGGGTGTGGCAAGGGGTGTGTCCTATGTCCTATGCCTGCATACTTTTGCTGATAGGTGTCCCTCATTCCCATCTCAAAAAGTTGTGAGGTATGGTATAGTTTGAAAAAAATTTTTTATGGACAGTATCTCACAAAAGTGAATACACCCCTCACATTTTTGTAAATATTTTATTCTATCTTTTCATGTGACAACACTGAAGAAATGACACTTTGCTACAATGTAAAGTAGTGAGTGCACAGCTTGTATAACAGTGTAAATTTGCTCAATATATAAGAGAGCAGCACTGAATCATGAAATGTAAACAAATATCAAAAATCATTGAATCAAACAACATATAAAGTGCATAATTAAATGTCCATACAATAAAGTGCAAAAAGTCCATTTTAAAACAGTGAAAATTCCACAAATGGATGTTGATTGATGAACAACTAAAAATATTCAAATCCTATGTAAAACTTCCAGACCACCAACGGATCACCTCACTTGTGCTTCCCCCCAATGGGTATAGGCTCACCTCTGGGAGTGCGACCCCCCCAACTAAGCAGGGTCAGAAAACCTGTGAGCAACACCAGGACTTAGTGAGATATCCAACACAGCTGGCTCCTAAACTTCTCCCAAGATCTCTTCCTCAGTATGTCAGCAGCAGAGCATATGCAGAGAAAAAGACTCTAATAGTATTTGAATTATTTAAAACACTTAACATGCGTCTATATTGTGAAATCTTGTATATAAAGTTTCCAGACCACCAATGAATCACCTCACTCGTGCTCCCCCCCCATAGGTACAGGCTCACCTCTGGGAGTGCGACCCCCAACTAAGCAGGGTCAAAAATACTTGTGAGCCACCCCAGGACTCGAGATATCCAACACAGCTGGCTCCTAAACTTCTCCCAAGATCTCCTCCTCAATATGTCAGCAGCAGAGTATATGCAGAGAAAAAAGACTCCAATAGGGCTTTAATTGTTTAAAACACTTTAACATGCACTTAATAAAATACACCGGGTACTCACAATATGTGGGTGCTTCCAGCACACCACACTAATACGAACATGGGTTTAAAATGCAACATAGAGCCGCACATCCAAGATCTCGATCAGCTCCTCAAATCGCTATAGAGCCTGAGTGCCTTCACCATCCTAGCCCCTCCCCTACGCGTGTTTGACACAGGGTCACGTGTCTTCCTCAGGGAGATCTTTGTTGGATGGGATAGATCCTATCTATTTATAGTGAATCAACCTCCATTTTGTTGCAGTTCAAACCAGTGCCATTTGCTTGTGGTCTCAATCTAAATGCAGTCTACATATGAATCACTGCAGCAACGATTCATATAACTGAAACAATTAGCCATAAGGTTGATATACTAAATAGGACAGCGATGGCAATGGATGTGCGCCCCTAAGTACCATAGAATATACCATATTTATTGGCATTTAACACGCACGGGCGTATAACACGCACCTTCATTTTAGGAGGGAAATTTCAGGGAAAAAACTTAAATTTTAAATAAAGAACTTTGAAGCAAAATAAGGGTCAGTGCCCATCAATGCAGCCTCACCATTGCCCATCTGCAGCCTGATCAATGTACATCTGCAGCCTCACAATTGCCCATCAATGCAGCCTGATCAATGCCCATCTGCAGCCTCACCATTGCCTTCAATGCAGTCTGATCAATGCCCATATGCAGCTTCACCATTGCCATGAATGCAGCCTGATCAATGGCCATCTGCAGCCTCAACTCAGATTACTGCTGCCTCGGAGGGGACAGGGCGGGGGGTGGGACGAGCGCCATCAGATTACATACAGCAAGAATCTCCTGTTTAATCGGCGGCCTCTTTAATACAAAGTCCCGCCTCCTGGACCAGCTTCTATGATAGACAGAACAGTGGTCCAATGCCAGCCCAGGAGACAGGACTTCCTATTACAGAGGCCGCTGAGTAAGCAGGAGATGCTGGCTGTATGTAATCTGACGTCCCTCGTCCCGCCCCCCTCCCAGTTCCCTCCTAGGCAGCCCAAATTGCAGTATCAGTGTATAACACGCACACACTATTTGCACTCGATTTTTAGGGTGAAAAAGTGCGTGTTATACGCCAATAAATACAGTATAAAGTATCCAATATATAGCAAATATAACACACTATTAATGCAAAGCCAATATTGCAAAACCATATGATATAAAATAAATAAAATATATAATAGAATAGTAAAAACTATTATTTATTAAATGAGCCCCCTAATACTTACAAAATAAAATATAGAAACCCCCAAATTATTAACAGATGGCCCAATCAGCCCACCTAACCTCAGATCAGTGACAATAAGTGTAAATTTAAAATATCCCTTATCATATGCAATATGAATCAATATTAATAGACTATTTAGAAATTAATGGATTATATTCAAATTAAAATACCCCCCTCCCCATAAGGAAGGTACCAACCACATATCCACTATAAATCACTGAGGAAACATCCCAGGTCAAAATCCTTATTTAACCCCCCCGGTGTTAATGCTCCTAATTGGTGTATTCATCACGATTCACATTTACTCAACTCCCTTACAAAATTACTCCCCCTCCAATGATGCTTGGGTGCTTCTATTCCCCAAAACTGTAATCCCTTGGGATCCTAATTGTGTTGGATATCTCGCTGAACCCTGGGGTGGCTCACAGGCGTTTTTAACCCTCCTTAGTTGGGGGGTCACACCCCCAAAGGTGAGCCTATACCCATTGAGGGGGAACACGAGTGAGGTGATTTGTTGCTGGTCTGGAAACTTTATATACAAGAATTTGCAATATAAATGCATGTTAAGTGTTTTAAACAATTTCAAGCACTATTGGAGTCTTTTTCTCTGCATATACAGGACTCTGCTGCTCACATACCGAGGAGGAGATCCTGGGAGAAGTTTAGGAGCCAGCTGTGTTAGATATCTCACTATGTCCTGGGGTGGCTCACAGGCGCTTTCTGACCCTGCTTTGTTGGGGGGTCGCACTCCCAGAGGTGAGCCTATACCCATGGGGGGAGCACAAGTGAGGTGATTTGTTGGTGGTCTGGAAGTTTTACATAGGATTTCAATATTTTTAGTTGTTCATCAATCAACATACAATTTTCACTGTTTTACTGTGTACTTTTTTGTACTTTATTGTATGGACATTTAAATATGCACTCATGATTCAGCGCTGCACTCTTATATATTAATTTTTGTGCACATGCATACGGGGATGTAATCAGTGCTAGCAGCTGGTCTTTTGAATACCATTCACACACACTCTATCACATATAGTGTAAATTCGTGGTCACCTCAAAATAACTCAACACACAGCCATTAATGTCTAAACCGTTGGCAACAAAAGTGAGTACACCCCTAAATGAAAATGTTTAACTTGGACCCAAAGTGTCAATATTTTGTGTGGCCATCATTATTTTCCAGCACTGCCTTAACCCTCTTGGGCATGGAGTTCACCAGAGCTTCACATGTTGCCACTGGAGTCCTCTTCCACTCCTCCATGCCAACATCATGGAGCTGGTGAATGTTAGAGACATTGCGCTCCTCCATCTTCTGTTTGAGGATGACCCACAGATGCTCAATGAGGTTTAGGTCTGGAAACATGCTTGGCCAGTCCATCACTTTTATCCTCAATTTCTTTAGAAAGGCAGTGGTCGTCTTGGAGGTGTGTTTGGGGTCATTATCATGTTGGAATATTGCCCTGCGGCCCAGTTTCCAAAGGCAGGGGATCATGCTCTGCTTCAGTATGTCACAGTACATGCTGGCATTCATGGTTCCCTCAATGAACTGTAGCTCCCCAGTGCTGGCAGCACTCATGCAGCCCTAGACCATGGCACTCCCACCACCATGCTTGGCTTTGTACTCCTCACCTGGTTGCCGCCACACATGCTTGACACCATTTGAACCAAATAGGTTTATCTTGGTCTCATCAAACCACAGGACAGGGTTCCATTAATCCATGTCCTCAGTCTGCTCGTCTTCAGCAAACTGTTTGTGGGCTTTCTTGTGCATCATCTTTAGAAGAGGCTTCCTTCTGGGACGATAGCCATGCAGACCAATTTGATGCAGAGTATGGTCTGAGCACTGACAGGCTGACCCCCCACCCCTTCAACCTCAGCAGCAATACTGGCGGCACTCATATGTCTATTTCCCAAAAACAACCTCTGGATATGACACTGAGCACGTCCACTCAACTTCTTTGGTCGACCATGGTGAGGCCTGTTCTAAGTGGAACTTGTCCTGTTAAACTGCTGTATGGTCTTGGCCACCATGCTGCAGCTCAGTTTCAGGGTCTTGACAATCTTCTTATAGCCTAGGCCATCTTAATGTAGAGCAACAATTCTTTTTTTCAGATCCTCAGAGAGTTCTTTGCTATGAGGTGTTATGTTGAAATTCCAGTGACCAATATGAGAGAGTGAGAATGAAAATATCAAATTTAACACACCTGCTCCCCATTCACACCTGAGAACTTGTAACACAAATGAGTCGCATCGAGACACCGGGGAGGAAAAATGGCTAATTGGGCCCATTTTGGACATTTTCACTTGTACTCACTTTGGTTGCCAGCTCAGTGTTGAGTTATTTTGAGTGGGCAGCATATTTACACTGTTATACAAGCTGTACACGCACTACTTGTAGTAAAGTGTAATTTCTTCAATGTTGTCACATGAAAAGATATAAAAAATATATTTACTAAAATGTGAGGGGTGTACTCACTTTTGTGAGATACTGTATGTCTATCGCTGTCATCAAGGATTAAAGTGATTGTAAGTGATCACCTTGTAAAACAACCCATTCAGTTTAAAATTGAAATAAAAGGCAAACATTTGTGAATAGATATAGAAAAACGTTATACACTTTTTTTTCCCTTTTTTATAAGTGATCACATTCCATCTGTTCTCAGCTGCATATAAGCTGGGGGAGGAGGAGCAGCAGCACACTGATCAGTGAAAGGCTGTGTGTGTCAGAAATAGAGATGGGCCTAACACCCCCCTGTTTGGTTTGCAACAGAACTGCCAAACAGGGGAAAAGTTCTAACCCCATTGAAGTCTATAGGAGCCGAAAGGAAAAAAATCTAAAGTGCCCATTTTAAAGGCTTGTTTGCAAATAATTGGCCATAAAAGGGCTATGGGGGTCCGGGTACTGCCCTGGGGGACAATGGTTTTCTAAAAACAATTGTTTTTTCAGGAGCAGTTATTTTAATTATGCTTAAAGTGCAACAATAAAAATGAAAAATTCCTTTAAATATCGGGCCGGGGGGGGGGGGGGGGGTCCTCTTAGTCTGCCTGTAAAGTGGCGCATCTGTAGTATATATAGAACATGCTACAGCAAAAATTAAATTTCTAAAGAAAAATAAATGAGTCAACTCTTAAAAAATATGGCGTGGGGTCCCCCCCAAAATCCATACCAGACCTTTATCCGAGCATGCAGCCTGGCAGATCAGGGAGGAGGAGGACGAGCAAGCACCCCACCCTCTTAAACCATACCAGGCCACATGACCTCAACATGGGGGGGGGGTGCTTTGATGCGGGGGGGCTGCGTCCGGCTTTCCGGCCCCGCTCCTTAACAACCAGCTTTCACTGTGCCCTGATTGGGCAAAGCTTTGCCTGATCAGGGCACAGATTGCACTGTGCAGCATGCAGTGCATTGCAGGATGTTTGGCGGGGCAAACACCCAGCGAACAAATTTGGGTGTTCGGCGAATGGGCGAAAAGGCTAGGGAACTGACCACGGGGTGTTCTCCTGCTTAGTGTGGTCAGTTTTAACAGGAAAGCAGAGAGACTGGCAGGAACACCAGGGATTTAACACAAAAAAGCAAAAAAAGAGAACAGGATACTTTTTCATGTAAGTACATGGTACAGCAGGCACATATTAGGAATTTGAAATGCTGGGATAACAAACACTTTAAAGTCCTGGAGCTTCACTGCAGTTCTGAGAATGTCTCATATTTTATTTATGAATTATGGGATATCCCCACAATTGCAATGAAACCTCAGGACTTCATCCTTCATTAGCAGGATTTTGCATGATCTATAGCACCTG